>OZ010793.1:334295954-334933157 GCA_963932465.1 Maratus speciosus
TTCCTTTAACGAAAGTGAAAAAAAAATCAAAAACGATGCAAATCGCTATAAATTCAGAAGAGGACAGAATTTGCCATATTTGGTAAAAGTTTAAAATTGAATTCCTTTTACGAATGTTAAGAAATCGCCACGGTACGCGAAAAAAAATCTGAAAATCTCAGAAATCACATTAAAAATAGCTAAAAATTGAAAAATCGCAGAGAAAAATATTTACTATACTATGCTAAAAGTTTGAAGCCATAATAAACCTTCGTGAAGGTTTTAAAAAAAATCGTTGAGGAACGTGAAAAAGGCGCTGAAAATCATGTTAAAAATCTAATTCAAAATTGCTAAGAATTCAAAAATCGTGTAATACAAAATTTCTTATATTAGGCTGAAAGTTTGAAGTCGAATTCCTTTTACCAATGTAAAAAATAAAAAAAATTAAAATAAATAAATCACCATAGATCACTGAAAAACGTTAATCACTGCATTAAAAAATTTATTAAAAATTCACATAATAAAAAAGACACTAACATAATCGGTAAAATCTGCATGCTTCTGAATTTTCATTAAATTATATCATTGAGGTTTTAAACTACCTCTGCCATTAAAACAAAATATAGTAATAAAAATATTGGTCACTATTTAGTAGAAAGAAAAATAACTTATCTTTGTTTTTAAGCAGTATTTGGTCTTGCATTTTTTGTTGACATCTTTCACTTTTTATTATCAGAGAAACAAGCGTGGATCGCGGATATACAGATGTTTATAATGCTCGCATCTTCACAGCACAGCTTCCTGATCTTTTCAGCGTTCAGCTGCCTGCAGCCCCTCCCCTGAAGTCTCATTCGTTTTAAAAACGTCTTTTGTTGTACATATAAGATGCAGTATACTGTACAAAGGGGGGGGGAAAACAGACGGTGACAACAACCCCCACCCCGCCTCCACGGAAATACTTCCCTGTCCCGTCTCGGACCAACACCGGCGCTATTGCTCGGACACCATCCTTTTAGCTTGATACAACTGATTAAAAAAACAGCTCTTTGGGGGCATTTTTATCCACTTAGGAAATAGGGACGTATTGTCCTCTGGGCTCTTTCGCTGGTAACCTTCGGACTTATTGGAAAAAGAAACATTACGAAAGAGAGGGGGGGAAAAAAGAAGACTATTTGTCTCTGTGCTAAAGTAGATAAGTTATGTCATTACAATAGTTGATTATCAGGGCCTGATTTTCGCCTAGGCCCGAGCCTTGGGTCCCGGAATTTCGGGGCCTTCCAGATTCATTTAGGTAATTAAAAAAAAATTTTATTAAAATTTGATCATGTTTATTTTTAAACAGAATAAATTTAATAAGCATTAAAATAATTTATAATACTTAATAATCCTTTAAACAAATACTGGCAAATTTCGAAAAAATACCTAGATTAGATTCATAAAACTCATACAACAAATATCCAAACCGCAAATAAAAAAATCCCTGCCGGCCCGGCCTACAGGCAGAGGTAGATTTCGAAGTCAAATATACTAATTTCACAAACAAAAACTAAATCATGATTATAGATAAATCCACTTTAACAATTTTATCTGGCCGCTCTTGACGAGTTTTTATTTCATTTTCATATAATAGCTGGTTTTATCAGAATCATGTTAGGGCGGTATTCAAAAAAATACTTTTCCATGCTCAATAACTCGAAATTTTCTGGCATAATTCCAGATTCATTTTTCATTTAAAAAAATATGAAACTTGCTGACGTGATTTTTGAAAAGATTTATAAGCGACCTGTGTTTTTATTTTTTGTTCAATTAATTAAAACTTGATATATAAACAATTATTTTCTCAGAAGGACAATATTTTTCGTTTCTAACATAATCGCTTCGGGAAATTCCGTTCAAAATGCCCACTTTGACATAATTTTTTGAAATATATTCTGCCTCTATCTAAAAATCTATTATTACGGTACATTATATAGTTTCTGAATAAGCGAATCTACCAATTAAATGCGTTTGAGAGCAAAAATGAATTTAAAAACCAGTCAGAAAATAAGCAGTTTGGATTTAAGCGCATCCTTAATACAATGATTTTTCCAACACAATCCGCTTCGGTAAATTCGGTTCAAAATGCCCTTTTTAACAGCATTTAAAAGAATATATTCTGCCCCTATCAGAAAATCGACCATTACGGTACATTATGTAGTTTCTGAGTAAGAAAACGTACCAATTGGAAGCCTTTGAGAGCAAAAATGAATTGTAAAATGAGTCAGAAAATAAGCAGTTTGGATTTGAAAACACCCTTACTAAGATCATTTTTTACTTCAACCGGTATGTATTTTTAATTTGTTTTTGCTCTAAGAATTGGTCCTATCCAAAACTCGTCTATATAGATGTTGTAGACAATATTAAGAAGATATATGATAAATTCATGGGGATTTTATATCTTTTGAATTGACGGAGTTATGGATTTTTTTCTTCTTCAAACCACCTTTTTGTTTTCGTTTTTAATTTTTTTTGCGGTACGAATTGGTCCTATCAAAAACTTGTGAATATAAAAGTTGTAGATAATGTTAAGGAGATTCATGATAAAATTAATTGGATTTGATATCTTGAGAATTGACGAAGTTATGGATTTTTTCTTCTTCAAACGCCCTTTTTGTTTTCGTTTTTAATTTTTTTTTGCGGTACGAATTGTTCCTATCAAAAACTTGTGAATATAAAAGTTTTAGATAATGTTAAGGAGATTTATAATAAAATTAATTGAATTTCATATCTTGAGAATTGACGAAGTTATGAATTTTTTTGTCCCAAAAACCCTATTTTTTGCGCCCCTTGAGCCCATTTTTAACTTTATCAAAAATCTGTGATACATAAATTTTTGGCCCTATTTTTAGAAGTAATAAAAACTTTAAACTGATTTGATATGTACAAAAATTAAGAAGTTATGGGGGGTTTTCTGTTTTCACAAAACCCCTCCCTATTTCCCTCCCCTTGGTCCGATTTTGCCCATTAACGAACTTGACCGAGATTTTATGCCCATTGATTTTATGTATCAGTTTGGAAGAGATTGGTGCAGAATTACGAAAGTTATCGTGTCCAGAAGAAAGTGATATATATAGATAGATAGATAGATAGATAGATAGATAGATAGATAGATATATATATATATAAAGTTTTTTACTGAGGGTGGTTTTGGGTTCTAGGGGTCATGATCGGTGTAGATCTGCAAAAATTTTTCAGAAATTCCAACATAGGAACGATCCCAATAGGTAGTATTTCATACGAAATCTACCTAAAAGAATAGGGGACCCGATACTCATGATGTCCCGTGAACACTGCACAGGCCAGAATTTCCATACCCATTTATATTTTCGCAGTTAACGGCCCGGCTCGTACAAAAATCATTATAAACAGGCTCGTCTCGTGAAAAAAAAAAAAAAAAAAAAAAAAAATTCTTAACATACAATAAGGATTCTTTTAAAGAATACAATACATATTTATGGAAAAATTTTACAGTATATGTCAGATTATTATGTGTTCGCAAGACAGAAAATACAAAATAGCAACATTAATTATTACTTAACTCTTAGACTTTTTTAAACATTCAAATAGATATTCATTAAAATATAGGATAAAAGAAAAAAAATTAAAAACATAACTTTTAAAGATGCATAATAGGAAAAGATGCATAACAGGCTCGTCTCGTGAAAAAAAAAAAAAAAAAAAAAAAAAAAAATTCTTAACATACAATAAGGATTCTTTTAAAGAATACAATACATATTTATGGAAAAATTTTACAGTATATGTCAGATTATTATGTGTTCGCAAGACAGAAAATACAAAATAGCAACATTAATTATTACTTAACTCTTAGACTTTTTTAAACATTCAAATAGATATTCATTAAAATATAGGATAAAAGAAAAAAAATTAAAAACATAACTTTTAAAGATGCATAATAGGAAGTAGATTTTTGAAAATGTTTTTCTGTAATTTATTAAGGCTATTCTCAAATACAAAGAAGAAAGGAGTTACTTTCCGATTAGTTTTTCTTCGGAAACACATAAAATTGGCATGTGTTCTCATTCAAAAACTATATAATCACATCGTATTTTCCCCTTTTTTGATTTAAAAAAAAAAAAAAAAAAAAAGATTTTCAGAAAATACTGCAAAGTTGGCATTTTTAATCGAATTTCCGGACGTGATAGCACGGTGAATGAGAAAAACCTGTCTTGACAAGAATCACTTACAACTCGAAAAGTAATTTATTTATCAAAAAATAGAAACCGCTATTCGATTTCAAATCGCTTCAAAAGTCAGGACTGTCAATTTTATGCCTGTATAGTTACAAATGAGTTAGTATTATTATTTTTACAAAACAAATTGCCTTTCCAACACATCCTGAGAACAAAGTTCAGTTCCGGTCAGCTTGACTATATATATATATATATATATATATGTGTGTGTGTGTGTGTATTTAAATGTACACCTGATTCCGGTCCGGCTCGAGTCTGCTAAAAAAAATAAATTAAGCTCTGACTCGAAACACGATGTGACTGTCCGATGCCGATCTCTGCGCTTGACATGGTGTATTTTTGTACTGATGTTGTCAAACCAAAGAAACTATGATTCCGTATAACTTTACTGTATTTATTCTTTGGTCAAACTAACATTGGCTCCTGCAGCACATTTATGCTTATTATCGCAAAAATCATATTAATTGAAAATGGTTCATATTTTATCGGCTTTGTTTAAATTTTTATATCGAGCCGGTCACCCCGCTTAATTTTAATCGGCCATTGCCTTGTTTAATTTTTTTTGTAGCACGTCCTGTTCAGTTAAAAACTGTCCTAATCCTGCCAGTCCGGTCCGCTTGGAAGCTTGCCTCTATTTACGGGCCAAATCCAGCCCTGTGCAGACCTCCAGCGCAAATTAAGACCCGGTATACAGAGGATGCCCCCCCCCCCCCCCCATACATGTCAAGAAGATTTTCTTTTATAAATCTTTAATGTTTTGGATTGTAAAATGTTTTGCTGCACGAAAAGTAGGAAACCGGCGTCATCAAATCTGTTCTTATGAATGCATTAATTGAAACTAAAGAGCATAAATTGCTCATTCATTACAGTAAAATTGCTGACATCACATAAAAAAAAATGCAAAGTTGAATGCGTTAGTTGCGTCACTTCGGCACTTTGTTTATCAAAATAAAGCAAGTCTTATTCCCTATATAAACAACTTTATGTGGAAACTGATGTATTTCTTTCAGCATCTGTCAATTTTCGATTGCTTTTAAAAGCAAGGTAAAACATCAATTTACTAATAGGTTTCATGCTTGTTGACTAACAGCGGTTTCATGTTTGTTTTGTGTATTGCATCTGTAGATTAAGAATGAATTTATATTTTAAATCTGTGATGGAAGCAGAAAGCCTTCTTTTCCGTGATATTTATATTTTGCTGCAATAGAGGTATCCCAGGGCATGGCCCCTGGTCCGAAACCCATGTTCGGCCCGCGGGACGGAACAGTTTTCATTTGCGAGACTCGTGCCGTCTGGAAGATATACTTTTTTTCTTTCCGGAACTTATGCTTTTTTTATGTAGACTCAGTCCTGTTCGGGTCAGGCTTTTTTTTTTTTTTTTTTTCTGAACCGGGCCTGAACCGAAATTTTCAGACCTTTTCCATTCTGACACATCACGTATGCAAATCATTGGCCTGACCCGTGCAAAAATTTGGTCCGGCACAACAAACAACTTTTGAAAAAAAAAAAATGCATACATTTTTAAATCGCTCTTATTCTACAATTAAAAATTTATACTTTTAAAAATAGCACATATATTTCTAGGCAATGAAATTAAGTAAAACCTGTGAAAAGAAATCTGTCTTAAACGGAAAAGGTTTCGATCCATGCAAAATTAATATAATAATATGTGCGAAAAGAATATGATACATTTGCAACGGATGATGTACCTGCTAAGAAAGGAATCTGTCTAGCTGCTTTTTCTTTTTTCTCATACTTTTCTTCTTAGAAGATTGTACTGCAGCATTTTTCAGAATTTTAAATCCCCAAGCCTCGGAATATAGTTAAGGGTAAGGTTAACCCTTACCCATGCGAAAACACCCACTCGCTAATGTTAATCCTGTGGAAGAATTATTTTAAATATCTCATTTACATTTCAATACTTTTAAATGGTTTTTTACATTGGATAGCTGAGGTCAATCTTTACAAAGACCGTTTTTTAATTTTTAGATTTTGTTTATAAGTTTTTTTTATTGGGGTCCTTTCAGGTTCTCAGAACCGGTTTTGAAAGTAAAATTATCCTCATAAAGAAAACCTGTAAATGAAAATAGAAAAAAAAAGCATTTGAAGAGATTGAGCTCAAATAATTCAGAGATTTATATACAAACAGTGATTCATTAAAAAAATATATAGCTGACGATGACACATGCAGAAAACAATCTACGGAGGAACACTATTTTGGGACCCAAGTGTCTGTATTGCGCAGCCCAGGACACTTACAAATAAATAAATAAAGAGTATAAACATAAAAAAGGCTATTTTTTGTCAGAACTCACACAAGAGAATTCTTTACCATATCGGCTTAAAAATCTGTTTTATAGAAAATCTCTCGGCCGGGCTCGGACCAAACTTTTAGCTTTTATGCCGAGCTGAACTTTTAACTTCCATACTGTAACGGGTAAAAAAAAAAAAAAAAAATCCACGTATCTGGCTGGCGTCGCGTAGATGTCTGTGCCATACAGCTTTTCTGAAAACATTAGCTATGACAAGACAGACGGAATTATGGCGAGGGTGCATTACAGTGTTAAATTCAGACACTTTTCTCCGAGAGGGATTTGTGTGACTCCAGGGGCAGACATTATAGAGTTTCGGGGAGGGGGGCATTGCACTTTTTGACCATTGAAGACACAAAATCTGAAATCTTATGGGGGGGGGGATGTTTCCTCCCCGGCCACTGCTTGAATTCAACACTGGTGGTGCAAGAAGTAAGTTCTTCTTTCTTATTGTAGAATCACAGAGCTAAGGTGATGCCGGGGGGTTCCTGGACTCCAGGTGTCAAACAGGCATGGATACATTCTTAGCATCAGTTATTACTACAGATTAGCTCTCGTATTTCTACTTCGTGCTGAAGGGAGGGGGGGGGGGGGGGGCTCGTGGTTTTTAAAAAACCCATTTTGTAAAAGGAAATCCCGAATATTGTTTCCGATATAAATTGATACATTTCAAAAAATAGGCACATAGATTTTGCATTATACTTCATAAGAAACAATACTATTAGAAATGTAATTCTTACAATTTTTCTATAATTTCTATTCAGGGCCGGTGCATCCATCGAGCAAACGGGACAGCTGCCCAGATCCCCGCGCCAATTGGGGTTACCTTAGTGGCTCCAAGTCCTCAGTATACAATTAGAAATAACGTTTTCGACGATCCCAAAAGTAACCATGAACGTAGAAAATAAATATATTATAAAGAGGATATTTTGCGAAATAAAAAATAATTGTGCATGTTAAATGTGAAAGTAGTGATATTTTTTATACATTTCATTATCTATATTGCGTATCATTCTATGATTTATCCAATTAAAAAATAATTTTATTTATATTATGTATTATTCTATATATCCAATTTAAAAATAATTTGATTAGTCCAGTATTGCAGTATTAGTTGCACCCTCGGCGAAGTTGCAAAGTCCTGATTGTATTGAAATGTTTTTTGTTTTTTTTTTCTTTCATTTTGAAGAGAGTTTGGGTGAATCATTAAAGTATAATGGCCTGCAGGTTGTCAATGTTTTTGCGGGATCAGATCGATTTCTGCATTGCTAACAATTTTTTTTTATCAGATCCGAGTTGACTTCGGATTAAAAAAAAAAAAAAAAAAAACCTTATTTAGGACCTTGGTAACAGATGCATTGGCAATGCAAGGTAAAATAAAAAAAAATCTCATCGCGAAATAGAATTGCTGTGCTGCTTTGCAGTGTTGTGATAAAATTAGGTGTACATAAACAAGGTGTGCTTAATTTCTCACTGCCCCACCAGTGGCCGAAAGGTTCTGCTCTCGAAGCTGGTAGACAGGAAGTGCTGGGTTCGATACTAATAGCGCCCGTCGGCCTAATCGTTCGGAGTTTTCGTGGTTTTCTTCGAACCTTGGTTTTCCAAGCGTAAATACGGGTTAGGTTCCCTTGGGTAGGGCACTACGGAGGGCACTCTCCCTCTTTGGGCCTATATCCCTTGTGCTAATAATTCGGTGTCATAAGCACAACAACAACTTAATTTCTCACCATAGTTCTTACGTAGCCTTGATATTTATGGATGATACAACGCTCAAATTTGCCGATATAATTCAAATTTAACTAATTGCTTCTCGTATCCGCTTTCAAAATAAAAATAATAAATATTATATTTCTTTTGTATGACATATTTCCTTTTGTTTTAAGCTTTTCTTTTTTTTATTTATTTAAGATTCCTATTCTATTTTTGAATAATTCCTACTTTTATTTTTATTATTTTACAGAATTTTTTTTACTTTACACGAGCCTCGTTTTTTGAAATTTTACACAAGGCAAACCATATAAAAAGTGCAAGGCTCGCGCTTATAGGGGCCCCCAACAAGACAAAAATACCTTTTACTTCCTTTTTTTTTTTTAAGGTTTCTAATTCCTACCTTTATTATTTTACCATAGGGCCGGAAATTGTTTCTTGCACCAGGACCCCTTTAAGGAGAAATGTATACATGCGGATATGATCATACATTAATTAGTACTTCAATGTTTTTTGTGGCCGAAGACGGATTTATTTGTTTGTTTATTTCAGATACGATTCAAAGCAGACAAAAGTTTGGAGTTAATTCTAATCGTCAATGTTTTCGTCTGTTCATCAATCTCTTCCTCGGGAGTGGACGCTTTTAGTCACTTCTTTATTTTTATCACTTTTTTCTTAACTCTCGTTTAATGGCTGGTGTTGTCTTTTTGAAGTGGTGCTGCTGGTCTGGATGAGTTGTATGGTTCCTTCGTTCTAGTACGCTTCTGTTTTTTTTTTTTTTTTTTTTTTTTTTTTTTTATGTTTAGGGTGCGTATAATTTGTGCTTTTCAGCAGGGGTGTCTTTTCTCTCCCGTTTTGTGTTTTCGGCTCGTGGTTTTATGTGTTTGCTGTCTCACTATGTTTCCCTTTTCGATCTGTTTTTCATACTGCTTCGTCGTATATGGTCTATGTGATCGTTTGAGCACCTACCTCAAAGCTCATAATAATAAACCCCTTGAGTTTGCTTTCTTTTCTTTCCTTTCCCTTTTTTAAAAAAACATCTACTTTTTTTTTTTTTTTTTTTAACACTTCAAGCGAATAAAAGAATATACAAGGCCGAAACTAGGGGATAGGGGTGCAGAGGGGGCTTATGCCCCGGGCGCCAAAACGTAAGAAGAAGGGGGGTGGGGGGGGACTCCAAATGAAGATTTTGTTTTTCGTTTCGTACAAAAATGTACATATATATGAAATACAAAGAAACTCACATGCTAATGTCAAATCTATGGGAGCGTTCTTTTCAAATTTTAAAGTGAAAGTAACTATATAAAAAGAAAGCTGCAACCAAAATCGAAAAAGTAAACACTATCCCGGTTACAATTCAATCTTAGCTATTCTAAGCAATAAAAAAATCATTTGATAGTATCAATATGCAAGTGAGAAATTTTAAAAAGAATGCTCCCAGAGGTTTAACATTAGCGTTCCAATTTCTTCGTGTAACTAGCGTAGGCTCTTAACGCTCAAGATAATGTTAATCCTATGGGGGCGTTGTTTACATATTTCTTGCTAGCATTTTAATTATTATTAAATGATTTATATATTTTTTAAAGGATTTATTTATTTATTTGTATAGGTTACCTGCGGTCAATAACTTTTATTGTGCGTGAGGAAGGGAGGTGGAGGCACCAAAATCCATGTTTGCCACGGGCGCAAAATAGGCTAGTTTCGGCCCTGAGAATACGGAAAGAAGAGGGTCGTGTTATAGATTTACCCCTCGAGGTCGGAATTAAAATGTCATCGCCACCTTCCTATTTGAAATAACTTTTTCTTCACCGGTTGTCGCTTGCACTTTATTCTTTACCAGTACGACCGACGCCTATTCCGGTGGGGAACTAAAGTTACGGGTAAAAAAAAACTTTTCTTTTCTGTAGCATCCAGAATCAAATCTCAGAGATACCATCTCGATGTCTGGATGGAAGGAACTTGGGAAATAGCTAAGGACAATACCAATTGTCCAGTTCTTAACTTCCCATATTCTGGGCAAACTCCGAATGACCACCCAAGGAATGGTTGGCTCTTACTGACTATATGGAAGAATGGAGGGGAGAAGGTATACTACGTAATTAATTTTGCTTCTAGCTACGTCATACTGATGGGAAAAAACGATGCGTTCGATTCTTGTGCGGCGAAGATTTTCGTCATGATCACTGGGAGAATTAGGGCACATTTGTTTACTTTTTTAATAGGAGGGCGCATTTTACTGATATTTAAATGGGCGTGGCGCGTTTCACCGATTTTAATAAGGACAGGGCGCTGCGCCCTTCAAAAATGGCCTAGCGGGAACACTAATAAATAGAACATTCATAAAATGGGATTAATTTTTTTTTTTTTTTTTAATGATATTCTTAAAAATACAGTATGATTTCAGTGTACTTTGATAATGTATTCAGGAGGTGGACCAGTGAAAAATCCCCCCCCCTTCTTACTGCATTGAAATGTCTCCCACTTTCTGAAGATTTAGGATTTGATGCTTATTAATGATTTAGATGTGAATTTTCCTTCCAAGGAAAATGTCCGATTCCAACACAGATCTATACTGACAAATAATTCAACGGGAAGTGTAATGAAAGCATCCATTCATTCAACAAAAAGTACCCCTTTACTTAACATAAGTATTCTTTTTTTCAGCAAAAATATCTTTTTCATTAAACACGTCTTTCCCCCTTTTAAAAGAAATGCAAACATTAGTGATACTTGTTAGTGGAACTTGATATCTTCTACTCTCAAATAAGAATTATTTTACAATTAAAATTAATGCATTTATTTTATCTTTTCCAAATAAACAAGTTTCACTTATTCCTTTAAAATATGAATTATTATTGATGGGGACCTAGTTTTGTAAAAAGGGACACAGGTTTTTGGAAATTCTGGGTCCCGGGGACCCAGGATTTTACAAGTAGAGCGACATCACTGATATATAAATACATAGCACCTTTAGTCGTCGTTCAGTCTGTCTATCTGTCCGCATATAACAGAGCAAAAACTACCCAACCGAATAGTCTAAAATTTTAAATACATAATTGTTGCAAAATTTTGTTGAGTCATTTCAAATTTTATGAAAATCGGATGTATAGTTTAATTACAGGGATAGTCAAAAGTTTTCCGTTACACTATGGCCAGTGGGAAAAAATTATTGCAAGTGCATTCTAGTGATGTTACAGCCTTTCGAACAGAATGAAATTGATATGCACTTATAAAGTGCACTAAAATATACACTCAGTACAATATGCGGTTCAAAAAATATTTATAAAACTAGTTATAGTACGAACGCACCTCATTTGCCACGTTTGACGAGCAATTTCCAACTTGTTAGAAATGTAATGAATTATGCTTTTTTCACATCCTTGAATAAAGACTGACTATTGTTACTGATTAAATATTTTGGCATTATCAACTGATTATTTGAATTTCTTTTTAATATATTTCACTCAGGTTTGCTGGCTTTTTACCCAGATCAAAAAAAGCAGGTTGCTTTTTTTAATTTTACCCACTTAAAAAAAAGTCGTATACAATTGAAAAAAAGCCAAATTTTATTTAAAAAAAAAAGGCGATTTATATTTAATTCAAATTAAATGTGCCTTAATTTATGTTTAATGCACTTATAAATATTTTCGACTAAAAAATTTAACTTCTATTAAATATTATCAATAGAGTTCAACCAAATATTTGTTTTTGGCACAAAATCTGAGTTTCGGGAAACATTCATTTTCTACTGTCAAATATTAGGCCAGAACCAAAACTGACTGAAACTATCTTTTCCCCAAAAATCTTGTTTCTTCCTTTGGGAATTTTCAACATTACTCGTCGATTTAAGATGTATTGGCTCAAATGAGACCCTATTTATTTATTACTATGTATATAACTTTTTATAATTATCAGTTATCCTTCACTCAAGACGATAGTTTGAACACTTTCTAAGAAAAGTGTAGTATAAAGGTAGGGAATAATACATATGATGATCATTTACAAAAGTCATTATAAAAAGTATGTATATGAAAAATATTTTTTAATCAGATAAAAATTCATATAAAAATTACAAGTTTTGTCAGAGGCACAGAGGGACAACTTGAACTCCGGGGATAAAATTTCCAAACAGCATCGCCATTTCAAAATGTCTGGGGGGGGGGGGGGTGAAGGGTAGCAAATATTTGTTTTGATCTTGGTGTGTACATCAGAGAAGAAATTGATAATTTTATTCTCACATATCATTTTTCTAAAAACAAATTCATATATTCAATGTTACTTATATATATATATATATATATATATAACTTTTAATAGTTTACTTCAATTAATTTAAATGCAAAATATTAATAAACTCAAAATATGTGTGTAGTTAAAAATTAAATATATATTATTCAATTTGTTCTTCACTTTTTAACTATATTGTTAATTAATTATTTGATAAATGCATGTGGTTATTGGTTTTTATAAAGTAATAAAATATCAAAGGTATATTATTATTATTTTAAACTTATACACACACACATAGGCATATATGAGGGTGGTTCATTAATTATTGTCCCGAGTGTGTATAAAATATTTGTACTGCAATGGTTGATGTGAAATATTGAAGCCTAATGTCTTAGATGCCTATATGCTCGATTTCAGAACCGTAGCTGCTATATTTAAAAAAAAAAAAAAAAAAAAAAAAATGTTTTTGCTGTGAGAAGTTGCCCCTAGCTTAAAAGGGCGGGTGTTGGAGAGAAAGGATGTTTTGGAGCTTATGGGGCCAAACCTGAAGTAGTTCTGTGATAGATTTGTGACAGTGGATGAGATGTGGCTACATCACTATGATGAGTCCAAACAACAGTAGCCACACCTCATTCACTGTGTGCACCCCCAACCGCCCTTTCAAGCTAAGTGCAACCTCTCACATAAAAAACGAAAAAAAATACGTTAATATAGCAGCTACAATTCTGAAATTGAGCATATAGGCATCTAAGACATTAGGCTTCAATATTCCATGTCAACCATTGCAGTACAAATATTTTATACACACTCAAGACAATAATTATTGAATCACCCTCATATATCCGTATGTGTGTTTGTTACTTTTTTTCTATCTTTACAAGAAGAAAGTATTGGATTCATGAAAATTTTCGACTTTCAGTTTTCGACAGATTTACACATTTTAAGGGTCAGAGATTCCAAAGAACATGTTTCTACAAAATGTCTGTCTATATGTATGTGACAAATTTTGTGGGTGCTCTATCTCAAATCCTAATGCATGGAATTTAATAAAAATTTATATTTAGTTAGTTCTTGATATAAATTGGTGCTGGTTAGTTTTTGGTGTAAATTGCTCAACACATGGTGCTGCTATGCAGCATTTTTCACGAATTCTACAATAGCTCAATCTCCAGAACTAATGCACGAATTTTCATCAAACTTCGGATTCAGTTAGTCTTTGACATGAATTGACGTTTTATACATTTTGGTGTAAATTGTTCAGCAGGTGGCATTGCTACGCTGCTTTTTTTTTTGCGATTTCCGCAACAGCTCTATCTTAAGAACTAATGCTTGGATTTTCAGCCTACTTCAGATTCAGGTATACCTGGATATGAATTAGTGGTGTTTATGTTTTGGTGTAAATTGCTCGACATGTGGCGCTGCTATGTAGTATTTTTCACGATTTTTCACAATAATTCAATCTCCAGAACTAATGCACAGATTTTCATCAAACTTCAGATTCAGTTAGTCCTTGATATGAATTGACATTTTATATGTTTTGGTGTAAATTGCTCAACCGGTGGTGCTGCTATGCTGCATTTTTTGTGATTTCTGCAATAGCTTTATCTCAAGAACTAATGCTTGGATTTTCAACAAACTTCAGATTCAGGTATACCTTCTTAAGAATTAGTGCTGTTTATGTTTTGGGGCAAATCGCTCAACAGGTGGCACTGTTATGCTACATTTCCCAGAATTTCCGCTATAGCTCTATCTCAAGAACTAATGTACGAATTTTCATCAAACTTCCAATTCAGATATACTTTGACATGAATGGGTGATAAATTGATGTAATTTCTTGTATACTATTTAAATGATTTAATTGACGTGATTTATATAGAAGAAAGTTTTATGATGGCCACAACATACTAGTTAGAAAGGTATTTCTATATGTATAATAAATTAATACTTATACATCTACTATATACATATATACATGCACACACATATGTGTGTATGTTAATCTCTTTAAATTTATTTTTAGGACATTCTCGTTTTCGCCAAAACTAGAAAGATAACCAAAATTCAGTTTTGATCTTAAAAATTAGCTTTGTTTAAAAATTAGCTTTGTTTGAACATTCATTATCAAATAGATAAGCTTTTATAACTGCTAAAAGGCAACTATGAAGGCATTATGTTTAAAAGAAAAATAGGTACATATTGAAGAAAACACATTAAATTAGACTGTAATATGGTGTTTTCAATCTCTGTTACATAGCTCCACATATACTATACATTTTAAAGTTTTTTTTTAGCTAAGCATGACAAATCACCACATATCAAAAGGGAAACATCATTCTTACATATTGCTATTTACTTTTCAAATGGATTAAAACTAAATAATTTATATGTATGTAATGAATGAAGTTATCTGATGAGAGTATGAGAGATGAATACTTGAGAGCATCCATATTTAGTTAGTAAGTAATCAATGGGTTCTGTTAAAGGTGATACATTTGAAAAAGTTTTTCTGCCACTGAAAGTGATTTCATAACTAGGAAGGAGATAATATATTTGAGGCAATTTCAGACCTGCCAACTGCTACGAAAAAATCGTAGTTTCTACGATTTGGAGCTAAAAACTACGATGCTACGAAAATCGGTCTAAAACTACGATTTTTTTTTTCAAAAAACACACACGCCGAAAAAAATCAATTTCGTCAGTCGTTCGCAAAAAAAGGCCAATTTGTCAAAGGATCGCAGAAAAACGCAAATTTCGTCACAGGATACCGAAAAAACGAAAATTGCGTGAAGGAATTGCGAATAAAAAAGCAAATTTCTTCAACGGATCGCAAAGAAAACACAAATTTCCTCAAAAGATCGCAAAAAAGCGCAAAATTTGTCAAAGGATCGCAGAAAAATACGCGAATCTCGTCAAAGAATCGCTAAAAAACGCGAATTTTGTCAAAGCATCGCTGAAAAAACGCGAATTTTTTGAAAGGGCCGCTGAAAAAATGCATAATTAGTGCGTAACTGCCTCCCCCACTGCTGTAACCTTTCAGAAAATTTTCTGACAATTTCTGATTTTTTTTTTTTTTTTTACGAATCACCCCAGGTCTGTGCTCTCTTCATAGGAAACATCATACACAGACAAAAATCTTTATTCTTTATGATTATTGTTATGATACATACAGTTTTTGATCTGAAAGAATATAAAGAACTAACTTTTGAAAAAATCGGGTTAACCCAACCTGCATGAATCTAAATTCGGTCCGAACCGAAAGTAATCAGAGTTCACCCGACATGCAGCGTAAAAGACAGCATCCATCCACACAACCAACCAATCTCCAGATTAATTTGAATTTTGGGTGCTACGATTTCTCATTTTCAAAGGTTGGCAGGTCTGCAATTTTAGTACATGTAAGTGCAAAAAAGAGACAGAAAAAAAAAAAAGAAGAAAAAAATACAGCAAAACTTCTAAAAATAAAGCAAGGAAATGCTTGCTGCTAAAATGTTTAATTATTTAAAGATTAAAAGGATTAAATGCCAGTATAAACTAAATAAAACAATTGGTATAACTCTTTAAAATTTCCACTGTTAAAAAATCTGAAGCAATTGCCCAGTACTTGACTGTTTTTATAGAAAATGGTTACATAACTTTAATTTATTTCTATTCTGATCAATGAGAATGCTTCATAATATATCCGAGTAACTTTTATCTATCAAAATGGTTGAATGACTGGACAGTTGGCAAATTTTTAAAAGTGTATCTGATATATTTTCAGTTTTGACTGAAAATCAGTAGAACCTCCATGCATACATTATTCAGTATTAATGTATTCATGGAGAAATTTGATTATTTATCATATATATTATTTCTCAACTTTCCTTTTTCTGTGAATTTGTAAAACTTAGAATGATGAATGAGGTATCATTCAAAAGGTTTTTAAACCGTTTTCTCACATGTCATTAAAGCATGTTTTTGATTAAAAATTGCAGTTAATTGAAAACTAAATCAGCATTGTTTTCATAAATGAAATAAAAGATTTTTTCTCAAATTACTGTTACCACAAAATAAAATACCCCACTATATCATGCTCAGCAATGATTAAAAAAATAAATAGTGCAAAAAAGATAAAGTGTTACATCCCCACACTGGTTTATCTTATATTTATAATTAAAAAGCAAAACTGAAATTGAAATTCTTAGAAGAATAGATGTCATCGATTAACCAATGCAGTGGTATTTCATCTGTAGGCTAAAAGCTATGTTTTGTTATATTTGATAAAATAGTATTTTATATGTATTCAACTTATTTTTCTTTGTCTTGTGTAGATTGCAGAGTGATGACACCATCCTTTAATGCTGTTAAGATATGATTGTTAATTATTTCTCATGTGTGCCTTTTGCTATCTTCGATAATTTTTTACTCTAACTTTGATGGAACAAATGAGATGATATTCTGGCTTCTTTAATGTTCTTTCCAGATATTTTTATCCTTAATTTTGCTTTAAAAGTTTAAACCTGCACTTAAAAAATATTAGACTGAAGTGTAGCTCTTGCACAGGTCCACTGATATATATTTTATTTCTAATGTCAAATTCCCTATTTCCATGCACATACAAAAACGCACAATGATGAATGAAGTATCCTGCAATTTTTTCAACATAGTACACTCAAATTCTGTTAAAACACATTGTTTGACAAAAACTGCTGTTAATTAAAACTTAGTGAAAAAAGTATTCACAAAAAATTTCAGACATTGCTCTGTGAAAACCTGCACAGGTCCACTGGTTCTAATTCAATAAAATATCTTTAAAATTAGTTAAACAGTTTAAAATGTCCGGTTTACAATTAAAATGTGTCACTGTAAAAAAGCCAATTTTGGTCAAAAAAAAAAAAAAAAAAAAAAAAGCTGGATAAAACTAAAAACCACCAGCATAGCTTTTTTTTAAATTTTAGCCGGCTTTTTTGTAACCTTGATTTGAACAGACTGAACGCTTGCTGGCTAGACTTTCATTAAAATTTGTATTATTAATGAACTCATATCTCTTCTTTGTAGAGTCGGCCATTTGGAGTTGCTGTCTTATTTGGTGGTGCTGATAAAAAAAGTGAACCTAAATTGTAAGTACCAAGAACATTTTTTCTTTATTCTGCTTTTCTTTTTTGCCTTTTCCTTAGTACTTGTGTAATATGTGGATTCCAAACCAGGAAGATGCACTTCCAACAGCCTTAAATATTTAACAAACTGAAATTAATTTGTATTCATAACTTAATATATTATCTTCATATTTATATGCTTACACATCTACATACATCTCACATCTATCTTACATGCTTATGTACATTTTGCTACATACAATATAAACTTAATATGTACAATAATTAATTCATTACTTTCATGTAATTATATTTTCAATGTAATACATTACTTGCATCTTTTCTTTCATACTTGTATGCATACATTTTGCATCTATCCATCTTACATGCTTACATGTAACATCTTATAATGTGTATATCAGTGCATTCAGTGTACATACATACTTTCATAGAGTAATTTACAATAGATGTACCATACTACATACTTACAATATGTAATGCATATTGCGTTACATACACTATTAACTAAACAGTTGCTGCCAAGGGTTATTTTAATATTATTATCATGGCATTATTGATCCTATATCTCCTTGACCGTAAGTACTTTTTTTCTCAAACTGTATTTTATTATATTATTTTCTTAAATGAAAGTAGATGTTACAAAAAATAACTGAATCTCATTGTTGTTCTATTCTTGAAGTAGCTGCATGCACCAGTATACTCAATAATCTTTTTTAAACTGATAACACAGTTAATATTTAGAATTAAATACTAAAAATATTACGATTTTCAATGCTGTAAATTTTTTATGTTTCAATTTTATTTGTTGCTTCTTTTGTGTACAGGATATAAGGGTTCAACTATAATTACTTGTTTTAATTTTTGTTCTTACATAACAAATTTGTTGCTCCCTCATGTTCAGGATATAGGGGTTCAACTGTAATTATTTGTTTCAATTTTTGTTCTTACACGACAAGAATATTTTTATCTTGCTTATCTGTGAGGAGATAATCTTACTCGTCATTGCACTTTTTCATTTATAAAACAAGTACTTTTACCAAAAGAGATTATGTTCAGCTTATAGACAGAAATTTTGGCACTTTTTCTATTTTAAAACCAAAATTACCCCTTTTCTGATTAAACATTCATTTGTACTTAGTAAATCTTCAAAATTTGCTAAGCTAATCTACATCATTTAGATGTACATACCTCATTCAAGTAGCAGATACATATGGAGAGCTTTCTAGGGCTTATATTTAATTCTTTATTATAAATATTTTTTATATAGTATGTTTGTGTTTAGTACATTAGTGTATTTATTGTAAGTAGTATAGTGCAGATTCTACTTAGCATTTAATTCAAGGACAGTTAAGTATAAAGTCATTTATCTCAAAGGGACAAAATTTCTCTCCTTCTCTGCCAAATTTCTTTATTGCAAATGGTTCTCTCAATTATTTTCATGTGTTCTCATCCTGGGACAGCTAATTAGCAATTAACCAAACAATGATAATCTAAAATGTCTGTGATCAATTTACTTTATCTGCAATTCATTTTCTAGTTCTCCAGTAGTTTAAAATATTTCTTGTATTTATATTTTTAAATAGGGTGAAGGCACCAGTAATTAACCAGTACAACACAAAACTGTAAAATAAAAATTAATGTACGAATATGTTAAATGGAAAACCAAATTAACATTTCCTTGCTTTAATTTTTGTTTTATACAATTTCGTGTCTCACTGGTCAATTATTGGTGCATTCACCCTATGTTACAGAAACAACATATATTACTTAGGACAAGGGATATGGAAATACATCATTTTACACGCCAGTGGCGAGTAAAGTTTGTGGAAGTGACAGGGGACTCACTATTCACAGGGTGAGTGAATTTTTAGGTAGTCTTTGAAAAACTGCAAGCTATCGAGATATGCCAGAAATATATATATATTTTTTTACTAGTTATTACTGGTTATATTTTGCAACTTTCCAAATTATCGCAATGTAAACATGGTACTCTGATCTATCCAATATTAAACTTTCCTCTGTTGTATATATTTCTTAATTCTATAGAAAGAAAAATTATGAAAATGCATTGTAGTAATAGTACCCTCCATATACATATGCATGTACAAAAAAAAAAAAAAAAAAAAATACTTGTGGACAGAAATGTTATATTTTCGTGCAAAATTGAAATTTTCCATTCTTTCTCACAGAGAACCCCAAAAACTAATTAGGTCTTGGAGCCACAGGATTTGAAATATGCCTTTTTCCATTTTTGTTTAAAGGTACAGTAACTGTAAGGATGAAAGTGGCCCAGCGTACAATTTTGCCATGGGCCTCAAAAGGGTTGTTGTTACGCCATTGATTAATTGTGCATGACTCATCAATTGTCACAAATCTTTGAATCATACCAAGTCTAGTTCTGATGTGCTTTTAGGAATTAATATATGGTTTAATTAAGTAGGAAATTATAGAGGCTTAAAAATATTAACTTAATTTCTTCTGTAGTTTTAAAACTATTAAATATTTTGCCTCTTTCTCTCACTCTGAATTAATTTGTGAAAAGCTTCCATTTTGTTACTTTTCTTTCTTTGTTTTTAATGCTATCTACATTCTTATTTCCAGATTCCACATGGATCCATCAGGAACTTATGTGCAGTATGATGCTAAAGCAATTGGTTCTGGGTCTGAAGGAGCTCAGCAAGCTTTGCAAGAGCACTATGATAAGGTAGTTAATTAATATTGATGTTTTAAACTATTTATGATTTACATTGTTTATTGTCGATAATACAGACCTGCCAACTGCTACGAAAAAATCGTAGTTGCTACGATTTCAACCTATAAACTACGATGCTACGAAAATCGGTCTTAAACTACGATTTTTTGCAAAAAACACAAACGCATTTTTGTTTCTAGTTGCGATCTTTATCCCGCACAGCATATTTTTCAGGAGTGATTCTGTTCAGAAATTTCCAACATTTCAATGCATTCATTTCTGGAAGTTTTAAAAAACTGGTCATTAATCCGAAAATTCGGACATTAAAAAAATGTTCATGGGAAAAAAAAAACTGGGCTGCAAAAACAAATTTCTTAACATAAAACTCTCTTTATGTATATCAACCACAAGTGAATCGTGTTTCTGTAAATATTTATACAGGAATTCCCTTCCTTAGAAACAGGGATTCCATTTTAAGAATTTTTTTTTTTGGGGGGGGGGGGGGGGGCTTTGAGAACCAAGATTTGAAATAGTGTGCAAAATCGCAGGATTTGTACAATTTATTATTAAACATTTCAGTGTTCGAATTACAGTATAGGATCTATTATCCGGCGTCCCGATATCCGGAACGCTCTAAAAACCGGAACGGTAAACGATCCAAAACCGAAACTTAGTGAAAACTTTCATTTCATAAAAAACTGCAGTTTTTTTTTTTTTCATATTTTATTGAAGAGTTAACATGCTTTATAAATCGATATTTTAAACATTTTAAACTTTTTCTCATACACCTCAGGTACCGTAATATCCCCTTAATTTCCTCCCCCCCCCTCCCCTCCAAATGCGGCAAAAAATCGTAAAGTAATCGGAGAGGCCGCTTACACGGATTAAAAGTGGCTATCAAAATCTACCGCCTGTTGAAATCCGAAAATGTTTATAAGAATAGTCCAAAGCCTGCCCTGATATTCAGATTTTTGTTAACAGAGATAATTAAAAAACAGAACTTAAAAAGCGCGAACTTAAAAGCGTACTCTCTCCCTACGATCCAACTATGACGCTCCCGTGAAAGATAAAAATTGAATGTACGCGATCATCGGACATAAGTTCTCTTTTTGATCATTTTTATGACTTCGCATCGGCGTAACCTTTAGAAATATGGGAGAACTAACTACATATTCTTAAATTTCGTATATTCTGCTTCAAACGCTAAAATCCATTATAAAAAAATTTAATTTTAACCTTTTGAAAAAAAATATTTTCGAAACATCACTTAGAATTTGAATGCGTTTTCTGCGGTCGAAAACTGTTAGCAAGCTCCGACCTTTGACGTCATGTAAAGGCGCGCCTACAATTCGGCCAATTAGGAGAATGAGAGAAACGTTCGTTTTACCGTTTTCAGCTGCGTCCATCGAACAGTAGAAAAGCAGAGATTCGGAATCGGATAAGACAGAAAGGTGGTACGGCGCTTCGCGCGATATTTTTTTTTTTTTTTTTTTTTTGGAAAGGGAGGGGGGGCTTTTGTGGGATTTTTTTTAAATATCAAATTTGTTTACAAAATAGGGGAGGGTGGGTTAATGGAATATTACAGTAATTATGCATTTCTTTATCTCCGCGAATTTGCGGAAATCTGCATTTAATGTGTTGATAATTTTGCCTCTTATATTTTTCTGTCCGCTTTCCATGCGATAAATTCATAAACAAAACAAAAATAAATAAAAAGTCAACTTTCAATATATTCCCCTCCCTCCCTCCCCACCCAATTATTGGATGAAGATGCAGTTCAAGTTTGTTTCAATATAGATAATAATGCTCCACTTAGTCATCAGATGACATACAGTGAAATTTGTGAAATGATGACTAAAGATGCATCTGATGATCGTAGTGATGATGATGACAAGAATGAGGAGGTAGAAAAAATATCTAATGAACAAATGATATTTTACACTCAACAATAAATTCAAGGCATGGAACAAAATAAGTAATTTCCATGAACAACAAATAATGTCCTTATATAAAAGTCAAGACCAGATTGTAAAAGAGAAACGTTACAAGCAGCCAACTTTAAAAGGATTTTTCCAAAAAACTAATTCCCAAGCATCTGCATCTGAACCCCAAAACTAAATTTTATTTTTGATCTTGTTCATTTGTAAGTTTTATTATAATTTAAAATTATTACTTAACTTTTTTTTTTTTTTTTTTGTAAATAAAAATTAAACTTTTCCTTAATTGTGTTTTATTGAATTAATTCAACAAATGTGTAATACAGTATTTTTAATATTATTTAAGCTAACCAGTATTTCATATTTATGTACATTAGAAAATATTTGTGGTAGTGTTCCGAATTACGGAAAAACCCCTTATCCGGAATGCCTCAGGTCCCAAGGATTCCGGATAACGGATCCTATACTGTATTATTAAACATTCCATTTTTGCGTGGTATAAAAAGCAAAATTCGTCAAAGGAATGCGGTAAAAAATGCGAATTTCATCAAAAGTTCATGGTAAAAAGTGCGGATTTAAACAAAGAATCGTGATAGAAAAATGTGAATTACGATTGTGGGATAATTGAACAAGAATTGTGAATATCCTGAAATGATCGCAAGAAAAAAAATTCGAGAATTTCATCAAAATTTACTGCACTGGGCTAAAAAATTGGAACCAGGCTCCTTTTACAAATGTGTAAAAAAAAAAAAAAAAAAAAAAAAAAAAAAAAAAAAAAATGCTGCAAGACGAGAAGAAATTTTAAATATCGTATAAAAATTTTCAGAGGAAAAAATTTACTATATTGAGTTGAAAGACTGAAACCTTATTCCTATTACGAATGTCAAAAGATGGATGCGAAACACGAAAAACCAACCAACCAACCTCCAGATTGATTTTAATTTTGTGTGCTACGATTTCTCATTTTCAAAGGTTGGCAGGTCTGATAATATCATTAAAAGTCTTAAATATAATCTATCAGAAAACGTGTGTATGAAAAATATATATTTGAAATGAATCTTTATACGATAAATCTAAAAAAGATGTAAATTATAGATTTTTTTTATGTTCCATAAATATTCTTAACCATTAATTCTCAACTACTTTATATTTTAGGTAGCTTCCATTACAAAAAGTAAGAAGCTATCTATTGCAGCTGTTTGGAGGAAAGCAATATCATAAAATTTCTATATATTTTCATAGATCATGCCCCCCCCCCCCCTCCCTCCCTCAACCTTCAAGCCATCTCCCATTCAAATGTTGATATGCATGAGCTGTTCAGTGTTTGCACATTTGTTTTGGTGCAAAAAAATTCGTCTGCATAGAGAAATTATTTTTCACAACTAATATGTTTTTGAAAGTATAAATTCTCGCCTGGCAACTGAAATTTTTGTTTACACACAAAATGGCGCTTTCAAAGGACCCTTGGATGGAAGGCTATATTTCTTCACTTTTTAAAGAGAATTATTTATATTTTGTTATTGAAAAATGCTCTGAAAGACATGGTTTTTCTATATCTAAATTCACAGTAGTTAATATTGTCAATAAGACAGGGGAAAAATGTGAATGTCTGACTTCAAGTGGAAAAATTATTTTAAATATGTACCCAAGAATAAAAAGGAATTCTTCGAATATTTTAAAGGTAAGATCTTTTATGGTAAAAGAAAATCCTCCAAGTCAAAAGACTGTTGCTAAATCGTTAAAATGCTCAGTGTCATCAACTGTTAACAAAATCATTAACACTGATTTTAATTTTAAAAAGACCAAAACACACAATGTTCATAGTCCTTCTCCATGAGATATCATCTAATATAGAGCAAGATGCAGAATTCTTTTTCCAAAGCATTTATCCTGTAAAAAATGTTATTACAATAGATGAAGCTTGGGTCTATTTAAATGATTTTAATAAGAAGAATTCCATTTATTATCATGAAAGAGAAGAAAAAAATCTTAAAGCATGGTTCGATGTATCTATAGAAAGTTTTGGCAAAGGATGTATGATTGTTGGCTTTGCATATAACGGCAAATTAAAAATGAAGATAATGGAGAAAAATGTTAAAAATAACTTCTCATACTATCAGAAACATATTTTACTCCCAGTCTTCAAACATGAAATAACATCTCTTTTCCCACGGTGCCATTATCTATTGAACTGTATCAAGATAAAGCAAGCAGTCACACATCACAGTCTACTGTTAATTTCCCGAAAAAAAAAAAAATGGTATGAGAAACGAGTAGCAGAGCTATATCTTTCACTGATATACCTACTAAATCTCATGATTTATCACACATTGATTTTTGTGCTTTTGGACTTTTAGAAAGCACATTATCCAAACCTCCACTTACAACTTTGGAAAGCTGTTTGAGAACAATGTGCCAAAAGGCCTCTTCCAAGACTGCCAAAAGGCTTATTGTCATGGAAATTATGGTGTAGGAAGGTTGTTCAGAATATGGGTTACCATATTGAACATTTAAAACACAAATATTTTATGGAAAATATTTCTGTAAGTACCATGAAAATTGTCTAAAAAATGTGAACATCCTCTGTATATATCTAATTTTTGTCATGCAATAGCACTCGTATTTATAAACCAATTTGGATGGAACTAAGCATGTCTTACCAAACTCTCAACCGAATTCATTGCCCAGCTTAATCTGCCGTCTTGTTTTAAAATGGCAATCACTTAAAGGTTTTGAATTCAAAACAATAAAATAAAAAAAGATTTTTTTTTAGCTTTAAACATTGATAGAAAGATTCCTAAGCATTTTCTGTTTTATCTCTGAAAAAATGATTTATATATCTAAGTTTTGAAGACTTTAAATAACTGTCATTTAGAAACAAGACTATGGATTAAAAATGAGGGATTCTTCCATAATCAAGTTCACAGATAACTTGTAAGTTTTAGTGATTGTGGTTTGTTTTAGAATTAATTTTATTGTTGTGACAATAATTATAACATTTATACACAGGAAATTATTGGTGCTAACATCGTTGATGTGATTTCCTATTTTGGCGATGGACTCAACTACAAAAGATTAGCTAATTAATTTAGAGAGACAACTATAGTCTATTTATAAGCTATCTCTGATAATTTATTATAATAAAGGGTGAAACTGAGCCAGAAATGTGACTGACATTTCTGTCACACTTCACACCAAATATGAGAAGTGGCTTCAATGTAGTTTCAAATGTTCAAAAATTACAACTTTAACTATAAAAAAATATATAGATTAATAGTTATAGATTATAGTAATAGTAGATTAAATAGTAATAGTTTAATTATTTAACCTAAGAAAATTCTTTGTCCGTCTGTATAGAGAAGCATTCTTCCTGGAAGGACTTTTTAAATTTTCAATTTGAATATGTGCATAACATTTTATTTGCAGCTTATATGTGTTTTTCAGTAACAGTATTATTTATTTTAGCAAATGACTCTAAAACAAGCTTTAGAATTGGCCCTTAAAATTTTGAAACAAGTAATGGAGGAGAAATTAAATTCATCTAACGTTGAAGTAAGTAAAAGCTTCCCTTTTCTTTTTTTAATCCATAATTGGAAAATTGGGAATATTTCTTGTAATAAATTTTGCAGTATATTTTTCAGGCAGCAGAAGTAGGATTTAAAATTTTAAAGTTTCATAGGTTTTTTTAAAGTTTTTAATGCATATGATGTTATCATCATCTTGTTGGAAGAGAAGGCAATAGATGTGTTACAGCTGATGAAGAAAAAACTACTCTGGGCTTCCATTTTTATGCTGACCATGTTAATAAAAATAAAGTTGTGAAAAAGTTCTTAAATGAATGATATTTTTTAAAATTTATAAATGAAGACTAAACTTTAGAAAATTCAATTCAAATTTTATTTAAAATTGATATATTAGTTTAAAAAAAAAAAACTAATAATAATAATAAAGTGAACATCTTTTTTTGCTGCCATCAGCCATTTGAATATTGAAATGTGAACTATTAAATGCATGCATGCACAGCATCACATGGCATAGCATTCAAACTTATTGAGTGAAGTTACTTTTTTTCACAGCTAAAACGTTCAAAAAGCTATCTCTTACAAATAATTACACTAATTTCAATCCTTAATGTGAAAAACAAAAGTAATATATATATGCATAAGAATATTTGAATTTTACATTTCTACCAACAAGTGTTTTGAAACTAACAGTTATATTTAGTTTTAAATTATTTCTAGCTGTATTTAACTCACCTTTAAACTTTAAGCTCTTTTCTTAAAAACAAATTACACTTTAACAAAACATTCTATGGATGGGAGAAAACTGGAGTTAAAACCAGGGATGCAGAACATGTCTGATCCGGCGATCTAGGATCGAGGGAAATTTTAACCACTTGGGGAAATTTTGCAGAAACGTACGCAATTGGTTTCGAATTTAACACCGAATTCTATAATTTCCTGATAGAAAAATTTCACTACAAATAAAAAGATCCGTATGGCGACCTTCACAAAATCGATCTCAGAATAATATGTACAATATATCAGGGGTGACTCGGTTCCAAATTTTCCGAAAATTTAAGGCATTCGGTTCCGAAATTAAAAAAAAAAAAAAAAAATCGGTCTTCAATCCGAAAATTCGGACGTAAAAATACCGCGAATTCTGTCCAAGAATTACAGAAAAACGTGAATTTCGTCACAAGATCGCGAAAGAACCGCAAGTTTCGTCAAAAGACCGCGAAATGAACGCAAATTTTGTCAAAAGATCATGAAATAAACGCACATTTTGTCAAAAGATCACGAAAGAACTGCAAGTTTCGTCAAAAGATTGCGAAATGGACGCAAATTTTGTCAAAAGATCGCATAAGAACCGCAAGTTTCGTCAAAAGACTGCAAAATGAACGCAAATTTTGTCAAAAGATCATGAAATAAACGCACATTTTGTCAAAAGATCGCGAAAGAACTGCAAGTTTCGTCAAAAGATCGCGAAATGAAAGCATGTTTTGTCAAAAGATCGTGAAAGAACCGCAAATTTCGTCAAAATATCGCGAAACTACCGAAAAATATCGTCAAAAGATCACGAAATGAACGCCAATTTCGTCAAAAGGGGCGAAGAAATCGCAAATTTCGTTAAAAGATCGCAAAACCCCGCAAATTTCGTCAAAAGATCACGAAAGAACTGCAAATTTCGTTAAACGATCGCAAAACAACTGTGAATTTCGTGAAAAAGAAGGCGAAACAACCGCAAAACTCCTCAAAAAATCATGAAAAAAATCGCAAATTTCGTCAAAAGGTCGCTTAAAAAAGCAAATTTCGTCAAAGGGTCGCGAAAAAAACATAATTAGAGCTGGGAGTGGATTTCCCCCACTCTGCTGTAACCTTTCGGAAAATTTGCTGTGAATTTCAGATTTTTTTTTTTTTTTTTTTTTACTCAGAATCACCCTGTTCACCCTGTTCACCCTGAAATCACCATACTTGCGCTAAGTTGAGAAATATTGGAAAAATAAATTTTCAATACCTACCGTAATACAGCATTTACTTATAACATAAGGTAAAATTTTAGGGAAATTTTCATGTGGATTGGGGGAAATGTTGGGAGTAGATACATTTTCTGCACCCCTTGTTAAAACTTATTTAAATATAAACTCCAACAGATCTCTTTAAAAAGAATTTGGATCCTTTATTTAACACACCTTCACAAAAAAAATTGTGAATAAAATTCTTTATCTTAAAAGAAGACCTTTCATAAATCTTTACCATCTTCTAAATGAACTTCATGAATTGAATAATCTTAAAATAAAATCAGACATGTCAAACAGCTAAAGTTGCTGGAAAGTCTGCTATCTAAGCCTTGGCAGGATTCATGCTGCTGATTATCATTCTGACAAATGTTTCATTTTGAAAGAAATTATTAAAATCATCAAATTACATGAGCTGACAAAAACTTTTTTCATTCAGTAATTCTCTCAATTGAAGTCCAGTGGCCAGTGCATCTGGCCACCACGCAAAAGGTCCAGACCATGTGTCTTCAGACTAAGCAAGGTTTTCTCAAACTTTCATACCTTCGGGGTTGATAAAATGAGTACCAAGCTTGCTTGGGAACTAAACACTGTGAGGCCCACATTATGTTGACCACTACTAAACAGGACATAAATGTTGTATAGCACCTCAGGACACAGGATCAAGAAAACACGGTTGGACACTATAAGCCTTAATGGATCGTAACGCCATAGGTTTAGTTTTTTTTAGTGTTAGATTCTCTCAATTATGTTATTAAACAATTGATAGGGGTGTTTTTTTTTTTTTTTTTTGCATAACTTGTTATTTGTATTTTATTTTTTCAAAACTTAATCATATTTTTTTACTATACACTAACATACTATCCCAAATCCAAATTAACATAAATTTTATTTTATAAGACTAGCTAAAGATAAATCATGTTAGTCTTCTTTTTCTTGACTTTTCTGAAGTACTTTGGAGGGGGGGGGGTATGTTAAGTGGAGAAAAAAGGATTTTAGAATCAATATTTCAAGACAAATGTATTGCTAATATTTTCATTTAGCTACAGTGCTTCTTTGCTCATTAGCTAAAACAAAAGTTTGTGTGAACCCTGACTCTTGCTGTCATATATATAAAATTCATTAAAACAGGACTTAGTTAAAAACATCTACACATAAACTTTATAAAGCTAATTTTACATTCTCAAAATTATTAAGGTTTTTTACAAATGTAAAAAACCATAATTGAAGAAGTAGCAAAAGTTTGAACAGATCTCTGGTTATTTTATTGACTTTTTACCAGGGTTGGAAAAAAACCAGTTTATTTGGTTTAAACCAGGTTTTTTTGGTTTAAACCGGGTTTTTTAAAATATAATTTCCTATTGCATACAGATGCATATCTGTTGATAAAATAAACATTTTTGGATATTATATAAGTAATATAACTTTTGAAAATATTTAAATTAAATAATTACAGTCAATTATATAGAAAATTGAAATCATTTCTAATTTAAACATTATCAGTAACAGCTATGTCTTATGTTCAAAGTAAACTGCTCTACACAGTGAAACATTGATACCTTTGATTAATAATACTATAATAATCAATCAATAAACATTTGATGCAGTTTCATGAATATAATATATTATTCTATGGTTGTTATCATTATTATTTTTTTAATATCCAAATACTTCTGGTTATTTTGTTTTCTGGGTGATAACTCCAAGTGTCCAAGTCAACATTTTTGGCCATTAGATTCAGATACAAACAGAAAAGACTGATTGGTATTCAGGGTCGTACTGGCCCACCGGGCAACGAGGCAAATGCCCGGTGCGCCCATCGTCACTTTTTTTTTTTTTTTTATAAAGCACGCATTCTGAAAGGCATAAAATTTTCAAAGATTTTCATTTGGAAAATTAAAAAGTAATGCTTTTTATTTTTTAAAGTATATAGCATAAGCAAACCATGTGTGATCAAAGACAATTAGATAAACCAATTTCGAGATAACATAAGTTATCGACAATCAGATATGCCATTGTTACATATGGTATCCAGGAACAGACTTTGTTTCAAAGCCTGTACTAATGATAAATTCTAAGAAAAATAATATTAAGTACTCACTTATTTAGATATACGCTTAAATAAGTTCTGTTTTAAGAATGCTTCTAAAAAGTGTCTAATAAGTCTGCGTCTAATACGTTTGCATATTTTCTGCGTCTAAGTATTTAGCGCCCCTGGTGTTGTCAGGTATTTTTCTATTTCTGCCTTTTGTGCAAGTATAAACGACGAAACACTGTATAAGAAACATATTCTCATTTTAAATGGATTCATTAACAGAGACTTTGATAGTCATGGCGCCCTGGGGCAGATTTTATTCAGTACCCCGAAGAATAGTAGCTTCCGCATAAATTAAGATTGGTATTAATGACGTATTTAGTATATTTTCTGTCAAATATTTAGCGCCCTGGGTGGCTGCCCGGTAGTTTGATATTTCAGTTTTTTTGTGAAAGTACAAAAGAAAAAAAAAGAGGAATGCCAATTTAAAACACGAGATTTTCATTTTCATTTCATTTGGTTCCTTTGTCAGAGGCGTCTTTGGTAATCACGGCGCCCTTGGTCAGATTTTTTTAAAGCGTTTCTATAAAAATAACTTTCAAAAAACTAATATCGTGTTTTGTAATCAAGGCGACCTTGGTCAGATTTTTTCAAGCGCTTCTGTAAAAATAACTTTCACAAAACTAATATCGTGTTTTTGTAATCATGGAGCTTTTGGTCAGATTTTTTCAGCGCCTCTGTAAAAATAACTTTCAAAAACTTAATATCGTGTTTTTTAATCACGGTGCCCTTAGTCAGATTTTTTTTCAGTGCCTCTGTAAAAATCCCTTTCAAAAAACTATTATCGTGTTTCTCTAATCATGGCGCCCTTGGACAGATTTTTTTAGCGTCTCTGTAAAAATATGTTTTAAAAAAAAACTAATTTCGTGTTTTCGTAATAATGGCGCCCTTGGTCAGATTTTTTCAACGCCTCTGTAAAAATAAATTTCAAGATACTAATATCGTGTTTTTGTAATCATGGCGTCTTTGGTCAGATATTTTTCAGCGCCTCTGTAAAAAATGCCTTTCAAAAAGCTATTATCGTGTTTTTTTAATCATGGCGCCCTTGGACAGATTTTTTTCAGCGCCTCTCTGTAAAAATAACTTTTAAAAAACTAATATCGTAATTTTGTAATCATGACGCCCTTGGTCAGATTTATTTTCAGCGCCTCTGTAAAAATAACTTTCAAAAAACTAATATTGTAATTTTGTAATCATGGAGCTCTTGGTCAGATTTTTTCAGCGCCTCTGTAAAAATAACTTAAAAAAAAAAAACTAATATCGTGTTTTTGTAATCATGGTGCCCTTGGTTAGATTTTTCTCAGCGCCTTTGTAAAAATAAATTTCCAAAAACTAATATCGTGTTCTTGTAGTCATGGCGCCCTTGGTCAGATTTATTTTCGGCGCCTCTGTAAAAATAACTTTCAAAAAACTAATGTCGTGTTTTCGTAATCATGGCGCTCTTGGTGAGATATTTCAGCGCCCCTGTAAAAATAACTTTCAAAAAACTAATATCATGCTTTTGTAATCATGGCGCCCTTGGTCAGATTTTTTCAGCGCCTCTGCAAAAATAACGCTGAAAAAAACTAATATCGTGTTTTTGTAATCATGGCGCTCTTGGTCACTTGGTCAGATTTTTTTTCAGTGCCTCTGCAAAAATAACTTTAAAAAAAGTAGTATCGTGTTTTTGTAATAGTAACCCCCCCCCCCCCACACACACACACACACACGCACACTCCCCACAAATACACACACAACCTGATGCTTTAATTCTACTAAAGTGGAGCATTCCATAATTTCTTAATTATAATATAAGTGTTAGACCGCCAAGACTAATTCTTCACAAGATTTTGCAATGGAAACTTATGTACATTTTGCTTTTGAAAGAAGAAAATGTTAATTTTTCATATCTATTTAAAAATTCGATAATATTTTTAGCATCCGAAAAAGCCAATATCTAAAAACTTTTTTTTTTCTTTTAAACCAGATCTGCTTAATCTTTTTAAACTTCAAACACCATTAAATTGAACACATAAATTGAACAATACATATGTAATTAAAATAAATAGATAAACCACTAAAATTGTAAAAGTCGTTTTACAAAAGAATGGATGAACATAAATAAAGCGAAGCGCAGATGTGTTTGTGTTCAGTTTTCAATGCTGTTAGTCAATAACGTGGGAGTTCCTAAGAAGACAAATTACCATTTCGGAGGGGTTGGACCTATAGATACCCAGTGGTTTCTGTAGTAATACCAGATGTGACACTTTTTTTTAATTATACCATATTCTGGGGCTCTCTATCTTTCTGGAGAAAATAGAAATAGGATATGTAGGTATTTTCCCATGAAATACTAATTAACACACGACACATGCTCGACGTACAGGCATCTGCGAACAAAGCATCGTTAAAAACGAAAAAATAAAATATTGAATTAAGCAACTCTTATAGCAGTTTTAAACTGTTTTGTGTAACAATAGAAGAGGTGTATTACACAAAATTCCTCTTCAGTGTGAATTCTTAATTGTTCTTAATCTTTTTAGCAGCCCAAAACTTTTCACGACATTATTAAATAACTTTCATTGATACATACATCAAATTTTTAAAATTTCCCATTAAGGTGAAAACGAAAGAATAACTTTGCCAACAAACCTGATCATTTTTTAGATACATTTCTTTTTTTCAAGATATCGAGTTAAAAAAATAACTGCAAAATAATGAACACATATAAGTAGGGATGCACCGGATATTGATTTTTCCGGATATCGGATACCGGATATCCGAAGCTCCTTTGCCTGCCGGATTCGGATATCCGGCCGGATATCCGATCGGATATCCGGCACTAGATATGTTTTTAGTTATATGGTGAATTATTTCTCTATATAATGTCATCTCAGAACAATAAATTACAAACATGTTTCACACATCATTAAAACATTTTAAATGTATTGAAATATAATTTACAAAAACTATATAGGGGAGCTAGGGGATGTATGGGACAAGGGATGGATGGGACATTCTCAATATTTCAGGCAATAAACATTTATTTTAAATTGCTTCCTAACCCCATATACCTCTACCACAGTGTGCTTCAGAACTAAAAGTAGGACCACATTGCTGTTTTCATTTTCCTTCAAAGTTGCATTTTCTGAAATCTCTGCTTAAAAGTAAGTTTTTTTTTTACATTTGAAGATGTGAAATATCTTATACAATATAAAAAATTAAGCTATGTTTCAGTTATTTATTTTAAGGTTCAATATCAATAATTAAAAGGAATGAATAGTAACCATTGTGACAAAATAATTTTTGAGGTAAAATGGCTGAGAAGGGATATTATGCATCATGGGGATGATTGGGACATTTCAAATGGGGATGAATGGGACATTCTCACTCCTCCCTAGAGATGTTGAAAATTTTATTTATTAATTAAATAGTACTATTATATAGGATGATAAATCAATAATTTACGTCAATTAATAGTATTATATGAGTTGGTTATTGTTTAAATATTCTGAGTGTTACTTATTGTACTGTAATAATTATTAATGGATTATCAAAAAATTGGTACTAAAACTTAATCAAAATAGATAAAATTGATAAAAATAGTATATGTGTATTGATCAAATGGGGGGAAATTATATTGAATTTTGAAATGTTGCACAAATAAATCCTCACCCCTAACATATTGGGTCAATCGGAAAGTCGGGTCGTGTTGGGAAAATCAATTCGTACTGGAAAATTCAATCATTTAATTATTAGACATTGATTCCGGTATCTAATGTCTAATAATTATCGGGCGGAATTTTCCAGTACGAATTGATTTTCCCAACACGACATGACTTTCCGATCGACACAATAATTTCCGTTCTGCATGTTTCTACGATACATTTAATTAATATTAATTAATAAGTTATGATTGAAAATTATTAGCTATGCTATATTTAAAAGACATTTTACACTTTCATTTAAAATCTAAAATGCCTCATAAGTGGAAAAAAAGAACAGGTTGATAGCCGAAGTCCGCATTAAAAGTTAAAACTGCAATAAAAGAAGTTATTGAAAAAAAAAAAAACATATCGAAACATCATCGCTGTAAAATCATATATTACAAACATAATTTTCATATAAAGTTATAATTATAAATTTTAATTTGGTAAAATTGAATACAGGGAGGAAAATCTTGGTGTCCCATCCATCCCTATTAGTGTCCCATTCATCCCTGCTGTGGGGATGATTGGGACAGGGAGGAACGTTTTTTTGATTTCATAATATTTTTATGAATAAATCATAATCTAGAATAAATATTGTTCATATATGTTGGCAAATACCTAATGTATGAAATATGATATATAATATTGATAGTAACTTAAATAAAAAAATATTTTTGTGAAAATGTCCCATTCATCCCCCACCTCCCTATCTCTTTCAATATCAGAGCTTGAAATTCAAGTTTTCCCAGGAAGGGAGTTTCGTGCCCAAAATTTATAAATGCAGGGGAGTTGAACTGTTAGAAAGGGGGAAAAAAATCTTTAAATTGTGTTATTTTTTATGTGCCACTTAAAGAATTACATTTATACAGACATGACAAAATACCATTGAAACGATTTAAATTAACAACTCAAGATAATTATCCAAAATGTTTATTTTTATTAAAACAAAGGAGTATAATCAAGCTTTATATATACCATATCTATTTTTCAACTTTCATATAATGTTATGGGCAATTAACAATTGGGTTGCTAAATGAATTTCTTAATTTAGATTTTATTCCATTTTGCGTGTTTTAGCCTTTTTCACAAGTTACACTTTTGACAAACAGCACAGAGCAACTTTTATAACTTTAGAAATTATCAGAAACACATGGTTATGCTCTCTTAAAAAGTTTTAGAAAACTTTGCAAAATCTGATGTGCATTAATTTTTACCCGGCTGAAAAGAAGGGTTTTGTGTTTCACGTGTATCTGTGTAAGTGGATTTCTTTATACCCTCGAAACATCCCAACGGCTGGATGGATTTTAATGAATGAGGTCTCAATCAATTCGTCTTAATCGTGCGATAGTTATAGGATAGGTTTTGTTTTTATAAATTCAAAATGGCGGACGTAAAATACAAAATGGCGGTAGAGACGATTTTTTTTTTTTTTTTTTTTTTTTTTTTTACACACCCTATTGAGTTGCATATCATTGGATAGGTCTTTCAAAAATTTAAACGATGTTTCATTGACTATTTTACAGTCAGAAGCTCCGTTTAAATATTACACAACCTGGAAGTTGTGTAGGTAGGATCTAGCTTTACTGCAATCTGCTTTACACCATCATAGACATCTATAGACCTCATCAAAACAGTGTTTATAGATAGGAACTAACCATTAAACGCAACGTAAAAGTCATCAATACAAGTAAATAAAAAAAATAGGTATGTAATATAAAAAAAATAGTTTCACATTGATGAGAAATAGTTAATTAGTTCACTTTTTACGCAGTCCGGTTTTTTGATTTTTTAAATTTAATTTTTTTTAACTTACATGAATAATGCATATCAGTGATGATATGTCACTTCTGAACAAATTCGTTTTATTATATCTTTAATGGAATTATAGTCAAAACTGTAATCCCTGGTATTTTCATAAATTGAACTATGTTCTATGCATTGCAATTTTAAATCCATATCCAAAGTTTCAAAAGGGAATAATCAATTGATTTCTTCTATTACACGAGAAAAGGTTGATTTCAAAAAGTCATGTCCTAATTTCTGTGAATTGTGAGAATCAACTAGTTTGTTGTTTCTAAATATGTTTTTTTTTTTAAGTTCATCAAAGTTTTTTTTTCATGCGCACCACAAGTGTAACCCCATTTTGTTTAGTGCTGACTATTGGCCAATAGATCACTTTCAACCACGTGATCACCAGACCACCAAGTTTCACCGAACCAATCATAATCAACTATTTGTAGCCTGTATTATGAGCCAACCAATCACAATCGACCAAATTTGGTGGTCAAACAAAAAACACATCTCGTTGCTAAGGGCGCTGCTAGGGTGTGACGTCAGTTGCAACTGATCTATTTGGTAGAGCTCAGTCTCCGGTGGCTATTGCTGCCCTTTTAATTATTTCCTATTTTAGGCACACTGAAAAAACATTGCAAAATACATAAATCGGTCGTAGAGAAAAATATCACTGATTTCGTCAATCATGGTGAAAATAAATAAAATAATTTGTTGATTGTTCACGAGAAAAAAACAGAAGTTCATGGGAAATCGAAAGTGGGAAAATATCTCAAAATTCGTCAGTCGATCACGTAAAAGTATCGTGAAATTTGCCAATATGTCACAAGCACATATCGTGAAATTCCTCTGCCGGTCGCAGAGAAAAAACGCAAAATTTTTTAATCGGATGCAGAAAAACAATGGTTACTTTCATCAGTATGTCACAAGAACAAACAGGGAAATTTGCCAATCAGTCACAGAATGAAATTGCTAAATTTGTCAATTGATCGCGAGAAAAAAATTTATGAAATTCATCTGTCGGTCCTGGAGAAAAATCTCAAAAGTTTTCGGTCAGATGTAGAAAAACAAACATGAATTTTGTCAATTTGTTGTAAGAAGAAACTGCGAAATCTGCCAATCGACAGTGGACAATATCACGAAATTTGTCAGTCTGTCCCGAGACTTCATCGTGGTTTTTCAAAGGAACATTTTCAGAAAATGATTTTTTTTAAAACAGGAGCCTACCGCCCCCAATATTCTTTAAGGCGCGAATCCTGCCATCCCGTCTCGAAATTCAAGCCCTGTAATGTATATTAATAATGTTGTATAAAAAATGTAATTTAAACATTAAAATATTCTGTTTATTTGTAAATGAAATGCTGATAATTGCTACTGGATTTGGATATGGGATTGACTATATTGATAATTGCTAATAATTAATTAATTTGTACAATGAAATGCTGATAATTTGTGTAACAAATTTTAACCAATTAATATGCCTATAATTGTAGAGTATTTTCACAAAGAAATACATACGTTCTGTTTATAATTTAAGCATAAAATATCTATTAATATACCCATGATTAAAGAGTTATTTTCTCCAAACATAAGTTTAGTTGATGCCTTTTTTCTGCTATAATTATTTAATACTGTTTTGCTTTAAGTCACATTTAGTTTTGTTTTAAGTTAAATTACTGTGATATTTATAAGTAAAAAAGAAATTACTTTTAATTTTAAATATTTATAATGAAGTTACAAAAATAACTAATTGGATGTGCCAATCTCAAAACTTTCTTCTGTCTCATACATCTTAATATTTCAAAATGTAGTTCCAAATGTTAATACAGTAGACTCCCTCAAATCCGCACAGCTTGGGACCAGAGGTTGTGCGGATTTTAGAATTTTGCGGATTTCTGGTCATTTATTTGTTTACATTTTTGAACATTAATTTGATTGGTAGTTGAGCAATGGAAATTATAATGAATGGTTACAATAAAGTGAAACATTAAAATAATTAAGTAAAATATTAAAATAATTTATTAGTTTAAAAGTAAGTAATTATTAAATAAAATAATTATGCAAAATAAAAAATTTAGAAAAATATTAAAAATTAAGTCATGTATATAATAATTAAGATACAATACTAAATGCACATATAAATATACAATATAATATAAATATAAAATAATATATAAATATACATATAAATAACACTAAATACAAACATATAATACTAAATATACATAGTAATGAGGAAAAATAAATTTTTCTTATTTTTTTTTTACAAACTTTACTTATTTTTTTATTTTATATTTTTGAAACATGGATAAAATGGTTGTTTGCTTTAATTTTTTGTTTCGTTCTTTTGTTATTGCATCCTGAAGCTGCTGATGATTCATTATCTGTTGCTCAGATATAAAGCTCTGCTGCTTCAGGAAGCTCAAATATTTTTCTCCTATGGCTAGACCTTCTTCAAGATTAATTTTTTCAAGTTCTTCATCAGATTCAGTTTCTGATGAAGAATCTGCATCAATAACGAAATTTTATGCCATGTTTATCCAGATTTAATAAACGAAAAAGCTTGATTAATTAAAAAATATTTTGGAAAACGATCGCGACCGCCGATGATATTAGCGCCATCTTTATTTATTTCGGAAATAAATGCGTATTTTCTTTATGAAAAAACTTGAGTTCAATCATATTAATCAGAATTACATATTAAAATACGTACGTAAAATTAAAAATAAATAAATAAAAATCATTAGATTAAAACCAGTGTTGAATTCAGGAGGTGGTCTGGGGGGACATTCCTCCCCGGAGCAATGAGATGCTCCCCCTCGGAAGATTTGAGATTGTGTTTTCAATGGTCAAAAAGTGCAATCCCCCCCCCCTACCAATCCCCGGAGCCACATAAATCCCTCCCGGAAAAAAGTGTCTGAATTCAAGATTGATGAAAACTGACGTCGATACCTCTTTCACGCTGCGATCTCAAAACGAAACTTATATCTTATTTGCCATGTTCCGTTGCTTCGCGCATTCGCTCCGCGCATTTCCTCTTTCTCAAGATTTTTCTCAGTTGCCTATACCTATACGCACAGATAAGAGATGAGCGCTTTACTGTATATACAAAACAGGGCCATTAGATTTTTTTCGGAAGTAAATTCATGTTTTTCTTCATAAAAAAGCTTGCATTTAGTCGTATTAATCAGAATTACATATTAAAATGCGTACGTAATATTGAAAAAATAATAAATATTGAAACACGAGGAAACGAACGGAAGAAAAGTAAACAATTCCACTACAGTTTGCACTTGCTAATATTCTACAGAAAATACAATAAAGGGGAATTTTTCAAGGCTCGAAATGTACTGGAACAAATCGGAGCGATATTCCGGTTCTTGAAATTATGATAAAGTTCCGATTCGTAAAATTATGGTAAATATCGTTCCGTTTCATACTTTTATTGAAACATTGTAATGTTTAATATAGCTTATTGCACTCTCTGTTACTGTTTTCATTGTTATTTAAAGCCTTGAATGTTTTATATTGCTTTGTATGTTTAGAAATAAATTTGTCTATACTTTAAAAAAAAAAAAAAATCGGCAAAAATAATTTTTAAATAGCGTTCTGTTTCGTAGATTTTTCCATTTCGAGCCCTGGAATTTTTGATACAGATATGCTAATTTATATAAAAATCAAAAGTAATATAAACTTATTTAGTAATAAATCAGCTGTAATAGCCAAAAGAGAATAATTAACAAAAAATTGAGTAAATAAAACATGGCGGTAGTCGCTGATTTCGGCGCCATCTTGAATTTTGTGCCTGCACCTTAACTGTAAATCTCACTGTTTACATCTGAAAAAATACGCGGATTTTAGGCATTCGCGGATTTTAGGGTCGCGGACTGGAGGGAGTCTACTGTACTTCAATATTATTAGTTCAATATTTTACCAACTTTGATTTTGATCTAAAATTTCTGCTCCAGTCAATTAATCAAAATAAGAATAAGTTAAACTCGATCATGATATTTATTAAAGTCAATAATTTTTTCGTTATTCTGTTGTACATCAGCTGTTTGTGAATAGACAGCTTAGCAGGATGCGAAGTTCCCATTGCTTCACGAGTCACCAATATACAGTACAAAAAAAAAAAAAAAAAAAAAACTTCGAAAAATCGAGAAAATTTTACAAAAAACGCTGCTACAGTGCCACCTTATGGCGGAATAATTCCAAATTCAAAGAGAAACTGCTCGCCATAGCCAAAAATATACACAAAAAATTGGTTTAATTCTATACTTTAGCTTCATACACTTTTTGATGGTAAAATAATGGAAATAACACAAAAATCCCTATTATAGCGCCCCCTTCCAGCAAAATATTTTCAAATTGAAGGAGGACATGTTAACCATAGCCAAAAAACCCACCAAAATTGGTTCAGCTCTATGCATAAGTTCATACACTTTTCGATGGTGCAAGAATGAAAATGGCACAAAAATCGCTATTACAGCGTCCCCTTCTGGCAGAATATTTCCAAGGAGAATCTGCTGGACATAGCGAAACACATACACAAAAAATTTTGTTCAATTATATGGATAAATTCATACACTTTTCGATAGTACAATAATGAAAATGGCACAAAAATCGCAATTACATCACCCCCTTCTGGCAAAATGCTTCCATATGGAAGAAGGACCTGCTGGTCACAGCCAAAAACATACACAAAAAATTTGGTTCAATTTTTTTCATAACTTCAAACACTTTTCGATGGCACAATTATGAAAAATGGTACAAAAATCGCGACTACAGTGCCCCTTCAAGTGGAATGTTCCAATATTGAATTAGGGCCAGCTGGCTATAGCCAAAAACATTCACCAAAAATTTGGTTCAATTCTGTGCATAACTTCATACACTTTTACTTTCTTCTATCTTCAATAGAAGAAAGTATTGTAATCGAAATTTTTTTCGACTTCCGGTTTTCGACGGATTTACATGTTTTAGGGGACAGAGATCCCAAAAAACATGTTTATAGAAAATGTCTGTCTGTCCGTCTGTCGCCATTGTACCATCAAAAAGTATATGAAGTTATGCATAGAATTGAACCAAATTTTTATTTTAAGTTTCTGGCTATGGCAAGCAGATCCTCCCTGAATTTGGAAAAACTTCGCCGGTAGGGGGTGCTGTAATAATTATTTTTGTTCGATTTTGAATATTGTACCATCCAAAAGTATATGAAGTTATGCATAGAATTGAACCAAATTTTTATTTTAAGTTTTTGGATATGGCAGGTAGGTCCTCCCTGAATTTGGAAAAAATTCGCCGGTAGGGGGCGCTGTAATAGCAATTTTTGTGCAATTTTGAATATTGTACCATCCAAAAGTATATGAAGTTATGCATAGAATTGAACCAAATTTTTATTTTAAGTTTATGGCTATGACAAGCAGGTCCTCCCTGAATTTGGAAAAAATTCGCCGCTAGTGGGCGCTGTAATAGCGATTTTGCATATTGAACCATCGAAAAGTGTATGAAGTTATGCATAGAATTGAACCAAATTTTTATTTTAAGTTCTTGGCTATGGCAAGTCCTTCCTTAATTTGGAAAAAATTCGGCGGTAGAACACGCTTTAATAGTGATTTTTGTGCCATTTTGAATATTGTACCATCGAAAAGAGTATGAAGTTATGCATAGAATTGAGCCAAATTTTTTGTGTTTCTTTTTAGTCATGGCATGAAGGTCCTCCCTGAATTTGGAAAAATTCTGCTGGAAGGGGGCGCTATAATTACGATGTCTGGACCATTTTCTTTATTGTACAGTCGAAAAGTGTATAAAATTATGCATACAATTGAACCAAATTTTTTGTGCATGTTTTTGGCTTTGGCCAACAGGTCCTCCTTGAATTTGGAAATATCGCGCGGTAAAGGGGCTCTGTGATAGCTATTATTGTATACTTTTCTTGATTTTTCGTAGTTCTATTGTCCATCGGACGGGAACCCTGCTAAGCCGGCTATTCGCAAACATCTGATAACAACAGAATAAGGAAAAGCTATTAATTTTAACAAATATCATGATATAGATTTGCTCGTTTTTAGTTCATTTAATTGACTGAACCAGGAATTTAATAAGAAAATCAAAGTTGGTATAGTAACGAACTAATAATATTGAAGTATTAACATGTGTAACTAGTTTTTGAAATATTAACATGTATAAGATAGAAGAAAGTTTTGGGATTGGCACATCCAACTAGTTTGATGGTAAGATGGCGACACATGGACAGACAGACATTTTATATAAACATGTTTTGGGACCTCTGACCCCTAAAACTTCTACACTGCCGAAAACCAGAAATTAAAAAAATCTCAAGTACAATACCTTCTTCTATTGAAGATAGAAGAAAGTAAAAATAGGCCTGTTTAATTGTTAAACTTAAAAGAGAGAAAGAAAATTAATAAAGTGATACTTTAATAAACAACTTCAAATTTTGTTTCACATTCTGAAAGTAAAGGTACAATTTTCTAAAAGATGTAGTCGTAAATTCTTAAACTTATTCTAAAGTGTTCAAATACTAATGTTAGGAAAGCTGGTAATTCTTTAAACTTTTGAGAATTACCTTTTACTCATGAATAGTGGACTTATTTTCATATTTTGTATTATAAACAAAAGTTGCTCAGCATTGTTTGGGTCAAACGATTTCTCTTATCCTTATATATTCGCTTTGCTGTGCTTTGCCGGATATCCGGCAGAGAAGTCGGATATCCGGTGATTGTGATTCGGATATCCGATGATATTTCGGATATTGAAAAATCAGCCGGATATGCCGGATATCGGATATTTGCCGGATATCCGTTGCATCCCTACATATAAGATTAATTGCGGTAGGAAAAAACGTGTTATTCTTCTTTTCAATTTTTTTCCATTCCGATTTCCCCTCACTAAAGTAAAGTCTATGAGCATTGGATGCATTCGTATATTTAAAATATCGGGAAGTTATATTTTTAACTTCTATTTTTTGTGTACACTTCCTAAAAGATGTCTTTTTTTTCTTAGTTCTCAAAATATTTCTAAAATATAGACTTAATTTTATAGAAAGTGTTAAAATCTTACTCACAGTTCGCCTGCTTTATTTTGTAATACAATGTTTAAATATAATTTTGATACATTTTACTTTTTAAAAATGCAAATATATTTGAAGCTATTGCCGCTCTTTTGGTGCTTTTTTTTTTTTTTTTTTTTTTTTTTTTTTTTTTTTTTTTTGTGTGTGCGTGTGAGTTGCGACGACCATTGTAGTTTAAATTTGGCTTATCTGAAATTAAAATAAACTAATTTTTAATTAAATATGACTTATTTTAGTGACTAGACGAGACAAAGGGTGAAAATTATGAAAAGCTCTTTTTTTTTTTTAAATGCTGATTATTTGAAGAGGGTATTTAACTTTTATCGTACAAAAATACTGATTTTTAATGATTGGAAAAAAAAAATCCTTAATGCACTGGATAATTATAAAAGAAAAAAAGTAGAAGCGAAACAATTCAGTATTATTAAAGTAATCGTGTCGTGGTCATCTATTTAAAAATGCAATTTTGAGAAAAACTAGTTTCAATTTTATGTTATAATTATAATAGAATGCTTATTGTATTTTTTTATTTTTTTTTACTTACATAGATTGGTCTATTCCAGTTTCTGGCCACATAAAGAAGTCTTAATTCCGTTGATAAAGCCGCTAAAATAAAAACTAGATTTTCCGAAATTTATAAGTTATGATTACGTGTAAATCCTTAAAGCGGTTCCAAAAAAACATTTTTTAACGTTCAATAATGCGAAAATTTCTGCTCATTTACAAACATAAAAATAGTGTTCGAAAGAAATCGAATTTCGGTTACCTTCCTTAGTTTCGACTGAAAACGAAAGCGAAACTGATTTAAAAATAAATTCAAAGTAAGTAACATAAACATACATATACGCATGTTATCTGAATAATGTTTTGCGTAGAAACGGCAGTACATAATTATTAATTAAAAAATAATTTGACTGAAATAAAATTAATTAAATATAAGTTGCAATAAACATAAAAAATATTAAAAAATAATTTCCTTTAAAAATAACGAATTTAATCAATATTAGTAATACCTTCTAGATTTATCCCCTTGTATGTGAATATATAGAATGTGCGGCTCTTTGGATGGGAGTGCCGTTTGAGGGAGGTTAGGGAGGGGCAGTTATAGTAATACCGAATATTCGGCAGTATTTTCGCCGAAACTAGGATTTTGGACTGAAAACGAAAATGAAACCGAATATTCAGCCAAACTCTACATAAAAGAATAAGGCTTGGTTATTGAAGTGATTTGTAATACAATAGATTCTTTTCTTTAAATTAATTACATCTTGAGTTAAAATTGATTGTTGTCTCGTGACAACAATTTTCTTACTCTTCCCCCACTTTCGCGTTCGGAAATTCGGTTCAAAACGCCACCTTTGAAAGCCTTTTCTGAAAGATGTTTTGCTTTTCTCAAAAAATATAAAAGACAGTTCGATTACAAAGTTTCTGGTGGGCAATAAAAAATAGTTGGTATTTTCGGCCAAGTAAAGCAATCAGCAGTTGTAATGGAATTTAAGGAAAACCTTTAAAACAAAACTATCATGCAATAAAATTAAAGTAATACTACCTTTCAAAATAATACATTCAACGTAATACTTTTAAAGAATGTATTACTTTATCGAAGATTTTCTGCCCCCCCCTACCCTGCGTACACACATGAATCGCGGTAAAAAAGAACAAGACCTTTGAAAAACAGAAACAACTCCATTGTTATTGGGCACAGTCTTTGTAAGTTTGCTCATTTGAAAGTAGAGCCAAAACTAGGGGGGGGGGCATGTGCCCCGGGCGCCAAATAAAGATTTTGTTTGTCAATTTTTCTCGCATCTACGTTTTGCACGGTATTGTTAAAATCATCCTGCCTGGCGTATGACAAAACATAGAAGAATCTAAAGATGATATGGCAAAAGGATCCTGTATAAAACGGAATTTTTTTCGATTCCGTTATTTTTAATCAATCAATATTCGACAAAGCCAATGGCGGATCCAGCTCATCATTTAGAGGGGTCATGGATATCCTTTTTTGGGGTGGGAGGCGATCACATCCTCGTTATGAGAATTTTTTGTATTGAAAGCTATTCCCAAATCCAAACTAACTACTTTCCTGATACTTTCGCGAAGTCATTTTCATTTGTAAATGCAAAAAATTTGCATTAATATTCGTGAAAATATAAAATTTACCGATTTTGTTCAGATATCAAGAAATTAAAGTTTCCCATTTTCTTATAAAGGCAAAGATTCATTCAGAAAATGTTGTCAAAGTTAGCACTTTTAGCCAAGTTTTAGGAATTGACAGCCACAGAAATGTCGTTGGAACAATTAGCTGTCACTTCCGGAAATTCAGTTTAAAAAGGTCTAATAATTGTCAACGATTAAATATGGTAAAAATTTGTGTTAAATTTTAGAGGTAACTAAACCGTACACATTGGCAGCTATGGGATGCTATTAGTGTCATGAAAATTGCAGGGGTAACCCCTTCTTTCTGCTCAAAGTATTACCGTATTTTATGGAAGAAACGCCGCACTCCTCAAATTGGCCTGAATAAGCTTAAAAATATCGTAAACGCCGCATCTATCAGAACGCTACTTTTGTCGACAGCGCCACATTGACCTAACTTTAATCAAAGTTTTCTGAACAGTGTAGGATGTCTCGTTTTTAATATCTTAAGATGTCTGAATTTTTTTTTAAATATTTAAATCCGATTTTAAATATTTTTATGAATTTTTAAATTAAGGAAACTCAGTTGGTATTTAAAAAAAATCGTAAACGCCGCACTTGAAAAAAAATTAACTTTTAAACTCGTAAACGCCGCGGCGTTTCTTCCATAAAATACGGTAAATAGTTTTTTCAATCGAACTTATACCTTTGGAATGGATCATTCTCTTCTGATGGACTGGTGTCTTCCATTATTATGAAACAACTGTTATAAATGAAATGTTAGGTGAAGATGAAAGAGCTGTCGTAAAAAGTTAGAACTCAGATTTTCTGGTCAGAATAGGAAAAAAAAAATGGCCATAATTTTTTTTTTTTCTGGTCAGAATGAAAAAAAAAATGGCCATAATTTTTTTTCTGATCAGAATGGGGAAAAATAGCCATAATTTTTTTTTTCAAAAAAAAAAAAAGAGTATGGCCATTTTTTTTCTCATTCTGACCAGAAAATCACAGCTCTAACTTTTTACGACTGCTCTTTCATCTTCACCTAACACTCCATTTATAACGGCTGTTTCATAATAATGGAAGCCACCAGTCCATCAGAAGAAAATAACTCGGTTAAAATTCTCTTTGTAAATATACTTTATGGAAGAGGAGGGAGAGGGGGGGGCGCCAAAATCCATGTTTGCCCCGGATATAAAAAAGGCTAGCTTCAGCCCTGTTTGAAAGGAAACCGAAATGCATTATGTCCCAGGGAAAAGAGAGTACCGAAATCAGCCATCTATTGTCCACTCAACAGAAACTGGAAATGCATGTGTTTCTAATTTTCAACCGATAGCCGGTATAAATTAACCCTCCGTCTACCAGACGGGTCCATTGGACCCGACAGGTACATACAAAATATTCATTCAAACCAGAAATTTCTTTAAAATAAACTAAGTATATAAACGAGACAAAAATAAGGTAAATAAATAAGTTAAATAGTTTTAAATAAAAATTCTGGTGTAGAACGTTTTATTAAAACTTGAATAAAATTCCCGGTAGATCTAGGGTTAAGTGCCCCTGATGTGAAATCTGCTTCGTTTGTCTCGTTCTATCCAGTGTAAAAGAACTACTCTCTCTTTATATTATTTGCCTGTGTCCTGAGTTATTTACCCATTTTAGTGTAATCTTAAATATTTTTCTTTTAGTAAGCTAGTGCTTCACAGTTCACACTTTTTAAAAAATAGTGTACAGTGTACAGTATTATAAAATATCATCACTATCACAGCTCAGATATGCTAATATTGCATCTTGAATAACAAGAGCTGCGAATTGTCCATGGAAAAACAATGTAAGGTAACATTACATATTATTATTATTTTTTTAATTGTGTCTCTTTCACAAGAGTACTTATCAGTTTGAATTTTTGTGAAATCTTCAAAATTTTCTCTTATTTTCTCTTTATAACTGTTGCGAAAAAAAAATGGGATGAAAATTAAATGATATTTTTAATATTTACCGAAATATGATTTATTTGTTGCTACGAACTAAATTGAATAATAACGAAAACTGAGTAATAATGTTAAAGAATATTTGTCTTTCATGCAATTTCTGACTATATATATATATATATATATATATATATTTAAACTTTTTAAATAGCGGAATTCAAACCAAACGCTTCACTATATCTTTTTAATGTTGAAAAAATAAAGAAATAAAACATTTTTTAAAAATAATTCACGTAAAATAGACGTCAATCTTGCCCTGAACAAAAATAACTCTCCTGAAATTTTATACACCATAATTAGTATTTGTATCCTAGAGATTGTATTATATAAAATATTATTGAATTGTATAGAATAATGTTTTGCACTTTTGAGTTTTGACCCAACGAAATTGTTTTTGTTTGTTTTTTTTAATATTTTATTTTCCATTTGGAGATAATTGTATGGAGATTTTTAAGTATGTCTTGCGGGGAACTATTTATGTGCATATTACATTTCTATAGTGTAAAATACTAATTTGGGTGTCATAGATATTTTAGGAATAAAGTTTTCACTATAGCAATATACTCGTATATATTTTTAAAGTGATTTTTTATACATAATTTATATAGTGTGTGTGTATGTGTATGTATGTATATATATATATATATAGTCTTAACTTTGTTTTCCATGCTGATATGCAGTAGTTTTGACTCTTAGTATGTCATTCAGGTATTGTGTTCTAATAATTTTTAATATCCCGTATGAGGTGTATCTTTCTTTGGATCTCTTAGCTTTTTATAATCTATTTTCTGCAATGTTTGCGTTATAAGGAGCTAAATTTTGTCATTTTAGGCTTAATGCCGACAAAATTGGATGAAATAACGTATCTTCTATGAATGAACTCACAAGCTCCTCTGATGATTCTGTGAGTCATTCATAGATTCATATTTTACATACTGGTTTCATATGTTCATTTCTAAATCATCTTTAGAACTTTATCAATTTCTTCATATATTTGTGATTTCAAATTTATTATATATATATATATATATATATATATTGTATGTATGTATGTATATATATATATATAAGCATTTGCGCCCTTTTGTAAGGCAATCGGCGCCCTTTTTATCCATTGTGCCACCGCCCTCTCAGTTATGCCAGTACGACCCTGTTGGTATTATTGAAATGCTTAACTAGCACTCAATTTTTGCAAGCTGTATTATTCAATCTGATATCTTTTAAATTTTTTAAGGATAATCTTTCCCAATCCAGAAAATTTTCTTTTACAACTTAACCAAAATCTTAAAGATCATTGTATTTTGTTATTAACTGCTGTAAATAATCTGCATGTTTTAAGTGAAAATATTTTATGCTAAATATTGAATATTATTTATCTATTTTATCTTTTCTAATTTCACATGTTTTAAGAAAAATCTTTAGGGTACCAGATATATTCATCAGCACATGCTAATTTTCATTCTACATGCATGGAAACGTGACCTAGGCTCGTTATGTCTCATGTTGACTGCTGAGATGAAGTGTTAAAAGTAGAAATTACTTCTGTCAATAATTTAAAACAATTAAATTACAAAAAAGAGAAAATATTATATTAGACTTTTTCTAAAAAAACCAAATGGTTTTTTTGACAAAAAAACCAATTGGTTTAAACCATGGTTAAAACCACTTAGAATACACGGTAGGGTCCATGAGCGAGATGCGCAGTAGATCGTCCAGTTCGTGACGTCACTGGCACCCATCGTTCAAGCTCTCCCTGTGTTTTTCTATTTATTCGCATTGCTCTCTTTCTCTTTTCCTGACAATAAATGTTATTATTACTATTTTTTTTTCATATAATCATTTTGTGTCTTATTTTTATTGTTAGTTTTTAAAAAGGATTTGACATTAAAATAATTAGCAACGCAGTAATTCTTCTAGATATTCCAAAGGAATTTCATTTCGTCTTTTTAAACAAATACTATAGCATGAAAACCATTTGCTGCACGCATGCAAGAGATCAGATAATTTTTGCATTTATTATTCAAGAGAATTTTCAATTTACTTTAAAGAAACAGATTTGTAAAAGAATTTAAAAGCAAAACAGCTTAATTTTAAACCAAACCAAGTTGTAAGATATAAATCAGTTTCCACATAAAAATTTTCAGCTCTACTACTACTTTCGTATTACATTTCACTAATGATATTGCTGAAAAATTAAAGTGAGAAGAATGAGTTGTCGAGATACATGAAAGGAAATAAACTTTTTCTTAAATAAAAATGAATGTGATCAGCAAGATAAACCCAATCCTGATTTATTTCTTCTCTCTTAATAAGAACAATACAGTCACTCATATATCGCTGATAAATCATTCAGATATTAGATGAATTTAAATAAGAAAATTAAATAAAAAATATATGTATATCAGCTGGTTAGGGGGGGGGAATTGTGCGATGTAGTACCTAAAAAATCAGAAAATTCTCGTTGTAAAGATATTATGAAACAATATAAATTCCAGTTTTCTCAAAATTCTATTTTAAAAATAAAGTTGCATATTCAGAAGAGGTGTATGTAAGAGGTGAATTTAAATATTCTTCGCCTAGTGAAATCGCTGTGTTACAATTCCTGAAATTTATAGAAATTAGCTTTAGTTTTGAGTACTTATATAGTTAAATGTACTCAAAACTAAAGAAAAAATAAACACTGTAGTTTTTTTTTTTTTTTTTTTTTTTCGATGAAATGTAAGGGTTTGTAAGCAATATGGGACCTTAAATCAAAAACTTATATCAGATTAATAAACAGGCATGGATCTAAAATTTTCAAAAATGCATATTGTGAGAAAAAAATATGTTGGTATAGCAATAGAATAAAAACTCAATTTTTATTTGAAAATATATTCCATAATTTTTATTTATTTTAAGGTATTGAGATAATCCATATAAAATAATATTCCACTCACAATTTGTAATTTAAATTTTTCCTGATAATACTGCGTACTAAAAATTTAAGGATGTATATAGATATATTAATCATAAAAAAATATTTGATTGTTTAAAAATTTTTAACCGTAATATCGTAATATGACACCTATTTTTTTTTTTTTCAAATTTTGAATGTTATACAACCTAGTTTTTATTTGGCTTTGAGAGTTAGACAGTTGATATTTACTGAACCGGAAGCCCAATACCTAGATTATAACTTAGACTTGACATCGTGTTAGTTAGTCGCAGAATCTTGTGTGCGATGATTATTCTGTTCCTAAAGTTAAAAGTTGTACGGACCTATATTTATTAATATTTTGATACCGATTTTAACTTATTTTCTAATTATTTGTAAATAAAGTAAATTGTTGATTTAAAAAAAAAAAAGTTGTTCTTTCAGAAATTGCGCTACCCTTTCTCACATAAGAGTGGACGTAACAATATGTTCTCTAGAAGACTATCTAGAAAGCCTGTTCTTCTGATATTTTCAATAATTTTATAATTTAAATTTCTGTATTAGTGTATACAAAAAATTTAAAGAGTTTCTTTTTTTAATTATCTATAAAACGTTATTTAAGCTATTTAAGAAGTTTTTTGTTTACTTTGTTTACTCGTTTTGTTATTACACATTTTTTTAAAAAATATTTATAAATTCGAAAAAATCCCAAGTATCAATTCAAAAAAGCTTTTCTTACATTTATCTAAAGTTGCCCTGAAAATGCTATTAATATTTTTCAATGCCTGCGTTTTAAAGTACATAGTACTATAGAGTTTTTCAGAGTTATACTCATAACTTTTAAAAACATTATTAGATCCGTTTTATGTTTTTAGAACATTAAATAGGGATTTAAAAAATGTATAAAATTATAAATTTTAATAGCATATAACTTTATGAGTGTATAATATATATATTTGAAAATATACAACATAATTATAAGTGCATTTTTTCAAAAGTTTTATGAATTGAAGCAAACATTTTCCGAGTTTTCTCAAAGTATTTTGGATTAAAGCGAAATTGCAAAAATGTTATGAAAAGACGGTGTCTAAAATATTGAAATACAACAGAGCAGGTAAGAAAACTGCTTTTTTTACATATGTGTTTAAATAAAATAATGATAATTGCGGCGAAAGTTAATACTTCCAAATAACCAAATGAATTTTCTCACAGGGTCCTGTTTTTGTGAAATTGTGAAGTTTATCTTATTTTTGTGAAAATTCTAGTCATAATTTTGTGAATTTTAAATAATCGATGTCTTCATGTTCTATCCTTCATGTGTAAAAAGCTAAGTAATATGCTCTTCAGTGAGTTCAACTGCTTACTTACAGCCCAGATTTTATTTTTAAATGACTGAATTTGTGTAAAGTTCAATTTGAAAGTGAAAAAATTCTGTGAAAGGTCTATTTAAGAGACAAATAATTTTGTGAAGGGTCCTGTTTTGGGACAAAATGTTTTGTGAAGGGTCCTGTTTGGGGATAAATAATTTTGTGAAGGGTCCTGTTTTAAGATAAATTATTTTGTGAAGGGTCCTTTAAAGGACCTAAAATTTTCCTAAACATATCCCTGGTATATAAACTTTGAATTTGAAAAATGTTTAATTAGTAGATGTTCCAAGTGTCACGCACCTCAGTAATATCATACACTGGATAATAAACAAATGTTGAATATCTTTTTATGAAACGGAAAGCTTTATACAATGCGAAAAGTGCGTTATCCAAGGCTGGACTTGGGTGCCAGTGACGTCAGAGGGAGAAACGAAACCTGCGCGTGAACTCTACCGAGTGTTCTACTTACCGTGGTTAAAACCACTTGGTTTAAACCGTGCCAACCCTGCTTTTTACTAACAATTTCATAATCAATAACTCCTACTCCATTAAAAAAATATTTTTTGTGTATTATTATAACAGTGGATCACAGACTTTTATGCCTCACTTACCCCTTACCATTACCTGGCCACATGTACCTGGTTTACCTTCTTTTGTTGCTTGTGTGAGTCATGGTCATGAACTGAAAAGTGGAAAGAAAGAAAACATTTGACAAATGTACTGGTTTAACTTTACATATTTGTTGAATTTTCAGTGTTAAATTTGTTGAGACAGAATTATAATTCATCTCCAACATCTAATGTATTGTATTTTGTTTTTAAAACTATCCATAAGATGATAAACTTTTACATCTTTGTGTATACCCCAACTTGAGAAACCCTGTATTACAGTATTCTCTGTGTACAGAGAATTTAACCATTACAATCACTCACTTATTTGTCACTCTCATTTACGTTTGATTTCAGATTATTTCCTCAGTTGTATGTTGATGAGAGTAAGAGGTCACTGAAATTTCAAAACATATGAAATTTGTTTGTATTATGTAATAGTATCCTTTATCCTTTTATCCATTTTAATTATTTGAAATAATTTCAGGTAGCTAGAGTAACTAAAGATGAAGGATATCATATGTTAACAAAGGAAGAAGTGGAAGATTTATTGAAAGATCTCAGTATATGATGAACTGTATTTTGATTTTGTGCCTTCCCATCTGCATCTCTTATTCAACATTTGTTTATAATAAAATGTTATTTAATATTTCACATATGTCGCTATCATTCATCAAAGGTTCTTTTATTTAATGAAAGGTAATATTAGAATTTTTTTTATACAAAAAAAAAACTTATTCCGATGTATAACACACACTTTTGAAACATAAAAATTGGTCAACTTTTACAAGTGTGCGTCATATGCTGGTTATAAAAACGAAAGACTAGAAATTAAACATAATACTTGCGATTTATTTATTAATAAACAAGAGAAGAAGATGTTATTAGAGTTCCGTGCTTAAAAAGTGAAAATGGAACCATTATAAGATAACTTCTGTGTCTGTCTGTCACAACCCTTTTACTCATGAACTATGCAACGTGGAAACTTCAAATTGGGGAAAGTAATAAAGACTATTGACTCACATATTTACAGATTAATAAATATTCATAAATATATTTAGGAAAAATGTAGAGGGGCTAATTAAGTTACTTAAAAAAAAAATCTTTTCTTTGTATATTGTGTGGGGGGTATCGTGTGAAAGCTTTCGTAATGCTGAAATCAAAAATACATTTCATTTAATTTTAGGTATTATATTTTCAAAGTTATGTTGGAAAATGTAGTGCAGAAATATGTCCCCCCCCCCCCCATCTAATTCCGAATCTATTGAAACTAAAATTATGAAAAAATTAGAGCAAGTAGACGTTAATTTAAACCTTGCAGGAAAATTATATTGATTACCCTAGGTCACATAGTTTTTGAGAAAGTCGTATTTTTTCCGTTACACTCAAATTTCGACTTATGGGATTCAGCAAAAGTGTTGAGCATGACTGGAGGCACTTATCATAGCAGAAGTATAAAAGAATTGTTGACCATGAATTTCGAAAAAAATTGTCGGTAATTAGCCGAGATATTAACCCTTAAAGACACGGACAGTTTGGACATACATAATGACAGGGACGTTGTACTCTATGCTCCATCGGCTTTTAAAGCCTAGATAACAAATTTTAAGGATATATTTATGTAATGCAATGCCCAGTAGCAGTATAAAAGCAATAAACATCAAATTGTTAAAAACAGACTAATTTAATGAGAATGAATCACATAAATACTATAGGATTTGCGACTAGTTTCCGTTGAGTGGGTCTCCCAATGCACCTACTATGTCTTTAAAGGTTAACAAAAAAATAGTAAAGCGACTACACCCGATTTAATGAAAATGACAGCAGCGCCCCCTAGTGGTGAAATTTGGAAGATGAACACTGCAAATCGAAAACGAAAAGAGATAGAGCAAAATTTCCAGTTAGAAAGTTTTAGAGCATCAATTAATTAGTACGAAACGACATTTGGTTCACAATGATAAGATAAATTGTCGCCTGAATATCCAAAAATGTCTGTAATCGATGCACTCCATTTTGTGTAAACGTTTGAATGGAATAATCAGAAGTATGAAGAAATACGCACAATTTATGCTATAAATACGTACTTATCTCAATACATTTTGATAACATCACACACACACACACACAAAAAAAAAGACAAACTGTTTCACAGTGATAAAAAGTTAATATTCAGTATGTTCGAAAAGTTCGCCATTGCTCACGATACATGTTTGTATTCGTGAGAGTAATTCTGCATGCACATTTCTCAGCATGGAACGTCTATTTCAAGCCTCTTCATTACAACGACATAGATTTAACCCTTTCAAGGCTGGTGGCTAAATTGTCTAGTCACCTAATTTTAATTCCAAAACCGACAAATGGCACCAAGAATATTTTAATAAAATTTTGCTTTTGTAATGAAAGTGCAAATTAGTGGGTTTTTGTTTTCTGAGAAATTCGTTTGAATATTCTGGTGTCAATCAATTATTTCATCAGTTTACGAACAGAATTCTTCTGGCCCTGAAAGGGTTATTCTAAAATTTTAAATGCATTTGAAATTAAATCTTTACAGACATTACAGCACAGTACAACGTCACAATCTGCCATTGTGTACTGCTATATTTCTGGAATGTGAATAGGCAAAGTAGAATCGTCGCTCATCGATTTCGGACATTTTTGGGTATGCAGGCGACGATTTATCTTATCCGTGTGAACCAAATGTCGTTTCGTACTAATTAATTGATGCTCTAAATCTTTCTAATTGGAAAATTTGCTCTACCTCTTTTGGTTTTCAATTTGCAATGGCTATCTTCCAAATTTCGCCACTATGGGTGCTGCTGTCGTTTGCATTAGGTCGGGCGTTGTCGCTTTACTGTACCGTTACCTCACTTGTATAGCTGTAGCTTTCTCCGTTTGCAAGTATTTTCAAGTTAAAGGGACTTTCCTTTATACCCTGTATACTATACAGCTATACCCAACCGTACGTTGTATAGTTTGTACAAAGTCTTAGTGTTCTTTTAGCAACGGTATTTTTTTAATAATACACTTACTAACTCATATATTATTGTACGGAACCTCTGTGCGTGAGTAATACTCGCACTTGACCGTTTATTATTTAAATGAATGACAGTATGATTCCAGACATGTCGTGGGGATTCAAACAGATAGGCTTAGAAGTGTGTCTTCACTTTGCATTTGCTTATTTTCTTTATACTTTTTATTGTTTTTTTTTTTGTATGCTACATATCTCATGAAGGTTTCTTTGCAAAATAGGGGTGAGGGCAATGTGATGAACAGGGTTAGAAATTAGCAGTCGTTAGTCGTCAAATGCAACTAAATTATTGCATTTCACGACCACAAAATTCGTCAAATTTGAGACTTTCTTACGCTTTTTTTTTTCTTTTTTTTACCAAACGCTCTCCGTTTTTCTCCAATATGAACTCATGGTTGAGTTAGAAGACCCAATTTTAAAAACTAAATATCTTGATTTCAGTTTTTCAATGTAATGGCTGTAAGATTGTCTAAAATAAATAATGGATGATAAAATTCTATTTTCATTTTTTAAATATGCATTTTTTTAAATGCATTTCTCCTTCCTTATATGTTCCTAAAATAAGATACAATACCAAGAATGTTTTAAAATTTTAGTATATCCCGTCTCCAAAAAAAGTATTTATGTAGGATTTGTGAATATTTTTAAATACCACACCATATTTGGTATCCAGAGGTCCACCATTTGGTATCATTTATTTGCTTTTTTTTTTTTTTTTTTTTTTTCGAATGTACTTTCAGTCACTAGTTTTTTTTTTTTTTACACGGCTATCCCTAATTGTATCTAAAAGTACAAACTTTCTTTCTGTTGACGTAATTGCTTGATAATCTATTTTGTATGCATATTAACTTTATAAAAAGAATAAAGTAAACGTTTATCTATAATCCAAATATTGTAGTTCAATCAGTTTTACACTTTTAAAGTAAACCAAGCTTTTATTTTGTTTTAGTGATTATAAATAAAGTGTTTATATGTCCCCTTGCCCTTAACACATAAAAATGAAACAATATTATTTATAACAAGGTTGCAAAGAAAATGAAATAATATATAACATAAAATTGCAACCATGAAGTGCAGTTTGGCACCTAGAAAAAAAAATCTGGGCATCATTTGACGCCTTACTTATAGTTCCTAATTTCTAACCCTGGTGACGAATGTACCTAAGAATAGAAAAATGCAATCTCAAATCGTAGGTGCGCGTTATACACTGGAATATATGGTACTTTATCTATTTAATATATAGGAAATAAAAAAAAGAATATTTATGAATAATTTATATCTAAGTGTTATGCGATTATTTCTGTTATGGATGTACCTTTATAAAATCAGAGATAATGTTTTACAGAAAATCTGTAAAAAAAATTGCATCACATGCAAATGAAACAAACAAACAAAAAAAAATTACGGAGACATATTTAAATGGACAACTCATCTTTCATTGGTAATCATTTCATTTGCATGCTTAACTTTATATCAATAAATTTACAAGATAAAGTTTGTTACAATTATTCTATATATTTTATGCCATGAGTATGTGATAAATAATACTTTAGAAATAAAATTAAAATGCTAATTAGTTTCCTTATGTATTGAAGAAATATAAAAAGCAGCAAATGATGTATTTTTAATATCTAAATGATAATTTCTTTTGTCATAGTGAAATAGATAAATCCTGTAATACTTTTGCTTTCCATATATGAGTTGTGTTGTGCCAAACAAATTAATTTAGATATAGGTAATTGTTGCAAATTATATTTACATAATTCAACAAGGAGAAAGGGGCTTTAAGTTGGGTGTTTCACTTGAAGGCTTGTCTCAGAAAATATTGGTATTTGAAAAGAGTACTAGAGGAAATAGGAAAAAGAACAATTACATGTCATACCTGTATGTTTAAGAAATGAGGTTGTTACAAGAGTTGCTAGAAATATTATCACTGAATTTCTAAACATAGCTGAACACAAATGGCTGAATTTGAATCCTTTTCCATACACAGAGAAATATCATGAAGACTATGGGCTGTAAGATCACCAAATTTGATTCCATCCACCTTTCTTGGAGTCACCTAAAAGAGACGTGTCTAGATAAATAAATCGCACACATTGGATGAGTTACTCACGAACATCCATTGTGAAATCTAGGTAGTGATAGCAAAGGTTCTGGAACTAGAACATCATATTTTGCAGTGTTTGGAAGCTCGGGCAGTACATTTCTAGCACTTCCTATGACAACCTCATTTTTTAAGAATATTTATATGACATGTAATTGACTTTTCAAGAACTCGAATGTGCAATCTGGTGGAGAAAAGATTTAATTTTTTCATAATGATTTTTTTTTTTTTTTTTTTTTTTTTTTTTTTTTTTTTTTTGCACGATTTGAGATTTTATATCACCTTAGTGTGTTATATGACAATGTAAAAAATATCCGAATTTGAATATCTAAAACTTCCAAACGCATTTATAATAAATAATGATTTCAAATGGCACTTTAACATTAGTTAAATGGGCAAATCTGTACAGACAACTGTGATTAGTGCTCTCTATAAACTTTTTTAAGTCCCAGTTGTTGTTTTTCACTTTTTTCTAAAACCAACATTTTATGGGCTACTTTCTAGTAAAACACTCTGCATAATGAAAATTTGGATTCTGCTTGTTACCCTCTTCATCAAAACGACTTGTCTAAAATCATTTTGTTTACATGCTAATTAATTCTAGTCAACAAAACATTTGTCCTCCATGAATTTATTATTTTAATAACATGACGGCTGTAAGTGACAAAATATTGTAAATCTGCTTCGAATTCTGGATTTAAAACTAGAGTTTTTTTTAAATTATTATTATTACAGGGTTCGCACAGACTCCTTAGAATCCTTGGAAACTCCTTAGAAATGAAAACATTCCCAAGTAGTACTTAGAACTACTTAGATAAGCAAACCACTACTTAGAAACTCCTTATATTCTATTGCGGCTTCGGACCCAAGCGATATTGCTGCCGAGGAAAAAAAAAAAATCGTAATTGAAAAACGCACGGTAAATCCTTTATGCACGTCATTCATTCATCTGAAGCACAACATGGATTGGGTAGGGTAATCTTAATAGCAGGGCCCCCCACTAGGTCCGTTTTTCAATTATTAGGTCTGTAAAGACCGTTTTCGACACTGTTAGCCGACCTTTATTTTAAATTTTATCGATGTTTGGCACTTAGCGAAGAATCTCGGAAAAATCGCGTTTTTCGCAAATATGTTCCAAAAAAAAAAAAAAAAAAAAAAAAAAAAAAAAACCCATCAAATGTCGTTAATCGATCGCGAATTTCTTCAAATGATCGCGAAAAACACGCGAATTTCGTCAAAGGATCGCAAAAACACGCGAATTTCGTCTAAGGATCGCGAAAAATACTGAAATTTCGTCAAAGGATCGCAGAAAACACGCGGTTTCCACCAAAAGATTGCGAAAGAAACTCAGATTCGTTAAACAATTAAAATAAAACGCGAATTCCATTAAAAGATCGCGAAAAAAGTGAATTACCCAGAAGGTCGTGAGACAAAACGCGAATTTCTCCCAGAAGATCGCGAAAGAAACGCGAATTTCCCCCAGAAGATCGCGAAAAAAACGCGAATTTCATTATAAGGTCGCGAAAACAATGCGAATTCGGCAAAATTTCACCTTCAAAGAAAGCGATTACCGCTGTTCTAAAAGAATAAATTCAAAACTTGTTATATTTTTTCTTGTATGTTGCATTCAGCATTCTTTTTTTTTTTTTTTTTTTTTTTCCTTTTAAAATTTCCTTTAAGATGTATCATGTGTGTGATATACATAATAAGTGTTTGGGGTTTGACATCCCTATTTATATGACCTAGGGGTGATTCTAGTCCGAATTTTCCGAAACTTCCGAAAATGTAAGGCATTCATTTCCGAAAACTTTAAAAAATCTGTCACCAATGCAAAAATTCGGACATATGGTCGCGAAAAAAATAAATTTTGTCAATCGTTTGCAGAAAAATCGCCAATTTCGTCAAAGGATCGCGGGGAAAACGCAAATTTCGTCAAAGAATCACGAAAAACGCAAATTTCGTCAAAGAATCGCGAAAATCCCCGCAAATTTCGTCAAAAGAATGCGAAAAAAAACCCAAATTTCGTCAAAAGATCGTGAAAAAACCCGCATCTCGTCGAAAGATCGCGAAAACTCAAAAATTTCGTCAAAAGATCGCGAGTAAGCGGAAAATTTCTTCAAAAGATAGCGAGCAAATGGCGAATTTCGTCAAAAAAGCACGTAAAAATCCACAAATTTCGTCAAAAGATCGCGAAAAAACCCACAATTTTCGTCAAAAACTCGCGAAAAAACCCACAAATTTCGTCAAAAGATCGCGAAGAAACACGAAATTCGTCAAAGAGCCACGGAGAAAACGCATAGCTAGTGTCGGAAGTGGATTCCCCCACCCCCCCTCTGGTGTAACTTTTCAGAAGATTTCCTGTGAATTTCAGAAATTTTTTTTTACTCAAAATCACCCCTGTGACATGACCATTGGTCACTGCATAAAAAAGTAGATAGTCAATTTTGTATTTAAACTTACGAAATCAATAAGCAATGTATTGTGAATACTGTGCAATTCCAGCACTAACAATTAAATTCTAATAGAGTAACATTTGTTTTTGAAATGTTCTTTTCTCCAAATTGGGCATAAAAAATTGGAGTGTGCATACCACATAACGGTGCAGCAAATAAAAACATCGAAAATAAAATAAAATGGCAAATCCTTAAAATTTTTTGGACTCCTTGGATTTTTTGGGTACTCCTTGGATTTTTTCTTCCCAACTCTGTATGAACCCTGTGCATGAGCTAAGTTGCGCAATTCCACTTAACCACTCACACATTTACATTCGCCCTCCCATCTCCCCTCCGAACTTTCTCTATAAGGTTTACTTTAAATTTTTTTCGTCGCTGAATCCGAATTTTTAACTTCCCCCCAAAATAGTTATTTTTAACTTAAATTTCTTATTGTTTTAGGAGAAAAGCATTACGAAATTCAGAAACTAGACAAAATTTGCAACAAATAGGATAAATGACATTATGACGTAGGATGAACGGGGAGGGGAAGGGCTGCCTCTGAACATGCACTGTGGCACTATGTGCACTAAGTTATGAAGTCCAGGCAATAGGGGATTTTACCTAGAAAAATTAATACTAGTTCTGGATTTCGACTCACTTTATGTTTTTTGGGTCGCTGAATCCGAATTTGTAACTTCCCACCAGAATTTCACCCGGCAACCCCCCAAAAAATTGATTTTTTGAAAAAATTTGGTTTTTGAGAAAAGCACGCGGGGAATGTTCCGAGACAGCCCCCTCTCTCCCCGTTTATCCTACGTCATAATGTCATATATCCTATTTGTTGCAAATTTTGTCTAGTTTCTGAATTTCATAATGCTTTTTCCTTAAAACAATAAGAAATTTAAGTTAATAACAACTATTTTGGAGGTTTTCGGGGGAGAAAATTTTGGGGGTAAGTTAAAAATTCGGATTCAGCGACCCAAAAAACTTAAAGTAAACCTTATAAGGAAAGTTCGGAAGGGAGATGGGAGGGCGAATGTAAACGTGTGAGTGGTTAAGTGGAATTGTGCAACTTAGTCCATGCAGCACCGTGCGCATGTTCCGAGGCAGATCCCCCCTTCCCCTTCATCCTAAGTCATAATGTCATATATCTACTTTGTTGCAAATTTTGTCTACTTTCTGAATTTCTAGCTACTTTTTCCCTAAAACAATAAAATATTTGATTTTTGTAATAAAAACCTTTTTTGGGGGGCTTTTTACCAAAATTTGGGGGGTTGCTGGGGGAAATTTTGGTGGGAAGTTACAAATTCGGATTCAGCGACCCAAAAAACATAAAGTAAGCCGATTTCCAGAACTACCATCAATTTTGCTAGGGGGGGGGGGGGGGGGGGGTAAGAATTCTACCCCTTGATTGTGGTTCATTCACTGAGAGAATGAGAAAAGAAGTTACAAAGAAATAAGTTTATCTCCAATAATTTCTATGTCTTCCTTTTTTATGAGTTGACACTTGGGGGCGTCTTCTTTCAGAAGAGTTTTAGAGAAGATCTGCTAGTTGAAACTGAAGGAGAGAAAGAAGTGTTGTACGTTCACCGAGAAAATGAAGAGGTTACAAAGAAATAAGTTTCTCTCTAATAATATCTAAATCATCCCAGAGAAACCTGTATTCCCACTATTTTCAAAATCTTAGACAAACTTTGAAATTTAATTAGGTAAATCTTCTTTATCACCAATGACATTGAAAAAACTATAATAAAATTTGTTTTGCAAGTAGCATGTAAACTATTTAAAGCTAAAGAAGAACTATAAAATTTTTCAAATATGTTTTACATCCATTTTCATGTGTTTCACATTTATTTTAAATAGGAGGGTTTCAAGAAGGCAGAACACCTTGCCAAAAAAAAAAAATAAAATAGAGCTGTAGAGTCAGTAGGTAAATTGACTGACTCCAACTCTTAGAATTTTAAAGAGGCCAATTCAGACTCCAGGATGATAACCTATTTCTTGATATAAAGACCCCTTCCAGATAGTACTGCAGCTGTCAATCAGTTGCTTTTTGTTTCCGATCGGATTTCATAAAGTATTGTCTGCAATGTCAGATCAATAAAAAATATCTCATTATCGATCAACAACAACACTACTTGATTGGTATGTGAGACAAGAGAGAGAAATCCGTTCCAAGAGAGAGAAAAAATCTGTGAAAGAGAACCACTCGATAATTCTGATGCTCAACATTTCTGAAGCTTGATAAAATTCTGATGCAATGATTTGTTCTTGATTGAGGTTTGAAAGAGACAGAGAAAAGCAAGAATGAATAACGAGAAGAAAATTTAAAAATATGAACGTTTCACCTCAAGCGCTAAGAGATGGGTGAGATTCCCCCTCCCCCAAAGAAAAAAAAAGGCTAACTATTTTTGGCGTCTTTACAGAAACTTTAACCCATTAAAGAAATAATGTCCAAGAAAATATATTTTATTGCTTTCAAATTTATGAATGAGAAATATTAAATTGTTTGTTCTGTTTCTATTATGAAGATGTGTATATATAATTCTTTGACAAATTTCTATAAACCAGTTAATTTTTTGAAATTGCGAATACTTTCATATACACTGCTCAAAAGAATTAAAGGATACTGAGGTTGTGGATGGATCTTGCGGCTGGGGAATTGTTTAGATGATTGATAAATGATCGACAGACGTGGTAGGCTATATGAGAAAAATTTACACATGTTTGGCAGGAAAAAAAAATGCATTGTATTGAGTATTTGGGTACAAAAGGAAAAAAAAAACCAATTTGTGCATATGAGAAAAAACAAAAAAAGGTGTTTCCTTCAAAGAAAATAGTTTTTAATAGGGGGTATGGTTTCCTTGGATAGCCAGCAACGTTGAACACCTTTGAGGCCTGGCGTCAATGAGGCTGTTAATGAGGAGCTGGCATATTCTGTCTCGCTCTTCCAGAAGAGCTATTTCCAGTTCTTAGAGAGTTTGTGGGGGTGATAGGCAGCCAGCAACTTGTGTGCCTAGAATGTCCCAAACATGATGTATTGTGTTCGGAGAACATGCTGACCATTCCAGTCGTATGATTCCTTCCTCGAAAAGGAAATCATCCACCAAGTGAGCACAATCTGACCTGCAATTGCCATCCATTAACTTGAAGTGATCTCCAACTGCTGCAGCATAAGGGACTTAAATAAATCTGAGGATCTCATCCCTATATCACTGACCGGTCAGAGCTCCATTTCGAATAATACGGAGGTTAGTGCGCCCATCAATAGCGATGCCAGCAGAGATCATTACTCCTCCATCACCAAATCTGACACTTCCTTGCATGAACACAGGATTGTTTCTAGTGCCACGTTCCCTCAAGATGGAAATATGTGATGACTAGCAAAATCTACGGCATGTATGAGGCTCAAAATTTTTGTGAGGATAGTCGGAGGCCTCTCATGGTGCACCTAAGTTTCAGAATTTTTAATTTCTAATAACTAGTTGAAAAATTAATTAAAAACTCCAAATTAAAAGAATGGAAAAGTATTCATAATTCAACAAAAGCATAGATTTTTAGGAAACCGCTTTAAAAAGGACTGTATCTTAAATTCTACTGTACCCAAAAACTCGAAAATTGCACAACCAGACGGAAAAAAAAGTCCCCTTTCAGAAATTCTAAAAATCATTCCGGTACAGTTATAGGAGGTAAAAAAATCACGAAAAATCGATTTATAAAAAATCTTTTTATTTCCTTCAAAAAAAGGTTCAAAATCTCTCCCATGGATGCCAGGTGTTCATTGTAGATAACCTTTCAATAGTAAACATTTTCGAACGAATGTAAATTTTTAAAAATAATAAATTTATAGATTTAATTATTATGCATCCAACCTTTCTATTATGCATCCAATAGATAACCTTTTAATAGTAAACATTTTCGAACGAATGTAAATTTTTAAAAATAATAAATTTATAGATTTAATTATTATGCATCCAGATGTAGAATTTTTCGCTGATTTCAGATATGTACAGTCGTGGGAAAAAAAAAGTAAACACCCCCTACTAACTCCTCAACAAATTATCGTAGAAGAAAGTTACTGGTACCAAACAATTGGAAATAAAGTCTACTTTTAAATGATGTATATAAAGTTTGCTTAGGGGGCCATCTACATATTAAAACGAACCATAACTTTGTTTTTTTCAATAGTAGTACCCAATTCTGACAGCATAAATGAACTCTACACCTTTCAGTTAGCCTAAAAACGAATTTTTATGCAATTCGTACCACAAGTTTCCGAGAAATTTATTTTAAAGCGAGCATATTTTAAGGGCTGTATCCAAATTGAAGCTCCGTACTGGATTGTTAACCGAGAGAGCCCCTTCCTTGATCAAGGCACCTTAAGCTCCTCTCAAGGAGTCAACGAAGCGTGTTAGATTACAGTACAGCAGAATAAATTTCAAAATGTCTACTCACTTCCATCATAGACGGCCCCTTAAACCATCATTTTGCCGTTTTTAAGCATAATTTGAAAACTACTTGGAAGAAAAATGTGAAATTTTTGAATTTCCATAAAGCAGGACTTAATAAATCTAAATCCATCAAAAAATTGTAGGTTGCAATTCATATTTTTTTCGAATATTAATTTCATTATTCATATCATAAAATTATAAAAATTGCAAATTCAGCTTATTTATGTTTGGGTATATTAGTATTATCACTACAAAAAAAATTAGCACATTTGGAGCATAATTTCGGGAGATATAAATAAAAATATGAAAATGTAATTTAACATTAGAAGCACTAAATTTTGAATGTTTATAATTCAAAAACTTATCATTCAAATGACTTGAAATTTGGTGTCTAGGCATAGTTTGAACCGAAGATTTGAAATATCTCGTTAAAATTGGGTATTGCCATTGAAAAAAATGAAGTTTGGATTGGCGAAATTCGCATTTTTTCTGCGATTTTTTGACGAAATTTACGTTTTTTTCTGCGATCTTTTGACAAATTTTTATTTTTTTTCGCGGTTCTTTGACAAAATTTTCGTTTTTTCGCGATTCTTTGACGAAATGCGCGATTTTTGGACGAAATTCGCGATTTTTTGACGAAATTAGCGTTTTTTGCGCGATGCTTTGACGAATTTGGTGACTTTTTTCTGGAAACGAATGACGAAATTGATTTTTTATTTCGGCGACCATTTTTTGGAATTCGCGATAGGCGGTGGATTTATACGTTTGGGGGGGGGGGGGGGGGGGCGAGAAGTAAGAATGAAGAATATTATAATTTTGCCTAAAAAATCTTTTTTTTTTCATCGCTTAATGAAAAAATTTTTCGATTTCTCAATAATCTATACTAATAAAGCAAAGTTTCGCTCTGTCTGTGTGCGATGGCTGGCAAAATCTATCGCACGTAAAAGTCTGAAAATTTAGGCGAGGATAGCCCAAGACAGGTCCTGATGCACCTGAGGCTCAGATTTTTAAGGGCCGGGGCCCCTTGAAGTTTTTATGCACTAAATTGTTAATAACTTGCCCTCTTTTTATCTAATTTTTTTCGTTTTTGGTGACCTTTCTCCATTCAGTTATTCTCGCTTTTCCACTCCCCATATAAGACCCTGACCCCTTGGGAATCGATACAAGGTCCAGTGGCGTAGCTACATATTCAGCGCCCTGGAGCAAGTAAAGTTTGTGCGCCCTCTTGTCTCTCAAAAAAATTCTGCGCAATTATGTTTGGAAGTTATATATATATGTGTATATATGTATGTAACTAGCTGACCCTCCCGGCGTTGCTCAGGCCCATTATAACAACGTAAACAAAACTCTTTATATATTCATAAAGTAGTTCAAATGAACCTGGTTTTAGGGGTGGCCCACTGCCTTCGGCAGCGTCTAGTGTGCTCCCGACAATCCTCTTTCAGAACGAACCTGTGGCCTCGGTCACCGCTACCAAAGGCAGTGTATGCCAGGAGTTTTCCGTACACGCTGGAGACAATCAAAAACCAAGTTGAATGAGTATACCACGTAGTAATCGAGCCCATAGAACCCGAGATAAGAATACGAATCCTAGCAGTGGAACTATAATCTTTAAAACAATCGTAAGCTAAGTTGAATGGACCAATTTCCGTTGAAATAGAGCCCATAACAACCGAGAAAAGAATGCGCCGTTAATGTTCGAAAATGGTGGTGACAGAAGTCTAAGATAAACTTTCACAATGTAGAAAGTAGCTGAATAGTAAGCTAAGCTTAATTTTCCATTTACCGTTAAAATCGGACATATTGAACCCCAGAAAAGAATGTACCATTAATGTTTGAAAATGTTGGTAACTGAAGCCTAAGACAAACTTTCATAATACAAAAAGTAGCTGAATCGTAATCTAGATTGAATTAACCAATTCTCGTTGAAATCGGCCCCCTAGAACCCGAGGAAAGAAGCACCCCGAAGCAGTGGAAGGTGCTTGTTGCCCCCTCCCCCTGTAAATTTAACGAATTACCTTTAACATTAACGTGATATTTAATTTACGGATGAAATTCCATCCCCTCTAAAGTTAACCACTTACCTTTAACAGTGGCGTGAATTTTAATTCACGGCTGTAGTGAGTAAACGTAAGTTGATGCCCTAAAAGAAGATTAATGTTCGAAAAAGGTGGTAGCTGGAGTAAAAGAAATTTTTCGTGGTTTCTAAAGTAGCCGGAGGACCCTAGAACTATGCTTAAGAAAATTGCAAGACTATCGGATAATTTTTAAAGAAACTGCACCAAGGACCCTAAGAAGGCGATTAATATCCAAAATTGGTGGTAGTTGAAGTGTGAGTAATTTTTTTTTGTTTTTCATGTAGTAGCTGGAGGACCTAAGAAATAGTTAGGGAAAAAATCCTAGTGAATCGCGCCATTTTTATAGGGGGACCAAAAGAAGCTTATTGATAATTGAGAACAAAGCTCAAGATGAACACACGATAAAAGGCCCTAGTACTTAGCGCTTTAGATTTTCAATTAGTCGAAATTAAATATAGGGTATAAATATTAATCATTAGAAAAAATTTCAAAGAAATGCTTAAAAAAGAGCCCTTGAATCCCAATAGAAATATGAAGGTGTTGGCTCGGAGAGAGGAGACCAAGACTCAATTTGAAGTTATGCAATGAGATTGTGGCACAATTAGTGGGTGAAAATGCATGGCGCACAAAAAGTTACCCTAGGGGGGCAGTGTCTGAACTGAAATGTAGCTGGGCAAGGGCCCCAAGAAGGGATTAATTTTCAAATTTGGTGGTAGCTGAAATCTAAAACATTTTTATGTTGGTCGTGTAGTAGCTGGATTTCCTAAGATGTTGTTACAAAAAAAAAAAGTTAGTGAATCAGACCATTTTTAAAGGAGATATAAAAGGAGGTCCAAAAGGGGCCAACTGATAGTTGAGAGCAGGGCCCTAAGATGAAAACATGTTAAACGGTTATAGTATTTAGCGCTTTAGATCTCAATAAGTTTTGTTCTAACGTATATACAAAATAGCTGACCGCCGTTCTGATTATCACATTTATAGACAATGTTGAAACAGTCCCGTTTTCATATTAAAATGTAATTTTTAACAAAAAATAATGTTTGAATTACATTTTCTTTGCCGAAAATATTCTTTATAAATACTTTTGCACATCAAGCGCAAAAATCAATATAATACACATATATATAGGGGAAATCACAATCACAGCATTGTACGAATACACGAAGCCTATACATTTCAAACGAATACTTGATAAATGATTTTACAAAAAAACTAAATAAAATAAAATACGTATATATATATTTAAAGAGAGGCCGCGCTCTTTGGTACCAGATAGGCGGAAAATTCTTGGGCAGACCATGTCGCTATTGGTCACAGAGAAAATTACAGAATATATACGTTAGGTTTTAAAAGATTTAAATGGGTCTCAGAAGCAAAGAAACTTTCAGGAAAAAAAAAATCAATTCTTCTACCTTGCAAAGAGAAATAAAAATCATTAATAAAAAATGCTTCAAAAAAGTGATTAAAAAAATTATTAAATGATTTAAGACTTTTCATATCTAATGCTTATAGCAAATTTTAAAACTATATTAGCTTCACCTGAGGGAGGGAGCAGCTTTATCTGGTTTAGGGCTCACAGACCTGCAGGTCGGTTGCCCGGCGGGCCAATCTGCCTTATTTAATCCTAAAATTCTGCGATTAAGTAAGGTTTAATGCGGAAAAGTGCTGTTACAAAAAAGTGGTGTAATTTTGCATAGGCTATAATCAGGCCATAAGGAACACTGAATTTGGTACTTAATTTTTTCTCTCTTTTTGAAGCTTATCGATTCTGCATTTGACATTTGCAATATTTTCAAAATCTCAAAAACAATACTCACAAAATTTAAGTTGTTGCTTCCCCTTACCCCCCTCCCATCTAAATTTTGTCGCCGTGAGCTGATGTGGAATATGTTTAAATCCAGCTCTTATTATTGTTTTGTAATCTGTATCGATGCATGTTTAGTTTCTACAAAACAAACAAAAAACCCTTCAAAATTTTCGTTTTCTTGTATTTCGTCTGTAAAATGGTCAATAATTTTCTACAATTTTATTTCCTATTTTCCTATGGGCTATTTTTTTTTTTCAAATCGTAAAATAATTATCGTAAATTACTACTGTTACATCGTACATATAGGTTTCTCAGCGGTGAATTCTTTGGCTACCATTATTTCCGCACAGTAATCATCATGATAAATTTCTAAAACATTTCTAATAGAAATGTACCAGAAAGATTTTTTTTTGGAAATAGTGGTAGCCAGTAAAGTGACCGATGAGAGCCCTGCTAAATTAGTTTTGATTACTTTAAGATCTGAAAATGTTCAACGGTCGTCTCCAGAAATGTCACAGAAAGTAATCAGGCATGCTGAAACGGTGTTGGAGAAGTTACTTGATGCTTCAATATGGTATGAATTAAAATTAAAACTTCCTGAATAGAAGTCATTTCTTTCAACTGTGTATGAAAACATGTTTTAAATCGAAATGGTTGAGGTTAAACACAAGGTAAAATATCATAGGAATACGCTGATTGTAACAAGATTCATCTATAATGTCTGATTAATAATGAAAAAAATATGCAAATATTTTAAGAAATCTTTATTTCGCTTTTTCTAATTTTGCGCCCTTAGAATTCGTGCGCCTGGAGCAGTCTGCTCCAACTGCTCCACGGTAGCTACGCCCCTGACAGGGTCCCTTGAAGTTTCTGTGCAAATAAAATGGTTAATAAATTGCTTCATTTTAATCCGATTGTCATTTTTGGTATCCCTTTTCCATTTAGTTAGTCTTTCGTTTTTACATTCCAATTTAGATCCTCTGGGTCTATGGAGCCGTAGGGCCCGGTTCAGGTCCCCTTGAACCTTTTGTGCGCCAAGAATTTTTCACCTCCTGATTTTCTTTCCTTCTCAGTACATAATTTTGAAGTTGAGTCTTGGACTATTCTTCCTGGATCAACGCACTCATATTTTTTATTGGAGCACTAGGACCCTTTTTTAAACATTTACCCACTTTTTTGTGCATTTCTTTAAAATATTATTCTAACGAATAATTCATACCCTATGCTTAATTTTGACTAACTGAAGATCTAACGCGCTAAGTACTAAGACCATTTTAAGATGTTTTTACGTTAATGCCCTGTTTTTAACTATCAGTGGGCCCCTTTTGGACCCCCTGCTATAGCTTCCTTAAAAATGGTCCGGTTCACTAGCCTTTTTCTTTTCTAACAACTTCTTAGGTCTTTCAGTTACTACATGAACGACAAAAAAATTCTCGGACTTCAGCTACCACCAATTTTGAATATTAATCGCCTTCTTGGGGCCCTTGGTGCAGTTCTAGCGTCCTCTGATTACTTTCAAAACCACTGAAAAGTATCTTTATACCCAACTATATACCACTGAAGTACCTGGCCCCTTGGGGCGCCTTGAAATTTTTGCACCATGAATTGTTAACAAATTGCCTCCTCTTAAACCGATCTTCATTTTTGGAACCCTTTTTTCATTTAGTTATTCTCCCGTTTCTATATTACAGTTAAAATCCTGGGGCGCCCTAGGGTCCGATCTGGGGCCCTTTGAACTCTTTGTGCGGCATGCATCTTTCACCCCTAATTCTCTTGCATTCGCAATGCAAAATTTTAAGGTTCAGTCTTGGACTCCTCTCTCCGGACCAAGACTCTTATTTTTACTGGGACGATAGGGCCCTGTTTTAAGCATTTCCCCCCCATTTTTTGCACATTTCTTTAAAACTTTATTCTAATGATTAATTCATACCCTATGCTTAATTTTGACTAATTGAAGATATAAAGTGCTAAGAACTTAGACCTTTTAACAAGTTTTCATGTTAGGGCTCTGCTCTTAACTATCAGTCGTCCCTCCTTGGGCCCTTTATTATAGCTTCTTAGAAATGGTCCGATTCACTAACTTTTTTTTTCTAACAACTTCTTAAGTCCTACTGCGAAAATTTTTTTCCCAGACTTCAGCTACCACCAATTTTGAATATTAATCTCCTTCTTGGGGCCTTTGTCGCAGCTTCTTTAAAAACTATCCTATTCTAGTACAATTTTCTTTAACATAGTTCTGTTCTAGCATCATCCAGCTACTTTAAAACTACTATAAAATTTTCTTATATCCATCTACATTCCAGTTAAGATCCTGGCCCCCAGGACTCGGTCTTTCGTTATACCTCAGCTGCCACTTTTTTCGAACACTAATCTCCCTTTTCAGCATCAGTAGTGTGATTATGCCGGTTATGCGCCACCGGTGGGTCGGTGGTACGATAGAGGTCAAATGAAGGTCATTCGGAAGTTTTTTTTTATCTTACAGTACGACGTGGATAAGCGCGTTTTGGAGCGGAAGTAGACCGGAAGTGTTGTTAGATAGTGATATTTTAGCGGAAGTGCATAGCGGAAGTGTGAATGGATAAGATTTTTTGCGAATGATCGTGTTAGATTACGCTGATAGTTAGGGCGCAGGAGAATTATTTTGAAAAGAATTTTTTTTTTTTTTTTTTTAAATGATTTAAAAAAAATTCAGTTAAAGATTTTTTCAGGAGATAGAAAATTTTTCTTTTAAAAATTTTTGAGAAATTTTTTTTTTTTTTTTTTTTTTTCGCGCGATAGAAAAACTTTTTTCTTTAAAAAATTTTTACGAATTTAATTTTTTTTTTCGCGTGGTAGAAAAAACTTTGTAGAATTTATTTTTCTTTCTTAAAAATTTTTCTTTTAAAATTAGCAAGACATGGAAATTTTTTTCTTTTTAAAATTTTCTTTTACGAACTTAATTTTGAATTTGGACTCGTTAGAAAATTTGTTGTTCGAAAATTATTTTAACTCGGGTAATGTTGGTTGAATTCTTTTTCCCTGAACGCTAACATAGAATTCGAACGCGGTAAGTTTGTGAAATGACCCTTCTTTCAGAAAAATGATCCCATTTTAAGATGTCTCTTGTGAAATTCTGTTAAGTGGTTTTCTTTGCATGCTTTTGTTAGTCTAGCATGTTTAATAAATCTGTAGTCATATAACAACAATCGCTGAGTCCTTTTCGTGATTTTTATCTGGAATGAGTGCGAGAAGATTTTTTTTTCACTTAAAATTTTCTGAAGTGTGTTGTTCGAGAAGTTGATATGTGTAGAAAAACCTGTTTTATCATTTTAGTGTAAATTTTTGGAGGAAATGTACTATAACATGACGATATATATTGAGGAAATGAGTTAGCGACACTTAGAAAATGTCACGATTTGCTTAAAATTTTCTTATGTGTGTCGTCCCAGAAGGGATGTTAGACTTTCGCATAGAATGTTGCCACCAAATAAAGATTAATATAGTGTTGCTACTGAATAAAGAGAAATGTATATAACGAAATAAAACTGAAAGATGTTGGCATTCAAAAAAGCGAAATATATATGACTAAATAAAATTAAAAGATGTTGCCACCAAATAAAGATAAATATATGCAAAGAAATAAAAGGTAATGACATCGAATTTAGAAAAATAAAGTGTTGCCATTGAAAAAATGAGAAGTAATAAAATAAAATAAGCATTTAAGATAATATCACATAAGCAAAAGAAATATAACATTTGCTTTAAAAAGTAAGTACGTAAATTAAAATAATAATAATAATAACATTGAAATAAGAATAAAGAAATCGTTGAAGTGAAAAATAAAAAAAGAAAGTTTGTCTTTTGACTCATACACATTTTTTTAGCGGTTACTATATATTAGACAAAGTGAGAGAAAATTCAAAGCTTCAATTTTTCAGAAAATTAACTTGATTTTTGGACGATTTAAGCATAATGTTTATATGAGAGATTTTTTCTTGCAAAGGAACTATTTGTCGTTTCTTTCATAAAACGGTAGTTTAACAATTATATCAACATTCAACAATTTAACCTAGTTTTTCTGTATAAACACTTAAATAATAATAAGTGTAAAAATTCCTTTTCCACAATTGATGTGGAATGATATTGACTCCCGATACTGTATGAAAATTCTTTCACCTACTCCCCGTTACTTAATTAGCATATCATCTTATACATAGTGAAACTTAGTTAAGTTTTAAAACATTGTGATTAACATGCTAGAAGAAAACTAATTCAACGATTAGTTAACGGAAAATGTTAGACAGAAAATATTTGATATAAGAGATTTGTAACAGTAAATTTATATAAGGAGTTTTACCTACATTTACCTAAATATATCTTGTTCTACATGATTGTGTGAGGAAATACTCAAGTTTAACATTATACATATAACATAGTTGAAATAGTTTCGTTAAAATAAATTTTTTGACTCGTTAAACTCTATATCATAAATGTTATGTATTAACGATAACTTCTACTAGATAAAACTACTACAACTTCCACTTGTGTCTACATTCGAGTTGTTCGATTTCAATGTATTATATTATATGTCTTGTTTTGTAAGTGTGCTCGTATTTATTAAAGTTATATGTTCAGCTAATACAGTATGTTGATATAATAATATAAGCTCGCAAACATTACATATTGGCGACGATTGTTACGGATCCACGTACATTTTGGATTTACATTATTCTTTTTACGGTGATTACAGTCATCTATGGCTACGTTTGGCAGAATAGAAGATTTTGACCCTGCAGTGGAAACCTGGTCGCAGTACGTAGAAAGATTTAATCATTTTATTAATGCAAATGATATATCTGATGATAATAAAAAAAAATCTATCTTTTTAACTGTGATTGGCCCAACAGTTTATAAATTATTACGTAGTTTACTATCGCCGAGAACAACGGCAGATACTAAGTATGATGATTTAATTAAATGTTTATCAGACCATTACAGTCCGGCACCTTCGGAAATTGTCGAGAGGTTTAAATTTAATTCCCGAGTTCGTAAATCTGATGAAACCATTTCAGTTTTTGTTTCGGAATTACGTAGACTTTCTGAATTTTGCAATTACGGTTCTAGTTTAGATACGATGATTCGTGATCGACTAGTTTGTGGAATTCAGGATACGCAGATACAGCGTCGGTTGTTATCTGAACAGAATCTGACGCTTTCTAAAGCAATTGAATTGGCTGTGTCTATGGAAACTGCTGCTCGCGATTCCATAAATTTACAAGGTTCTTGTTCTGTTTTACAGCCGGTGAACAAATTAAACACTTCAAAACCGAAACTCCGCAATTCGAAATTTCCAGAACATTTTCGTGAATGTATACGTTGTGGGAATTCTGATCATTTACCTAAGAGTTGTCCTTTTTTTGAAGACTACGTGCCATTCTTGTGGTGTTAAGGGTCATTTGGCAAAAAAATGCCTAAAGTCGAAGAAAACTGAAGCTTCGAATCGTAAAATCGTTAAAGAAAAGCCTAAAAAAGTTCATCAAATGCATACTACACCCGGTTCTGATGAAAATATTGAGGAAGAGATTTCTAAAGTAGCTATTGTACGTGAACCAGAATACAATATTTTTAATACAGTTTCTATTGCTGAGAAAAGTGCTCCTAGACCTGTTACAGTAAATATTGAAGTAAACAATCAAACTATTAATATGGAATTAGACACAGGTGCTGCTTTATCTCTAATCACCAAAGATACATACAATTCACTGAAGTTGCCCCCCTTGCAGCCAGCTAAAACTGGTTTAGCTACATTTACAGGTCAACGCATTCCTGTTTTAGGAACGATTACGGTTGAAGTAAAATTTAGTGGAAAATACGAACTGTTACCTTTACTGGTAGTAGATAACAAAGGTCCAAATTTGTGTGGTAGAGATTGGATTATGTCCTTGAAAATTTTAGAATTTCGCACAAATTTTGTTAAAAGTGATGATATAGAGTTAAGTAAGTTGATGAATGAATACAAGCATGTTTTTGAGAATACACTTGGGCACTTAAAAGGAGTTAAAGTCTGTTTAATTAAAAAGCCAGAAGTGCAACCAAAATTTTATAAAGCTCGTACTTTACCTTTTGCAATGCGAGAAAAAGTCAGCGAGGAACTGAGTCGATTACAGAAGATTGGTGTTTTACAACCAATTCGTTTTTCAAAATGGGCTACACCCATCGTTCCCGTACTCAAAGCAGACAGATCATCAGTAAGAATTTGTGGTGATTTTAAGTTAACAGCGAATACTGCTATTGATACAGACCAATATCCCTTACCTAAAGCTGAAGATATTTTTGCTATGTTAGCAGGAGGTCAGAAATTTACTAAGCTGGATCTTAGAGATGCTTATAATCAACTTGAGCTTGATGAAGATTCCAGAGACCTTACAGTTATAAATACACATAAGGGACTTTTTCAGTACATTCGCTTACCTTTTGGAATTTCCTCAGCACCAGCTATTTTTCAGCGGGAAATGGAAATATTAATGCAAGGCATTCCCGGTGTTGCTGTTTCACTGGATGATTGCATCATTACTGGCACCAGTCACGATGAGCACATGTCACGACTACGAGAAGTGTTAAAAAGATTTCATGATGCAGGTTTGCGGCTTAGACAACAAAAGTGTCAATTCTTTTGCAATAGTTTGACTTTTCTTGGTCATGTAATTGATGCTGATGGAATACACCCTATAGAAGAAAAAATTACAGCAATAAAAGCCGCTCCGGTTCCTAAAAACCTTACAGAATTGCGTTCATTTTTAGGTTTGATCACATATTATGCTAAATTTTTGCCTCGAATGAGTACTATGTTGGCTCCAGTTTATAAATTATTGCAGAAAAATATTCCCTGGCAATGGTCTTCAGAAGCTGATTCAGCTTTTCAAAACGCAAAATCAGCGTTATGCAGCTCTTCTTTATTAGTTCATTTTGATCCAAAGAAAGAACTTCTTTTAGCTTGTGATGCTAGCCCATATGGTGTGGGAGCAGTGCTATCTCACGTCGTAAATTCCGAAGAGTTTCCTATCGCTTTTGCTTCGCGAACATTGACATCTGCAGAGAAGAATTATTCACACATACAGAAAGAAGCACTGGCATTGATATTTGGAGTGACACGATTTCGAGAGTACTTACTTGGCAGGAATTTTACTCTTTTAACTGACCATAGGCCGCTTGTTACTATCTTTTCAGAAAAACGGCACGTTCCAACCATGGCAAATTCAAGAATTCAGCGTTGGGCATTGACTCTTTCAGCTTTTAATTACACCGTTCGCTACCGTAAGGGAGAGGACAATGCCAATGCAGATGCATGCAGCCGCCTACCTATACATACACCTCAAGTTAACCCTCCGTTACCAGAAGAACTAGTTCTACAGATGGAAAGGCTAGATGTCGGTCCCATTACAATTAATGACATTCAACAGGCTACTAAAGAGGATTCAGTATTATCTCAAGTAATTCAGTTCACTCTTGAAGGTTGGCCAAAAGTTCTTAAGCCAGAAACTGTACCTGATTCAAAGATAACAGAAATCTTGCCATACTTTAAAAAACGCATGGAATTAACTGTTGAACAGGACATTCTTCTCTGGGGAAACAGAGTAGTGGTTCCTACCTCACTTCGACATAGCATTCTACAAGAATTACATTCTACTCATCAAGGAATGGTAGGAATGAAAAGTATTGCCCGTTCATTGTTCTGGTGGCCCAATTTAGATTCAGAAATTGAGGACACTGTTCGTTATTGCACCATTTGTGTACAGAATATGGATATGCCTCCGAAAGTTTTACAAGCTTGGCCAACATCTAACATACCTTGGTCTCGAATACACATGGACTATGCAGGACCTATTGATAATCATATGATTTTAATAGTTCAAGATTCGTATTCAAAATGGATCGAAGCATTTCCGATGAAAAAAAGTACATCTTTAGCAACTATTGAGAAACTTTACGAACTTTTTGCAAGATTTGGATTACCCGGTTGCATTGTCACCGACAACGCAAAAGTTTTTACTTCAGATGAGTTCCAGTCCTTTCTTAAGCGTAATGGAATACGATCCTTGCCCACAGCACCATATCATCCTTCGTCTAATGGACAGGCGGAAAGGGCTGTACAATACATTAAAAAGCAGCTGAAGAAAGTGCAGGATGGTACAATTTCAATCAGACTGGCAAGAATTCTTATGAATTACAGACGAACACCATTAGCTCTGTCAGGTTTGTCACCAGCTGAATTGCTTTTTGGCAGACAAATACGTAGTAGGTTGGATTTACTGCATTCTCGTCATCCTACTGAACTTATTTCAAAGCCATCTTTTAAGGTTGGAGATTTAGTACATGCTAGAAATTTTGGAAAAGGTGATAAGTGGATTCCAGGAGTGATTATTTCACCTATTGGAAATAGCATGTTTCGAATATTATTTCCTGATGGTACTTCAGTACACAGGCATAGAGATCAACTTAGACAGAGAAGGGAACATCTACAACTACATTCTCAACATCCAGATAGTGATAGTCAGCTGTTCTCTCCAAAACAACCAAACCCTGTTCCTTACCCAGTAATTCCGATGCCACCCTCTTCAGTTGAAAGTCCAAAGTTGCCTTCTACAGTTGAAAGCCCAAAGAAACCGTCTACAGTTCAAAGCCCCAAGTCACCAGTTACATCCGGTCCAGACATTGCTGCTAATGAGCAATCTCCCAAGCCCCCAGACCCTGCAAGCAAACGTGTGTTAACATCCTCTGATTTAACATTGCGCCGTTCTTCACGCATTAGGAAGATGCCGAAGAGATTGGATTTGTAATTTCCTTAGGGAGAGAGAAGTGTTATGTATTAACGATAACTTCTACTAGATAAAACTACTACAACTTCCACTTGTGTCTACATTCGAGTTGTTCGATTTCAATGTATTATATTATATGTCTTGTTTTGTAAGTGTGCTCGTATTTATTAAAGTTATATGTTCAGCTAATACAGTATGTTGATATAATAATATAAGCTCGCAAACATTACAATAAACTTATTTGAATTACGCAATATTCACCCACTTAAACATTTTCTGAAGAAATTTTCATATAATAGCTTCGAAATTTCTCTAAATTTCAGTAAGAATTGAGATTTGTTTGAACATGTTACCTGGTGGATTTCTCTAGACAAATACCTTTCAAAGGTTTTATCTAATCTTAACTCATTGAATAATCTACATTTCGCAGATAACCATGTTCGGACTTGCTTAAGTTTATCTTTTCGAGGGGAGAGGAATATGCTCCCGATGATAATTTTAAAAGTTATCATTTAACTATTGATTAGCAATGGTTGAATAATTGTAAAAGCCATGCACTGCTTTATTATTTAACACTGATAACACTGAATCGCGTTTAATGAAACATATAATTCTTCCATTATGTTTGCACATGTTTCAAACGTTATTATTCACATAAAATCATATAAGTTTTTATTTCCTTTGGAATTTTCCAATGGCAAAGACATAGAAAGAAAATATGAAATTAGACATGTCAGCAATTAAATTTAATTTGGTTAATTTTTTGTTTGTTTGTTTTGCTCGAAGAAATATTTGAAAAATCTGAAATTGTTCTAATTATTTGTAGAAATTATTTTTCTCGCATATTTGAAAATTTATGCGTGCTGAAAAATATTGAAAGACTTGAAAATATTTACATCACTCGTAGAAGACTTGATTTTTTCCCCTCGTGTCCAAGATGAAATTATGAAACTGTTTGCAACAAGCTTCATTTATTTATGATGTACCCTTGAAAATTTCTACGACTATGAAAACTTTCACACCGCTGAAAAATATTGAAAGTCTTGATATCGTTTTCATTGTTCGATGAAATTATTTTCTCACAATTAAGCACTTGAACAATAATCTCTCTATTCTAAAAAAAAGTAACTACCGCTGTCACCGCCGCCGCCGCCGGTTTTGAATTTTTTGTGACCGGAGGTCTTTCTTCGTTAATATTAAAAAAACTGTTGCATACAAAAATATGAAAATCGGTAGTATTATAGAAAAATGTTTGATAAACACGCTGATGCAGACAGTTTTCAAATCGAAGAATTATTTTAAGAGATATTTAATGCCAAAGTTGGACAAAATCGTTCCATTAAAAAAGTTTTATAGGAACAAAAACTGTTCATAGGAATTTAATCATTTTTAGATCATTTTATGCGTCAGAATTTCCCGGTGTGCAGATTGCAGTTAGTTTTTTAATTTGAATAATTTTTCGAGGTTTTATTTCCTATTTTAAATTCAAATTTTCAGCATTTCGAGAGATATTTTTTACAAATTTTAGAAAATTGTATTAATTTAAACTGTTGCCAACTGTAATAAACAGCGCAAACAGTAATGTTTGCTTCAAATTAAAAATTTATTTTACACGTGACTATTATAAACAAAAAATATAAAAAGCAGGAACTCATTGAAAATTACGTCATAAAAACTATAGTTACACGTGAATTTTAAATGAGAAAGAATATTGTAAAATAATAAATTCAGTAACATGCGTTAGAAGTCCTAAATAGGAGAATTTACGTCATATTACACTTATTACGTAAAATGAACAAAAAATAATATTGCAAAGCAGTTTTAATTTAAAAATTGCGCGAGACATTTACTTGACATTTTAAGATGATCATAATTTTCATTTCTAACAAAAGTATTTTGACGTGAATATTAAAAAGAGAAAGAAAAGTTTGGTGAAAATTACGTCAGATTACAATTGTCAGATTCAAATTATAATTCAATCTTCCGAAATCTTTTTAAAGGCGATCAAATTAGCGTGCTGTTAGAGTCTGCGGTGTCTGAACGGGGGTTGACGAGCATAGCTCGTAGGGGTCAGAGCCCCCTAGTGGAAGAAGTTTTTGTATTAACACCTTTGAAAGGAGGTTGTTTTATAATTTTCTTTGCAGCAAGGATTTTGTAGGGAAAACGATGATAGTCCTTGGCTTCATTCATTATCATGATTGGAAAAAAGATGATAGTCTTTGGTTTCATCCATTCTCATGAATGGAAAAACGATGATAGTCCTTGGTTTCATTCACTATCATGATTGGAAAAACGATGACAGTCCTTTATTTCTTAAAATTGTTGAAAAATGTTTGAAAGATATGATTTCTTGATAACTGAATCTTGATAGTTTGATGAACCGCCACCAACTCCCTCGTATTTGAATAAAGCACCAAACAAAGAAGAAAAAGAATGTTATTAAAAATACTTTTTTCGTCACTGTCCCCTTTTTGCAGAAGTCATTTTTAAGACTTTATTTTAAAAGATGGATACATGATTGAGAATACTTGCAAGAAATAACGATGAGAGATCATTGTTAGTTTATGAAAACTCATTCTTGAAAAATTTCTTGTCTGATAGTTTTTGAAAAATATTTGATAAATGTTTGCTTGAAAGGAAGAACGATGAAAGTGCTTGGGTAGTTCATGAGAACTTATTCTTGAAAATTATGATTTCTTGCCCGTTATCAGGTATGAAACCCAGTCCGCTGGGGCAACCCGGCAGGTAGGGACCTGGTCATCGCTTAGAAAGAACTTATACTTGATTTTGAATCTTTGAAGAAGTACCTGTCATTCGTTGGATTCACACAGAAATTACATCACGTTAAAAGAAGAATTCCCATTGAAAAAAAATGGGAGAGAATTGAAAAACAGTTTAAATATTAAAGTGATTTTTTTAAAATAATTTCATGAATAGTGGTAACTACGAATTTAACAACATTTTCGCGAATGAAATTTTAAACACTTGCTATGCATATTGCAGGGTATAGACATATATTTAATTTCAACGACACTTAGAAACCTTTCGAGGGAAAGATATTTTAGCATAGGGTGTTGCCACCAAATAAAGCGAAATATATTACCTTTCAAATTCCTCCCTTCACATATTATGTAAGTGGAAGCATTATTTTTACGTTTTACATATAAAGAGAAAAATTAAACATGCCTTAAACCGCTTGATTTAAATGCGTCTTCATTCATCACTCACTCAACGTGAAATAAGAAAAAAAAAAGATGGTGAATTTCATATCAGTTAACATAATATCACGTGACAACGTCATATCGTGCGATTGGTGAATAGCACAACCACGTGATTCGATATCAATGAATGATAACATTTCCTAGTTTTACAAGTGTCACATTGTTCTTATCGTGGTTTTCGAGAGAATCGTCCTACCTCTTATCCTCACCTTGTGTAATCTTTTATTTATTACCTTCCCTGAAATGTAAATGTTATTTTCGAGAATTGTTACAGATGAAAGTTATTATTTCATCATTATTTAATTAGTATTTAGATAGTTAAAACCACCAATAGCTAAATGTAATTAGAACATTAATTGATTTTTATCACGATTACCCGAATCTTAGATCGCATCAAGGGTTAAGATTCTTCTGCCATGAGTAGTGTTGAGACGAAAATTTGAACTTAGTTAATATATATTATCACTCTCGCTTACCGAAGACAACACTCTCGTTTACGTTTCTTGTGTGTGCAACGAAAAATTACTCTATGTGATGTAAAGTGTAAAAAGTTGAAGCAAGCTGATATACTTAATGATTTTAAAACTCTGATGTTTTATCCTGGTGCGCTATATCGCTTGAGCATATGAGTGACAATCGGGAAATGCAGGAGATTTAATTATTTTTTCATTCTAAATGTTTCATCGAACTTTCGGAAGAAAATGTAGCACATCACATTAAAAAAGGATTTTTAAAGATAAGTAAATTTTCTTTGAAGAAATCGATTTCATAAAAGGAAAATCCCTGAAAACAATACACGGTCACTTTGTCTCGATCCAGCAGGATTTGAACCTACAAACTTATGCCCAGGCATTTCAATATATGACAAGACATAATGATTTTAGAAGCTATGCTATTTTTGGCGATCGATTATCCACATGAGGGATTTGAGATCGAGGAGAGATGGCATTCATGAGGGTCGTTCTAAAGAAAGCTAACTCTGATTTTTGCAAGGTTACAAGAAAATCACGGATATCTCTGTTTATCATGTTACTTTTACATATCAAACTTAAAGACCACCATTTTAAAATCTCGTTTTACCCAATTTACCTCTTTTACTCAACTTAACTTTGCTATTTGACAGAAAATTATTTTTGCTGTTTGACAGAAAATCATTTAAACAATTTAACTTCCTCATTTTCAGAGTTATCTAACATACTGTTAGTTATCAAATGTTATGTACACATCCCACAAAGCAATGTCTTCTTAAAATACTAACGCAATTTAAATATACATTGAAGGAAATTTTCAAACATCATTTAAAATAACAACAAATTCGATGTTAAGAGGTGAACGAAAAAAAAAATATATATATATAAGACAAAATAAATAAAAAAGAAGAATTTGAATTAACAGAAAAAATTTACAAATGAACAAAAATATAATAACTTGGTTAAAAGATTTTTCCCAAGTTTTCAAAAAGCGTTTGAATATTTACAACATAACAAAAATTTTGCATTCTCAAGCTAACAAATAAAAATAACCATTGAATGATACAAATAACATTTTGGTAGGCAAAATTTGAGAGCCCTTGTTTTCTAAGAAGGTTTGTTTAATTTCTTTAAAGCTCATAAAAATCGCAGGAGGTGAACTCATGCTTGAAAGAAAGAATAATGAAAGTCCTAAAGTTTTTGAAAAATATGTGAATTGAACACTTGCTTCGAAAAAAGAAGGATGAGAATCCTCGGTTTGTTAGAAGATTTGCTTGATTTCTTACATGTTTTTGGTAAATGCACGGTTTAAACACATGCATGAAAGAAAGGACGATGATATTCCTTGGATAATTCATGAGAACTAATTTAAAAATATATGTTAGTTAAGAAAACAAAGTTTTTGAGAAAATTAAGTTAAAAAATTTAAGGTAAGAAGAAAAAAATAAGTTTAGAAAAAAATGACGTAGAGGAAAAAAAAAAACTTAAGAAAAAAAAAACTTAAGGAAAATATTATTAGGTTAAACGTTTGTAAAATTTGATCGTTTTCTGTTTTAACTCATGAATGAATTCATCCTACCATTCAATTGTTTATCCTGGCAACCATATGTTTATTCATCACATAACCAACCAACTTCTAACCACAGCAAACGATTATTTATAGTATTAACGATTTATTTCTGCCGAAGTGCAAAAAGTAAACCGATGACATAATCGAAAAATAAGGGACTAATAAATAGACTTTGTTGTAACTTGAAGTAGACAAACATTTTTGAAAAAATAAACTTAGACTCAGAAACTCATTTATCATAGAGTGCGAATGAAAATTTGAAAAGTTTGTTCATTTCCCGCGAAAACTCACTTATGCAATTTTGGGCATATGTAAAAATCACCACAATGTTGTATTTAAATTAATTAAATTCTCACTATTTCACATTAGTTTGCAATATAAGTAACTTGAAATATTTCTTTGCTAACTAGGGTTAACACTATTTTGACTTAAAAATTTCTTTTGCAGATTTTCTATGATAAACCTTTTACCATTTTCAGTTCAACTTGGTCTCATGAAATATATCTGCAGAACTTTAATTTTTACGCTGTTAGTTTATTATTTCAAATTTTCGTTGAATAGTTCCATTATTATTTTTAATAAATAATTACATACTATAACAATTTAATTTTAAAACACTGAAATTCTAATATATAACTTATTTAAAATCATAAAATATTCAACACTTACCTAAAGCACCAGCTAACTCAAAAGACGTGCGTCTCACACAACGACTTGGAATGAAATGAGATAATGTTATCAGGGAGACCGGATGTCACATGGATACTTCCTGCCGTTTGATTGGATGATAGCGCACTCACGTGATCCTTTATCAGTGACGTCATCACCTAGATAAGAACAAGTAGATGAGCAGCTTTCGCGGCATTTTCATCAAGGTTTTCGAGTGAGTGGACATGCATGCTTGTCTCTGCTATCTATGTCTTGTCTAAACTCGTCCAAACTTGTCTAAAACTGTTTGTACTTGTCTAAACTTGTTGTTGCTTCTTTATTACCTACTTTATTTTTAATTACTATGTTAGATTAGATTATTGAAACAATTAATTACTAATAATAATTATATGATTTCCCTTACTTAATAATTATATTAAATGTTTCCAAGCATGAGTTCACCTCCTGCGATTTTTATGAGCTTTAAAGAAATTAAACAAACCTTCTTAGAAAACAAGGGCTCTCAAATTTTGCCTACCAAAATGTTATTTGTATCATTCAATGGTTATTTTTATTTGTTAGCTTGAGAATGCAAAATTTTTGTTATGTTGTAAATATTCAAAAGCTTTTTGAAAACTTGAGAAAAATCTTTTAACCAAGTTAATATATTTTTGTTCTTTTGTAAAATTTTTCTGTTAATAATTCAAATTCTTCTTTTATATCTATTTATTTATTTTGTCTTATATATATATTTTTTTTTTTCGTTCACCTCTTAACTTCGAGTTTGTTATTTTAAATGATGTTTAAATTTTCCTTCAATGTATATTTAAATTGCTTTAGTATTTTAAGAAGACATTGCATTGTGGGATGTGTACATAACAGTTGATAACTAACAGCATGTTAGATAACTCTGAAAATGAGGAAGTTAAATTTTTTAAATGATTTTCTGTCAAACAGCAAAAATAATTTTCTGTCAAACAGCAAAAATAATTTTCTGTCAAATAGCAAAGTTAAGTTGAGCAAAAGAGGTAAATTGGGTAGAACCGAGATTTTAAAATGGTGGTCCTTAAGTTTGATATGTAAAAGTAACATGATAAACAGAGATATCCGTGATTTTCTTGTAACCTTGCAAAAATCAGAGTTAGCTTTCTTTAACCCCTTCGGGACGGGAGCCTTTTACGAAATTTTTAATCTTTTGTCACCGTTTTTTAAAAACAGAAATTAGGGTCTTCTTGAATCGAGAAAATGCGCTGATTAAATAAGGCAAATTTTACAGTAAAATTTTACTGGTGAGGAAAAACAAGGATTCTGAGCGCTTCATACGGCACGTATACATGTCGCTCGTCCCCAAGGGGTTAGAACGACCCTCACGAATGTCATCTCTCCTCGATCTCAAATCCCTCATGTGGATAATCGATCGCCGAAAATAGCATAGCTTCTAAAATCATTATGTCTTACCATATATTGAAATGCCTGGGCATAAGTTTGTAGGTTCAAATCCTGCTGGATCGAGACAAAGTGACCGTGTAATGTTTTCAGGGATTTTCCTTACATGAAATCGATTTCTTCAAAGAAAATTTACTTATCTTTAAAAATCCTTTTTTAATGTGATGTGCTACATTTTCTTCAGAAAGTTCGATGAAACATTTAGAATGAAAAAATAATTAAATCTTCTGCAATCCCCGATTGTCAATCATATGCTCAAGCGATATAGCGCACCAGGATAAAACATCAGAGTTTTAAAATCATTAAGTATATCAGCTTGCTTCAACTTTTTACACTTTACATCAGATAAACTAATTTTTTGTTGCACACACAAGAAACGTAAACGAGAGTGTTGTCTTCGGTAAGCGAGAGTGATAATATATATTAACTAAGTTCAAATTTTCGTCTCAACACTACTCATGGCAGAAGAATCTTAACCCTTGATGCGATCTAAGATTCGGGTAATCGTGATAAAAATCAATTAATGTTCTAATTACATTTAGCTATTGGTGGTTTTAACTATCTAAGTACTAATTAAATAATGATGAAATAATAACTTTCATCTGTAACAATTCTCGAAAATAACATTTACATTTCAGGGAAGGTAATAAATACAAGATTACACAAGGTGAGGATAAGAGGTAGGACGATTCTCTCGAAAACCACGATAAGAACAATGTGACACTTGTAAAACTAGGAAATGTTATCATTCCTTGATATCGAATCACGTGGTTGTGCTATTCACCAATCGCACGATATGACGTTATCACGTGATATTATGTTAACTGATATGAAATTCACCATCTTTTTTTTTTTTTTCTTATTTCACGTTGAGTGAGTGATGAATGAAGACGCATTTAAATCAAGCGGTTTAAGGCATGTTTAATTTTTCTCTTTATATGTAAAACGTAAAAATAATGCTTCCACTTACATAATATGTGAAGGGAGGAATTTGAAAGGTAATATATTTCGCTTTATTTGGTGGCAACACCCTATGCTAAAATATCTTTCCCTCGAAAGGTTTCTAAGTGTCGTTGAAATTAAATATATGTCTATACCCTGCAATATGCATAGCAAGTGTTTAAAATTTCATTCGCGAAAATGTTGTTAAATTCGTAGTTACCACTATTCATGAAACCATTTAAAAAAAATCACTTTAATATTTAAACTGTTTTTCAATTCTCTCCCTTTTTTTTTCAATGGGAATTCTTCTTTTAACGTGATGTAATTTCTGTGTGAATCCAACGAATGACAGGTACTTCTTCAAAGATTCAAAATCAAGTATAAGTTCTTTCTAAGCGATGACCAGGTCCCTACCTGCCGGGTTGCCCCAGCGGACTGTGTTTCATACCTGATAACGGGCAAGAAATCATAATTTTCAAGAATAGGTTCTCATGAACTACCCAAGCACTTTCATCGTTCTTCCTTTCAAGCAAACATTTATCAAATATTTTTCAAAAACTATCAGACAAGAAATTTTTCAAGAATGAGTTTTCATAAACTAACAATGATCTCTCATCGTTATTTCTTGCAAGTATTCTCAATCATGTATCCTTTTAAAATAAAGTCTTAAAAATGACTTCTGCAAAAAAAGGACAGTGACGAAAAAATTATTTTTAATAACATTCTTTTTCTTCTTTGTTTGGCGCTTTATTCAAATACGAGGGAGTTGGTGGCGGTTCATCAAACTATCAAGATTCAGTTATCAAGAAATCATATCTTTCAAACATTTTTCAACAATTTTAAGAAATAAAGGACTGTCATCGTTTTTCCAATCATGATAGTGAATGAAACCAAGGACTATCATAGTTTATCCATTCATGAGAATGGATGAAACCAAGGACTATCATCTTTTTTCCAATCATGATAATGAATGAAGCCAAGGACTATCATCGTTTTCCCTACAAAATCCTTGCTGCAAAGAAAATTATAAAACAACCTCCTTTCAAAGGTGTTAATACAAAAACTTCTTCCATTATTGTTCAAGTGCTTAATTGTGAGTAAATAATTTCATCGAGACATGAAAACGATATCAAGACTTTCAATATTTTTCAGCGGTGTGAAAGTTTTCATAGTTGTAGAAATTTTCAAGGGTACATCATTAATAAATGAAGCTTGTTGCAAACAATTTCATAATTTCATATTGGACACGAGGGGAAAAAATCAAGTCTTCTACGAGTGATGTAAATATTTTCAAGTCTTTCAATATTTTTCAGCACGCATAAATTTTCAAATATGCGAGAAAAATAATTTCTACAAATAATTAGAACAATTTCAGATTTTTCAAATATTTCTTCGAGCAAAACAAACAAACAAACAAAAAATTAGCCAAGTTAAATTTAATTGCTGACATGTCTAATTTCATATTTTCTTTCTATGTCTTTGCCATTGGAAAATTCCAAAGGAAATAAAAACTTATATGATTTTATGTGAATAATAACGTTTGAAACATGTGCAAACATAATGGAAGAATTATATGTTTCATTAAACGCGATTCAGTGTTATCAGTGTTAAATAATAAAGCAGTGCATGGCTTTTACAATTATTCAACCATTGCTAATCAATAGTTAAATGATAACTTTTAAAATTATCATCGGGAGCATATTCCTCTCCCCTCAAAAAGATAAACTTAAGCCAGGGCCCGACTTATGCAGGGGCATGCGGGGCAGCTGCCCCGGCCCTCCCCTTCTTAGGGGGCCCCCATAAGAGTAATCAGGATTTTCATTAAAAGGTGCCAAATGATTAAAATTAACCAAAAGTGACCAACATTCCTATATTTTCAAACATTTAGGAAGAAGTGCAGTCCCCCTTCCTTTCTCTACTTCCAGTACCCCCTACACCCATGCAAAACACAAACTATATGATTAAAAAACTAATGATTAAAATTTTATTATGACAACTTAGTATTCTATTGTTTTCAAACGAAATTCTTTATTAACGTTTTCCTCGCAATGTGGCAAGTTAAAACCATTCATTATGATCAATTTGGGGCATTTTTTTTAGGCATTTTATAACGTACGTAGATAAGCAAAGCAAAAAAAAAAAAAAAAAAAAAAAAAAAAAAAAAAAAAAAAAATACTCGTGTCAACCAATCTATTATTTTTTCAGCATTTATCCTACTAGTATTTTTTCTTAAAGTTGTGAGCATGATTTTGTGATACCCTGTTTACAGATGGGAGCAGTACCGGGTACAAAATTTATGCATACATACAATACGTATGAAGTTTAGTACTAGCCAATTCCACATTATTCCAAAAGAATTCTATAGATATATAGAAGGAGGGCCCCCCAGATTGATGCTTGCCCCGGGGCCCCCCATAGCCTTAGTCGGGCCCTGACTTAAGCAAGTCCGAACATGGTTATCTGCGAACGTAGATTATTCAATGAGTTAAGATTAGATAAAACCTTTGAAAGGTATTTGTCTAGAGAAATCCACCAGGTAACATGTTCAAACAAACCTCAATTCTTACTGAAATTTAGAGAAATTTCAAAGCTATTATATGAAAATTTCTTCAGAAAATGTTTAAGTGGGTGAATATTGCGTAATTCAAATAAGTTTATGATATAGAGTTTAACGTGTCAAAAAATTTATTTTAACGAAACTATTTCAACTATGTTATATGTATAATGTTAAACTTGAGTATTTCCTCACTCAATCATGTAGAACAAGATATATTTAGGTAAATGTAGGTAAAACTCCTTATATAAATTTACTGTTACAAATCTATTAAATCAAATATTTTCTGTCTAACATTTTCCGTTAACTAATCGTTGAATTAGTTTTCTTCTAACATGTTAATCACAATGTTTTAAAACTTAACTAAGTTTCACTATGTATAAGATGATATGCTAATTAAGTAACGGGAGTAGGTGAAAGAATTTTCATACAGTATCGGGAGTCAATATCATTCCACATCAATTGTGGAAAAGGAATTTTTACACTTATTATTATTTAAGTGTTTATACAGAAAAACTAGGTTAAATTGTTGAATGTTGATATAATTGTTAAACTACCGTTTTATGAAAGAAACGACAAATAGTTCCTTTGCAAGAAAAAATCTCTCATATAAACATTATGCTTAAATCGTCCAAAAATCAAGTTAATTTTCTGAAAAATTGAAGCTTTGAATTTTCTCTCACTTTGTCTAATGTATACTAACCGCTAAAAAATGTGTATGAGTCAAAAGACAAACTTTCTTTTTTTATTTTTCACTTCAACGTTTTCTTTATTCTTATTTCAATGTTATTATTATTATTTTAATTTACGTACTTACTTTTTAAAGCAAATGATTTCCTCCAAAAATTTATACTAAAATGATAAAACAGGTTTTTCTACACATATCAACTTCTCGAACAACACACTTCAGAAAATTTTAAGTGAAAAAAAAAATCTTCTCACACTCATTCCAGAAAAAAACCACGAAAAGGACTCAGCGATTGTTGTTATATGACTACAGATTTATTAAACATGCTAGACTAACAAAAGCATGCAAAGAAAACCACTTAACAGAATTTCACAAGAGACATTTTAAAATGGGATCATTTTTCTGAAAGAAGGGCCATTTCACAAACTTACCGCGTTCGAATTCTATGTTAGCGTTCAGGGAAAAAGAATTCAACCAACATTACCCGAGTTAAAATAATTTTCGAACAACAAATTTTCTAACGAGTCCAAATTCAAAATTAAGTTCGTAAAAGTAAATTTTAAAAAGAAAAAATTTTCCATGTCTTGCTAATTTTAAAAGAAAAATTTTTAAGAAAGAAAAATAAATTCTACAAAGTTTTTTCTACCACGCGAAAAAAAAAAAATTATATTCGTAAAAATTTTTTAAAGAAAAATGTTTTTCTATCACGCGAAAAAAAAAAAAAAAAAAAAAAAAAAAATTAAATTCTCAAAAATTTTTAAAAGAAAAATTTTCTATCTCCTGAAAAAATCTTTAACTGAATTTTTTTAAATCATTAAAAAAAAAAATTCTTTTCAAAATAATTCTCCTGCGCCCTAACTATCAGCGTAATCTAACACGATCATTCGCAAAAAATCTTATCCATTCACACTTCCGCTATGCACTTCCGCTAAAATATCACTATCTAACAACACTTCCGGTCTACTTCCGCTCCAAAACGCGCTTATCCACGTCGTACTGTAAGATAAAAAAACTTCCGAATGACCCTCATTTGACCTCTATCGTACCACCGACCCACCGGTGGCGCATAACCGGCATAATCACACTACTAGCATCAACTTACAATTACTCACTGCATACGTAAATCAAAGGTAACTTTAGATAACTGATTTCATCCGTTTATTAAATATCATGTTAATCTTAAAAGTAATTCATGAAAGTTACAATGGAATGGGGCACCTTCCACCGCTTGGGGGCGCATTCTTTCCTTGGGTTATAAGGACCCAATTTCAACTGGATTTGGTTCATTCAACTTAGATTCAGCTACTTTCTGTATTATGAAATTTTATCTTAGACTTCAGTTACCAACATTTTTTAACATTAATATGGTGCATTCTTTTTTTTTGGATTCTGTGAGCTTGGGCTTGATTACTATGAGGTTCGGCTCATTCAACTCGGTTTTTGTTTATCTCCGGTACGTGCGGAGCACTTCCGGTACATGTTGCCTTAGATAGCGGAGACCCAGGTTACAAGTTCGTTCGGAAAGATAGGCCATGGGACGAAGCATCAAAAGTGGCTAAAAACCAGTTTTCGTTTACCAACTGCGGGAACTAAGAAATTTTGCATGCAATACAATTATACAATACTTATTAATAGACCATGGGACGAGTGGCGAAATTGTTCAAGTGCGTTTACCAACTCCGGGAACTAAGAAATTTTGCATGCAATACAATTATACAATACTTATTAACTAAAAAACGCAAAGTTCACCAAAAAATATTTGCACATTAATTTTTTATACCAATTTAAAGTGGTACCCTAAAGCTGACATTATAAAGGTAATGTTCAGTGTTTTGGTTAGTATTTTCACTTTTAATGAAGATAAAATTTATTGAATTGTCATTATTTACTAATAAATATTAAATACTGACAATAAAATATTATTATTATTATTAGTATTGTATTTAATATTTGCTGTTTAAGAAGTTGAATATTTTTTAATATATTTTACACGAAGCTTAAATAATAGATTACATGAAACTTGAAAGTTAAAATAATAAAATAAAAATACTCTATACTTTCAGAACGTATGTTTTAACACCTAATGAAGTAATAAATATAAAATATAAGGATTTGCCCTCATATGTCGACACCTATATCATCTGTTGAAAAGAGCAATTTTGAATCTTAAACTTGACATTCCCTTTAACTATTAAACTTTTGAGGTAAAAACATTTCTAATACAACTAACAAATTTTTTTCGAATACTTCTAATTAATAAATAAAAGGTTTAAGTAACACAAGGTTCTTTTTAACATAACATTAAGCAACATAATAACGGTAAAAAGACTTTGATATAATGCACTTACCTCTTAATAAAATGCTTAAGAAGTTACAGGAAAAATTAGACAAACAATATCTAAATGATTTTAGAAAATTGGTAATGCTTAAATATAATACTGCTTATCTGCTATATAAATAGCATTTTTAACCAACTTAAACTTAATGTATGGTCACTGAAAAGAGTCCCTTTTTTTAGATGGGATATCCCCCGGTAGCTTTTTCGCCTGTCCTTTTTGGAACTAATGGAATTTCTTTCTTTTTTTCTATCTAAATTTTCCTTTTTCTCTTACATTGTTAAACTTTTAGTACTTCAAGTTCTTACTTTAAGTTATTATTTTCTTAACTTTTCTAGTGATTTCTCTCATTGTGGCTACCAGCCACGTTTAAACATTAATTTTTTAAGGCTCCCTAATGCCCTTGCAACACGATCACCTCCCAACTGGATGTTAAGTTGCTACGCAACTAGGAAGTCCATCAACAAGATCACATTGTTTCATGCTTAAATACTTGTCTTAAATAAAAACTTTATTTTAGGCATGTTTTATGTATAACATTATTTATTTTAGAAAATATCATCTACATTATGCAAACTATCAATATGTTCATATGTCTGAATCAACTTCAAAAATATCACTGAAAAATTCATTTTGTTCATTGAAATTTTCCAATTAGTACATGAACATAATTCGTAGCAAGAAATTCCATTAGATTTGCATGAGCATTTACTTGATAAACAAACGGTCTTCTGGCACTTGCACAAAATGTTTTTTAGTAAACTATATGGACTACAAAGAATTGTGTTCCAACAAATGCTTATATTTATCCCATTAATGATCCATCCATGTTCAGCAGGATTAGGGACATTCATTATGTTCTGGAAACACCGACGATGAATATATGCTTTATAGTTTGCCCTTTTAATATGGTATCCTAAAGCATCATAATTTGGTGGTAAAGCAACATCAATTTTAAACTTCAGTTTGAACAATGTGTATCTTGAATCATTTACTGAGGTTTTGGTAGGTTGGCCATAAAGTTCGCAAACAAATAGTTCAAGAGTTTGAATAAGAGCACTTGATAAAGTCCAAGAAGTTCCAAACCCTTTAAATGCATCAATATAAACAATTTTGCTTTTCATTATAGTCAATTTTACTTTTCATTATAGTCAATGCTTTAATTTTGCCCTTGTCTTTAAAGGCACTACAACTGTGGCAACCTGTAAAACTGCGAAGGCCTATTAAACTATCACAAATGTCTGGACCTAAAATAGTAGCGATAGATAAAACATTATGAAATTCTAAATTACTCGCAGTACCCAGAAGCAAATATAATTCTGTTGTTAAAAATCTACTCATACAAAGTGAGAGGATGAAAACATATGTGTCCGAACTTTTAATAATAACATGTATGAAACATATCGAAGCATTTTCTACATGCAACAGCATTCTTGTATCTGCTTCCTCGTGATCAGAATGCAGTTCGGGCATATCCCTTACTATCAGATGACTGTTTTCACCGCTTATGATATGACACTTTACCCCATGTGCAACAATCAACAATACACTTTTCAGAATTGGGGGATCTACTGAGGACCATTTTTTAAAAATAAATTCAACCAAAGCTGCCTTATTTGACCCATTTGCTAGAAATTTTAACTGATGAGGGTCCTTTTTTTTTTGCGCTGAACTTCCTATTTTAATAACAGTTTCACCTCCTGTAGCCCTCCTTTGTCACTCGCTGCACTAAATGTTGAAAATAGGATATGTGTCAATTACAAAGTGAATTACTTTAGATTTGTAGCTAACACCCATACCAATAATATATTCCAGTACTTGTAAAGCAAGATCTACAAAAGTATTTGGAATATTCTGCATTTGTTGCAAAACTCCCATACCGTCCAAAATCAAGGCATTATTTTCAGGGATCTCACTTGGAATTTGATACTGATCCACTGATTTCAGCACAGAATGAGTCAAATCTGCGTTATTTGTTTTTACGATAGAACAATCAGGGTTTGCTGTAGGTGGGGGGATAGGCAGTTAAATTATATGACATGACATATTTTATATCAGGTTATGATGTTTTCCCCATTACAATTATGTGAGCAAGAATGTTGCTTGTATCTTTCAAGATCCCAGTTTCCAATTTAGTTTTTGGATAAAGCTGCCTGTTAGTATCATAAAAGGTAGCAGCTTTAGTTGAGCAATTTTTGAATGTTTAATTTTATGTTAAAAAGAGCCTTGTGTTACTTAAACCTTTTATCGTTTTATTAGAAGTACTCAAAAAAATTGTTAGTTGTATTAGAAATGTTTTTACCTCAAAAATTTAATAGTTAAAGGGAATGTCGAGTTAAGAGTCAAAATTGCTCTTTTCAACAATTGATATAGGTGTCGACATATGAGGGCAAATCCTTAAATTTTATATTTATTACTTCATTAGGGTTAAAATATACATTCTGAATGTATAGAGTATTTTAATTCTATTATTTTAACTTTCAAGTTTCATTTAATCTATTATTTAAGCTACATTCGTGTAAAATATATTAAAAAATATTCAACTTCTTAAACAGCAAATATTAAATACAATACTAATATTAAAGATAATATTTTATTCTCAGTATTTAATATTTATTAGTAAATGATGACAATTCAATAAATTTTTACTTCATTCTTATTTAAAAGTGAAAATACTAACCAAAAACACTGAACATTACCTTTATAATGTCAGCTTTAGGGTACCACTTTAAATTGGTATAAAAAATTAATGTGCAAATATTTTTTGGTGAACTTTGCGTTTTTTAGTTAATAAGTATTGTATAATTGTATTGCATGCAAAATTTCTTAGTTCCCGGAGTTGGTAAACGGACTTGAACAATTTCGCCACTCGTCCCATGGTCTAAGAGGTTTGTTGGGAACACACTAGACGCTGTGGAAGGCAATGGAAACTCCGAAATTAGGTTCATTTAAAAGAATTCCAAAAGAAATAAAATCATACATACTTGAGTTTAAGGTTATTATAACGGGCCCCGGGCAAGACTGGCGGGTCTGCTAGTCTTTATATAAAAACTAAGTATACTTTAAACCAAATTTCCTTATTTTATAATTGAAAGATTTTATTGTCATTAGCAAGAGGCTATAATTTAAAGTGTATAACATTTTGTAAGTAAAAAAAAAAAAGGGAGGGGGGGGGGGGGTTATCACCTAAATAATACATGAAAATTTTAACCCTACAAAATCATTTCAGCATATATTCTTAGAAATCTTTAAACCTCTTTATTAAGACAAACTTTTTCTATTTGTTCCTCTAGTAACATTAAATAAATAATCAGGCTTTTAAATTATCCATCTACCCTCAAAATACAGTGCTCAGCAAAAGTTTAGACAATGATCTATTATGCTTCTGTGCCGAGAAGTATGTAACGAATTGTTGTAATTCAACTGTCATATATTACTGGGGACTTATCCTTCATACACAAACAATAAATTTTAATTTATACACTTTACATAATATATAATGACAAAAAAATGAATTTAACATTGTTGCAAAAGTATAGGCAATCTGTCTGTTAACAGAAAAATATCCATAAATTAAAATCGAACTGCAGCTACATTGTCTGCTATTAATGCAAAAATGTGACTTTCCATCGAAGAAACTAAATCCTGCATCACTTGGGGGGTCTATTTCGTGCCAAACACGTTCAACATCTGATCGAAGTTCATTTACAGAGGAGTATTGTTAAAAAATTGCATAAACCGTATGAGATATGATGCCACAAAAGTTTTCGATTGGGTTCAGATCAGGGCTACACGCGGGCCAGTCGAAAACAGTAATATTTTGAGAGTTAAACCAATTTTTTGATTTGTATGCAATATGAATAGACGCATTATCTTGCTCAAATACATACTTTGGAAGAGATAAAAGTTCACCAAATGGCTGTAAATTGTTTTCCAATGTATGTATGTAGTCTTACGCAGCTTGGCGACCATTGAGAAACTCCAGAAATACTTGAGTATTAAAACAAAGTGAGGCCCAAGTCATCAACCCTTTCGAGGGCAAAGGACACATAATTTTAATTCCAAAAATGGCAAGAATATTTAATTAAAATTTTCCTTTTATAATATACGTGAAGATAAGCAATTTCATATTTTCTAATAACTTCGTTTATAAATTCTGGTATCAGTCTATTATTTCATCCGTTTATAAAAAGAATTACTCCGCGACAGGAAAGGGGTCAATTTGTTGTCAGATTTCAAGGCTGGTGGTTTTATCATTTTCATGTAAACTAATGTACATCTTTCTTTAATGCATCTACGAAATTATCAGTCGACACAGAAAGCTCTAACTCACTTTTAATGCGATTAGCAGTCATCATTTGTCTAGATGCCAGTTTATGGATCCTTCTATAATCTCGTTTTCTGGCCACACGAGTCCTTCCAGATCTATGTTTTGCTTTCAAAGAGTCACCCTTAGACAGTACTTAATAGACAGACTTCTTTGGCCGATTGAAAGTAGCTGAAATTTCCGCAACAGTCTTCCCTTTCGATTTCAGCTTCCATGCTTTAATTATTTCATCTGACTGACAGTTTCTTGCTCGCGCATCTTCACTAACCGATGCTATCACGAGGTGTACTTAAATACTTCATGCATGTGACGTCATAAGTTTGAAATATGCGGTTTTCGGTGAACAATATCAAAAAAATCACAAAAGTGTCTAAACTTTTGCAATATGCAAATTTCACTTTTTTTCAGTTAAATGAAATAATATCCTACATTAAAACCGTTATTTCTGTCCTAAAACGTTTAAAATATGTTTAAAAATAAGTACAGTCATTTGTATAACCCAAGTGTTCGTATTTTTTATTTAAAGGTTAAAAATCACCAGTGTCTAAACTTTTGCTGAGGAGTGTATCAGCTCTCCCCCCCCCCCCCCCTCAACAAAAAGGTTTAATCTTTAAAAGTCTATTTAAAAAAAAAAAATTCTGTCCTATTTCTTGCTCTCTGAAATTTATGCTTCCGCTTCCTCTCCAGCATTCAGATATTCTAATATCATGGATAATATGGATAAGCACATTACACGAAATAAATTTATCCATTTTCTCATTACGAAATGCTTTCCGAGATGTGCAGATTCGATCTAATATAAAATCCGTCAATGGTCCAAATTTCAAAACATATTTATGTCTACTAGATTTATTTCTTGTTACATCTCCTATTTCAAAATATTTACAAAGTACACTCATGTCCAAAATTAAAGTCACAAACATAAAATCTGTGAAAACTGATGAACCCACTGTGTTGCCACGAAATTTGGTACAAAGGTATATTACAATGGGAGAAAGAATACAGCAACATAACAGCACGGAAAAGATTTTAATGTGAATTCAAAAACAGGGTATATCAAAAAGTGTTAAATCAAGGATCAGAGATAAAGCATTTATCTCGGGAAAAATCTATCTAATATGGAATGGAACCACCGTGCACTGCTATAGAAGCCTCACAACGAGCTCTCATACTGTTTATGAGGATGTCAATAAATGTTTGTGGCAACAAAGTCCATTCTTCCAAAAGCGCTGTTTTTAACTCCTGGGGGTGGGGGGGGGGGGGAGGTTACGCTGTTCTACGCTCTTCCTAGACCATCCCAAGAATTTTCAATAGGATTAAGGCCCAGAGACCTCGAGGGCCAATTAGATGATAGCAGTATTGATGTAGAACTAGAATTAGAATTCAAGGAAAAAAAACTTCAAAGAAAAAGTTAATGCCTGGTGAAAAATTAATTGACGAAGCTCCTGGAATCTCAACTGCTCAAAACTATAAATTGGTTTTTTCAGTATTTTAGATTGTGCCAGGACAAGTATCGAAGAAAGATTTAGTCCAAACAAAGATATTTTAGAAGATTGTTCCTGGTTAGACCCAAAGAAGTTTAAAGAAATCGTAATGCTTGATAAATTTCCTACGGAAGTTCTTTCTAGCATTTCTGAACTTTATAAAGTTGAAAGAAGTCAGTTATTGATAGATCTGAAACAGTTTGCAGATCAGTATGAAAGTTTTACAATGGCTGAAAAAACTAACATTGAACGAAAACAAGACAATCTGAATGGACCTGAAGAAATCTGTGAATATGACGATGTACAAACTGAATTTGAAGAAGACGAAAATCTTTACGGTTACAGCTCTGACAAGAAAAAATGTTTTCAATGTTTATCATGTGCCTTTTCTGTTGTTTTTGAACTCTCACAATCTGGGATGTTTACCAACTTGTACGTAGCTTACAAGGTTGTTCTAACCATACCTTGTACGCAAGTCACCTCTGAAAGAGTTATCTAAACTTAAAATAGTTAAGAATCGACTTAGATCTACTTTAAGCCAAGATAATATGTCTAATCTTCTTTTCATGAACGTAGAAACAGACTTATTTTATAACTTAGATAAAGATGTTATTATAGATGAAGTAGCCAGGACCAGTGAAGAACTGGCCAAAAAGCTGTTAGGTTAGTAAACAGCCGTTCACAATAACATAACATTTACAACAGTTATGATTTATTTGCAAATTGTATAATTGCGTAAAAAATTACCTTTCTTAGTTTACTGTATCTATACCAGGTATTTTAGAGCCATTTATCTTTTTATAATAAAATCTATTTTAAATATGTAAATTAAACAGGATATTATTTATTTCAATATGCTTGTTTTTTTTTTTTTTTATTACTGTTGTGTCCCTTTTTAATATTTACTTAGGTATTAGTACAGTAGGACTTAGAATATTATAGCCTCAATAATGCGATTCGCTTGCCTAAATCTAAAAATATTTATACCACTCCTTAAAAAAAAAAAAAAGAAAAAAGCACTTGTAATTAATTAATATAATTATTTTCTCTAGCATGGCAATGGCGGATCCAAGAGGGAGGTCACTGGGGTCATGACCCCCACCCCCTTGAACGAAGAAAATTTCTCAAAGACAGTTTAAAAATGAAGTATGTATTAAATTCTTTCAAATGTACCCCTCGCTCAACAATAAGAATATTTCTGATTATTTAAAGCTTCGCTTAAATCTAAAGTAGGTAATTTCTGACACATCCAATGGAGTCATTTATAATCTCAGATGCAAGACATTTGCAAGTGCACTTATTCAGAACAAATGTGATTGATTAGCGTTTTCTGTTTTTCGATAAAATAAAAGAATCTTTCTGGAAATCTCCGTAAAATGTGGGGTTTTAAACTGAATTTAAGGGCGCGACAATCAATTACTCCCTCATGACGGCATTTTTGTAACTGTCGAGTCTTAAAAATTGGCATAAAATGCTCAATTTCGGAATCATTCTTCTTTGCCTTTATAAAAAAATGGGAAATTCTTCAATTTCTTGGTATCTGAATAAAATGTGTAAATTTTATATGTTTACCTATATATATATATATATATATATATATATATATATATTTTTGTATTTACGAATATGACTTCTCAGAAGTATTAGAAAAGTAACAATTTTGGATATGGGAACGGCCTTCAATATAAAAATAGCTTATTAATAGATGTGACCCCCCCCCCCCCTCTTAAAAAAAGAGCCATGATACCCTCTAAATGGAGGGTTGGATACGCCCTTGTAAGCGTGGAGCTAGTTTATGTGCAGTGTATAAAAATAATATAAATGTTTATTGTGAAAGTAAGTAGACTACACCAAAAATAGCTTACTTTTTTTTACTCAACTATTTTCCAAGTGACAAAATAGCTAAATGGGGTTTTTAGGCATGAAAAAAAGTTACATATTCTAATATTTTACTCTCAATAAGTTCCCCGGTAAGGGGCTTGAGGGCCCCCAAAGGAGCCAGTCCGGGCCTGTTGGGCATGTGGATAATATACAGCAATGTCTCGACCAAGTTCGCTTGTCAGCTTCATCAGCCTTCTTGTTTCAAAATGGCGGCCATTAAATTAAAAAAAAAATTATATTTAAAGTGAGGTGCAAAAAAATCAGAAATTGAAAAAGGTTTCTTTCTTAAGTATTTGACCTTGATATAAGGATTCCGGAGCATTTTTTGTTTTGTCTTTATCTTTAAAAATGGCTCAGGTATAGCAGTTTGAATTTCTAATGTGGGTGACATTTTGAAAAATCTGATTTTTTGCCTGCGACAGCACTCGTATGTATCAACCGATTCCGATGTGAGTGAACATATGCACAGGAATTACTAAGGTCTCGACCAAGTTCACGGTGGTTAGCCTCATCCACCATGTTGTCTTAAAATGGCAGGAAATTCCAGATATCGCCGAATTTGGCAACCGAATATAAGTTACTTTAAATAAAAGCAGCTTGGATAAAGCTGACTAATTTCGCGAAATTCTCATTCATAATGATTTAGTATTGATAAAAATTAGTATTGAATCCCCTATAATCGGTTTCCACTAAATTGAGCTTCGTGTGTTTGAATAACACAAGCTGGCTTTTTAAAAATAAGGAATTTGATGAAAGCTACCTCTTCCTCCCGGCACTGGTCGGAAGGACTTTTTTTTTTTAAATTAAAAAAGCTAAAAAATAAAAAGTGTACGGAATGCCCGTCGCGAAGGTTTAACAGGTAAATAAAAATTAAACATACATACACACTAAATAAAACTGCAAATATTTGTGTCCTTCATTAGCTGCAATACATCTATTTTAAATAATAAAAGTAAATAGGAAGGCATAACAAGGATACAGGAGGAGGCAGATATTATTAACTAAACATTTTTTTCTTTAGTAAAACCTTAAACCAAATTTTCTTTGAACGACAGTTTTCAGCGGCGCCATGTAGATTTTAAATGAATCAACCAATCAACTTTTTTTTCTTTTTGAAATTAATTTTTTCTTTTATTTTGTAGAATCATGAGCATTTGATATGTAAAAAAATATATAGTATATATTTTTTTAAGCGACGAAGGGGAAAAAATGGCGTCTTTTTTTCTTTTCCTGTCACGTGGCCTGCCGTGCAAAAAAAGCAATTCTGGAATTAATTACCAAAAAATTAATTATCTTCACTTTCGATTGTCAAAATTAAAAACATTCTGAAAGAGAATGCAATTTTACGTCGGATGGCGTAAAAATCGTAGCTCAAAAATCGATATTTAAAAAAATTTTCGCCCTATATAAAAAGTCCGTTTCAGACCGCAAGACGCACCTGTTTTATATTCTCTCCTTATCGCCGAAAATTCAATGGCATCAGACATCTGTCGCCTTCACAAATAATTTTTTTTTCACGATTTTTAACGAATTTTCGAGTTTTTATGGTACGATCGAGATTTTTTTTACAGGTATGAGAGCGCTCCGACCCAAATGACTAGTGGCTACCACTAAATTTTAGTGGTATTTACCGCCTTATTTAATGACAGAATTTCTGAGATTTAATAAAGCAAAGAATACTATTAAGATTTAGTGGTGAAAATCAACCGTTTGTGTCGGAACGCTCTCATCCCTGTTTTTAGAATTTCTGAAAGCTGATTTTTTTCCTCGTCTTGTGGTACTAATTTCGAATTTCTGGGATGCGTAGAAAAAAAGTAATCGCGCCGTAAAGAAATCGTCAGTCCTTATCTGTCGTTAAAATGACCTGTTTTTAATCGGTGGAAGAGATTGTTTTTGTAATTTGATTAAAAAATCCATGCTTTTGTTGAATTATGAATGCTTTTCCAATCTTGTAATTGGGGTTTTTAATTAATAACGTTCGTTAATTACGACTTTTTTCAAAATTTTATGATTTGTCGTTTGATGTGAGGTGTTCAGCTATAAGTATGTAAAATTTCAAATCTTCAACATATATAATTTCTGAAAACGGACTCTGTGACAGACGAGTGAGACTAATAAGGTTTTATCAGATGAACGAAACCCTAAAAACGCATTAGCAAATATCGGGTGTCCTAAACAGGACTGACTGATTTTAAAATTCAATAACTTGCAAACGGTGACTCTTTTGCAAACGGTTGCAAAAATTCTTGCAGGAGGGTTATGTATGAGGTCAAAAGTTTTTTACAGTGATTTTCGATTTTAGTTCGAATTACAAACAATAGATGGCGCTGTAAGCAATAGTCGCTAAATACAGGCTCGATTTTTGGTCCTTTCTCTTCTTCCATGCGGAAAAAGGAGATGAAAATGTATTGAGCGGGCCACGAAGTACCAAAAATCGAGCCTGAATTTCGCGTCTATTGATCGCAGTGCCATCTATTGTTTGTAATTCGAACTAAAATCGAAAATCCCTGTAAAAAAACTTTCGACCTCATACATAACCCTCCTGCAAGAAATGTTTAAATATCTGACACCGTTTGCAAGTTATTGAATTTTAAAATCAGTCAGTCCTTTTTAGGACACCCGGTATAATCTCAAAGATTGCGGCGAGAAAGCCTCGCACAGGGTTTTTTATTTTTTTTTAAATGGATAACTAATACATTTTTTACATTTAATATTTTTTTTAGAATGCTCACTAAAAATCACATTTACACGAAAAATAGCAATAATGCGTTCAGATAAAGTTTTTCAGTGTATTAAAAACGACATTTTCATATTGGCTGTGCGTTAGGAGTTAACAGCCGAAGAAAGCGGCAAAAAACCGCTATTTACAATCAGTCTTTTTGATTCTATTCATTTCAGTGGTTTAAGCGGTAAATTCGATTACATGTCTTAAATTTAATTTATATTTTATTGTTTTATTTATTAATTGATGCATGTTTTAATTTCGTTATGGAATATAAGCTGGAAACAAATGATGAGCTATTTATATTAATTTAAGTGCAAATAGATTTTTCTTTCGTAATTGTCTACACGCGATAGAGATAGATTTGAAAAAAATTGTAAAAGTAAATTACGATACAGTTTTCAAACAAACTGCATTTGAAAATACATTTTTTTTTTCTTTCGATGGTGTAAAAATTTTAAATGTGCGGTGTTTAGAAATTACAAAATTGCAATAAGTTAAATTTAAACGTCTGCTGGTTGCCACAGTCAAAAAGACGTCAGCGTTACGCACAGACACGTTTGTCCTTTATAATATAGATAGATAGGGCCATGCCTCCCCTCCACTCCCGCCCAAATTCAATATTGTTTTCTGAAAAAAAAAAAATGTTTGTTTCTGGTGCCTGATAGGCTGTGTAAACTTCATGGTGCAGGTTGATGGGTGCACAGCATACTTATATCCAACTGACAATATATAAGAACTTGGCATCCCATTATCTTGCCCATTTTTAATAGATAAATGCAAATGAGACATCTTATAAAACAGCGACTTCGAAAATTAAATTGCCATTTTCTATTTCAAATTACAAAATATACCTTTGTATCGTGGATAAATACGGAGTATTCCTAAATGAATATCGGGGTTTTAACGCTTGGTAGTATTTATTACATAAAACTTTAAATTATAATTAATATAAAATGAAAGAGCAAAATAAAATAAATAATGTGAACATTAAAAAGGTCCACAATCTTACTTAAAAGGCGACTAATGTAATGAAAAAGATGCTACAAGTTTAAAATATACATTTTATTGTATATTTTACCATATACAATATAACTTATATTGTGTATGTTATTGTACAGTCGTGGAAAAAAAAAAGTAAACACCCCCTACTAACTCCTCAACAAATTATCGTAGAAGAAAGTTACTGGTACCGAACGATTGGAAATAAAGTCTACTTTTAAATGATGTATATAAAATTTGCTTAGGGGGCTGTATGTGAATACTGTGCGTAACTTTAGGAATAAAGACGATTAGGTTTCTTTTTCACATTTTTTATAACACACAGCACACAAATGTTACAAACAATCACGAACACTGAAGAACATAGAATGATGAAGTGACGTTGGGGTAATAACCCGCTGTTAGAACAAGTGACGTTCATAAAACATATTTTTGGGGGAATACTCCCGCTATAAGAAACAGAATAATTGGGGATAAGACCCGCTATAACATAACGTGCCACAATGGCAGCTCAAGAACAACATACTCTATACTTGGGAATAAGACCCGCTAGAATACACAACGTGCCGCAATGGCAGCTAAAGAACAACTGAACTGGGTCACATGACCGCAAAGCTACGGAGCTCGTTCGGCATGCGCACAAAGTCCGAACATGCCGCCCCGCGTTGCAATGTGCGTAGCACATTCAAAATATTAAAAAATACACTATAAATACAAGAACTAAATAAAATACCAATACCATAAAATAATATTACAATACAAATACAATAATAATAAGTTGCAATAACAAGGACTATACAATACAATAAAATTAAATTCTTTGTTACAAAATTTAAGCTCTTTTCTAAAAATAGTTCTATATTGTTCTTAAGAAAAGTTGAATGTAAAATAACATGTAAATCTTAGGTGCACTTTAAAATAAGTAGACAATGAGAAAAGGTATGTACATTAGGTTTCATTAATGGGCAAGACACACAATCTAGATATGGATCTAAGAAAGATATTTGAGGCTTTTATCTTTCCTATTGTTTTAACCTTTGCAACCCTAACATTACCATCCTTTCCTGGTATAACCTCTAAGATTCGTCCTAGCATCCACTTACAGGGAGGTAAATTGTCCTCCTTTATGACTACCATCCCCCCTGGTTTGATGTTTTCCCCCTTTACCTGCCATTTTGAACGATTTTGGAGATGACTCAAGTAATTTAATTGCCAATTTCTCCAAATTAATTGGACGAATTTAGTGATTCTCTGCCACCTAGATAATCTCGATTCTGTGATATCAATCAACCGAGGTTCTGGAATGGCATCGATAGGCCGACCAATTAGGAAATGGCCTGGTGTCAATGCATTAAAATCATTTATATCGGTCGATAACGGAGTTAAGGGACGCGAATTTAGTACCCCTTCGATTTGGGTGGTGACTGTTTGGAATTCTTCCATAGTCAATCTAGCACCCCTTAATGTTCGTTTAAGATAATACTTGAAAGATTTTACACCAGCCTCCCATAAACCACCGAAGTTGGGCGATCTAGGAGGAATGAACTTCCATTCAATAGCTTCTGAAGTAAGGTAATTAGCTAATTTTTCATCCGGTCTACGAACTAACTCATGAAGTTTGTGCAATTCTGATTTAGCACCCCTAAAATTCGTAGCATTGTCTGTCATAATAGAAGCGCATTTTCCTCGCCTTGAAACAAAGCGTTTAAGTGCGGCGATAAACGCATCAGAAGTTAGATCCGTTACTATTTCTAAATGAATAGCCTTTGTTACTAAGCAAACGAAAATCGCGACATAAACCTTATGAAAAATCCCTTTTCTTTGATTTTTGTATTTAATCTCAAAAGGGCCGCAAAAATCGGCTCCTGTATCGTTAAACGTAAAATTTGGAGTTACTCTTTCCGATGGGAGGTCACCCATGATTTGTTTAGCAGTAACTGGGTTGTTCCTAAAACAGACAACGCAATCATGCACTACTTTTCGCGCTAAATTTTTTCCACTTACGGGCCAAAACCGCATACGTACGTAATAGATTAAAGTTTGGGGACCAATATGAAAATACTTCCTGTGAAAATGCTCAAATATGAGTTTTGTGAGCTTATGGCCTTTCGGCAAAATGATTTGATGCTTCTTATCAAAGTTTAAATCTGAATTTTCCAACCTACCGCCAATTCTTAAGATATTATCTTGATCCAAAAAGGGGGATAAACATTTAATTTTACTGGAAGGGGGAACCCTTGATTCCCGTTTTAAACCCTTAATCTCTTCCTGAAATTCTGCATTTTGTACTAATCTAATTAGAGAAACTTCCGAATTTTTTATTTCTGGGGTTGTGAGGCTGCCTCTGCGCCGGTCTGCTAACTTACATTTGCAATTGTGTAAAAACCTATAAACATATGTCAGTATGCGAAGAATACTATAGTATTTACCACTTATGTTGAGAAAAAAATTTACTTCTTCAGGATTCCTGAAAAGAGAAAGAGAAATATTAGAATTGAAATCATTACAGTTATTTTTATATTTTGATTTAGTCTCTGGAATGTAATCTGTTTCTGGCACAGAAATAGTTTCTTTCTCAGTCACTAAGTCATCAACTGCTAGGAATTTTGGTCCCCTAAACCACATTGGATTCTCTACAAGGGAATTAACACTCGCACCTCTGGTCAAGAGATCGGCAGGATTGTCCTTGCTAGAGCAGTGATACCAAGAGTTCGAATCTGAAAGTGCATTAATCTCTATGACACGGTTAGCCACAAACTGCTTCCATCGCTTTGATGATCCTTTGATCCAGAATAAGGTTATTTTGGAATCCGTCCAATAGTAAACTTTGGATGTGATTTTTTGATCTAGGATGGGTTTTACTTTATTGGTCAGTCTTGCACTTAGTAAGGCTCCGAGAAGTTCTAGCCGAGGCAGAGTTATCTCCTTTATCGGTGCAACACGACTCTTTGAAGTCACGAGATTGACTTCCACACCACTCTCTCTTTTTATTCTCAGATAAATTGCAGATCCATACGCTATTTTACTAGCATCAGAAAAGGCATGCATGTCTACAGCTATTACTTGATTCAAGCTACCAAGAATTTTCCTCGGAATTTTTAATTCTGCTAAATTTGGAAGTTCTTCGAGCCACTTTAACCATTTTTCGTGCACATTAGTTGGTAACTGTTCATCCCATGCTGTCTTCTTTAGCCATAGTTCTTGGAACAGGCATTTTATTCTAATGGTGAATGGCGTCAGCATGCCTAACGGATCGAAGATTTTACCAACTGCTTGCAATAGTAGACGTTTTGAGCTTTTTTGCGATGACAAGAATTCTATTAAACTTTTGACTTCGAATGTCAGACAATCTTCTTCTGTTTTCCAGGACATTCCTAATACCTTGCTTAGATTGCTTCCTAGGCTTATTGCAGCATGTTCTGTTTGAATATTTAAACCTTCCTTTTGCCAGCACTTCAGTAACGCTTCATCATTGGTTATCCATTTTCGAAGAATCATTCCTGCTTCAGACATTATTTTGTTAGCATTCAGGGAAACATCAAGAGCTTCTTGCAGCGTATCTTCGCCAGATATAAAATCGTCCACATAAATATATTTATCGAGTAGGTAAACAGTTCTTGGGTGTAGGTTCGTAAACCGCTTGATGTGCTCCTTTATGGTAGCAGATAGGAGGAATTGAGAGGCATTGACTCCGAAAATAACACGTTTGAATCTGAAAACCTTGAAAGATTTTAAACCATCATCATACCACAGAAAACGGACAGAATCCCGATCTTTTTCAGCTAGTGAGATTTGAAGGAACGCCTTCTCGATATCAGAAGAAAAGGCAATTTCGTATAATCTGAAGTGGATTAAAATATCAAATAGAAGTGGATTTAAGTTGGTGCCGGGCCATAAACAATCATTAAGGGACAAATCATTGTTATCATGAGAGCTGGCATCGAAGACGATTCGGACCTTTGTAGTAAGTTTATCTTCTTTACAGACCGCATGATGGGGGCAAATAATAAACTGCCCTGTCTAAAACAGGTTCATTTTCTTGCACCTGCTCTATAATTCCTTGCTTTAAATATTCCGTGATTATTTCAGAATATTGTCGAAAAAGCTCTGGGTTTCGATAAAATTTTCTTTTTAGACCTTCCAAACGCTGTTTCGCAACATTAAAATTATCATTTAAATCCTTCCAGTCTTTTTTCCACGGTAACTGAACTTCATAACGATCGCCTACAAATTTGACAGTTTTATCGAATATTTGTTGTGCTTGATCAGTTTCCGATATTTTCGGATCATCATGTTTAATGCCTATAGACTCAAGCTCCCAAAATTGTTTTAAATTATCATTTATTTCATCGAAATCTCTAACGAAATTGCACATAGTAATATTGTTTGTTTGCGTGTTCTCCTCTAGCGCCCCAGTTGGGATCCATCCAAAAACAGTGTCTTGCAGAAAAAGTTTATCATTTATCTTAACTGAATTATGCTTTAAAATTCTATAAAATAATTCAGCGCCAACCAATGCGTGAATTTTTTCCGGTTTGAAAAATGTGGGGTCTACCAATTCCACAATATTCGGTAAATTAATGTCCGATACATTTAATTGCTTTGATGGAATTACATCCGTGATTTTGGGAACAATTAAGAAATCTATATTCTCCCTGAAAGAGCCACCTTCGTTTGTAATTACACTCGAAATTTTATTTTTTACATTATAAGTATAACCGTTTAATCCTGTAACGGGTACATTAATTATCCTTTTTTAAAATTTCAGCATGTCAGCGCAATCCTTAGTTAAAATATTGACATTGCTAGCATTATCCAAAATTACTCTAAACCTTCGTTTATTTCCGAAATTATCTTCTATAAAAACAAAGCATGTACTCAATAAAATTGATTTTCTTACTTTACTTATATTATTCAAGGTCTTTAAAGATTCATTATTTATCGAAATGTTTTCCGTTTCTCTATTTACCGCACCTGCAAGAGGGGAGGAAATTTGGGGGGAAGCCAATTCATTTTTGGATTTATTTTTTTTATCTCGATGAAGCGATGAGCTGTGTCGCAATCCACAGGTATTACAATTATATTTTGAAATGCAAGAATTTACGAAATGAGAATTATTCAAATAATTGGTACACAGTTTATTTTTCTTCACAAAATCTTATCGTTCAGAAACATTCATTTTTAGAAACTGAGAACATTTGTTCAAATTATGAAAAGCCAATTTACACAGAATACAAGTTTTTCCATTCGATCTATCATTCGAATTTAGCATGAAATTTTTTTGTTTGTTCGAAAGAGGAATGTTTTTGTTTAAGGGTTTTGAAGCAGAGTATCTATTTACGCTTTCTAACGTAGAACTGCGGTTTTCCAAAAATGACATTAATTCATTAAATTGCGGGTATTCTGATTTTTTAATCGAATATTCAAATAATTTTCGAGATTCCTTATCTACCTTTTGCAATATAATATTGATAAGGATAGCATCAGACAGATTGATCTGTTCATATTGTAATACTTTTAAGGCCCTCAAATTTTTATTTACACAATCAATAAAGGATCTCAATTCTTTAGAAGACTCGTAATGTATTTTTTCATAATTAATTATGGCTGATAAATGAGTGTCAATGAGCAAACGTTGATTTTCGAATCTTTCAGTAAGTGCTGTAAACAATGACTCAAAAGAATCGTCTGGGCTCTCTAGTTGTTTTGCTTCATTTTTTAGCGATGCTCGCAAATAAAACAGCTTCTGAGCGTCATTTAACTGGGCATTTTTGATAATTAAATTTGTAAATTGTACTTTAAAGATTGACCACTCCTCATATTTACCATTGATTGTTGGTTGTGGGATTTCAGGTAACTTAACTTTAATATTATTCAAACTTATAGATTCAATACTATCAGCATGCACATTTATTTCAGAAACTTTAAGATTTTTAAGAAATAGGTTGAGACTTACCTCAAGTTTCTCGAGACGATCTTCGAGTTCATCTAACTCGTTTTCGATATCTGGTAAGTCCTTAATATCAGGGATATCATAATATTTATCCCGTATTTCCGATACTTTTGCTTGAAGCTCAGGTAATTTTCGAATCTTTATTTCGAGCTCGGTACTCGAGTAATTAATTTCGTCTGTATTATCTTCTACGAAATTTTCTAATTTCGTTATAGCACCTTTTGTTCTATTTAATTTTTCCATAGCAGCTATTTCGCTCCGGCTCGACGGACCACAAAAATGTATGTGAATACTGTGCGTAACTTTAGGAATGAAGACGATTAGGTTTCTTTTTCACATTTTTTATAACACACAGCACACAAATGTTACAAACAATCACGAACACTGAAGAACATAGAATGATGAAGTGACGTTGGGGTAATAACCCGCTGTTAGAACAAGTGACGTTCATAAAACATATTTTTTGGGGAATACTCCCGCTATAAGAAACAGAATAATTGGGGATAAGACCCGCTATAACATAACGTGCCACAATGGCAGCTCAAGAACAACATACTCTATACTTGGGGATAAGACCCGCTAGAATACACAACGTGCCGCAATGGCAGCTAAAGAACAACTGAACTGGGTCACATGACCGCAAAGCTACGGAGCTCGTTCGGCATGCGCACAAAGTCCGAACAGGGGCTACATATTAAAACGAACCATAACTTTGTTTTTTTCAATAGCAGTACACAATTCTGACAGCATAAATGAACTCTACACCCTTCAATTAGCCTAAAAACGAATTTTTATGCAATTCCTACCATAAGTTTCCGAGAAATTAATTATTTTAAAACGAGCTTATTTTAAGGGCTGTATCCAAATTGAAGTTCCGTACTGGATTGTTCACTGAGAGAGCCCCTTCCTTGATCAAGGCACCTTAAGCGCCACTCAAGGAGTCAATGAAGCGTGTTAGATTACAGTACAGCAAAATAAATTTCAAAATGTCTACTCACTTCCATCATAGACGGCTCCTTAAACCATCATTTTGTCGTTTTTTAAGCATAATTTGAAAACTACTTGGAATAAAAATGTGAAATTTTTGAATTTCCATAAAGCAGGACTTAATAAATCTAAATCCATCAAAAAAATTGTAGGTTGCAATTCATAATTTTTTCGAATATTAATTTCATAATTCATATAATAAAATTATAAAAATTGCAAATTCAGCTTATTTATGTTTGGGTATATTAGTATTATTACTACAAAAAAAATTAGCACATTAGGAGCATAATTTCGGGAGATATAAATAAAAATATGAAAATGTAATTTAACATTAGAAGCACTAACTTTTGAATGTTTATAATTCAAAAACTTATCATTCAAATGACTTGAAATTTGGTGTCTATGCATAGTTTGAACGGAAGATTTGAAATATCTCGTTAAAATTGGGCAGTGCCATTGAAAAAAATGAAGTTTGGATTCGTTTTAATATGTAGATGACCCCCTAAGAAAATTTTATATACATCATTTAAAAGTAGACTTTATTTTCAATCGTTCGGTACCAGTAACTTTCTTCTACGATGATTTGCTGAGGAGTTAGTAGGAGGTGTTTACTTTTTTTTTCACGACTGTACATATACAATTTAATAATTGTACAATATAATATGTTAGATTATATTGTATAAACAATAACTTTTATTGCCTAATATAGTTATTACGCAAACAGATAAATCAAATAAGATAGCTCTTTTGAATAAAGATGTGTATATAAGGAAAATGGAAGAGTGTATAAATGACATGAAATGTAATTATGAATGAAAATGAAGACAGAGTTTTAACCCTTGGCTCGAAATACATGTTTGATAATACTTTTAATATCAGATCACTCGTCACAAACTGCGAGGAAATTGCAGTGTCAGTAGAACCGGGCAAAAGAGATGAAATCGGAGGAATCCTGCATACCAGCGTAAAAGCGTTTATAAACAAATCCAAAAACAAGAAAAAAGATTACATAATAATTAAAAATTTGAAAACAGATCCTAATATAGTTATTACGCAAACAGATAAAGCAAATAAGATAACTGTTTTGAATAAAGATGTGTATATAAGGAAAATGGAAGAGTGTATAAATGACATGAAATGTAATTATGAATGAAAATGAAGACAGAGTTTTAACCCTTGGCCCGAAATACATGTTTGATAATACTTTTAATATCAGATCACTCGTCACAAACTGCGAGGAAATTGCAGTGTCAGTAGAACCGGGCAAAAGAGATGAAATCGGAGGAATCCTGCATACCAGCGTAAAAGCGTTTATAAACAAATCCAAAAACAAGAAAAAAGATTACATAATAATTAAAAATTTGAAAACAGATCCTAATATAGTTATTACGCAAACAGATAAAGCAAATAAGATAACTGTTTTGAATAAAGATGTGTATATAAGGAAAATGGAAGAGTGTATAAATGACATGAAATGTAATTATGAATGAAAATGAAGACAGAGTTTTAACCCTTGGCCCGAAATACATGTTTGATAATACTTTTAATATCAGATCACTCGTCACAAACTGCGAGGAAATTGCACAGTCAGTAGAACCGGGCAAAAGAGATGAAATCGGAGGAATCCTGCATACCAGTGTAAAAGCGTTTATAAACAAATCCAAAAAACAAGAAAAAAGATTACATAATAATTAAAAATTTGAAAACAGATCCTAATATAGTTATTACGCAAACAGATAAATCAAATAAGATAGCTGTTTTGAATAAAGATGTGTATATAAGGAAAATGGAAGAGTGTATAAATGACATGAAATGTAAAGAGAAGTTTTAAATAAAATAAAATGTATATTTTAAACTTGTAACATCTTTTTCATTACATTAGTCGCCTTTTAAGTAAGATTGTGGACCTTTTTAATGTTCACATTATTTATTTTATGTTGAATCAAGGTGAAAAATTGCGTTTCGTCTTATGATATTATATAAAAGAGCAGCTCAAACAATTTTACCTACAAGCTTACAACAAGTGCTCAATGTGAGCACCTTTCGTCACACGGCACACATCAACGTTTGGGAAGAACTGAGCTATCGACTTGATTATCAAAGAAGTTCTGTTCAGACGATCACCCGATTTGACGCCATGCCATTTCTACCTGTGGAAGTTCATAAAGAATCGTGTGCATGTGCCTCCTCTACCAGCTGACCATTGCAGCTGTTGCAACATAATGACCCCACAAACACTAATCAACGTTTGGGGAGAATTGAGCTATCGACTTGATGTACGCCGTGTGACGAACGGTACTCACATTGAACACTTAGCTTGTAGGTAAAACTGTTCGAGTTCCTCTTTCATTTTATGTATGAATTATAATTTTAAGTTTTATGTAATAAATACTACCAAGCGTTAAAACCCCGATATTCATTTAGAAACACCCCGTATATCGACAAATATAATTGTTTTGCGAACTGCACCAATCTTTTCTGAATTTTTCTGGTGGCAAACGATGAAGGGGGCCAGATTTTACAATCATATTCATTAAAATTACCAAAAAATATATAATTCATTTTCTAATGCACTATTTTAATACACAGAAATCTAAAGTTCTTTGATCATTAGTTATTATTAGAGTGTGCGCAATGCATTTTTTGCCTGCAAAAAATGCAATTTTTAGAAAATAATTTTAAAGTTAATTTTATATTGTAAATTTTTGCTTGCATTGCTGGACGGTTTTGGAGATAACTTCTAATTTGAACTTTTAGAAAACTCTTTTGTTAGTGAATTTGGAGCATTTAAATTTTAAAAGTGTGTAGGGGACACCGGGGGAATGGCAACACCTTAAGGAATTTAATTTTTTTCACCTCTAAAAAATGTTTATTTTTAAACAGTAAAAATTCTAAAGCTGAATCATGATATTTAGTATCTGTACAAATTTAACAGTAATTATAACTGTAACATAAGCACCCATTAAAAAAACTTCTTTCAACCTCTGCACAGTGGCGGGATTACCCAGGATACTGGGGTAATTTCGCCATTGTTTCGGGGTAATGACGCCACTCTTTAATGACCTAGTAAATACATCAAATGGATACTAGGAAACACATATCCTACTAAAAATATTTAGAAAGCAAAAGTAATTTATCAGTTACAATTTAACTCAAATGAAAAAGTCACAAATATAAATTTCTGCGGAATCGGCTCCACTACATTCAAACGAGGCCATTTCTCACCCGATTTGCATGGTGCGGCATTACCCCGACAAAACAATATGGCAGAAATTCTCAAGCAAAGTCGAAAGAAGAACCGAAGTTGTTCAACACATTGCATCAAAATGTCGGCGAATGCATGTAGATTGCAGGTAATATTATCTTAAATACCTAATGTTACAATAAAATGTGCTTATCTGTACTCATTTGAAGCTCCAAAATAAGAAGCAACTAGATGAAAATTAAATTTTTCACTAGAACAAACGAACGACGCGCAGCAAAATTACTCTCACTTTAGGCGCTGTTTCTATTGTTGGCCCCTATAGTGCAGGCACATTCATTATCTCAAACTGCTCTTAGTTTTTAAAACTAGGAGGGGTGGCAGCATAACCCCGGATGACGCCACATTCCCCCGGTCTCCCCTATAGTAAAATAATTGGAAAAATAAGTTTTTTTTTTAACGATTAAGTTTTATTTTTAGGGCTTCTTTAGAGGCCTAAAAAGTCAGTATTTCCTGAGAAATTTTAGTTTGTTTCTTTCTGAAGTTTGAAGCGTGATATATGTAACATAATTTTTAATAGTTTAGGAAATATTATGCTTTTCTTTTCCCGACAATCTTAAACATATATAAAAATGTAAAGCCGATTTTGCAAAATACTCCGACCTATACCTAATGGCGTAGACCAGCAGGTGTTTAACCCTTTATGCCCTGACGGCAGGGCTTAATTTCTAACAAAAAAAACAAAAAAAAAAAAACGGAGCCCTTATTCTGCAGTACTAAAACCATAGCGTACACCTCCCCCCCTCCCCCCCCCACACACACTTCCCCACACGAAAGTTCTTTTTTCTGTATATGAATAAATAAAAGTTTGAATGTAAGACAGACTGAGTCGATCCCGCTTAAGCCCAAAGACAAATAAAAATTGAGCCTGTTTCATCTCCATATCCTACGTATGTGACATATTACGTCACATATAAGTGTTTTGATAGAAAAGAAAGTAAAATCTTGGATTTGGGAGGGTAAGGAAAGGGTAATTTAGGCTTCGGTTTTACGGAAGCGCTATTGCCATGAGTTCCGGAGCCCCGCATTTATGAGCTCCGGTGAATACCGATCAATATTTAAATATTTACTAAAAACAGTACTTTAAAGTACCATTAAAATAACTTGTTATAAAATTAATTTAATACATCGATTCGTAGTAATACATTTTAGAATGAGTTATAGATACTTTACCTTATTCCAAAAGCGCTATTGGTTGAACAAAACAAAAATATTTTTTAAAGGATGATTTGTTTTTCATTTGCATCCCTTCAGCTTTCTTGATGTTGAAAGACTGTGGTTAAAAAGTTTCAGTTCGGAATTATTCCTATATTTCTATTGTAAGAGCATTACATTTGTACATTTCCTAATTCTATAAAATAGTAAATAAAAAATTTGAGAGAAATTATAAATATATTGCACAAAATCTCTATAAAAATTTAACTTTAATTGGCAAAATCCTAAAATTTATTAAATGATTGTGCAAATCGTCTAATGTAGTTTTAAAAGTTCTCGAAAAATGCTTTAGAAGATGAAATTTTCACGAATTCATAATTTGAGACAAAAAGGGTTAACATGAACTCCCCCACCTCCTCTTTTAAATGACAAAGAAGTACGAAAGTGATGAACGCACCAAAAAAATGCTTCAATATTTTTTATAGTTTAAACTTCTATGAAATTCTTATGGAAGTTTAAAAACTGGACGTGTGAAGCATAAAAATCAGGTTTAACTCATCCATAACTATTGTTGGCGGTCTCGCAGACCGCAGCTTTATTCAGTTTTCATAGTGTAACTTGTAATTTTCAGTTTAACTGTAGATACTAGTGAAATTTTGTTTCGTTTGGAGCTCTGGTACAATATGGGGACTTCTGAATAGGTCAATTTTAATCATAATAACCCTGTACATAAAGTTTAGTACAGAAACAGCAGTAGTGTAGTCGTAAAAGAACCAAGGCGTATTACGCTTTCGACATAAGACATAGTCCAGGCATTAGATGCTCAAAAAGGACAAATAGGGGAAAGTTTTGGTGCAGTTTTGATATTTGGTGCCTTTATGTATTGTGGGTTGCTGAACACGAATCTGAAGTTTGCCAACAAAATTTATCCCGGGAAACACGTTTTTTTTTGGCAAAAAACGGGACAAAACAGGATTTTCTTTGTTTTTTTCAAAATAACTTCAAAATTATACATTTTACGTAAAAGTCCTCAATGCATAAATTGAAGATAAAATTTCCTATATTTTATGCATTAAAAGTTTTTTTTTCTGATCAATGGTTTAGCCGTGACAACGCCCTAAAAATGGGAGTGAAAATCAAAAAATTCAGAAAAAACGCGAATTACGCCACTGTACGTAGATTTAACATGAAAACTGACCATTTTACACAAGCATTGACTATAAATTATACTAAAGATTATATGAATGACTACATTTTACAATGAAGTTGCTGATAATAAATAGGACGACTCATTATGAATCATTATTTAATTATAAATAAACATGTACATTAGTAAGTACATTTATTTAAAAAACAAAAATATATTATTTCCGCTTTCTTTTACTTGAGGGTCCCTGCTTTTCATCGACATCTACAGCATAGAAAAAAGACGTATAGAATTAGTGGGTGTTTTTATTACTACCAACAGTATAAAATAAATTTTTTTTTAATAAAAAATATTTGATACCTTCTGGCATGACTTTTTAGTTCAAGTACCTTTTTTTTTTAAAAAATCAAAGACAGCAGAATTTAAGTTAGTCACATAAATAAAATTTTGCGCCATTATGCAACGGCATTAAGATTTAAAATGTAACGAAAATGTGAATTTGGTTCAAAATATTTTGTTTATAGAGGAAAATTACAATGAAGAGCACATCATGAAGTTTTGCAAGAGCGAAATGTTTAAATTTATGACCAAATTTGGACAAAAATTGCCAGTTGTATGTAGATATATCGAGACAAAATCATTTAAAATATATTACCTGGCTGCAAATTCTGAGTGGTTACAAAATGAATCCAGACAAATTCTCCAAATTCAGATTTGATACAATGCAAAACATAATGTAGGCATTTTCTCATGATATATTAATCATGATATCTTATGATTCCTTATCTTTACATAAGGTTCCTGTTAGGTTTCCTGTAAGGTTTGTGCAGAAATAAATATGAATATACAACAGAATATGCAACACAGCAATTTTCTTTAATGCTGTCGAATGTTTGTCCCGTACCTTAAATTTTAGAAAAAGAAATTTTAGAATTTGTTATAATAATACAAAAATAGTTTTATCACTTTAGCTTCCATACCGTTAAGAAAGTATCATTAAAATTATCAAGAAGAACGTAAAATCATGCGTCAATCAGATTATAGAACATTTTTGAACGCATTCGGACTACTATAATAAAACTTCACAGTTTAATAACGTGAAAAACGATGTCTAAGTAATAATTTGTAAAACATATAACACGTTTGAAAACACAATTTCAACCAAAATCGAAAAAATAGCTGAAAAGTTTGTACATCCCTGTATATGAACTATAGATTTATCATATAATTCACAATATGCTAAAATGTAGAACTGTTAGTGAACGCATAGCACAGTTGAAAATTCCTCGTTAACAATTTCCGGCAATAAGCGGGTATATAGATGTCTTGTGCAGCCCTATATATGATTTATAGAATTTATACACGCTAAATAGTATGCAATTTTTAAAATTAAAAAAGTGCTCCACAACTGAAAATGTACTTCCATCAATTATTGTTCATACAGAGAAAAATATAACTGATTTATTTTGTGTGCCCCTGTATATGAAAGATCAATGGCACATCATATTCAATAGTAAGCATCTTATAGAGCACCTCGGAGAGGTGCTCTATAGAGCACGCAACATTTTACAATACCTAACATTCAATAGTGAATATCAATAACATTTTTCAATTTCATGCCGATGCGACTATATTGACGCCAAAAATAATTATGGCCAGCTAGAATCGGCAAATCACTCACCGTGCACTGCTGTAATTCCCGTTTTTTCAGAATTTTTTATTTTCACACCCATTTTTGCGGCGTTGTCACGGCTAAACCATTGATCAGAGAAAAAAACTTTTAGTATGTAAAATGTAAGAAATTTTATCCTCTTTAATTTATGTATTGAGGACTTTTGCGTAAAATGCATAATTTTGACGTTATTTTGAAAAAAGAAAGAAAATCCCGTTTGTTTTCCAGTTTTTTGCCAAAAAAACATGTTTCCCGGGATAAATTTTGTTGGCAAACTTCAGATTCATGTTCAGCGACCCAAAAAACATAAAGGCACCAAATATCAAAACTACACCAAAACTTTCCCCTATTTTCTACCAAATGACTGGACTAATACACAAGAGAATATACATTATTGCTACGAGGGTATACGGTATCCAGAAGGTATACGGCGTATACCACCTTATATCCTCTACTACATACCTGAGGAACAGTATCCTAATGAGTGAATGTAACCTCCTATTAAGAGGCCACTTCAAGTCAAGCGAAAAGACCCGCTCGGTAATGCTAATCCTATGGAAGAAATATATAAAGATATTTCGTTTGAATTTCAATAATTTTAATTGATTTTTTTGCATTGGATAGCTCAGATCGATCTGTACAAAGGCCGTTTTTTACCTTTTCGATTTTGTTTACAGGTATTTTTAATGAGGACACTTTCATTTTCGGAACCAGTTTCGAAAGTAAAAGCCTCCTCATAAAAAAAAATCTGTAATCGAAAAATGTAAAAAACGGCCTTTGTACATTTCGACCTCAGCTATCCAATGCAAAAAAATAATCATTTAAAAATATTGAAATGCAAACGAGATATCTTTATAAATTTCTCTCATAGGATTAGCATTAGCAAGCGGGTCTTTTCGCGTGACTAAAGTAGCGCCTTAATTAGTGATGGGCGATTCTCGAGAATTCGACAATCGAGAAAAATCGTCATCGTAAAAAATCACAATCGATACAGCCATCGATTAATTCCTAGAATCTACAATCGAGATGTTTTAAAATCGATTATAACGAGAAAAGCTAAAAACAGTTATTGGAAAACTTAGCTATTATTCTGGCCGACAATTTCATAGTAGTGATAGGGCTTAGTGATGGGCGATTCTCTAAAATTTACCAATCGAAAAAAATCGTTATCGTAAAATACACAATCGATACAGTCATCGATTATTTTCGAGAATCTACAAAGGAGATGTTCTAGAATCGATTATTGAAATCATTGTTTTTACATATATATAAGGCAGATTTTATTAAATATAGGGTAACTGAAAACAGATGGAATAAAAAAACAACAAACGAAAGGGAGGCTATAAAGGAGCCATAAGACTGGAAAAGTCTTGTAAGGGTGCCCCCTGGTTGAAAAAAGCTGAAAAAACGCGAGTAGCTATGAAGCGGTAAGGGAAGTTTAAGTATCAAAAATTAGAATTTTTCGGCAATTAGCACCAAAATGGCCAAAGAAATAAGAATCAAAAGTACCCCCTAGTGGCAAAAACATGAACTAAAAGATGATAAAAGGGATCAAAATTTTTTATTGATTTTTCTACGTCATTTGACATTGGATCTTTAATTTCCCCATTTTTAGAAAGACTTCGACTGGAATACATTAAACGAACCCCCGCGGGGAGCAAAGTAGGGGGCAGGGTCAAGGAAAGTGCATAATATGAATAAGTGGCCACAGGACTTTCCAACGATATGTCACATGAGGGGTGTCGGCTAAATTTAGAAAAGTGCCCCCGCGCGGGGCAAAGTAAGGGGAGGGGCACGGGCGATATATAAAATGAAATAGTAGTCACAGAGCTTTCCAATGATATATCACATGAGGGGTATCAGCAAAAGATAGAAAAGAGTCCCAACTCCCAGGATTCCAATTATCGTTCCCCCGAAATATACCCTGCTCATTCTTCTCTTTGAAATTTCCATATATTAAAAATTATTTATCGGAGGGCTCCGTAAAAAAATATGATCTAAAATGTTTAAAAACGCTACGATTTCAAAAAAGTTCGAAAAGTGCCTCTCTCGGGGCGCCAAAATAGGGAGGGAAGAAGAAAGGTTCATAATATGAAAGAGTAACTTTCCGATGATAACCGAAAACTTTCCGATGATATATCAAATGACTGGTCCAAAAAAAGTTTGAAATCTACCCCTCCCACGTGGGTTCCCTCTTTTATCCCAGAATATACCCGGAAATCACGCAGCCCCACTTTTCACCCACAGCACCTCCCACGCAGCCACCAAAATTTTATATTTAATAAATAATATTTATCGGAGAGCTCCATTAAAAAAACCTCATTTAATGATATTTATTGTAGAAATCTCTACAATTAAAAAAAAACCACCCCCGCACCGCTCCCCCCCCCCCCCCGCCCCGTTCCGGAATTCAAGTCTGGGAGGAGAAAGGTTCATAATATGAAAGAGTGGTGAAAGGACTTTCCGATGGAGAGGTTTGGTAAAAGTTTGAAAATTATCCCCCCCCCCTTTGTCCACTCTCGCGCCCCCCAGAATTCACTCACCTTCCTCTTTGAACTTTTTATATTTAATAAATAGTATTTATCTGAGTCTCCAGGTATGGGGCAGCTTGGCAGAGCTAAAATAAGAGAAACATTGAAAATTCGGGGCAAAATGACACTAAATTTAACAATAAAGTTTGAAACTAGGACTATACAGAACTGAATACATAAGCCACTATGCTTCATAACCCACATCGGTTAATAGCAATAAAAAGATAAGTGCCAGTTAAACTGATGGCATTGAGCTCACAGGTTATTCACATTAATTGTATATTATACTCTTATTTCAAAGAATAATGTCCCTCAAAAAATAAATGAAGGGAAATATACCCCGTTTGCCCCTTTTATACTTAACCAATGAACCTCCAAATCAAATCAGGGAAACTCCTTAACTATAATAAATCAGTATATCAAATTTGAAGAAAATCAGATAATTCTGCATGAAAAAAAGAAACATATCGCTAAATTAAGGGTGGTCTAACCCCTTTAACCCTTTTATACTTAAATAATAAACCTCCAAATCTAATCAGGAAAGCTCCTTATCAGAACGAACATAGAAAAAAAAAATAAATTAAAGTAAATTGAATAATTCTCCATGAAAATCCATTTATCTAAATTAAGGGGAGGGGACTTGCCCCCTTTTCGCCCTTGTATACTTAACCAATGAACCTCCAAATCTAATGAAGGAAGCGCTATATCGGAATAAATCGGTATATTAAATTTGAAGCAAATCGAATAATTCTGCATGAAAAACCCTTTATCTAAACTAAGGGGGAGGCCAGCCCCTCCCCTTTATACTTAACCCATAAACCTCCAAATCTAATCAAGGCAGCTTCTTAACATAATAAACCGGTATCCCAAATTTGGAGCAAATCGAATAATTCTTCATGAAAAACCGATTTATCTACATTAAGGAGGGGGGTCTACCCCCCTTTCCCCCCTTTATACTTAAGTAATGAACCTCCAAGTTTAATCAGGGAAGCTCATTAACATAATAAACCGGTATACTAAATTTGGAACAAATCGAGTAATTCTGCATGAAAAACCCAATTATCTAAATTAAGTGGGGGACCAGCCCCCCTTCTCCCCCTTTATCCTTAACCAATGAACTTCCAAGTTTAATCAGGGAAGCTCCTTAAAATAATAAACTGGTATACCAAATTTGGAGCAAATCGAATAATTCTGCATGAAAAGCAGATTTATCTAAATTAAGGGGAGGGGGGAGTCCAGCCCCCTTCTCCCATTTTATACTTAACCCGTAAACCTCCAAATCTAATCATGGCAACTTCTTAACATAATGAACCGGTATACCAAATCTGGAGCAAATCGAATAATTCTGCATGAAAAACCCATTTATCTAAATTAAGGAGGGGGTCTACCCCCCTTTCCCCCCTTCATACATAACTAATGAACCTCCAAGTTTAATCAGGGAAGCTCCTTAACATAATAAACCGATATACGAAATTTGGAACAAATCGAATAATTCTGCATGAAAAACCTATTTATCTAAATTAAGGAGGGGGGGGGGACCAGCCCCCCTTCTCTCTCTTTATCCTTAACCAATGAACCGTCAAAACTAATCAGCGGAACGCCTTATCAGGATAAACATAAAAAAAATTGAAGCAAATCATACATTTTAATCAAGAGTTATCGCGTTACGTACATACGTACGTACGTACATGCATACACACAGAACCGACGGGTACATTAGCTCTCAGGCTTAGATAGCCTGTGAGCTAAAAAGAGATTGGATAAGCAGATGGGCTCCTTTGAGAAATTATGACTTAAACCTTAAACCAACCGGTAAGTTTGACTCTAAAAGCTTCATTTCCATCTCGCATTTCGGCAAATCTCATCTCGATGGTTTGTTCTCTCGCGGTTTTAAACCTTTCGGAATGGGAAGTCTCTCGAGAGTGTCTCTCGCCCTTTTCAACCTTTCCCGATGGGAAGCCTCTCGAGAGTGTCTCTCGCCCTTTTCAACCTTTCCCGATGGGAAGCCTCTCGCTGGTTTCTCTCGTTCTTTTCGAAATCTCTCAACGAAAGGCCTTTCGAGGATTTCGCTCGCACTTTTCAACATTTCGCTATGAGAAGCTTTTCGAGGATTTCTCTCGTCCTCGGCAGAGAAGAAAAGTAAGAAAATTTATCGAGAGTACCAAGGGACGAGATAGAGAAAGAGGCATGACAATCAGTTGTGAAATGAAACCCTAATTTTCAAAGTTTCTCTTATTTTAGCCCTACCAAGATGTCACATACCTGGAGCCCTCCGATAAAAATTATTTATTAAATATAAAAATTTCAAAGAGGAAGGTGGGCCGGGTGATTTCGAGGAAGGAGGACGTGAGAGTGGAATCATGCGGGGTGCAATTTTAAAAATTTTACCGAACCCTTCCTGTGGCATATAATCGAAAAGCCCTTTGACCACTCTTTCATACTATGAACCTTTCTTCGCCCATAGGGGGATGGGGAAGGGGCGAACAAATTTTTAAAACTGTAGCCGATTTCTATAATAAATTTAAATATCACTTTAGATGTGGGTTTTTTATGCAGTCTTCCGGTAAATATTAATTATTGAACATAAAAATTTTAAAGTGGCGGCTGTGTGAATTCCGGGGCGAAAGAGTGGGCTCACGGGGGGTGGGAGGGGGAGCAATTTTCAAACTTTTTTTGGACCAGTCATGTGATATGTCATCGGTAAGCTCTCGGATGACTCTTTCATATTATGAGACTTTCTTCCTCCCCTCCCCAATTTGGCCCCCACTGCGAGGGTAGTTTTATCCGTTTTTATCATTTTAGATCAGATTTTTTTATGGAGCCCTCCGCTAAATATTATTTATAATATATGAAATTTCAGGACACTTTTCCAAATTTAGCCAAGACCCCTCATGTGACATATCGTTGGAAAGGTTTGTGACTACTTATTGATGCTATGCACTTCCGGTGGCCGCCCCCCCCACTTCTCCCCCCGGAGGACACTTTTCCAAATTTAGTCAATACCCCTCTTGTGAGATATCGTTGAAAAAGTCTGACTACTTATTGATGTTATGCACTTCCGGTGACAGTCCCCCCCACTCCCCCCCCGGACACTTTTTCAAATTTAGTCAAGACCCTTAGTGTGAGATATCGTTGGAAAGGTCTGTGACTACTTATTGATGTTATGTACCTACGGTGTCCCCACCACCACTTTGCCTCCCCTCCGGGGGGCACTTTTCCAAATTTAGCCAAGACCTCACATGTGAGATATCGTTGGAAAGGTCTGTGACTATTTATTGATGTTATGCACCTCCGGCGACAGTCTCCCCCAATTTGCCCCTCTCGGGGGACACTTTTTCAAATTTAGCCAAGACCCCTCATGTGAGATATCGTTGGAAAGGTCTGTGACTACTTATTGATGTTATGCTCCTCCGGTGTCCATCCCCCCATTTTGCACCCCCCCCCACCCCGGGGGACACTTTTCCAAATTTTGCCAAGACCCCACATGTGAGATATCGTTGGAAAGGTCTGTGACTACTTATTGATGTAATGCACCTCCGGTGACCGCCCCCCCCCCACTTTTCCCCCACGGGGTGTTTTTCTAAATTTAGCCGGGACCCCTCATGTGACATATTGTTGGAAAGGCTTATGACCACTTACTCATGTTATCCACCTCCCGCACCCCTCCCCCCCCCCTTTGCCCCCACGGGGAGGGCTTTTTTATAAATTCAGATCCAGACTTCTCATGTGACATATGGTTGGAAAGGCCTAAAGACCTGTGACGACTTAATCATATTATGCAGCTGCTGTGTCCCTCCGCTCGCTTTGACCCCTCCCCCAAGAGATCTGGTCCGAGGTTCATTCGTTTCGATATTATATTTTTTACAAGATTTTGTAGTGCGTGCACACCACACCCGCCTGCTATCATATATCAGTGCCGTATATAGCGGGTAACCTGTTCGTGATTTCATATTACAAGATTACGTATAAATTAGGGGCCCCGATTAAAGGAGGGGCCCGCTAGCGGTCGAAGTCACCTAGTCTTTATTAACATCGACGCATTCCAGTTCACCCGCAGACGATTCTTGATAAATGTATGACGTATATAATACATAATATATGATTTATAAAAGAAATTTGCAAACTGCAGTCATCGAGAAAAAATTTACACAATCGAAAATTATCGAGATGTCCATACAATCGAGAAAATCGAGAAAAACATCTCGTTATCGCCCATCACTAGCCTTAATGCTTCGATCAAGCGGTCTCAGAGACCGTTCGCAGCAGTTATGCGGCAATTTTTCTCACATCAGTTAAGGGTTAATGATGGGAAAGGAATATAAAATAAAAATTTTGAACAGTAATGATTGTAGTTTATTTCTTAAAATGACAGTGTCTTAAAAGTCCCAGAAAACAAAAAATGCTTTACAATACAATTTCGAGAAACGTTTTGAGCTTCTAAAGTCCGATCCTTTCTTAAATATCCAAAGCATTGTCCAAATGAAAGCACTATTGCATATAAATGGAATGTTTGCCTTCTATAATATTTAAAGTATGCATTCTTCCCATTTGTACTTTTAAGACATTTATTCATATTGAAAAAAGTTTTAAAGGCTTTATTTTGTAAAGAGCCAAAGGTTCATTTATTACATCGACAGTTGGTATTGAATCTTCTGTACTCACAAGGCAGTAGATGCGAAATTTTTCTCTAAATGATTGTCTCTCTTGAAACAATCCATCAAACGGCCCGCTCCTCTTAAGAAATACACGATGATTTATGTTAATCATGTCGCTGATTGTGTTAGACGATTGAACTTCTATAAATTGTTTAAATTCGCCGTCTTTCTCCAGCGATAAATCAAACAAACCATCCATATCTTCAATTGCATTTGCCCAAATTATGACTATTTCATGCGATTCCCATTCCAACTTGAAGTAGTCATTGGACAACGAAGTACATCTCGCATTTGGATACTTCCTTTTATAATAATCCTGAAGAAAAGTAAATACGTAGATTTCATTAAGTCTCTGAATATTAGATTTTTCTGTTTTAAGTACTGGTGACACATGGCTGAATTGAGCATGTAGGTTTTCTTGCGACGAACAAGGCATATCTTGCTCTATTACTCTGTATTTCGTCTGAGCTTCGTTCTGATTTAAATCGTTATCATCAAGATCAGCTTCAACTATACTTGAAAAGTCATTTTTTCTAAGATTTCTTTCAAATTCTGGAACTTTTTGGTTCTCTAGGTATCTAACAAATGATCCTTTTTTAGTGGAATTAGGCTTCATTAAATTTTGCCTATCATTCTTACTTTTCGTCGGCGTTTTACTAGAGTGCTTAGCAATAATTTTATCTGGAATGTTATTTATTGATTGTTTATTTCGAATTTGAAGAGAAGAATCACTTTCTTTTTCATTTAATTTTGTTGAATTTTGCAAAAGTGTTTGTAACATTTCTTCTATCAGATGAAGTATTTGTAAATTTTCTTTGTGAAGATGAGCCCATTCTTCTTTACACTTTTCCGTTATTTCCATGTCTATAATGTCTGCTACATTGCTGTTCAAGTAAAGTTCTTGTATTATATGTTTATGAATTTCATATTTGTAATCAGTCCATTGCCCTGGAACATAAATCCTTAATCCGTCAAAGTAACAATTCGCATTAACGGGGAAGTTAGAAGCATCTTTTCTATTCATACGATTATACTGGATTAATTCAATAGATACAACTCTGTTATATAAGCGATTTAAAATTACATAGGGGGATTTATTTAGGTTCTTTGATTCTCGAACAACAATGAAGGGTAATCTTTCAAGATAAAATTCTTTGATTCCATCATAAGTTTTTTCTTGTTCCGATTCAGCATCATCAAATTTTTGAAGATAATCTGCGACATTTTTGTCCGATTTAGAATCATATTGCTTCTCAACCAGAGTTATTTTGCTTTCTTGACACAGAATTCTTTTTAGGGCATCGAAAGTTGTTTCTTCTTTAGAAAGAGCTTCGAACTTTTGTAAAAATAGGTCTGTGACATCTTTGTTCTTTTTAAATGCTTGAGCATTGGAAGATCTTTTATTTTCTTCCCCTGAAAAATGTGTCAACGTATTAATATCAGTTATTTGTTCTTTCATAAAATCAACTTTGAATTTTTGTAGAAAAGAATCTGGAACAACTTTATTTACTTTAGAATCAGAAAAATACTTGTCGGAATTCCTTTTACTTTCTGGTGCCAAAAATGCTTTGTTGGAATTACCATGAGTTCTTTTTTCTTGTATAGCATCAATATTGAATTTTTGTGGGAATGGTTCTGCAATAACATTTTTTGCTACAGAATCAGATTTTTGTTCGTTAAAAGTTATTTTATTTGCTTGCTCCCAATGTTGTGTATTAGCATCTGCTTGTTCGGGTCTAGAATCAACATTTCGTAGAAATAGATCTGTGAAATACTTGTCGGTTGTTGGCTCTGAATGCTTCTGATCAACAGTTCTGTTGATTTCTTGTCCCGATACTTGTGCGAGTGTATTGCTATAAAACGTTTCCTCTTGTCTAGAATCGGCATTGAGCTTTCGTAGTAAATGATATGCACAATCTTCGTCTACTCTAGAATCATAAAACTGCTTGGAATTCTTTTTACTATCTGGTGCCAAGTTTGCGTTGCAGGTATTACCATCAGATCTTTGCTGTTTTGTAGCATAAATATCGAACTTTTCTGGTGTTTTATCTGCAATAACTTGTTTGGTTTTAAAGTTAGATGGCTGCTCGTTGAAATTTCTTATATTTGCTTGCCCCCCAAACTGTGCATTTGTGTTAGTGTAAATTGCTTGTTCTGGACCAGAATCAATATTGAAATTACCCATATGATCTTCAAAATATTCGTTCGATTCTGACTCTGAAAGCTGTTGATCGATAGTTATTTTACTTTGTTTCGACGGAAGTGTCAGTTTATTCCTATAGGGTATTTGTTCGTCTCTAGAATCAATATTTTGTAGCGAATGATCAGAAACATCCTCCTCATCTGTAGAATCAGAGGACTCGTTCGAGATCGTGCTATCATTTTCTTCTCCTGAAAGAAAAATTTGAATTTCTTTTTCTATTTGATAAAATATTTGAGGGTCTTCTTTTTCATATTGAAGAAATTCATCTTTCTTTTTTTGAGAAACTGATTGCATATCCACTATATCTCGATATCAGCTTTGAGGAAAAGTTTCTCCTTGATATGTTTATGGATATGAGAATTGTGATCTCTCCAGTTGTCAACATCATAAACCTTTAAGTCATCAAAATAACGGCGTTCGTTAACAGGATCACCAAAAGGATACTTTATATAAATGTTTTCACATTCTATTAATTCTATTGAACATACTGAGCCATACAAATTTCTCAAGGTCGTTAAAGGAGGATCATTTCTCTCTTTGGATTCCTTAAGAACTATGAAAGGTAATCTTTCTAAATAAAATTCTTTTAAGATATCCTCATATTTTTCATTTTCAAAAGTGGCATCTGTGTGAAACGGAAGAACATTGACTCCACAAAGTATTGCTAGTTCTAAGGTATCTTTATGAGACATTCCACAAATTCTTTTTAAATACTGCTCATGTAATGCGCATTTAGAGTTTTCTTCTTGAAAATAGTAAAGATCTTTTGCAAATTTTAATTCATTAGCATTTGAAAGTAACTTAAGGGCATATTTGTTGATTTCGTTTCTGTTTTTACACCTTAGTTGTTCTAGTAACGTAGTAAAAAATGCTAAAGTTTTGTTCTCATTCAAAGTTCTCATCTTCTGTTCTTTACCAAAAGCTTCAAGTACATTCACAATACAAAACATTTCAAGATTAGTTTTAAAGCCTAGAAATTTCTCCAAGTCTTCTGGTATGACTTTGTAATCCAAAATAGGTAAACAATTCGGATCTGTAATATGTATATCGCGAAATCGAGATGAATATAATTCTGTTGGAAGATACACGCGGCCATTTTTGGCTAACAGATATGAAGTATCTAACTTCCCTTTTATACAAGTCAATAACCTATTTGCGAAACACAATGATTTCTGTTCCCAGTAGTATTTTAAATGCATGAAAAACCATTTGATATTTTCGCGATCATTTAAATGGCTGCAATATTTTTCGCAAATGTCCTCAAACTTGAGCGAACGAACACCGAAATACTCGCTGTTGAGAAGTTCTTTTATTTTAGGCGAGGTATATTCTGAAGATACAAAATCTTCGCAAGAAATAATAGATTCTATGTTGGGGATGTTTTCACAATCAGTCTGCCAGTAACAGTGACAGGCTTCTTTGAATGTGTTGTTTTTTGTTAGTATGGGAAACATGCAGAGAGAATTCTTTTCGTATTGTTGAAATCCAGAGATTGTTCCCCACTTTTCAGCAATATAACTTAGGATGCGTTGATGATTGTTTAGGTTAATTTTAGTCTTAATTGTACCTTCTTGAATCCATTTGAGAACAGTTTTCCGAAGTATATCTGTTGGCTCTATTTGTTTGGAAACTCCAACTTTTATCAGAAAATCATGCACATTCCTCGAGATATTCTTAGAGAAAACTAAAGTTTCTTTTGGAATCGCACACTCAAAACCTGGAACACAGTGTTGAATCCAGACCTTTACCTCCGGGGGGGAAATTTTGATCCCTGGGGGGGACACTAGTATTCCAACATGAAATTTTCTCTGATTTCATTAATATACCAAAACCTGCTAAAGCGGAATCTCCGAGGATCAGAAAAAGTGTCTGTCTTAACAAGTATCCCTCCAGTCGGGATTTTGAAAATCTTCTGTTTCCATAGATTATGCTATATATAAGTTTCTATTTTTTAATTTCAAATTGAAAATTTAAAAAACTTTTAAAAATTCTATTTAATTTAAAATACTCTTGTACTTTATTGTGCCCAAATCATTATTGAAAAGATAAAAAATAAGTGTGGCATTCTTAGGTTACTGTCACTCCCTCCTAAATATAACTTATATAAGTTATGGTCATTTGTTTTTTATTTAATATCATTATATCCTACAGTTCAACTTGCCATACAGGATTTGAATATCCCATTTCATAAAAGTTTTGAATCAACATTGCTACAATTTACCTCTGAAATATTTCTATTAATATACAGTTATTCATGAAACAGCACCGAAAAATGGCAATAAATCACAATTAAATAATAAACTTCGTTACAAGAATAACAAACAGAGTTTACAAATAATACAATATCAAATTTTTATTATTTGATATTTACTTATTATTTAATAATAATGCTTTCAGACACAGACGCGAACAGTATTAAATGGAATAGGGAGATTTTTCTCCCTTTTTTTCGTGGGGGGAGAATATAGTTGGGCAACGCCCTACTATGTTAAAACCTTTTACTGTAGATGAAATTTATATTTTTTTTCTCTTAATTTTTTAATTATTTTGTAACGTCCGCAATATTTTCAAACTTATGAAAGATAAAAGTTATGTAACATTTCAAAATTTAAAATTGAAACCCCATTTGTATACTTCTATCTGCGTCTATGTTTAAGTATAACTTCTTAATATTAATGAAAACAAATCTTCCGTAACATTCATGTCCACTAAAGAAATAGAGATTTCACTCTTTTTTTAAATACTTTAATTTTATAAAATGTTAATAGCAATTTAAATAATACCATATAATGTGTATGTACTAAATAGTAATTATAACATTCTATATGTAAAACCATCAAATCTACCTTGTGTATAAAACTAATCCTTACTTCTTATAAAGCACTGTTTTTGATAAATCGCATAAGTTCAGTATTAAATTTGTAATTGCTCACCTTTAAACTAGCGAATGCGTCTTGGTTTCGAAGATGCATAATGTGTGATCACTGCATCGATGAATTCATCTGTTGGCTCCTCATCACCTTCGATAGATACTTTAATACACGATTGTAAAGTATCCTGCCCCATGCGATTTCTGAGTTTTGTCATAATTCTATTCATTGTGCTAAATGACCTTTCTACACTCGCTGTTGAAATTGGTACACACAATACACACTCGGCAAGTTTTTTCAAAACTTCGTATCCAATATCAGCTTTTAAAATGAAAGAAGCGACATCTGTACTGGTATCGTCTAAATTACTGTGTGCAACGTACTTAAAAGAACGGAGATCTGTCACTGCTGCATCCTCTTCCTGAATTCCAAAAAGATGGCACAGCTCCTTACACTGCTTTTCATTTATTTTTACAAATTCTCCAAAGCTTCGAAAAAATGCACGTAATTCTATTAAGCGCAGTGCTTTATCATTAAATCTTTCTTTAACTTGATGAATCATTTTTTCTATAAAAGTTTTTGCACTTTTTAAGCAATTTTTTTTTCGTGTCATTAAAATTTATGCTCTTAATTTCTGATGCATCACGCTCGAGACCTTTAATTTTAATGTGCAATTCGTTATTATCATTGTCAGTATCGCAAAAGTTGGCAATTTCTTGCAAGTGATCAACTGTCCCAGAAACAAGTTGAGGAAGAAATGAAATGCTAAGAGTTTTCTTTTGAAGAATTTTGCTTAAATTCGATACAGCATTAAGTGTTTCATCCATAACGACTAAACTGATTATAAAACTAATATTAATCATTTCCAAGAGAATACCACCAGCTAAACTTGCTAAATCAGCACCATCCTTGTGTATGTGTTCGCATGCAATCATAATCGATTTAAAGGATAAAAATACAGCATGAACAGTACGGTAATTGCTAAGCCAGCGTATATCCGTTGCCTCAGGTATGATTTGAACGGGTTCTTCTAAAGCTTTCTGTATTTCGTGCAAAATTTTTCCTCTCTTAGGAGAACTATGAAAAAGTTTATAAATATCTTTAACTGTGTGAAAAAATCGTTTAATTATTATAGTCTTGTTTCTTGAATTAGTGACAGCTAATGATAGAATATGGGATCTGCAATGAATGTAAGGCACTTCGCATTGTTTAGCTTCTGAAATACGAGCACGAACACCAGTTATACTACCACTAAAGTTCGCTGCACCATCAAAAGAACATGAAACCAATTTATCATATGACATATTTCTTTTTTTTTTAAAGCATCATCTATAGCTAAAAATATTGATTCAGCATCAGTTCTTTCTAAGTATATTATGCACAAAAATCTTTCTCTTACTTCGCAAACTGAATCATGGACGACGTGCCGCACCATTAGTGATAATTCACTTTGATTGTTTATGTTCGTCGACTAATCTCCCATTATAGGATAATACTTACCATTAAGTATCTTGTCATCTGCTTTGTCTAAGATTGTGCCTATTGAGTTAATATTTCAGAAGCAGTTGATTTACTTATGTAAGTCGATCTTTCACTAAGGGAACTAAGAATTCATATTTTGTAGTATGGAGTATCTCCTCTTTAGCTAAAAAATACACACTCCTAATTAATGAAGATAAAGCTTGTCTATTTTTATCCCTTTCGTCTTCGCTGTATTGGATTATTTGTGTGTGTATAGGAGCATTTAAATTCTGTAATCTTTCATTTTCCATAAAAACAGATTTGCAATGTTTGTCTGATTTTGAGTGTATTTCAAGTTTTCCTGTACTGCCAGTTGCTTTCCTAAAATTTGTGAAGGGCACTGATATGAATACTCCACTTGTTTTTTGGAATACCTCTACATCATTTTTTAAATGCTTTTCACACAGCTTGCAAAATGCACCACCACGAGTTCGATCAAAATACAGCCATTCATATTTATCTTCCCACTGTTTTTGATATTTGAACTTGCGTCCAACATTTTTATCTTCCGGTTGAGGTTGTCCACTAACAGTACTACACGAAGGTATCGAGGGTGGAACTATCGCATTGCAGGTTTCACTTTCATTCAAAGTTAGTTGATAATTATTATTTTGATTTTCAACAGATGACTGTACTAAAGGTTCTTCACTACGTCTTCTTTTTTTAATTTGGATATAAGAAAATAATTTCGACTGTTTTGACATAATTCAATATCAAAAATAATTCCTATCTAATATTCAATTTAAGCTGTAATTTTTATCTGTAACAATCAAGACAGAAAAGAGCAATAGATTAACCAGACACAGTGTCGTCTAGAACTAGCGTCACCTAATTGCTTATTGGTCGTCTTTGAAAATGAAATTTCCCTAGCATTCTACAATAAAATAAGAAAAATAAAATATTTTATGTTAGCGAACAAGTAAATACCGGATGTAATTTACAAAGTTTGCATAGAAATATTTAGACATTTTCAGTAACTAAATCTTTTTAAAACTATTAAGTATGAAAACATTTCTGTGCCTTTAATTCAGTTGTCCATACCCGCTCAAAATCTATTATAATAATGTTTTTGACAGCATAATCAATTTATCATTCGATAAATGAATTTGGTTTTTCCAAGAGAAAATTACAATTAGATAAAGCAGTTATTTGTGTAATACGGGATAAAAAAATGGATTATTACTGAAAGGATTAACTTTCAAGATATTTTATGAGTGGACGGAATAATAACAATATATCATATTTTAATTAAGAAACGCACAAATTTAGAATTTCACAATAAGGAAGTAATAATATTTATTTTATGGGCTAGTACTTTGTAACAGAAAAAGTTTTATTTATGATACATGAAATTAATATTATAACCTCAATAATATAATGAATAAATATTTCACTGGATAGGAAAAGCTTATTTAGATAAATTATTAGCGTGATATGATACATTCAATGAATTATTATGTTTATTGTTAAGATTGAATAATGGATATTAAGCGAAAAAATACATTTTATGGTATAATTTAAATACATTTTAGAGAAATTGAGAGTCTAATTAAAAATATCTAAATAATTTAATAATTGATGCAATTAAAGTAAGTAAGCCAAAAATATGTGATTTGACATCACACCTGTCAATAATGGAATCTTCTCCTAACCAGGAAACTTTTACGGTCCCAATGAAAGCAATTGTAGTATATTAAACCGCAAATATAAAATTGAAAGGGGTGGAAGAAAAATTCCGTTACAGACACATTTCCGTCTTAGAAAGTATCACGCAGTGCACTATTTTTGCTGGAACCGTATTTTTTTTTTGTTTCTTTAAGAGAGGATTCCGCATTCCGCTATAGACAGGTTCTGTTTCCCAGACTTTACCGCATTTAATTTTTTCGAAAATGTTAATGAAATAAATTTATACCAGTTATATTATAATCTCTCTATTCTAAAAAAAAAGTAACTACCGCTGTCACCGCCGCCGCCGCCGCCGCCGGTTTTGAATTTGTGACCGGAGGTCTTTCTTCGTTAATATTAAGAAAAATAATGCATACAAAAATATGAAAATCGGTAGTATTATACAGAAATATTTGATAAACACGCTGATGCAGACAGTTTTCAGATCGAAGAATTATTTTAAGAGATATTTAATGCTAAAGTTGGACGAAATCGTTCCACTAAAAAAGTTTTATAGTAGCAAAAACTATACATCGGAATTTAATAATTTTTAGTTCATTTTATACGTTATAATTTCCCGGTGTGCAGAATTGATTTATTTTTTTAATTTGACTCATTTTTCGAGGTTTTATATCTATTTTAAATTCAAATTTTCAGCATTTCGAGAGATATTTTTTACAGATTTCAGAAAATTGTACTAATTTAAACTGTTGCCAACTGTATAAAAAGCGCAAGCAATAATGTTTGCTTCAAATTAAAAAAATATTTACACGTGACTATTATAAACAGGAAAAAAACTTTCAAATTAGAATTAAATAATTACGTATAAAAAGCAGGAACTTATTAAAAATTACGTCATAAAAAGTATACGCGTGAATTTTAAAAGAGAAAGGATATTGTAAAATAATAAATTCATTAACATGCGTTAGAAGCCTTAGGAGAAATTACGTCCTATTTACACCACATTATAGTTATTACATAAAATGAACACAAAATAATATTGCAAAAAAGTTTAAATTGAGAAATTGCGCTACACATTTATTTGATATTTTGAGAATTAATTTAAAATGTCTCATTTAAAAGAACTTTCTTTTCGCTTTGTTAAAAAATACCAGGAGACAAAGACTCTTTACTTAATTCCTTTTATATTAGCTTATTTTGAAATGTTGTTACACGTGTATACGTCATCAAGTTATTTTTATTTCGACGTTTTATTTGTGTTTTTATTAATGTTGTACGAATTTATTTGTTCTTTCGTTATTTAAAATAATAATTATATCAATTTGTATAATTTGGCGAGTGGTTTGGCGATTTATATAATTTGGCGAAATTGGTCGACAGGATAATCAAGTAGTACCGCAGCGGATTTGGCGTTAAAATTCCCCAATCAAAGAGAAATGAATAGAAATTCGTTTATAGGGAGATCGCCACTGCTTTTTAAATTAAAATTCAATCTTTCGAAATCTTTTTAAAGCCGATCAAATTAGCGTGCATTTAGAGTCTGCGGTGTCTGGACGGGGGTTGGCGAGCGTAGCTCGTAGGGGGCCGAGCCCCCTAGTTTTACAAAAAAAAAAAAAAATTGGAATTAGTATTTAACAACAATTTCTTACAGTTTAATCTCGTATATGGCACCAAAATTAAAATTTAAGTTTTACTACCGGTATGCTTTAAATAAATATTATGCAAGTATTAGCGGTATGCTAATTAATAATTATGTAATTTGTTTCTTCTTCTTCTTCTTTAAAATCTCATAACTGCTATTGTACACAAAAATATGACAAGCACCTATTGTGCAAAAAGTTAGCTGAAAGGTTAAATATTAATAAACAGAATAAACATTAATTTCGTAATTTTTTTTTAATTTGTACAATTTTTCGAATAGCTTGTAAGACTTACTTATACAAAGCTGTTATATGTCGTAAAAACTGAACCTATCTGTAACGGAATAATACCTTAGAAGGAACATTTCCTTGTAATTGACGACTAAAATGCTATGCAAGTATATCTGTTAAGACAGAATTTTTTAACGGTATCTTACGATTCCATCTTAACAGGTTTTTCGGGAGGATTCGAAGGAAAATATCACTACTAGGAAAAATAAGGAGAAAGTCAAAAATTTCCTCCGGGGGGGACATTTTTGAATCCCGGGGGGGACATTCCCCCCCGGGCCACCCCCTGAAATCAACACTGCTGGAACATCTGGAATAACAGAATCAAAATAACAATACTCTGCGTTTTGAAATGTTTGAACGCATGTCAAAACAGGCATTTTCTTCATATCTGATTTTTCAGATTGAGTTAATTTTTCCTCAATTTTTGAATACTGAGACGCAAAATATTCAACAAGTGCAGTGTAGTTGCTTACTGTCAACCTTGATTTCACCTCATTTGTCTTTATCCACTCCAAAATACTTTTACGAAAAAGATTAATGGGAGTTAATTGGTTATGGATACCAAGTCGAATAAGAAAACTTTTTAAAGAATGCATATCGTAAACAGGGATAATTTTTTCCTTGTCAGATATCACACCTTCCAGTTCCTTAATTGGGAATGCTTCAGGAAGGTAACATGTTTTCATCAATTTAAATTCTTTACTGTCAGTAAAAACAAGTAAGTTTTTTTTCAGCTTTTTAGTTTCATCTTTTGTTAACAGTTCTGAATTTTTTGCAACATAATTAATGATGTCAATGTGGTTTTCAGTATTTATTTTTGAGTCTAAGCTATTGGAATCTATCCATTTGAATAAACTTTCGCGAAGGATATTAATTGGCGTCTTTAATCGTTTTGCACCTAAAAGACCTAACCAATCTTTTAATGCGTCACCATTCCAGAGAAGTAAGTATTTATTATCTATAGGATTTAATTTGGAAAAATCTGGAATAGAATTGTTGCTTTCTTCAAGTAAAGCATTCTTTGGAGAGGACAATGTGCCATCTTTTGTTCTGAGAAAATCAAAGTCTTTAAATTTACAAATTACACTTGAACTGGTATTATAATTCTTCAGATGTTTGTAAAGGTAACGAATAAATCGTACATAGGAATCTTCTTTTAACTGGGGATAGTATTTGTCTGAGAAATCGTTAAATAATTGGTTATATGTGAAACGCTTTGTCTCAGCGGGTAATAAGTGTTGTTTTATTACATCGTAGCAAATAATATTTTGAGATACTTCATCGCGAACGTCTTTAAACTTTTGTTTGAAAAAATTTATTTCATCGATCCAAGCTTCACAAAGTTTCAGTAAATGGGATCCCTCTTGAGCTGGTAGCCATGCAATATTATTCTTAGCGCAAGATAAGCCTCTTGAAAAAGCTTTATTGAAATTAGAGTAGGGATGATAAATTTTTGGAGAAAAAAGCTCTACTATATGGTTTTTCAAGTGTGGCACTGTTGCAAGATCTTTTAACAAATTTAGTTGTAAATAACCTATTTGTTCAAATATAAATTCATTAAAATCATTTTCATCCAACTGCGTTCGATGATATGTAGATTTAGTATGAAAAAACTATTCACGTGAAAAGGAACTGTTAGGTGCAGTTGCGTCGGCAATGTATTAAAACAAAGGCCATTCCTCATACGTTTTATTTCTTTGACCGTTTCATCAATTTCTATTGTGAATGTAATGGGAACTTCAGTGGCTTCTTTAATCTTATCGGGATAGGTATATTTACTGCCTTTCCGTACTTTATTTTGCACGGCAGTAGGAATAGCTGATTGAAATGTCCTTGAAAGCCAAGTACTTGCAATCGACTGGTTTATGTAGAAATTGTACTTCGAAAATGATCCAAAATCTTCAACTTTTCTTTCTAAGAGATGTTTCTCTCCAAATAGGTTTATACGAAAACTATTCACGTGACGTAAATATAGAAAAAACTCTGGGTGGTCTAGGATTTCTATTAGGTGCTTCTCCAGCTGCTTTGCCTTTTTAACACATAAGATAAAGTTGACTGGTTCATTATACTTGTATATTTCACTCAAAGGGAGGTTTTCGCTCCAAACTGGAATAACTTGCCAAGGCTTACTGTCTGGATTAGACCAATGTGTTTTATCGAAGCGAAATGAATAGCCTCCTGAACAAATGTAGATGCACTTCGATATATTAAACAAGGATTTAAAACCGAGACCTTTGTAACCAGTTTTACTTAAATCTGTTGCCTTTACTTCTTTTATCTGTGAAGCAAAATCGCAAATTCTCTCAACATCTAAGAAATCAAATTCTTTACCATTGTGTTGAATTATGAAATAATTATTCCGTAAAATAAACTGAACAATAACATTTTTCGATGGATCGTTAGAAGAGTCATCCGCATTCTGTAAAATTTCAAATACAAATTTATTTTGTCCACTTAAAGCAGTGTCAATTACAGTATTTGAAAGATTAGTGAAAGATTCAAGAACACGAGATGATACAGAAAAACTTTTAAAAATTGTCTCGATGTGTTCTCTCGGAGATATTTCAGTATTTTCAGAGACCTCCATTATTCATAAAAGAATCTAAGAACATCAAAAGCATTTCAAGAAATTGCGTATCCCCATTGAAATTTTTATACCTTTTTTTTTCTAACTCAACGAGTCAACAGAACAAAACAAGTCAAACATAAACAGCAGTCTAAGCTATAATAAATGCTTAGATACGCATTCTGATCAAGTTGCGATTGAGAATTCGAAATTAAATCTAACCGGCTGAATTTGGTTGGTTGGCTAACAAAAAATTGGTTGATTACATATATATCAACAAACACATCAAAACAGAAGTCAAAATAGTATTTCACAACTCAAGGAAAAAATTGCCTTTATCTAAAGATCTATAGGCTGGGAGCCAGATAGATTTTGTCCTGTTAGCGAAACGAGATTGATCAATCAGAAGCCAACATTTTTGCGAACTTTTCACTGTTTTAAGTATAGACGGGTTGCACATGACGTCACACGCCTGAAATCGCTTCGTATGGCGCCCAAATATAAGGCGAATATGGTGCTCTCCATTTGATTTATTAGACTTGTTTGCACTATAATAATAAAAATAAGGAAGATCTAAATTAAACAGAAATTGTGCTTTTAACGACAAACGGGCAGTTCTGTGCACCACGTGTGTGCACCAGATACGATAGTATCAGTCGTTGCTAATAGCAACGTGACGTCAATGCAAGGGGTCTATAGTGCCTAGAATATATAGTGTGGAAATTGGCTATCCCTGTAATACTTAAAAAAGTGCTAAAATATTGTATCCCTTAAATGTGCAACGATGCTGATGAAATATACAGATCGCAGCGATATCTGCAGGATACTTTCTACAAGTGCAAGATATTGCTAGTCTATACAATGTAATACGAAAATCCCGCAGATGTCGCTGCGATCGACACTTGGGATTTTAGCAGTATCGTCGCACATTTAAGGGATACACATTTTTAGCGTTGTTTGGATAGCATATTTCCACACTAGGTATTCTACACGCTGTAATTTTAAGGAGCAAATTTTCCGATTGTTCAATCTCGTTTCGCCAAAGCGCAAAATCTACCTGGATCTTGGCCGTCACTTTTCAAAATTTCCTCAAAGGTTCCCTTACATAGATTTCTTATATTGTGAAGTCACGAATTCTGGCCTATGAGTTGTATCTGATCGCAGTTTTGCAATATCACGATTTGAAAAATCCATCGCTATGCGAAAGTTTCGCAAAATATTTGTTTAATCTATAGCGCCTAGAATATATAGTGTGGAAATAGGCTATCCCTGTAATACTTAAAAAAGCGCTAAAATATTATATCCCTTAAATGTGCAACGATGCTGCTGAAATATGAAGATCGCAGCGACATCTGCAGGATATTTTCTACAACTACAAGATATTGCTAGTCTATACAATGTAATACTCGTAATACGAATATCCCGCAGATGTCGCAGCGATCGACACTTGGGATTTTAGCAGTATCGTCGCACATTTAAGGGATACAAATTTTTAGCACTGTTTGGATAGCATATTTCCACACTAGATATTCTAGACGCTGTTGTTTAATCGGAATGCAAAATACTTTTACAAACGAGTAGTGCCACACGCATAAGGCTCATGCCAGATTCTAAATTTTGTGCGAAATATTAAATCTATATGTTGCAGAATAGTGAGAGAAAAATTATGTTTTTTCCTTCTATACTCAGATTACTTCTATTTCTCAGAATAGCAACATACGAGTATGAGCAATAAAATGTGATTTGTCGTGAAGATTTTGGGCAAAAATAGACTTAGTTCCTGGTTCTGAGCGGTGTCGGTATGATAGCGACATCATTGGTTTCGGAGACGCCAATAGTAAGTGTTACCAAATTTTTATAAATGGATTGCATTCAAAGTTTTCACAACTTTAAAAATTTCCACAATTTAGCCAATTTCCACACTATATATTCTAGGCCAGGGTTGGCGAACCTTTTTATACTCGCGTGCCAAATTTTTCAAAAATTTTTTTACATGACCTTGACGTGCCAACTATAAAACAAATTTAGTGGGCTGAAAAATAGTGAATCAAGACTATTTGAAAATTACTTAAGATTTTTTCTAATATGGGTAACATACATTTAAGTATTACGCTGAAATAATATAGAAACACTCATATTTTAGAAATTATTAATAAAAAAAATAATGTGATTAATTGTGTTGTATCTTGGATAAAAATAATTAATATCATTATACTGCTCAGTTAATTTTAACAGAATGCAAACTAAAATGGATTTATCTGGCAACTGCTCTCTATTTCATTTTTTATATTATTCATTTGAGAAAATAATGACTCGCAGGTATAAATAGCAGGAAAAATTATTAAAATGAAAAAAAGTCAGTTTGTATTTAAATAGTTCTCAAATTAATTTTCAAGTTACCATAATTTACCATCGGTATTTTTATTAATACATATAATAACATTTCCTTTTGATAGTTTTCAAATATTTTCTTTGTTTGATAAATTTTCGAACTATATTGAATAATATTAAATTTCTTCAATTTCCAATTAATCGAATTTAGAATTAAATCAGGTCGTCTAAATTCGTATATTTTGTGTAAAATCACTATTACCTGATTTAGAGATATATAATCAATGTCGCGCCGTGCCAAAATTATTCTTTCGCGTGCCACTCTTGGCACGCGTGCCATAGGTTCGCCGACCCTGTTCTAGGCGCTATAGTTCGAGTAAGCATCGAGATAGATATTTGTCAACTTTGGAAGCGAGATTGACCTATCAGAAGCCTGTATTTCGTGAGGTTTATGGTTTTCGAAAAGAGCGAAAATTTCGGAAAAATTCAGGCTTTTGATTGGTCGATATCATTTCGAAAATAACAAAAAATCAACCGGGATATGCTTTTTGGTCACCACATACAACAGTGAAAAGTATTGTTACCATGGAAAAGACGACGGGGCCTCCGCGGCCGAGTGGTTAAGACACCACGCTGCTAATCGCTTTAGAGCGTAGGAGGCTTGTCGGGTTCGACTCTCGCTGGCTCCATTGCACACTCCTTGTGGAGCTCCCGGATGTAAAAATTTTCTGTGCTGTAAATTTCATTGTGCTATCTCGTCCCTGTATATCGACGATGACTTATAAGCGGGCCTTGTTGTCAAGCACACAAGTTTGATGTATGTGTCCAATAAAAACAAAAAAACAAAAAGACGACTCCTATGATATCAAAGTGAGATATCAAATATCATTTTATATACCGATAGTACAGCGTCTAGAATATACAGTGTGGAAATCGGCTATCCCAGTAATACTTAAAAAAGTGCTTCAATATTGGATCCCTTAAATGTCAAACGATGCTGAAATCCAAACAGTTGATAAATATTTTTCTTATGTTTTTATTTAAACTTGTCGCCCGCTGGCGTGGTCAGTAAGTGAGGGTGCTGTCACCCTGAGGGCCCGGGTTCGAGTCCCTGGGTAAGGCATGGATGTAATTGTGAATGTCCCATTGTAGTTATATAATATATGTAATCTCTCTATTCTAAAAAAAAGTAACTACCGCTGTCACCGCCGGTTTTGAATTTTTTGTGACCGGAGGTCTTTCTTCGTTAATATTAAAAAAACTGTTGCATACAAAAATATGAAAATCGGTAGTATTATAGAAAAATGTTTGATAAACACACTGATACAGACAGTTTTCAAATCGAAAAATTATTTTAAGAGATATTTAATGCCAAAGTTGGACAAAATCATTCCATTAAAAAAGTTTTATAGGAGCAAAAACTATACATAGGAATTTAATCATTTTCAGATCATTTTATGAGTCAGAATTTCCCGGTGTGCAGATTGCAGTTAGTTTTTTAATTTGAATAATTTTTCGAGGTTTTATTTCTATTTTAAATTCAAATTTTCAGCATTTCGAGAGATATTTTTTACAAATTTTAGAAAATTGTATTAATTTAAACTGTTGCCAACTTTATAAACAGCGCAAACAGTAATGTTTGCTTCAAATTAAAAATTTATTTTACACGTGACCATTATAAACAAAAAATATAAAAAGCAGGAACTCATTGAAAATTACGTCGTAAAAACTATAGTTACACGTGAATTTTAAATGAGAAAGAATATTGTAAAATAATAAATTCAGTAACATGCGTTAGAAGTCCTAAATAGGAGAATTTACGTCATATTACACTTATTACGTAAAATGAACAAAAAATAATATTGCAAAACAGTTTTAATTTAAAAATTGCGCGAGACATTTACTTGACATTTTAAGATGTTCATAATATTTCATTTCTAACAAAAGTATTTTGACGTGAATATTAAAAAGAGAAAGAAAAGTTTGGTGAAAATTACGTCAGATTATAATTGTCAGATTCAAATTATAATTCAATCTTCCGAAATCTTTTTAAAGGCGATCAGATTAGCGTGCTGTTAGAGGCTGCGGTGTCTGAACGGGGGTTGACGAGCGTAGCTCGTAGGGGGCAGAGCCCCCTAGTGGAAAATAAAATTTGTTGTTACTTGTTGTTGTTTCTGTATAATAAGGATCATTCGAGGCGACAGCCATTGTAGCTATAGGCCCCAAAGCATTCTCCACTTCGGTGGGCTTCAAATGTCAAATGTTATTTAAACTATCTCTCTTTGTTTCTGTGTTTTGCGTGTGTGTGTGTGTATGGGTGGGGGTGGGTATGATATTATCTGAACCAACAATAAGCTAACATCAATATCATTTATTGATTTTTTTTTTAGTTAATGATTAATACGTTATGATGTTTTTGTCACATTATAATTATGGTAAAAAATAAATAAAGAATTGATATGATATGAAACTGTTTTTAGGGATACCTTCAAATAAATAGTAGTCTTGTCTTATAGCGGTGATCTTTCATCTGATTATTATGATCTTTCAGCGGTGAATATATTATGTAATTTTCATACAATTTATAAATAATTATAGCATATTTGAATATGAAATAATAGAATGTTGAATATTTGATAAAGATAAATTATTATATTTTGTAATTTATAATTATCAAATTATTGTTGTTATTATATTATAAAATTAAATATGCCACTGTAATTTATAGATAATTGGTTTGATAATAACAAATATTTGTTATTATCAAATATTTATTGTTATATATAATATTGTATTAATATTGTTATATATAATATTGTACATATATAATATTGTGTTTAAATATTTATATTTGATAATTTATTATTAAAAAATATAATGATACAACAATATTAATACTTAGATTATTATCAAATTATTATTATTATTATTAAATTAGTAATGTAATACTACCCATATATTTCAATAAATGAAATTTTACATATCAATATTTCATTGAAAATTAATGATAATTTATGATATTTATTTAGAAAATATTATGTTATTTAGACAATAAAGAAGATAATATTTATTATGAATTATACCTGTTTAGAGGTCTGCACGGTCCCGGGCTTGGCCCGAGGCCCGTACCCGGCCCGGCAGAATTAGGATAATTTTTTCAACGGGCAGGGCTGGCAAAAAAATTGAACGGGCCTGTAGGGCCGGGTCGGGCCGACAAAAAAAAAAAAAAATTAATCGGGCCTATCGGCCCGATATAAGAATTCAAGCGAAGCAGATAAAATACGAGCCATTTAAATTAATATGATTTTCTCGAGAAGTATAAATGTGCGTCACGAGCCGATGCGAGTTTAACGACATCAATACAGATATGTAACATGTCCATCGTAGAGATCGGCATCGTACAGTTACAAGATGTCTGATTACGGGTTTAATTTTTTTTCAGCAGACTCGTGCCGGGACGGAACTGGTCTTAATCGATCTCAGGATGTGTAGGACAGGCATTATGTTTTGTAAAAGTATTAATAGTGATAATGAACTTCTGTTAACAGTATCTTTGGAAATATACCTTAAGGGGTTCTCATATTCACTGCTCAACAATGCGAAACTTTCAAACACATTTTCTGACTAATTTTCAGTGGCGTAGCTACATATTCAGCGCCCTGGAGCAAGTAAAGTTTGTGCGCCCTCTTGCCACTCGAAAAAGTTCTGCGAAATTTTATTTTGAAGTTTAAAATTTATATACTATTCTTAATTTGATTTAAAACCTTACTTTTATTTGAAAGTCAAAGTATTTTAACAACTTATTAAATACAAATAATTAAAAATAAATAATGAAATGAATTATAAATCTTTAAGTACAGAATACCTACCAATATTTTCTGCGAATTAAGCGGGATTTTCGTTTTAAATGCGCCAATGGACTATTTAAAACGTTGCGCCCTCTTATCACCAATATAATCTGCCGCCCTTAGTATATGTTTTTCTTTTCAAGTGTTTTGAAGCATTGATGAATACTGATAAAAAACACACTAAAGTCAATATTTTTTAAATTTAATTTTTTTTTTTTTTTTTTTAAACTTTTTGCATATGCGTGAAACATGTTCTTCTGTTTTTAGTGCCAGAAAATAGTAAAATTCCACAAAATTCAAAGTATCATAATTCGGCAAGTTTTGGTCGCACAAAAAAGGAATTTTTATTTGCTTCTGTTAAAGTACGGAGAAGATTTTTCTAAATGTAATGTGTAGAACCCCGGGAACGAATAAAAATGTAAACCTCGTAACTTTAAAAAAATAAGTATTTTGACATAAATTACTTTTAAGAGGATGAAGAACAACTTTGAAACATTCTTACTATTGGAACTATATCTCTACAGCTAATGGTTTAGAAAATTAGCCAACTGACAACGATAATAGTTAACACCGGGGTTCTCGCTGGCTTTTGACTATCTGAGCAATTTGGCTAACAGCTAAAGAAAAACTAGCCAAATTCAAATAACAGTAATAATAGATTCGTCTTGAAACAATTAAAAATATCAAAACGAGAATTATGAGTTACACAGAAAAGGTTTAATCGTACAATAACATCATTTAGATTGTCGCCGACAGGGAAAAAAAACTCTTGCAATTTGGCGATTTCAATCTATACTTTTCTTGCCAAATGAAACATTCTGGAGGCGCGGTGGCGATCAGCAGCGAGAACCTTGATTGAAACGCTTGCATTTTACTCAAGATTGCAATTTTTATTTTCTGTATACATACAATGTAAGGAAGGAAATAGGAAAACATTGTAATCACAATAAAAATCCATTAAAATAATTGAAACAATGGTATATTTTTACATTTTCAAATACTCTGAATCCGTTCTCACATTTTTTTTTTTTACAATAATTCAATATGTATGTGTGCATTTTTGTTAGCTATTAATTTTCAAAGAAATCGGCCGACGGGCTTCGTATCTAAACTATTTTTCAACCAACGATTCTGTGACGAACGATAACTGATGATTTTCTCTTATATCTCAATTAAACTATTTTTATTGCTCACGCTCATCTTATATCTATACAACAACGTTTCACCACGCAGACAGTGGCGGCACGACAAGGGGTTCTGAATAACTTTACTACCAAAAATTTTATATACCATTATTCTTGTAGGAAAGTAATTGTGAACCCTTGAAGAGCCGCCACTGCATGCAGGGTCGAACTCGATAACTGTCAAATAACGCACACATTATTTTATCACCTTTCTAGTAAAAATCTATAATATCCATTACCATTCCAGTTTTTCTTCTTGGGATGCTTTCAATTTCGGAACTGGATTTGAAAGTATCCTTATATATAAAAGAAAATCGAAATAGTAAAAAAATAACCGTTTAGATATCGACCATTTATTTTATGCAATAAAAAAAAAAAAAATCATTTTAAAATATTGAAATGTAAATGCGAAATTTGTGAAGAATGTTTTGATTAATTAAACCTATTTTTAACTTATTTTTTTGCCGCGGGAGGATAAAATTTTTTTAATGGTGCTAGTAATATGAGAAACGTGTAAATGTTATTAATTTGATTTTAAAGCAAAGTTGTCAGGCTAGCTCAGATTAAAATCACACAGAAGTTTCACATAATTTCAAGATAACACTTTCTCGGGGTATAACTTTAAATATTTTTTTATTTAATCTTGGTAAGACGGCACATCACAAATAGCACGACACATAACACATAGATAATAAAATAATAAAAGCGCGAATAACTTTCTACATGTTAGCACAACTCAAAACAGAACAGAACTCCAACGAACTTACAGCATTTCTCATTCGGCAAAGCTCAAGGAAAACGGTCACGTGACTGCCGGTAGAGTCTATTTGTTTTAAAACGGATGGCGCGCGTTACAAAGTATCTTTAAAATAGATTTTATATAGTAAACTCTTTCTAAAGCTCTATGTAAGACAAATTTCTATCTTATGCAGAATGTATTGTATTTAAAAATACTCTAGCAACAGGGTATAATCGAAGGGGTGCAAAAAAGAACATTCAAAGAGCGCCGAGTTGGACAGTCCTGTTTCAACGTATATACAAAATAGCTGACAATCGTCCTGAGTGTCACATTTATAGACAATATTGAAACAGTCTCGTTTTCATATTAAAATGTAATTTTTAAGAAAACGAGGTGGAACCCGTCGAATTTCGACGAAAGAAAATGTTTACAAAGGAAGTGTTGCATCAAATTTATAATACATCAACAAAAAATAATTAGAATAAAAAATCCATCTTACACTTGTTAATTTAGCTCGCCAAAGACATATTTTAACCTAAGATTAACAAAATACTTTTTTCATAAACTTCAACTGTTAAAATTATTGAAAAATTAAACTTTATTCATATACGTAATCAGTAACATATAATCAAGATAAGTAATTTTGATTAAGTTATTAATTGATGCTTGGTTACGGAATGAAAAATCCGCATAAATGATTTCACCTTGACATAATCATAGAATTTTCTACCTTTAAATCTAAACCGAATCAAGTCATTTCCCACGTTTCACATCCATATTAACCATTTAAAAACATTTTAACGCGCAATAGGTTATTAATAATAAATATTTTTTCAAGCTTGAAGTCACGTTTGTCAACTATTACAACTTTCCATGTTAAAATTCCCACTCGTGATTTGAGGTCTTAGTATAATATCTGTACCTGCGCGTAAAAATTCCAGAAATTTATAACTTTTAGACGTATTCAAGGGGAAATATCTCGTTTTATCAAATAAAATTATAGTTTACTTTTAAATATGACGTCATTTTCAGTCGCTGAAATATTTTGCTTATTGTCTCAAACTCAATATCAGCAAAATGAAAAAATAGTGAAATATAAGAGCATCATCAGGGAAATTGTGTCTTTTTTAAAGCATAACGTCATTTGCTGTTCAAATTTTTAAAAATGATATTTTTAATTGCAATGAGAAAATGGCATCAGTAAAAATATAATCAATAAAAATAACTAATCCACTTTTAATAGAAATGAAGTACTTCAGTTGCCACGATTAGAAAATTGGTATTAAAAACTATAAAAAAATTAATATCTCAGAAATAAATTGAGATACAGCTTTCAAACAAATTGCATTTAAAAGTGCATTTTTCTCTGCATACGACGGTGTAAACATTTAAAATGTGGGATGTTTAGAAGTTTAAAAATTTGCAGTAGCGAAAATTGCAAAAGCGAAATTTCATTTCAAATTTCAAAGTGTTGCCATTCGCAGAATGACGTATGCGTTACGCACAGATATGTTTGTCCTTTATAATATAGACCTTTATAATATAGATACTCTTTATAAATATTTTTGTGCAGAAGCCCAAAAATCCATGTAATAAACATTTATATAGGGGAAATTACAATCACAGCATTGTACGAATACATGAAGCCTACACATTTAAAACAAATAATAAATGATTTTACAAAAAACTTAAAAAAAAAAAATACTTGTATATATTTTGAAATATAGGCGACGCTCTTTTGTGCCAGACATTTTGAAAATTCTTGGGGCAGATCATGTCGCCATACGTAACAGAAAGAATTACAGAATATACATTAGGTTTTAAACGATTTAAAAGTCCTCTGAAACAAAAAAATTCATTTCTTCGCTTTGCAAAGAAAAAAAAAAAGATTAATAATAAAAAAATGCATAAAAAAAAGGATTTTTTAAAAATTATTAAATAATTTAAGACTTTTCATATCTAATGCTTGTTGCAAATTTTGTAAAATTTGTCTTGTTGCTCTACCTGATGGAGGGCGCAGCTTTACCTGGTTTAGGGCACACCGACCCGCAGGTCGGTTGCCCTTCGGGCCAGTCTGGAGCCTGCCAGTATGGGACTTAATTTAGTAAAGTAATATTTTTTCTTTTCTTTTTTTTTATTTATAGGCATTGTTTCAGCGTGGGTGGAATGAAAGTTTTTTGAAAATTATTTCATTAGAAAAATATTTAATCTTTATAAATGAAAATGCACGTTTTCCTTAAAATACAAGGTCTTTATCACCAGTGGAAATATTTCACTTTTGTATAAAATTAGGATCTAACTTTTTATTCATTGTTATACTGTTTTGAAATCACAGCGTTTCTTTAAACTGTTTGGAAAGTTGAGTGAAGTAACTGGAGATTTTTTTTCTTTATATCATTCAAAAATTTATTGACTATTATTAATGTGTGATATCAAATGGTAGTGTGGGTGGAGGGGCAGTGCCTGATTACGATCTAAGCAAACTCCCATTACTGCTTTTGAAAAATATGTTTTGCCTTATTTAATCCTAAAATTCTGATATTAAATATGGTTTAAAGCGGAAAAATTGTTTTCGAAAAAAGTGGTGTAAATTTGCATAAGCGATAATCAAGTACTAAGGAACACTGAATTTGATACTTAAGGGACTACTTCAGTCACGTGAAAAGACCCGCTCGATAATGCTAATCCTATGGAAGAAATTTATAAAGATATCTCGGTTGCATTTCAATATTTTTAAAGGATTTGTTTTCATTGTATAGCTGAGATTGATTTGCACAAAGGCCGTTTTTTACTTTTTAGATTTTGATTTCAGATTTTATTTATGAGGTTGCTTTCACTTTCGGAACCGGCTCCGAAAATGAAAGTGTCCTCATTAAAAAATATCTGTAAACAAAATCGAAAAAGTAAAAAATGGCCTTTGTACGGGATCAATCTCAGCTATCCAATGCAAAAAAAAAAAAATCATTTAAAAGTATGGAAATGCAACCGAGATATCTTTATAAATTTCTTCCATAGGATTAGCATTAGCGAACTGGTCCTTTCGCTTGACTGCAGTAGCCTCTTAACATTTTCTTCCTTTTTCAAAGAAAGTACTTATCAGTTCTGCATTTAAGATTTGCCATATTTTCAAAATCTCAAAAACAATTCTCACAAAATTTAATTTGCCGCTTCTCCCTGAATTAAAATTAAAACTTTGCGAATAGAAGTAATTTCTTTTAACCGTGTATAAAAACAAATTTTAAACCGAAATAGTTGAGGTTAAACACAAGATAAAATATTATAGGAGCATGCAAGATTATACATGAAAAAGGTTCATCTATAATATCTGATGAAGAATGAAAAAAATATGCAAATATTTTTACAAATCTTTATTTTGCCCTCTCTAATTTTGCGCCCTTAGGATTCGTGCGCCTGGAGCAGTTTGCTCCAACTGCTCCACGGTAGCTACGCCCCTGCTAATTTTTAACTATAAAGGCATAAAATTCACAGGCCTGACTATTGAAGGCATTTGGAAACGAATAGCTTTCTCCATATTTGATAAATTACTTACAGAGATAACAGAGATTCTTGTGATGTGACTGTACGTTTTTCTCCTTCCCTGTGCTATTGCTTCCGGAAATTCGATTCATAACGCTAACTTTGGCAGTATTTTCAGAGAAAGATATATTGCTTTTATCTATGAAAAAGACGGCATTTACATAGTTTCTGAATAAGAATACCTGGCAATCTTACGCGTTTCCGAAAAGAAATGAATTCTCAAATGTGTCGAAATGTAACTTCTTTCGATTTGAGAAAAGCATTAAAAATGAGAGAAATATTTTCGCAAATCTACTTTTTATCATACAGCTTCAAAAGGTATCATGCTTTTAATCCTTTATTCTGAACTACATTAACTTTTTAATGAATCCTTATTGGAATTTCGAAATGTCTGTAGAGACGATGACTAAAACACTGTGTAATCGTTAATGTTTACTATTGTGTGTTTTCTGCTTTGCGAACACATAGTAATCTAAAATATACTGTAAAATTTTCCCATAAATATGTATGTAGTATTCATTAAAAGAATCTTAATTGTATGTCGAGAAAAAACGGATTTTTTTTGTAGACATTGAATAGGGCCCGGCCGGGCCTGTTTTCACTAATTTTTGTACGGGCCGGGCCGAGAACTGTAAAAATGCAAACGGGCCGGGCCGGGCTCGGGCCGAACTTTCAATTTTTACACCGGGCCGGGCCGGGCCCGGAAATTCCGGCCCGTGCAGACCTCTACACCTGTTTTATTTATAACAAAAATATTATGTTATTTAGACAATAAAGAAGATAATATTTATTATGAGTTACACCTGTTTTATTTATAACGAAGATATTTAATGTCGATTTTTTATTTGCATTGATACAACAACAATAATATTAATATCTGGTAATATTTAATTACAATATGTTAATAATGATAAAAAATATATATTATAAAATATAACATACTGTCAGTGATGATAAAATATTTCAATAAAGTATTTAAGTATCTTAATATGAATAAACCAGGAAACATATTTAAAATATACTATAAATTAATATTGAAGATTTAAGTCGCTGGATTCACAAAAAAGTAAAATATCATAAGAAAAAGAAAATCCCAAGTCCTAAAACACCACTGTAAATCTAATAATAATAATATTTTTGTTGTTGTTGCTGTTAATTACCAGTTCAAATTATCTGTAAATTATATCAATAATCTGATTTGATAGAAGTAGTTGCGATATTGAGAAAAATGTTAAATTATTATCAAATATAACAATTTGTTCAGTGAACATATAGATTTTTCGCAATTTTGATTTATGAGAACCCATTTACTGAATAATCACTTCAACTAAAATCACTTTAGAGTTATTTATTGCTATAACTGTTATTTAAGAAAACCCTTATTGATATTTCTTGAAATAATAATCTAAAAGCATTAATCCATCATAAATCAACATTTCATTTCCTGTTGCAATAGAAATATATACGCAAGACAAACAATCCCATAAATTCATCATTATTGTGAAATACATTCCTTTTGTAATTATAGCAATTTTGAAGCTATAATTCATATAAGCCATCTTTTCTACTTGGACATTTTCTCAGTTGTTTATAATAACTTATAATTTAATATCATATGAAGATACTTTTCTATTTAGACATTTTCTCAGTTGTTTAAAATTAATTATTGTGATTTATATGTGTTGATCAAGGACACTTCCTGGTTTCAGTGCATTTTTACATTAGAAGAAGCAGTTGAACTCGAGCATTCACACTGTATGCAACAGTGTGAATACTCATCTTTCTAGCTGTGATTTCATAAATTTCGCAACCAGGCATCCAAAAATCCTAGTCCTTGTTAAACCGCATTTCTGTATCTGGACGATGTCAATCTACATTTGTTTCAATATAATTTTATTTTAATCTCTAGTATATTTATTAACTGTTGAAACAACATATACAATCCATCGAATCTCGTGTCATTTTAGTAGTTCCATAAACACACACATTTTTCCAAACATTAAAATTTGGAGGCACCGGCGAGATGTTGGATACTTTTTTCAAGCTTGGATTAAGTGTACGCTCATCATATCTTACTTCAGTTTTCTAAATAAAGTTTTCACCAGTTTTATGTGGAATTGACACAGACGACGGAGCACCTCGCATCACATTTATTACAGATAAGTACATTTTATCTTATTATTATTATCGGTTTGGCTTTTGTTTTTTACCCTATTCACCTCATTATTTGAATAATGAGTACTGACTTGGAAGCTGCAAAAAAGGCTGCTGAAGAATTGGAAAAAGCAGCTATAAATTTACGTGGCAGAGCTAAATGTACTCTAACAAGGATAAACAACTTCATTAACTCTGAGCAAACGTTTCAAAAGAATGATTTGTACAATAAATTAGAAAAGTTAGAGACAGTTTACTCAGACTTTGATAAATATGATGCTCAATTACCAGCTGAAGCATCTGAAATTAAGGAATTTGAAAAAAAAATATTATGAAACCAAAGTCAAACTGCAAACGGAACTTGAAAAAGTTACCGTAAATGTGCATGCACAATCTCAATTGATAAATGATCAGATTCCAGTTGTTAGTTCTACTATTTCTAACAATTTTAAATTGCCTAGGCTCAATATAGAGCAATTTAATGGTTATTTTAAAAACTGGTTGTCATTTAAAGATTTATATTTATCATTAGTTCATAATAACGACAGCATAACTAATATACAGAAGTTTCAGTATTTAAGAGGGTTACTAGGGGAAGAGCCAGCCTCTATTATAAAACATATTCCTATTTCTGAAAACAGTTATTCAGGAGCGTGGGAAAAATTGCTGTCGAGATATGATAAGAAAAAACAAATTGTTTCTACTTTAGTTAAAACATTCTTGGACATTCCCCCCATCACTCAAGTGAATGCATTTAGCTTACGCTGTTTATCAGATGTATCAGATGAAGTAATTAGAGGCCTTAAATCAATCGATGAAAAGGCATCTGGCCGTGACTTATGGCTAATTCATATTTTATTACAAAAGGTTGATTCTAAAACAAGGGAGGAATGGGCAAAATTGACCTCAAGCGAAGACTTTCCGTCTTTTGATCAATTTATTCAGTTTATAAATGATAGATGTTCATCTTTAGAGTTGTATAAAAGTGAAAATGAAGATTCGCATAAACAAGAGAAACAATATAACGCCAATAGATCTTTTTCCAGTGGCATTAGCAAATGTTTACTTTGTAAATTTAATCACTCACTTTACAAGTGTGTTAAATTTAAGGAATTAAGCACCAGGGATAGAGACAGTTTGTTAAGAAAAACAAGTTATGCAGTAATTGCTTGTCTGACAAGCACACTACCTGGCAATGCAATTCCTCTTACTCTTGTCACAATTGCAAGCTGAAACATCATACTAGTTTATGCGAAAGTAAACTGCAAAATTACGTGATATCAACTTCTCGTTCAAATGAAAAACAGAGCCACAAAAACAAACCTGATTCAGAGGCCGGTTTGATTCCGGATGACGATGAGAATAAAAAGGAAATTTCTCCTTCCATAAATGCAGTTCAAACATCTTTCGCACTTTTGCCCACTGCTAGTGTATATATTAATGATTGCATGGGTCAAAAGCACACTTTAAGAATCATGTGTGATAGTGGATCAGAGTCTACGTTTGTTTCTGAATCCTGCATGAAAATGTTAGGAATTAAAAGGAAAAACGCTAGGTTCCCCGTAAAAGGCCTGTCTAATTCAAAAATCGCAGTAACTAAGGGTTACGTAATGTTTGATCTTACATCAATTTATAATGCTGACACCAAGTTGTCTGTTAAGGCATTTATTTTAGATGATTTAACTGCTCCATTACATGCGGAAAAAATACATGGGAACCATTTTTCGCATTTAAAGAATATAAACTTAGCGGATCCACATTTCGGGACACCAAGTAAAATAGACATTATTTTAGGATCTGATTATTTCTTTTCTATTTTACTTCCTGGTCAAGTAACAGATACACAGAGCAATTTAATTGCTCAAAATTCAATTTTTGGCTTTCTCGTATCAGGGAAAATGCCACATTCTAGTACATCTCCAAATTCGATACATAATTTACACATTTATGAAGTTAATATTGATAAAGAGTTAAAGCGTTTTTGGGAAGTAGAAGAAGTATTTAATAAGAATACTCAAATGTTGTCACCTGAAGAGCAATTTGTTGAATCACATTTTCAGGAAAATTATTCAATTAACTAGTGTAATTGCCCGTCCTAGGACGGTGGGTAAAAATTGTGTTTTTCACTTAAAACTTGAAAAACTGATAAAAAAAAAATAATTGACAATATGGAAGCGTTTAGATGAGCAAAGTTTGTTCTAATAAATACACAATTAGCATTTACAATATTTCTGGGTAAACCAGGTTTTCCGGCTAATATACTACTATAACAAAATTAAGATTTCTTAATAAAACAAAAATTTAATAAATATGCAATAAAAGTGCGTAATTAAAACAGTCTGCTGCAAGTGTTGAAATAATACTATTTTTTTAATAACACTTTGAAATTGTATTTTATCGTTTACCCCCCCCCTTCCTCCCCCCTCCAAATTTTTTTAAATATGTATATTGATTAATAAATAAGTATCTCGGGTTGAATCCCAACCGTCTAATCCCCTAAGCTTCTGTCCTCCTGATGCAAAGCTATAAATCAAAAATTATTAATTTTACTTTTCGTATAAACATTAATTTTTTACTTTTAAAATATGGGATATGTTTTTTTTTAAGTTTAAATTTACATACACCTGTATATAGAAAAGGAAAATATAAGTAATGTGTAATTTAAAAATAAGTTACAAAATAATAAGCCTAAAATATTTTAATTGATTACTTTTTTAAAAGAAAGTCAGTTTTATCAATTTTTTGCAGGAAAAAAAAGGATATTTTAAAAAATACCATATCATTGTTTTCCGTGAATCACTTTATATGAGAAATAAATTAAAATTCCTTACATGTCGCAAAGAAAATTTAATATGATTGCAACTTAATACTTGAAATAATCTCAAGTGACACTTGGCGATTTATTTTGGTGGTTTAATGCGATGTGCCTTGCACTGATTTGTTAGGAAGAAGTGTATACTACTGCTCAATTATCAGGACTTGTAACCTTGAGAAGTAATCGCGGGGTTCCTGTTTCTTGTCAACCAATGGGAGAATGGATCCTTTTCCCCTTGAGTCTCTTCCTGGGAGACTGGTAAGATTGATGGATTCGCCTCGCCCAGCGTTACACTGGCTTTTATTATATAGAGATTCCGAGGGTCGTTTTGTGGTTAAGTTACCTTTTATTCAATCTAAATCAGAATTAGGTAATTCTAAACCTGCCGCAATTTCTCGCTTGCTTGCTATGGAAAAGAAATTTAGAGAAAAACCAGAATTTGAAAATCAGTACAAAGAGTTTATGTACGAATATGAAGAATTAGATCACATGGAATTAGTTGTACAAAATGACATTAATAATTATGAAAACAAACACTACTTTCTTCCTCATCATGCGGTTATTAAATCTTCTAGTATCACTACTAAATTAAGGGTAGTTTTTGACGCTTCATGCAAAACTTCAAGTGGTGTTTCCTTGAATTCCATTTTGGGTGTAGGCCCTAAGTTACAACGGGACATTTTCGAAATCTTACTTAATTTTCGATTTCCGAAAATAGTCTTTTCTGCGGACATAGGAAAAATGTACCGCCAGATTTTGGTAGCCGAAGAGGATCAAATTTATCAGCAAATAGTTTGGAGGTCAAATCCTAAGGAGGAAATAAAAAATTACAAATTGAAAACTGTCACATATGGTTTAGCGCCACCATCTTTTCTGGCAACTAGATGTATAAAACAAATCGCTCAAGATTATACAAAAAATCCTTGCATTTCGCGCATGTTAGAAGATGATATGTACATGGATGACTTATTGTCAGGTACGAATACTGTTAGGGAAGCGATAGAAACTTGCAAAGAAATTACAGATTGTTTAGACGCGCATGGTTTCCACTTGAGGAAGTGGAATTCGAATTCACAGGCATTTCTTAATGAATTTATAGATTCTTCTAGCACTGAATCAAATTTTGAAATCATTCCCAGTGACAACGGAAGCACCAAGGTTCTACGCTTGAGCTGGAACTCTTCATCAGATAGTTTTATTTTCATAACTGCATTAATACTCACTCCACCTCTTACAAAGAGACATATTTTAGCTGAGTCTGCACGTATTTTCGACCCGCTACGTCTAATTTCGCCCTGTACTGTAACTTTAAAGGTATTTTATCAGAAACTTTGGCTTACAAAAGGGGACTGGGACTCTATTATACCGCAACATCTTACAGACGAATTGCTACAATTTCAAATTTCCTTTAACGGACTAAATCAATTGTCTGTTCCTAGATGTGTCACGCTTTCATCCGGTAGCCCATTTGAATTACACGGTTTTTCTGATGCCTCAACATTGGCATATGCTGCCGCAATTTATTGCCGACAAGTTATAAGGGGAAAACAAACTCTTTTCTCTTAGTTTCTAAAACTAAAGTTGCTCCAATCAAACAGATTTCAGTGCCAAAATTAGAGCTTTGCGGTACGCACCTACTATCTAAGCTGTTCCGTTCCGTCATGGAAACATTAAAGAGTTATAAGCTCGATATTTTCGATTGGACGGACTCAAAAGTCGTCCTTTCTTGGCTATCTGCACATCTGCGTAAATGGAAGACTTTTGTCGCGAATAGAACAGCTCAAATCACCGAAATTCTACCTACAAAGCACTGGAGACATGTCCCATCCAAAGAGAACCCCGCAGATATCGCTTCACGCGGTATTGATCCAAAATGTCTTCCAGGTTGCGATTTGTGATGGAAGGGGCCAAGTTGGCTGGTTTTGGACCCATCCAATTGGCCCGAAGACGACTCAAATGCTGAGGAATTTGATGATCAAATCAAAGCCGAACAAAGGTCTGATCCAATTTTTTTCCTTTCACGCCCGCACATCAAATGATCTATTTGATAATTTGTTTCAAAAGCACTTTTTGCTTGCAAAAATTATTCGCATTTTGGCATATTGCCAAAGATTTATCAAAAAATGCAAGAAGTCTAACAAAGCAGAAATTTCTTCACCACATCTTACTTACAAAGAAACAAAAGATGCCGAAGAGAATATTGTTCATTGGATTCAGAATTCTTACTTTCAGGAAGAATTTAAATGTATCCAAGAACAGAAAGCTTTTCCAAAGAAAAGTGCGTTACAATCCCTCCACCCATTTATTGATGATAAGGGTCTGTTACGGGTGGGAGGACACTTACAAAATTCACAAGTATCATTTAATCACAAACATCGTTTAATCTTGCCCTCACAGCATAAAATGGCTGAGTTATTAATACAGCATCAACACATTGCCCATTTACATGCTGGGCCTTCACTGCTATCCCACATCATAAGACAATCTTATTGGATAGTTGGTGGAAAAAAAGATCATTAACAAATGCATCAATAGATGTTTAAAATGCTACAGATATAAAAGGCCCATTGCAACCCCTCAACTAATGGGGAATTTGCCAAAGCATTGAGTAACCCTGGAACGTCCATTTTTCTCCAGCGGTGTTGATTACGCAGGCCCTATATCTATTAAATTTAGTAAAGGTCGGGGTGCAAAAACAACTAAGGGCTATATAGCTTTGTTTATTTGTTTGGCTACAAAAGCTGTGCATATTGAAGCTGTGAGTGATATGACAGCTGAGGCATTTATCGCCACCCTTCGACGTTTTAGTGAAAGGCGAGGCGCCCCACGGCATCTTTACAGCGACAACGGCACCAATTTTGTCGATGCATCCAGAAAGTTGGACAAAATTTATGAATTGTGGCGTTCAGTTACAGATAATGAGATAATGTCACATTATCAAGCTGAAAACTCCCTGGAATGGCATTTCATCCCTCCCTCTGCCCCACATTTTGGCGGGATTTGGGAGGCTGCGATAAAATCGGCAAAGTATCACATCAAGCGAGTCATAGGAGAGACATTGCTCACTTTCGAAGAGCTAGCGACATTACTCGTCCAAATAGAATCCTTGCTAAACTCGCGGCCGCTTATACATTTAAACGATAATGATGCTGATTCAATAAATGTTCTCACTCCCTCACATTTTCTTACAGGGGATGTCTTGCATTCCATACCTGATGAGTCAGCAACCACTACAACCAATCTAAAGGAAGGATGGGAACTGATCCAAAACATAAAAGCTGGATTTGCCAGACGGTGGACCAGAGAATACCTGGCCTCGCTGCAACCCAGAGTTAAGTGGAAGATCGCCACGCCTAACATCGAGGTGGGTCAGATAGTGTTACTCATGGGCGCAAATCAACCGCCTGGAACTTGGCCGTTGGGCCGTATTACGGAGGTTCACCCAGGCAGTGATGGACTCAACAGAGTGGTAACTGTGCAACGCGGGTCTTCATTAGTCAAGCGTCCAATCAACAAAATAGCATTACTCCCTCAGTCTCAGGACTAAGGCCCTGATAGGGGGGGGAGGAGCATGTTCAGTGAACATATAGATTTTTCGCAATTATGATTTATGAGAACCCATTTACTGAATAATCACTTCAACTAAAATCACTTTAGAGTTATTTATTGCTATAACTGTTATTTGAGAAAACCTTTATTGATATTTCTTGAAATAATAATCTAAAAGCATTTATCCATCATAAATCAACATTTCATTTCCTGTTGCAATAGAAATATATACGCAAGACAAACAATCCCATAAATTCATCATTATTGTGAAATACATTCCTTTTGTAATTATAGCAATTTTGAAGCTATAATTCATATAAGTCATCTTTTCTACTTCGACATTTTCTCAGTTGTTTATAATAACTTATCATTTAATATCATATGAAGATACTTTTCTATTTAGACATTTTCTCAGTGGTTTAAAATTAATTATTGTGATTTATATGTGTTGATCAAGGACACTTCCTGGTTTCAGTGCATTTTTACATTAGAAAAAGCAGTTGAACTCGAGCATTCACACTTTACGCAACAGCTCATCTTTCTAGCTGTGATTTCATAAATTTCGCAACCAGGCATCCAAAAATCCCGGTCCTTGTTAAACCGCATTTCTGTATCTGGACGATGTCAATCTACATTTGTTTCAATATAATGTTATTTACATCTCGTGTCATTTTACTAGTTCCATAAACACACACAGTTTTCCAAACACAATTTATTATCTAATATAGTAATATTGTTATTTATTTATAAATCACATAAAAGTTGATGATGGAATAAAAAGAGTCAAAACTGTTTAAGAAAATATTTTTATCATTTTTGACAGGAATATACGTATATTGTTCAGGTAAATTCATTATAAATATCAAATCAAATAAGTTTACATAAGCTCTACACTGTATCACAATAACGAGAAATTGAAATATTTTTTCGAACGCTAAAAAGTAATCGCCAATTTAGCTTGATGACATATAGCAACATCGGTAACCCCGTACAAGTTTTCTAGCAAGTGAATTTCAATCTAAGTCATCACGCATGCGCAGTTTCTTGTTTTTGCTATAACGGTTGGGATTCGCGAAAATTCCAAATTCATCAGCGCATTGAAAAAACATAACTGGCGTTCGAATGATACACGTACGATGAAAATTGCCGGCGTAAAACACTTGCAAAAAAGAAACGAAAGAGTGGCTACAAGACATGTTTTTCAATAGCCGATTTTTTTTTCACTTGTGAACTGAGTAATGTTGTGAGATTTGTTTTAAAATGTATTTTAGAGTTGTGTTTGTGTACACATAGTGAAAATAAAAATGTAATCATTTGTTTTAGTGTGCTGAATATTACGTTACATAGGAACTGATTAGGATTGAGTGCAACTGTATTACACTGGCAATTTTAGTCATACGTGTATCGTTCCAACGTCCAACGTTCCAACGTGGTTTTTCAATGCGCTGATGAATTTGTGCAGGAAAAAAAGGGGGTTGCCATTCGAAAATTTCGAAATTTTTTCACTGTAACAGTAACCGTGAGAGCTCTATTGTTTTAAATCATCACGATCTCGAGCGCATGCCTTCAAATAACTAAATCTGAAATCTCCTTTCGATTGGTTGAGTGGTTACGTCGCTAGGGGTACATATATCAGAGAATTTTTTATGACCACCCTGTATATATGTTATTTGTATTTAGTATTTAGCAAAGTTGAATCCATAAAATTGAGTTGTTGTATAGAGATTCTGTTTTTTAATGTTATTAACAGATTACCAAAACAATTTATATTTAAAAAGAGCAACTATATATGCGGAAGATTAAGAAAAAAATTAGCTTTCAAAACTGTTAGAAATACTAATCTCTTCAGAAATAGATAAAACTTATCATATGTCAATTTAATTGCTTTTCAAAAACACTTAATGTCTGCAATAGGTTAAATTATTTACATCATCCATCCATCCTGTTACGAAAATAGAACATTACTTCCTGTTTCATCTTTTGAACTGTCAATCAAATGTTATAAACACTTACATTATAAAGCTACAATATTGACATTGTAAAGAACTATATCAATAATTTATTGACTTTAGATGAAAATAAGTATTTTATTAATGAACATAACCTTGAATTTATTTATGTATTTAATGTAATCAGAACAATGTTTTATATTATTAATCCTGTATCTGTATGTGTTTTAAACAAGAAAGGAGCAAAAAATGAATGCTCCAGTGTGTATCCTTTTAGTCATATATAAATTAATTTAATTCCAAAAAAGTGGTACAAAATTTTTGTTGTACAAATAATGAGAAAAATACACTCTTTTTAATAAATATCTTTACAAGCTTTTACAGGTGAAATCACAATGGATTTTTCATGTTAATTAATAAATGGATAAATCTCAATGTTTACGTGGATAAGCCGAAAATTCGCGGACGATCCTGGAGAAGAAGGTAAGCTGAATTTCCTTATATTTATTATATGATTTAAATGTGATTATTTTTATATCACATTAGTCTCCCTTCAAATAATCACTAACAAAGATTATGAGACTGATGTGCTGCCTTCCTTAAATATTAAATATTAGTATATGATAATTTAATAAAGGGGTTTATTTGAAAATTAAAAGGTGGTAATAGAAACAAAAATGGCTTCAGTAAAAGATGCACAGATTATAGAGAAGCTCAACTCGACAAATTACAGCATTTGAAAATTTAAAATTGAGATGCTTCTCATAAAAGATCTTTTTGAGATCATTACTAAAGAACCACCAAACCCAATTACAACCGATTGGTCTAAAAAGGACCAGAAGGCCAGAGCTGTTATTAACCTCAGTGTTGAGGACAATCAAATCGTCCACGTAAAGAATATTCAAAATGCTAGAGACACTTGGAATACTTTAAAATCAGTTCATGAAAGAAGTAATTTATCGAGTAAGTTATACTTACCATGCAAGTTGTAAAGCACGAAATTAACTGAAGGTAGTGGGTGATATGGTAAAACATACACCAAAACATTTCCAAATACCAACCATAGGGGGGAAACATACTTCTTAACATTTGTAGATGATTATTCTAGATTTACCAAGTGGTGGTTTGTCAATATAGTGTTGAAAAAAAAGTGAAATATATTGAAGAGATTTCGTTAAAGAAGGTTTGATATAAACGCAATTCTATACTAAAATTTGACTACATATTGCCTAAACGTAAAAACTTAATTAAAATTCCATTAAAAATTTATATGAATTCATAGCTTTATTCTCTGTTTTAACTAAAAACACATGTGTTAGATAAAAATTTCATATTTTTCAAAAAGTGTGCCCCGAAGGTACGCACATACCTTAAAACCACATGCTCAACAGCTGAAAACGCAAATCAACGTCATCTAACTCCCATATTCATTATAAAATGCGTTTTAGCTCTTTTACAGGTATATTCTTGTAGGCGAACATCAACAATTTTCGCCTAAAAAACTTAAACTAAACCTGCAGAACTAAAATGCTTTTAAAACCTCAACCTTCTCTGTGCAGCCTTGTTTTCTTTACCATGTGCCCTGAAGTGCTATGCAGTATGTGTCCCGGTCAGGTGGTCAGACTAATGCATGTGTATATAATCTAACAAAAACATAGCTGTGAAAAAAGGGAGCCAAGTTCTGTAAAGACAATGGCAAGAAAAGAAGTGATATCTAAGTGGGTGCCAAGTTCAAATAAAATTCACTCAAACTTACCTACTGAAGTATTATAGCATTTTTTAAATTGTTTAGAAATAAAAATTATTGATAGAATATTAATAATAAATCTAGAACTTGGCAAGTTTTTACCTACAAGTCATTTATTTTTATTAATGACATTATTATATCTAAACTTGTTATTTCATGTTTGAAAGCCTTCATTTGAGTGAGCTCCTTCCCCTTGAAGGATGGTGTGATAAAATATATCCCACCTAATTTTAACTGCAAAATGCAACATTGACACTAGAATTCAGGACTAAAAAGTTTAATTTTATTAAATACGTGAAAAGAAGCTTTTACCCATTTTGAAATAAATTTGTTTTTAAATTCTGGTGTGATTGAATCATTTCAGCATGTCACGAATAAAAGCTCTTTGCCCCTGAAGGGTTAAAAAGGGGTGCAGTCTCTAGAGGGATGACCAAGAACAAGCGGAAAGGTAACTGTCTCTTTCTCAGGCCTTGCCTGAGGCCCTCAGGCCTCTTTCTCAGGCCTAGTCTGTTTGCATTGAGGTTTCCGAAGGGTGGGTGCTAGAATGATAACCAAAGACGAGCGGGAAAGTATTTGTGTACAGTAAACTCTGTCTAAGGCGGAATCGATCGGGACCGAGAAAAATTTCCGTGGTAGACAATATTCCGCCTTAGAGAAATTTTACTCTATGTCTATGTATTTGCAGGGGATTGGAAATCTTTTACTGCAGAGTTTACTGTATTTATTGGTTTATCAAATCTTTAACATGAGTCATTTGTTTATAATAATAACTATATAATTTTTTTTATAATGACATTGTTGTTAATCATCATCATTTTATTAAGACATGAAATTGATAGGCATAGCATTTATCAAAAACTTGCCAAGTTCTAGATTTATTATTAATATGCGATCAATAATTTTTATTTCTAAACAATTTAAAAAATGCTATGATACTTCAGTAGGTAAGTTTGAGTGAATTTTATTTGAACTTGGCGCCCACTTAGATATCACTTCTTTTCTTGCCATTGTCTTTACAGAACTTGGCTCCCTTTTTTCACAGCTATGTTTTTGTTAGATATCATTACTTTTTGTAAAGTTACAATATATTTAGACACTTTACTTAATGTTTTTTAATGTGTTTACATGAGACTATTTTATTCACCAAGCAACATTCAATTTTAATTTAAATTTCCTACAACAAACTATTTGGCTGTCAATTTGTAGCAGAAATCTATATTTTAATACTGCTACACTGAATGCATGTTTTGAAACGAAATGTATTGATTCGAAATTTTTATTGTTTCTGAAACAACAATTCCTATTAAATTCCTATATTAAATTTTCCTATTAAATTTTTCAATTAATTATCCTATAGCTGGGCCTGCTTTTTTGTACTGGAAGTAAAAAATAAAGTTATGTGCTTATGCCACACTATGTATCATTCATCCATGGGTGCGGGCAAAGAGGCAGTGCAGAGGAAGGACATTGCCCCTCCCTGGATTTTTAAATTTAATTAACTAAATAAACTTTTCTCTGATGATTTTGAAAATAACAAGTGGGTAAGTGTGATCACAGATCGCACAGAGGGTTTTGTTTAATATTCCTTTCAAAACACTTTATCCTTTTGAAAAATCTGTTAGTTCCACATTTCGCAACCAGGGGCGCACTCTATTCTAAACAAACCTCTATCCGAACGAAACTCCGTTTTACGTACTATCCGTAGATATATTAGTCGAGTGGATTGAGCCCATAGTACCCGAGATAAGTAGGTGCACCTGGCGATAAAAAGTGGAACTAAAATATGTAAGACTATGGTGCATAATATGAAAGAATGGTCAAAGGGGTGTCAGCAAAAGTTAGAAAAGTGCTCCCCGGGTGAAAAGGGCGGATGTTAGAAAAATTGCTTAAAATACACAAGTTAGAGCCCGGAGGAGTAAATAATATAAGACTTTTTGAAAGTTTTATGATTTGTCGTGTGCTCTGACGTATTCAGCTATACGTACGCAAAAAGTCATGTCTCCAACTTAATTAGGGACTCCCATAGAAAGAATTGCTTAAAATACATATGTGGTAGCTCAAAGGGTTAAGCGTAAGACTTTTTCAAGATTTTATGATTTGTCGCCTAGCCTTAGGTGTTCTGCTATAAGTATGCAAAATTTCAAATCTGCAATTTAATAAGGGGCTCAGTTAGAAAGAATTGCTTAAAATACGCATGTGGAAGCCCAAAGATTAAATGTACGACTTTTTCAAAATTTTATGATTTCTCGTTTGATGTGAGGTGTTCAGCTATAAGTATGCAAAATTTCACGCCTCCAACCTAATTAGAGGCTCACTTTGAAAGAATTGTTTAAAATACACATGGGGGAGCCCAAAGGGTTAAATGTACGACTTTTTCAAAATTTTATGATTTCTCGTTTGATGTGAGGTGTTCAGCTATAAGTATGCAAAATTTCACGCCTCCAACCTAATTAGGGTTCACTTAGAAAGAATTGTTTAAAATACACATGTGGGAGCGCAAAGGGTTAAATGTACAACTTTTTCAAAATTTTATGATTTGTCGTTTGATGTGAGGTGTTCAGCTATAATTATGTACAATTTCACGCCTCCAACCTAATTAGGGCTCACTTAGAAAGGATTGTTTAAAATACACATGTGAGACCCCAAAGGGTTAAATTTACAACTTTTTCAAAATTTTATGATTTGTCATTTGATGTGAGGTGTTCAGCTGTAAATATGCAAAATTTCACGCCTCCAACATGTATAGTATCTGAGAACGGGCTCTGTGACGGACAGAATATCTCAATTTGTTGATTTTCTGTAAGCAAGTAAACCCACATAAACCCCCAGTAAGTACATAGGTTTACAATGGAAGTCTATGGGAATTTGGCGAAATATCAGAGATATCGCCAAGGTGGCGTCACTTTTGGCGACTAATTTTGGTCGCCAAATTTGGCGATATATCGCCATGTTGGCGAGAAACTTGGCGGTATTTGGCGACAGAACAGCGTCCCCTCCTACGGCAAATTAAAATTTCGCCTAATAGACGCAATGGTAAAGTAAAAATGGGCACCCCCAGGTGGGTAATTAATCGATTTTCACAATTTTTTTATTTTTTTCCTTAGTTTTATAGTGTAAACGAACTTCGCACCAAATTTGAAGTCTGTAGCTGCAGTAGATATACGAGATCTTTTTGATGAGTGAGTCAGTCAGTCAGTCAGTCAGTGGTAAAATAATCGGATATCAGACATTTTCAAATGTCATTATCTCGGAAACTAATCATGCGTTATTTATAAAATTTTGGATTTTAGGTAATTAGGGTGGCCTTACTACACATTTCGTATAACAAGTACGTAGGTCTCATAGATTTTCAGTTGTAGAGCATTGAAATTAGATGAAAACAGCTCGAAATGGTTCGTGTAAATAACACACGGCTATGTCAGGCGAACTTGGCTGACACACTGCCGTGTGTCTAGATAACTTATATGTTATTGTTTTAGTTTATGTGTAACTTATATCTAACTTATTTGTATGTGTTATAAGTTTCTTGTTTGAGAATACTTGGAAGAAAGAACGATGAGAGTCCTTGAACATTTCATGAGCTCATTCATGAAAAATATGAGTTCTGATAGTTCTTGAAAAATGCATAATAAATGTTTACTTGAAGTATCCAAGGACACTCATTTAATAAATTTAATAAATTTATTTGTTAAATAAATTTATGGAAGGTTTTAATGATTTTGCAAAGGTATTCTCAGCATGCTTAGATAAGTAAATTAAAAACGGAAGGCATATTCTGAAAGATCGTACTCTTACGTCTCAAATGCCGCAATCAATTAAAAAAATCCCTGCCGGCCCGGCCTACAGGCAGAGGTAGATTTCGAAGTCAAATATACTAATTTCACAAACAAAAACTAAATCATGATTAGAGATAAATCCACTTTAACAATTTTATCTGGCCGCTTTTGACGAGTTTTTATTTCATTTTTATATAATAGCTGGTTTTATAGGAATCATGTTAGGGCGGTATTAAAAAAAAATACTTTTCCATGCTCAACAACTCGACATTTTCTGGCATAATTCCAGATTCATTTTTAATATAAAAAAAATATGAAACTTGCTGACGTGATTTTTGAAGAGATTTATAAGCGACCTGTGTTTTTATTTTTTGTTCAATTAATTAAAACTTGATATATAAACAATTATTTTCTCAGAAGAACAATATTTTTCGTTTCTAACACAATCGCTTCGGGAAATTCCGTTCAAAATGCCCACTTTGACATCATTTCTTGAAATATATTCTGCCTCTATCCAAAAATCGATCATTACAGTACATTATATAGTTTCTGAATAAGCGAATCTACCAATTAAATGCGTTTGGAAGCAAAAATGTATTTAAAAATGAGTCAGAAAATAAGCAGTTTGGATTTGAGTGACAATGATTTTTCCAACACAATCCACTTCGGTAGATTCGGTTCAAAGTGCCCTTTTTAACAGCATTTAAAAAAAATATATTCTGCCTCTATCAAACAATCGACCATTACGGTAGTTTATATAGTTTCTGAGTAAGAAAACGTACCAATTGGAAGCCTTTGAGAGCAAAAATGAATTGTAAAATGAGTCAGAAAATAAGCAGTTTGGATTTGAATACACCCTTACTAAGATGATTTTTTTTCGTCAACCGCTATGTATTTTTAATTTGTTTTGCTGTAAGAATTGGTCCTATCCAAAACTTGTCTATATAGATGTTGTAGACAAAATTAAGAAGATATATGATAAATTCATGGGGATTTTATATCTTTTGAATTGACGGAGTTATGGATTTTTTACTTCTTCAAACCCCCTTTTTGTTTTCGTTTTTAATTTTTTTTTGCGGTACGAATTGGTCCTATCAAAAACTTGTGAATATAAAAGTTGTAGATAATATTATGGAGATTTATAATAAAATTAATTGGAATTGATATCTTGAGAATTGACGAAGGTATGAATTTTTTTCTCCCAAAAACCCTATTTTTTGCGCCCCTTGAGCCCATTTTTAACTTTATCAAAAATCTGTGATACATAAATTTTTGACCCTATTTTTAGAAGTAATAAAAACTTTAAACTGATTTGATATGTACAAAAATTAAGAAGTTATGGGGGGTTTTCTGTTTTCACAAAACCCCTCCCTATTTCCATCCCCTTGGTCCGATTTTGCCCATTAACGAACTTGACCGAGATTTTATGGCCATTGATTTTATGTATCAGTTTGGAAGAGATTGGTGCAGAATTACGAAAGTTATCGTGTCCAGAAGAAAGTGATATATATAGATAGATAGATAGATACATACATAGATAGATAGATAGATAGATAGATAGATAAAGTTTTTTACTGAGGGTGGTTTGGGGTTCTAGGGGTCATGATCGGTGCAGATCTGCAAAAATTTTTCAGAAATTCCAACATAGGAACGATCCCAATAGGTAGTATTTCATACGAAATCTACCTAAAATGTATCGCAGTTAACCACTTGAAATTTTTTTTCAAAAAGGGGTCGTTTTTCAGAAAAAGTTTTTCTCCCTTATTGCAACGCCCGCCCCCTCCAGAACGTACATAGATAACACCAGACGCCATACACAGACAACGCCCATCCAGAGCGCAATTTTAGAGGTTCCATAAAACCAAAAATATTTTCTTAAAGTTAAAACCTTCTTCTAATCAATGGTGCAATCGGTTTTAAAATATATGCATTTAAACTCTTTCAAATACATCGGCGAATGTAAGTCACTTCGCGCCTAACGGAGACGATATTTTCTACGCTAAAAGTAACTAAACGTCCGTATTTTAACGCAATCTTTTTAGAGCATCTCCATATATCAGATTTACATCACCTACAAAAATTTTGAAACGTTCGGATTACCCAACCGAACGTTTCAAAAATTTTGAAGATAAATATTTTTTACAAAATAAAATGTGGGAAATTTCGACAAAATCTGTAAAAACCTGAGTGTTTCGGTGCCGTTTCGCTCGCTTTCGGTGCGCATAGATTCCGAAAATCAAATTACGCTGCAAATAAAATATCAAATAGCATATGTACCTACTTTCAATTCAATATTTTTTAATTTAAAAACATAAATTCAGCCCAGGTAGCAGTTTTAGTTTGCAGAAAATTTTCAGCAATCTTACTTTGCAGATTTGCAATGTTGCAGCAAGCTCAGCATGACAAGTCTGAAAGTTCATAACAAGACTGCAACAAGATTATGCAAACTCCGAAGTCACCATACTTTGAACTTGCAGCTAAGTTGTCGTGCAAGTTGCAATCTTGTTGCATCAATCTTACTGCAAACTCATAGCAAACTAGTAATATTGCGATGTCAGACTATTTGCAAACGCATAGTAAATTTGCAATATTGTCATGTCAGAACATCTGCAAATGAATTGCAAACTCGGAATCTTGTCATGACAAGTATAGCTGCAAATATGTAGTAATTTCATTGAAATGTTGTCAATTCTCTGAATTTTGCGTGTAGTACACAGGTAAAATAGGATTTTTTGAGACAACAGATGCCCATTCACCCAAATTTGGGAAGAACTTCGTTTTGATACTAAAAATGAAGATCCAATGAGTACTAAAAAATAAAGTTGTTTTATCATGTTTTTTGCGCAAAAGGGGGCATTGTTAGCTCAGGGAGGGGGGTAACTAAAAATAAATAAATAAGTAGGTGAAATGGGATATTGTTTATTATGTTTTTTATAATTCCGAATCAGGTGAAATCATCAGCAAGTCAATACGATTATTTCTTACAAAGTTACGGCAGGTTTTATTAATACAAAGTCTTTTGCAAGTAAAATAGGTTTTTACAGTAACAAGTGATTGCTATTCACGAAAGCTTGAGACAAACCTCGTTTTGGCACTACAAATTAAGATCCGATGAGTCTCCAAAATGTAAAATTGTTTTACTGTTTTTTTTTTTGGGGGGGGGGCATTTTTTGATGGGCATTTTAGCTCGAGGGGGGAAAATTCAACTTTTTTTAAATAGATCAAATGGGATATCGTTTCGTATGTATTTGAATAACATTATCGGCAAGTCGATACGAACATCTATAAGAAAGTTACAGAAAAGATTTTATCAATGCAAAGTGGAAAATTATATTTTATTTTTTACATAGTTTTGACACATTTATTTTACGTTTAAAAAGAGTTTTTTATATCATATTAAGCAGGGCTCCCAAATGGTCCGCCAACTGAATACCAATAAATTTTAACAGAAAAATTTATGGTAGGTTTGCGCTAGAATTAACTTTCAAATGTGTTTCCGGGGCGGTTTGTAAGAAAAATCTAAAAAGAAATTTTTTCTAAAATAATATTGGTATTCAGTTGGCGGACCATTTGGGAGCCCTGTATTAAGTCATCTCAAAACTATTAAATGTCTTCAAAATAGCAATAGTCAAAATCAGGATAATTTTGAGTTTATTTCAAAGTCATTAAATTTACCAAAATCCACGACTTATAATCTGGCCTAACTTTGTAAACAATGATCGTATCGGCTTGCTTGCGATATCATTTGATTCAGAATAAAAAAATTCACAACAAACGATACCCCATTTGACATTTTAAAAATAAGTTCTGTTCGTCCATGCATGTTAAAGCCCCCCCCCCCCTCCTCAAAAAGAATCCCACGATGATTCAACTTTATTATGGGGGAACAAATCGTATCTACATTTCTAGTGCCAAAATGAAGTTCTTACCAGATAAATTTTCTTGAATGGCTATCAGTTGCTGCTGTAAAAACCTACGGTACCTGCACCAAATTATAGTTTTCGACTTCGTATTCATAAAACTTGTCGTAACTATGTAACAAATGATCGTATCAATTTGCAAATGGTAATCATTCCATTAAATAATAATAATAATAATAATAATAATAAACGATACCTGTCTCTTAACATACCTAAAAAAATTTTTAGTTTGCCCCTCCCGCTCCCTGAGTTAAAAATGCCCCTAAAACATGATAAAAGAACTTTATTTTTTAAGGACTCATCGAATATTCATTTTTAGTATCAAAATGAAATTCTTCCCAAACTTTGGTGAATGGTCACTAGTTGCCGCATTTCTACTCAAGTTTTGATTGTATATTTTTTATCTGTACACTAATAGTCGTACTTTTGAAGGTTGTGCGAGTTTTGTTCGGGATTCCATATAATCGGAGGTTTGTCAAATGCTTGACATTTTTATGCTATAGACCGAGTAAACAAGGACTTATAGTTTAAAGTAGATTCCAAATCACCACAAATATACTACCACAACCGCAGGAATTAAACCCGACATAGTTGAATCGGAGGCCACAGGGCTAACCATTCAACTCTGGTAAGCCCCAATAACTTCCAATAATATACCTTAATTTGTTTAGAAGTTTTATTAGACTCGCCAATTCTCAATTAGTTGCTTATTCGCTTCTAATTCTTAGAAGGTAATTAAAAACATTATCTAAAAATAAGTGGTCCATGTACATAACCAATGCAAAGCAAACCTAGATGAGTATAAACACACACCCTCAATTTTAATTTCATATATAATTTTATTAAAGAAAATATAATTTATTTTCATTTCTTTTTGGCCAGAGTGGAATATATGGCTAAAACTTATTAGCTTCCAGAAGAAAAAAAAAACTCATTTTAAAATTAAAATTTCCCTATGGGGCGATCCATAAATGATGTCACACTTTTTTTCAACATTTTTAACCCCCCTCCTCCCCTTTGTCACAAAATGTCACTCTTCACCATACCCCCTCCCCTCCCCTTCTCACATGTCACGCTATATTACGTAAATATATACTTGCAGCTCAGAAACAAAGCACTATGTTATAGGTCATATTTCAAATTTTATTTTTGAACTTTAACTATGTGTTTTAATGACATTTGTGAGCATAACGATAAAACTGATTCGTGTATTTATTTTGTATGAAATAAAATTACGGTTTACAACAAAAAACATAATATACAATAATAATAAAATATTAATATGAAAGAGCAATTGAAAACAGTAGTATTTTAGAATTTGAAATGGAATTTAATATATTTGGTTTTTAAATCCTATATTTACTTTATGAACACAAAATACTTTAAAACAGATTGATTTTGAAGAAGAAGCCTCAATATTAGTTTTACTTAAATGGAATTGACATAACATTTCATTTGTCACATTAATATGAACATTTATAAAATTATATATTAAATCATAAAATAGAAATTACTCCGAATCATTTACTATAACGACTCTTCCTCCCTTGGAGAAAATATATGCTCGTCCATAGAGTACACAGGCATTTTGGCATCGCACTCATCCTCGGGAATAGTAAGTCCTCTAATATCTATGCAATGTTAGTAAGGCCTCTAATGTTTAACCAAAATGTGTGATGTCAGACTTCTTCTTACCCCCTCCCACCCCCTTGTCACAAACTGTCACAATTTCACGAACCCCTCCTCCCCCCCTCCAAGCGTGACATCATTTCTGGATGGCCCCTATTCACAAATCTAATTAAATATAATTCCATAAAAACAAAATATTTGAAAAGTTTCAAGAATTTAAAAAGAACAAAGTTATAATAAAACAATATTAAATTACAAAGTTTATTTTCGCACAGCTACAAATAATAGTTTCTAATACAAAGTATTAACATAATATTTACCAAATTAACATACAATTATTTAACATTCTTCTATATATTATTTCCGTGTCTTTGCATCCTAAAAGAGAGAAACAATAGAGTGCATTTTAAAAGTTACAAGTTAAATTTTCACTGTTTTCAAGAATCCTGTTTAGATTTAGTTCTAAAGGTGATCACAAATTATAACTCTTCAGGCAAAATGACCGAATCGCTAATGTTAATCCAACGAGATATATTTTAAAAAATATCTCGTCTGTATTTTTATATTTTAAAAAGACTTTTTCTTTTGCATTGGATAGCTGAGGTAAATTTCTGCAATTGCGGTTTTTACTTTATTTTAAGTTCGTTGAAGTTTTTATTTAATTTTCTTTCTTTCTTTTTTTTTTTTTTTTTTTTTTTTTTTTTTTTTTTTTTGTGCGGACACTTTTACTCTTTTCACTGTTTATACCGGCTCGAAAGGTGAAAGTATATAAAAAAAATCATTTAAAAATATTGAAATGCAACCGAGTTACCTTAAAAAAAATTCTCTTATTGGATTAACATTGGCCAATTGGTGTTTCCGCTTGACTGAAGTAGCCTCTTAACCCTTTAACCCCTGACCCACACAATTGTACGGGCGATTACTAAAGTAAAAGAGAACGACTACCTCCTGTTTTTGTGCGATTTGAAACCAAATCCGCACATTTATATGAGTTAATTGGCTTTAGATGTTTTGATAAGACACAACTAGGGGGTACCATCTACAATACAGGGTTATATTTTCTGCTTTTAAAAAGACTATATCATCTGACAGCAACAGACAAAAAGTATGAACTGTCGTAATTTAATTTAAATATGATTTATAATGTTTGCTTGGATTTAATATTTCTTTTCATATAGTTTATTCATGATTTTAATTGATTTGTCTTTGATAAATTTAATTAGGCTTCACAAAAGTTGAAAAACAAATGAACCACACAATTGTGCGGGTCCGGCATTTACCATTTCCAAAATAGATACAATTCCTAATATATATATAAAAAAAATTTAAGTGATTTTTTTAAACTTATGCTATTAGCAATTTATTTTTTATTAATTACATTTTTAAAGCTGACCAATTTTAAATTAATAGGTTTGTACTATTCATGATTTCTATTTAAAATGGATAGTATTAGATATATAATATGCACATGTAACGAACTGTATGTTTCTGCTCTGAGTTATAGATGCCATATATGATTTATAAGTTTTATATGAGTTATATGCATACCACGAGATTGATTTTTAAGTGTGATAAATTCATTCCATTTTGTCGACACAGCAAGTAAACCACCAGGAATAAATAATAAATTATAGAAAGTTCAGCAAATGCTCGACAGATTCCGTAGTGTCTGCTTGAATTTACCAGGAGATCAGGGAAAATTTTCCATAGATGAGCAGACGATTCCTTTTTTTAGGACGTGCCTCAGTAAAGCAGTATATAAAAAACAAACCACACTCTGTTGTAACAGCATCATCTGGGATAGTTTTAAATTTTGTATTATACCAGTGGGAAAGTACAGACCTGGTCCACAAGGATCTAGGCTTAGGACCTGCTGTCAGGGCCGAAACTAAGGGGGGGGGGGGCAGAGGGGGCATGTGCTCCGGGCGCCAAATGAAGGATTATACCTTTGGAAAGGATTATTTTCTTCTGATGGACTGATGGCTTCCATTATTATGAAACAGCCATTATAAATGAAGTGTTAGGTGAAGATGAAATAGCAGTCGTAAAAAGTTAGAACTCCGATTTTCTGGTCAGAATGGGAAAAAAAAAATGGCCATAATTTTTTTTTGAAAAAAAGATAATAATAGGTATAGGAAAAAAGGGACGAAATGGGAAAAAAAGGGACTGTAAGGATGGAACGGTAAGGAAAATTATCACCTATTTTTAGGAAAATCATGTTAAGACTAAGTGATAGCCACAATGTTCATTGATTTCTAGAAACAGTTGTTAACATTGGATTAAATTTTTTTTTCTTAATTTACCTCGAAAAGTGCAGAAATAAACCTTTGGGACGGTAAGACTACCAATAAAGACACGATCTTGAAATTGATATTTAAATGCTGATTTAAATTTTGCAGTAAATTTCCTGTCAAAGAATTTTAGACATTCTTTCTCTAGCATACTTCTCCATGAGAAAAAACTTGAAAAAAATTCTGTGGCTGCATCTGAAGTGATTTTCTGTATAAGTTTAGCAAGAGGGATGGTAAGGATGAAAAACCCAGGGACAGAGTTCAAAAAATAATATCAACCGTAAAAATGTGTGCAGGTCAATTTTTTGCACAATATTTATATTAAACAATTGTCCCAGTTTCGGAAAAAAATTACATCGAATTACTTTTATTGAAACAATTTTATACAGACAGCTCCAAATTTAAAAATCAGCATCAGGGACGGGACGGTAAAGGAGTTTTCCTGGTATTTGGACCCCCAACATTGTCCAAAACTTATTTATCTCGTTAATATTGTTATATGCAATCATGCAATGGAATGTTCTCCAGTATATGAAATAAAAAAAAACACAAAAATGTATTAAAATAAAAATTATTATTCAGGGACATAAAAGTCAAAAGATTGTGAGAATTCACCATATATTGTTGTGCTTTTGTACTTTTTCGGTTTTGGTTACAGTTTTCTTTTATATGAGTACAGTTTCACTTTCCGAACAGGTTTCAAAATTGAAAGTATCTGCATATAAAAAATTGCATAAAAGCTCGGAAAGGTACGATTGCACAACTATATATATCAACCAGGTGTATCCTATGCAAAAAATAATATTAAAAAATATTAAAATGTGAGCCTAAAATATGCAAAGAACTGTCCATAGAATTAACATTAGCTTGAATGTTAAATTTTACTTCGGGTGACTAGTGTCGGTTTTTAATGCTATCATAGAAGAAAATAATAAATAAAGATGCAGTTGAACACTATTTTACATGTGAAAAAGGATTCAAAACGAAACATCTTTAATAATAACACAAATAAATAGTCTTCGAATCTGACATTAACAATATAACAATGGAATTAAGGTTTTAAGGTCCAAAGTTTTAATTATCCAAAAAAAAATATTTTGTAACTATTAAAATAATATTTTGGTGCTATGGTATCCGAGGTTTTAAGTATCACACAAAGCTATTTTATAACTTTTTTTTGGGGGGGGGGGAAGGGGGAAGAGTTTAAGTAATTAGTCAATGCATTTTAGTTATTTAGCTCTAATTCATTGCAAAAATTCTGGTTTTAATTAAAAAGCTCCGTATACTCCCGGTTTCTCGAATAAATCTATATCGTACATACTCTAGACATGACGTTCCTGACTTTAGCGTATACCCTCTGATTTTTTTTACGATTACAACACTGCAAACCAGATCAATATTTGTCATAATTTTACGAACCGGAATATTGTTCCGATTTGCTCGGCACATTTCAAGCCCAGGTTTGCTGTCGCGAAAAATTAACAATTTCAAAATATTCGTATTTAAAATTTAAGAAAAATAGGAAATAAAACGACTTATATACATCCGATTAACAAGCAGTTATGTCAAAAGAAAAGAGAAATTTTTAAAGAATTAAATAAAACTGACGCCGGAAGGAAATACTGTTAATAACTTTAATAAAAATTGGAAAATAGCGATACAATAGAAGTCCATGATAAGAAGTATGGAGAATTGCACACTAAGAAACTGTTTAAAATACTTGATATTTATATATAGAAAGGGGTTTAATGGCCATGAAAAGATAATTTAAATTTAAAAATACATTCGAACGCACTGCTGAATGAAAGAGGAGGGGGATTCCCCCCGGAAGGTTTGATATTTTATGCTTTTTAATAAGCAATTTCCACACCGAATCTCTAAAATGTCCCGCCCCCCACCCCCTCCAGAGCCGCAGAAATTAATCCCGGAGAAAAATATCTGAATTCAACACTGCTCGATCGGCGTGAGCAAGAAAAAAGGCAAATATTAATTAAAACGATATCTTAGAAATTCCCCATAAAGTTGAGAAAAATTCATTTAAAAATTAAAATTTTCAATAATGCCTTAACATGGACCAAAACCAAACTATTTAAAAAATGTAAGCATTCCTCAGTAAATAAACATAACTTTTTAATTTATTAAAATTTCTGTACGAAATAAGTTGTAGTTTGTACAGAGAAAATACAAAAATATCCGAATCACATTTGAATAATTAAAATAATAAATACCTTTATATCTGGGTTCTTTACTTGAACGCTAATCCAATGGCGCTGCTTCATGGAATTCAATATAGAAGTGTTGTAATTTTGTCTTTGTAAAATTTCCGCGCATGCGCGTTTATATCTGTTCTCCTTCCAACAAAAGGAATTTTTCGCTTACGTCGTTATTTTATGACAGTGTTGTATCAGGTTTAGAGCAAAGTTGCGTTGCAAGAAAGCGATTGATTATATTCCGTCTACCTAGTAATGTCCTTGCGGCAATATTATTACTTCAAATTTTTCGTGACAAGAAAATATCAAGAAAAAATTAATCTTGCTGCAATTGTTCATGCTATCTGGGAGATAAAATGGAGTCTTAAGATATAAAATCATACAAATTTGAGGTTAATTTAAGGGTCATTCATCACGGGCCCGGGCAACGCCGGGCAGGTCAGCTAGTCTATACTAATAAAACAAAGTTTCGCTGTGTATGTGTCTATGTGTGATGGCTAGTAGAATCTACGACACGTACGAGGCTGAAAAAATTTGTGAGGCTAGCTCAAAGTGTCTCATGATGCACCTGAGACTCAGACTTTTAAAACTCTTATAATTAGTTGAGTTATTAATTAAAAATCGCAACTCACTCTCATTAAAACCCCATCTCAGTCGTTGCAAGAAGGGAAAAGCTGTGGCGCATGCGCTGAAAGCTTATTTGCGCATCGGTTGAAAATTAAGAACGAAGAAGGAATTTTCGGGGGTATTTTGTCATTATTTATTAACTAACATCGTCCAAACCGCTTAGTAAAGTTAAAAATCGAAGATATATTTGTTAGGATAGCTAATTACTAACTATATTTAAGTCTAGTTTAAAATATAAGGTTTATTTACAGCATAAAAAAAAAAAAACATATTGAAAGATATCAACTTTGGCACTAAGCCCAGACATGCACACAGCATCATAGCATGACATTCAACTAACTGGTACATAGTTTGCAAATAAAGTTAATCATACAGTTATACCAAATATGTTACTAAATAACAGTTATATAAAATATACTAAATCACAGTTACATAGAACATTATAAATCACAGTTACATATTATAAATCACAGTTGCATCTAGAGTATTATAAATCACAGTTATATAAGAATATTAAATAACAGATACACAGTTAACACATGTAACACCCCTTCATGAAGATTTTTAATTACACATAATCATTTAGATATTGAGGTCTTTTTATGTGGCGTCCAGACCTGGTTTGATTTCGGGGTAACTGAGATGTATCAGTTGCTGGGAGATTACTAGTAATATTATTAGAATGAGATACAGGTTCATCAGGCATATCAAATTCTCTTTCAATTTCAAATGGAATCTGTGATGGCCTCAAATGTATTCTATTTCTCACAAGTCTCTTACCAGAGCCAACTTTAATAACATATGACCTAGGTTTCTGACACTTAGAGACTATTTGGGCAGGCTCCCATGTTTTTTGACTAAAATTATATGTACTTACATTATCTCCTGGATTAAAATGTTTTAGTACCCTAGTACCCCTATCATAGTAATGTTTTTGCTTTTCTTGCTTACCCACCATTCTTTCCTCAACATTTTTAAATACACAGCTCAAAACAATTAAAGGATATTGCAGTTTTAGGTGGATTTTGTATCTGGTAAACTGTTTAGCTGATTGATACATGGTCGACAGACATAGTAGGTTATATGAGAATAAATTACACATGTTTGGCAGAAAAAAATGCATTTTATTGCGCATTTGTGTACTAAAGGAAAAAAAACACAATTTGTGCATATGAGAAAAAAAGAATAAGAAAAGGTGTTTTCTTCAAAGAAAATCATTTTCAGTAGGGGGTATGGTTTCCACGGGCGGCCAGCAACGTTGAACACCTTTGAGGCATGGACTCAATGAGGCTATTAATGACGAGTTGGGGTATTCTGCCCCACTCTTCCAGAAGAGCTCTTTCCAGTTCGTGGAGAGTTTGTGGGGGATGTTGGCGGCCAGAAACTCGTCTTCCTAGAGCGTCCCAAACGTGCTCGATTGGATTCATGTCTGGAGAACACGCTGGCAATTCCATTCGAACGATTCCTTCCTCGAAAAGGAAATCCTCCACCAGGTTTGCACGATGTGACCTGCAGTTATCGTCCATTAAAATGAAGTTATCTCCGATTGCTGCCGCGTAAGGGACTACAATAGATCTGAGGATCTCATCCCTATATCGGCGACCAGTCAGAGCTCCATCTCGAATGATGTAGAGGTCAGTGCGCCCGTCAATGGAGATGCCACCATACACCAACACTCCTCCACCGCCAAATCTGACACTTTCGTGCACGAACGCAGGATTATTCCTACTGCCACGGTCCCTCTAGATGAAAATATGCCTATTATCCGGATGCACAGAAAAACGGGACTCGTCAGAAAACAGAATATTGCTCCATTCATTTCTCCTCCAGTTGACATGCTCGGTTGCCCACTCCCTGCGGTCGCGACGATGCCTTGATGTTAATCTAACACATACCATCGGTCGGCGAGCATACAGACCTACAGCATGGAGCCGGTTTCGGACAGTCTGAGTTGAAATCGTGGTGCCTGTAGCCGAGCGAAGGTGTTGTTGGAGAAGAATAGCGTTCATGGTTCGGTGTCTCCGAGCTGTTAACGCTAAATACTGATCTTCATTGGGCGTTGTTGCCCGTCTACGACCTTGCCCTGGTCTTCGGCCTGCACATCCACTCTCCAAAAAACGGTTCCAGATCCTGGAAATGACACTTTGTGACACTCCAATGGCTTGCGCTACTTCGGCTTGAGTTTGGCCCCTTCTAACCTACCAACAATTCTCAAAGCTTCTGAATCTGTCAAATGACTTCGCTGAGACATCGTACTCATCGAAACAAAGCAATCACTGAATGCCGATCATCCTTGTCTTCATTCTCTTTTATCCAGTTGAAAGTCAAATTTCATTCGCTGCCGCTGAAGCGACGTTTTTGACGTCGAACTCAAAATTTGCATACTCCACAGTTTGAAAACCAGAAAAATTTGCATTTGTGATTATCTTCTTCTATTTTCGGCAAAAAAAATTTCGTTTATATCTTTATTTTATATAAAACTTCAAATATCCTTTAATTGTTTTGAGCAGTGTATTTCGGCATTTAATAATTTATTGTGTATGGGAATTTTAGTTTTTAACCTCCGACCAAACAGCAATTGAGCAGGAGATAGATTTAACCCTGAGATAGGCGTATTTCTAAATTCCACCATTCCCACAATCCACTCTTTATTATCTTCAAAAGCTTTTCTGAATATTGCCTTAACAATACCAACAGCTCTTTCTGCCATGCCATTACTTTTAGGATATCTGGGACTTGCAAAACTATGCACAAAATCCCATTCCTTTGCAAAGGTCTTATATTCTAAACTGTTGAATGGATTATTGTCACTAACAACAACTGAAGGGACCCCAAATTTAGAAAAACAAACTTTTAATTTATGAATAATTTACTTTGCCTTTTTGCTACTTAATTTTTCTACTTCAATCCATTTTGAATAATAGCATATAATAACTAGGTAATTTACATTACCATATTCAATAATATCAATACCTAATTTTTCAAATGGTCTATTAGGGATTACATGCGACAGAAGAGGCTCTTTAACATTTGCTCTTTGAAATTTTTGGCAAACCTCACATTTCATTACCAAAGATTCAATGTTTTGAGACATGCTAGGTCAATACATAATCTCTCTTTCCCCGTTTTTACTTTTCTCAATCCAAAAATGTCCCTCATGGATTAATGACAACATTTCATTTCTAAGTGAAGATGGTACAACAATTTTAGAGTCTTTAAATAATAAACCAAATTCAATATACAAGTCACTTTTAAATTTAAAATACTGTTTAATGTTATCAGGAACTTTGCGAACATGATCAGGCCAACCTTTTTCACAATACTCATAAACTAATTTTAGTTCAGGATCTAACTGAATAGAATCCTTAAATTGAGCCAACCTTCGTTCACTCATGGGAAGTTGCTTTACAGTATGAATAACATTTAACATATCAGGATCATCATTTACTTTTTTCTTTAAGATATGCCCTAGAAAGAGTATCCGCAAAAAACATCTCAGTACCTTTTACATATGTAATATCAAATTGATATTTTAATAATTTTAACAACATTCTTTGTAACCTGGTAGAAATGTTACACATTGGTTTATTTACAATACTGGTAAGGAGCTTATGATCAGTTTGTATAATAATTTTTTTTCCATACACAAAATTATGATACTTTTACACAGCAAACACAATAGCAAGCATCTCTTTCTCTATTTGAGCATAATTTTGCTCGGTTTCAGTGAGACTTCTGGATGCATAAGATACCGGGCGACCCTCTTGGACAAGACAAGCTCCCAAACCGTCTTTAGAACTATCACATTGAATAATAGCTTCCTTCGAGCTACTAAATACCTTTAAGACAGTTGAGGAACTTAACAAATTCTTTATTTGTGTAAAAGCATTTTCATACTCAGCAAACCAATTAAATTCTACTTTGTTTTTTATTAGGTTTCTTAAAGGAGTTATGCTAGACACATTTGGAATAAATTTAGAGACATAATTAACCATGCCCAGAAACCTTCTAACACCCGCCTTGTCACTTGGAGTTTACATATCCGTAATTGCTTTTATATGCTGTGGATCAGCTTTGATTCCCTCTTTTGATATTATTTGCCCTACATATTTAACTTCAGGGACTTTGAATTGGAATTTGTCAGGATTAAATTTTACATTACAACTTTTTGCTCTATTCAAAATTTTTGTTAATGTTAAATCATGCTCACGTTCATTTTTCCCTGCAATTATTACATCATCAAAATAAATTTCTACATTATCTATGTCATCGAACAAGTTTAAATTCCTCTTTTGAAAAATCTCAGGAGCAGATGCAATGCCGAAAGCCATACATAAAAATGGATATCTTCCAAATGGGGTATTGAAAGTACATAAATCTGCACTTTCTTCATCTAATGGCACTTGCCAAAACCCATCCTTCAAGTCAAGAACAGAAAATACCTCTTTCCCCTCTAACCTACCAATTAACTCCTTTGCAGTAGGGATAATATGATGCTCCCTTTTTATTGCTTTATTGAGATTTCTAGGATCTAAACAAATTCGCAAACTCCCATTAGGTTTTTCAACAATCACAAGGCTATTTACCCAGTCTGTGGGTCTGTTTACTTTTCTTATAACACCCTTAGATTCCAAATTTTCCAAAGTATCCTTAAGTTTCTTATTAAGTGATAGAGGAACCCGCCTAGGAGGATCTATTACTGGTTTAATTTCAGATTTTAGTTCTATGGGATATGGGTCACCAGGAAATCTACCCAAACCCCTGAATACTTCACTGTAAGCATTTATCACATTTTGTTTACTAACAGATTGAACCTGATCAATTTTTCGAATTAAATTTAGCATTTGACATGCTTTTAAACCTAGTATTGGCTTAGATGACACATTAACAACAATAAATTTCAATTTAACATTATTAATTTCATTTACAGTACAATGCAATAATAACTCACCTTCTGATACTAATTTAAAGTTACCATAAGAAATTAATGTAATATTAGTTTTACGTAATGTAACATTTGGTGGAAGATTCATATTTTTATATATAGACAATGGCAACACATTAGTTTCAGCACCTGTATCAAGTTTAAATTCAATCAAATTATTTTCAAGATTAATTTTCTTTACCTATATATTATCTAGTGAGTTAATACTTACCAATTCACAATCAGAACAGGAATCTACTACTCGCTGTGACACACTATCAATATACAGGGTGTCCGGTCTCAACGGTGTCCAATGGCTAATTCCTAAACCGTTAGTCATAGACATATAGTTCCAATTACAAAAATGTTTTAAATCAGGTAAAGAAATATTTTAAAAGCGATTTGGGTCAATAAAAACATTTCTTAAAAAATTATGAAATTTAAATTTTTATACGGTCCCCCGGTCCTATAAGTTATATTTAGTCAAATTTTCCTATTACACTGACAAGTAAGGCAAAAAAAGTCCCATTCATATAACGCTAAAATTGAGCGAGTTATGAAACTTTTAAGATGCATGACTTATGCCACTTTTCTGCTCTGAAAACAAATGAGTTCGGCTTGGCTTTGAGGGATTACATACCAAGTGCTTAAAGTATTCGAAGATCTTATTTCATGTGTATCTGCGCTTTGAAAAAAATCGTATAAGTATTACGATTAAGTTAACCTTTATTAAATTTCAGATTGGCTAAAATAACATATGTTTTATTTTGTCAGGATTTGAGACTGTTTCTTTTATGATTTTTTTTAACAAAAATTATGTTATTTTTATAAGTTTTTATGTTACTTCAACGATTATGTATGTTTTTCCAGTTCAAAATTTGTATTCGAACTTTAACTCACTTTTAAATATCCGATCGAGATTACATTTTACATACTGGCGCAAATCCAATAACAATCTAATATTATTATGATTTTCTGTGGTTACCATTTATACTTATTTTACAGGATAACACAAAAATTTTCGGATAGATTACCGCCAAGAAGTTTAAGAAAAAAATTTAGATTGGATAATACAAGACTGCGATTGTTGTTTTTTTTAACTTTTATGTATTTTTTTAGCACTGAATCCGAAAATTACATTAATTTTTAACTATCATGTCAGGATATTTCGCAAATCATAAATTGTTAAATTTAAAGAATAACAAAAATCTGATACTATAAAGTAGAGGAGATGGTTGTGTTTTTTAACTTTTGATAATTGATTTTTACGTACTTTATAGCACTGAATCTGATAATGACCTTCATTTTTAACCATCACGTTAGAATTTTTTTGCAAATCGTAAATGTGTAAGTTAAAATAGAGCGAAAATCTCCTACTATAAAACATATGTAAAACTTTTTTTGATTTATTTTATTTTATTTTATTCCATAATTTATTCGATATTTTTGCTTATCCTGGGATTCTTACAGCTAAATAGCTGAGTGGTCCGATGAGATGGGGGAGGAGATTGAATTTTAACTTTGAACTTTTTGACTTTGAAATTTGCGAAAAATCCTGATATCATGGTTAAAAATGAAGGTCAATTTCAGATTCAGCAGTACAGTATACGTAAGAATCAATTATCAAAAGCTAAAAAACATGGCATAACTCAACTTTTGCAGGCTAGTGTAATCTAATAATATTTTAAAATACGTATCATTTTGTCAAGAATTGAGGATGTTAATTTAGCATCATTTTATTTAACAAAAGTTCTGTTTTTTCTTTCTTCTTAAATGTTTATTACAAATTGTATATTTTGCATTAATATGTCAGAAGGATTAAAGATTTCAAATTTATATTGCAATGCTAATTTTACTCTCAACCATTTTTTAATATATCTGACGAAATTATATATCGACTAAATTTGTGAATGACCCCCAATTTGCAGCAAAAAATATGCTCCAACTTTAAACAACTATTACTCGGTCAATTTTAATCGTAGAATAACGGGACTTTTTGTGTATTATTTATCAGTGTAAAAGGAAAACTTTACTAAATATAACTTATAGGACCGGGGGACCGTATAAAAATTTAAATTTCGTAATTTTTTAAGAAATGTTTTTATTGACCCAAATCGCTTTTAAAATATTTCTTTACCTTATTTTAAACATTTTTGTAATTGGAACTATATGTCTACGACTAACAGTTTAGGAATTAGCCATTGGACACCGTTGAGACCGGACACCCTGTATAATAAATTTAAATCATTACAGTCTCTTTCTATATCATTTACTGTTTTGTAATTAATTTTCGCCACCGCTTTACACATAGCGGCAAAATGATTTTTTCCTTTGCACTTGGCACACAGGACAGTTATACTTTTTGTGTTCTTTTCCACATATATTACAGTTAAATGTTTTAGAAGTAACACAGTTCTTTTTAAACTTTGCTGTCCCTTTGACAACTTTTTCATTGCTCTTTTTCACTTCATGAACTTGAGAAGTAAACTTAACTGTTTCAATCTGAATCTTACTGGTTTCTGCTGCTCTTAAGAAAATCGACTGCCTTCTGTAGTGTCAAATCCGGCTCTCTTAACAATCGCTCCAGTAGGGATTTCTCTCTTATACCCAGGACTAGTCTATCTCTGACTAGACTCTCTTCCTGATTTCCAAAATCACATGTAGAAGATAGTGTTTTCAGTTCTGTCAGGTAGTTATCTACCTGCTGGCCTTCTTGCTGGGAACATGAAAAAAATTTGAATCTCTCAAAAACCACATTTCTTCTTGGAATGCAGTAATTAATAAACATTTCCATCACATCTTCAAATTTTTCTTTACTTTTGCCGGCCTCTGGCTTAAAGGTATTAAAAATTTCTGTACCTTCATCATCCAGGAGATTTAACAAAATAGCTATTTTTATAGCATTGGACTTTTTCACTTTTTCTGATGCAACCAGATAATTGTTGAACTTTTGAGTCCATTTATTCCAGGCTTCTGCTAAATTATTGCATGTGAAACTTATTTCACCTGGAGGCTTGAATATCTCCATTACTTTACTTTTTCAGGAACATTTAGTTCAGATGAAATGGAAAAAACATCAAAATTTCGCCAATATCTCACACAGAGATCACATGGAGATTAAACTGTTATCTTTTTACCTCGATGAAAGTCTTTTTACGCGGTTCGAATCTTTACTGACACCATGTTAGGATAGCTAATTACTAACTATATTTAAGTCTAGTTTAAAATATAAGGTTTATTTACAGCATAAAAAAAAACATATTGAAAGATATCAACTTTGGCACTAAGCCCAGGCATGCACACACCATCATAGCATGACATTCAACTAACTGGTACATATTTTGCAGTTACAGTTAATCATACAGTTATACCAAATATGTTACTAAATAACAGTTATATAAAATATACTAAATCACAGTTACATAGAATATTATAAATCACAGTTGCATCTAGAATATTATAAATCACAGTTGCATCTAGAATATTATAAATCACAGTTATATAAGAATATTAAATAACAGATACACAGTTAACACATGTAACAATATTCTGAAAGATCGTACTCTTACGTCTCAAATGCCGCAGTTAACACCTTGAATAAAAAGTTTCAAAAAGGATCGTTTTTCCGAAAACCGTTTTTCTCCCTTATTGTAACGCCTCCCTAGGATGCAATTTAAAGGTACTGTCAAACGAAAAATATGTTCTCAAACCTTTTTCACCTTTTTCTAATCGATGGTGCAATCGGTTTTTAAAAATATGAATTTTAATCCTTTATAATACACCGGCGAACTCAGGTCACTTCGCGCCTCACGGAAACGATGTTTTTTCTACCTAAAAGTAACTAAACGTCCTTATTTTAACACAGTCTTTATAGAGAATCTCAATAGACCCGATTTACATCACCTTAAAAATTTTTGAAACGTTTCGACGGGTAGAAATATTTTTTGCAAAATAAAATGTGTGAAAATTTCGACGAAATCCGTAAAAAATTGAATGTTTCGTCATTTAGAAGTTCGGACAAGCCAAAAATATGTTCTTAAAGCTGAAACCTTCTTCTAATCGATGGTACAATCAGTTTCCCTTTCAAATGTACACAAGCGAACGCAGGTCACTACGTGCCTAACGGAGACCATTTTAACACAATCTTTTTAGAGCATCTCAATAGACCAGATTTACATCATCTAAAAGAATTTTTAAACGTTCGGACGGGTAAAAATATTTTTTATAAAATAAAATATGTGAGCTTTTGACAAAACCAGTAAAAACCTGAGTGTTTCGTCGCGGTTTCGTTCGCTTTCGGTGCGCATAGGCTCCAAAAATCAAATTGCGCAGAAAATAAAATACCAAATAGCATATACTCTCAATTCAATATTTTTTCATTTAAAAATATAAATTCAGATAAAATGAAGTCTTAATATATAAAATCATACTAATTTCAGGTTAATTTAAGGGCCATTCATCAAGGGCCCGGGCAACGCTGGGCAGGTCAGCTAGTCTATATTAATAAAACAAAGTTTAGCTCTGTCTCTGTGTGTATGTGTGTGAGTCTGTCTGTGTGTGTGAGTCTGTTTGTGTGTCTGTGTGAGTCTGTTTGTGTGTCTGTTCAGAATCTACGGTATGTACGAGGCTCAAAATTTTTGTGAGGATAGTCGAAAGATTCTCCTGGTGCACCTGAGTTTTAGAATTATAAATTTCTTATAATTAGTTGGGAAATTAATTAAAAGCCTCAAATTAAAAGAATGGTAAGGTATTCATAATTCAACAAAAGCATACATTTTGATCAAAACGCAGTCAATTTCTTGGAAAACTCGAAGAGAGGGGGAGGAGTCAATAGAAGTACAGCGCTGATAGAGCGCAGTTCAAATTTAGCTATCAAATGATAAAGATTTTTTTTTTTTTTTTAAATATTGAAATGCAAACGAGATATTTTAAAAGAACTATCCCATAGGATTAACTTTATCGCGCGAGTGTCTCCCCTGACTGAAATAGCTCCTTAACTTATTACCACTGATAAAATAGGATCTTATTGGGTTCATTAGTTTAGCTGCAGATGCCTCCAAACAGAGAAAAGTATTTTATGGCCACCCTGTATATAAAAAAATATTTTAGGGCGCCAGTGGACATTTAGATTGAGAAAAATACGTTTTAATAGATTACTTGTTTTAAGTTCATCCGCTTTCAATAAATAATAATAATAATAATTAGAAAACAGGAATTCTGCTTTTTCAGAATTCAGTGTCGCCCTCAATGAAAAAAAACTGTATATAAATATGTATATAAATATTCATTGTACAAAACATATTTCAGTTTTAAGACTTAAAACACACACTTGTATTTATGCGGGGCTAACGAAAAAGACCCGTATTTTATGTAAATGACGTCATTCGGTTCCGCTGAAGAATTCCACATTTACGATCTAGTCTTAAATAACATCTACACTAAAGTATGCATATGACGTAACTATCACAGAATAATACACAAATTTAGCAAAAAGAAATCAGCAAGAAACTCGAGAGAAAAAAAAATAGGCTATATAATGATTCATACGCTTTTATTTGTTTGTAACGTTAATATTGACACTTAAAATTAAATACAGTTTATAATAGGTACATGTTTTATCAGAAATTATTCATTTATCTTTTTTTCAAAATAGCACGTATTTTAATTACTTTTTCTCAGTTGTTATAGGAAAATGTCAACAAAAAGATATAATTCTACAATAATGGATTCAGTTCTTCATTTGCAAACATTAAAATAAAATTTGTTAAAAACTACAAAAAAATTAATATCTCAAAAATAAATTGAGATGAAGTTTTGAAACAAATTGCATTTAAAAGTACTTTTTTTCCCAATGCGACGGTATAAAAATTTGAAATGTGCGATACTTAGAAGTTTAAAAAATTGCATTAGAGATTATCCGTATTTAACTGTACACCTGTACAGTCATGGAAAAAAAAATAAATAAACACCCCTTACCAACTCTTCAGCAAATTATCGTAGAAGAAAGTTACTGGTACCGAACGATTGGAAATAAAGTCTACTTTTAAATGATGCGTATAAAATTTGCTTAGAGGGCCATCTACATATTAAAACGAACCCAAATTTCATTTTTTCAATGGCAATACCCAATTTTAACGAGATATTTCAAATCTTCGGTTCAAACTATGCCTAGACAACAAATTTCAAGTCATTCGAATGATAAGTTTTTGAATGATAAACATTCAAAATTTAGTGCTTCTAATATTAAATTACATTTTCATATTTTTATTTATAACTTCTGAAATTATACTCCTAATGTGCTAATTTTTTGTGTAGCAATAATACTAATATACCCAAACATAAATACGTTGAATTTGCAATTTTTATAATTTTCTGATATGAATTATGAAATTAACATTAAAAAAATTATGAATTGCAACCTACAATTTTTTTGATGGATTCAGATTTATTAAGTGGACCTGCTTTATGGAAATCCAAAATTTCACATTTTTCTTCCAAGTAGTTTTCAAATTCTGCTGAAAAAACGGCAAAATGATGGTTTAATGGGCCGTCTGTGATAGAACTGGCTAGATATTTTGAAATTTTTTATGCTGTCCTGTAATCTAGCAGTCTTCAATGACTGCTTGAGTAGCGCTTAAGATGCCTTGATCAAGAACGGGGCTCTCTCGGTCAACAATTGAGTACCGAGCTTCAGTTTGGATACAGCCCCTAAAATGCGCTCATTTTAAAATAATCAATTTCTCTGAAACTCGTCGTACGAATTGCATAAAAATTTGTTTTTAGGCTAATTGAAGGGTGTAGAGTTCATTTATGCTGTCAGAATTGTGTACTGCTGCTGAAAAAAACAAAGTTATGGTTCGTTTTAATATGTAGATGCCCTCCTAAGCAAATTTTATATATATCATTTAAAAGTAGACTTTATTACCAATCGTGTGGTACCAGCAACTTTCTTCAACGATAATTTTTTGCAGAGTTAGTAAGGGGTGTTTGCTTTTTTCCCCCCACGACTGTACAATGATACATCTGCTTTGTTTTACGGCTGGCTTATGTAATGGAACGTTATTTTTTAGAGACGATATTTTTATTGCTGGCGGAAACAAATAGCATATTGGGAGCTAATAATAATAATGATAATAATAACAATAATAATAAAACACGTTGATGAAATCATTATGAGCCCACAAAAATGCAATTTTCATTATCTAATTTTGAGGGGTTTTTAAATAAAAAAAATGTTCTGTTTTAAATTCTGACTTAAAAAAGTGCTGTTTTCTCAAAACTAAGTTTCGAGTGGTTCTTTAAAATATCTCGGTAGATGTTTTTTCTCAAAAAAAAAAAAAAAAAAAAAAAAAAAATCCTTGATAAAATGTATTTTTTAGGTGTGTTCGTAATTGCCGAAACGTCAGTGAAGGCTTACTGTGGAGACACGAAAAGTTTTGATTTCCGTTTGTCTGTCTGTCTGTCTGTACCGCGATAACTGCCGCAAAAAGCACCCGATCAGCTTGAAATTAATTGGGCTTATTCGTGAGATACCCGGCCGTAGCTGTATAGTTTTTGGTTAAATTTGGTTCATTCGTTCGGAAAATATGGAAGATTTTATTTTTCTTTATAATGCTTTTCTACGGCAAGTCAGACGATTTTCAAATTTCCATTTGTTGAAAGAAAATGGCACGTTTGATTAATGGATTTAAATGTCAAATTATGGATACTAACATTCCAAATAAGGGTTTTAAATTATTCCTATTATATTGAAGTTTTATCATTGTATCTATCAGATTTTTTTATTTACGTGTATAATGTTTTGAGGACATTTATACATGTATTCCAATAATATAAAGAATTTTTAAATTAATTTTCTTGTTTTACATGATACATATTTCTTTTTTTTTCTCCTTTTCTTCGTTGCCTAGCGACTGTTATTCGTAGCCTATCATTGCTTCAAATATGAATGAAGTTAGTAAATTACGTTAATTTGTTGCATGTACTATTAAAAGGCTATCACAAAAAATATTTTATCGCGCCAAATCGATGCAATTTATGCAATTAACAGTGGGCACGATAATGAATTATTTTCCAGTAGATTTATAGATCTCCAGATATGCATATTTTGGGGGGCTTTTAATATGTTATTGCTATCGCATGGATTAGGATGTTTAAACTAGTGTTTAACCATGCTATTAGTGAAAAAAAAAAGTACAGTTAAAGGCATGTAAATCCTTTTTAACACTTTCCAACATGGATGAAAAGTATTTATGACTTCAGTTTTTCTATCTGTCGCCTGCCGTGTTTCTCTACGTGCTCTAACTCGCGTAAATATAGTCGAGATTGCATGTAATTGATATACGTTATTGAGGTTTGCCAAAGTATGTTTGGTATTAAAAATGAAGAGTGTAGCATTCATAGCTTAATTACAGGGGCCCTCAAAACTATTCCGTTACATTATAGTCTTTGGGAAAAATCGTCTGCGGTGTATTTTAATAATGTTACACAATTTTAAACGTAATGAAATTTATATACTTTATTAAGGTGCACTAGAACCTGGTTACTGTAAAATATGTTATGTGTAGCACTTACAGCATGCGTACAGGGAACTCAAAAGTATTCATAATATTACAATCTTTGAAGAAAATCCTTTTGTGGCGTTTTTTAATGATGTTACTCTGTTACAAAATAATAAAATTGTTATGTATTTTTGAAACATTTTTGTAGTATATGGGGTGCAAAGCATATTTTTTTTTCAGGGTCACACAAAAGTGGTCGATTAAAATGTGGTCTACGGGGGGAAAAAAACTCTTCACAGCTTATTTTAACACATTAGCGACGGGAAACGAGAATTCTCGTTTTTATTCAGAATACGTCATTGGCTAAGGGAGTGACTTCTACCTTACAGAAAAGACATTTATATTGTGTTGTCCATATTTTTTATAGATTGTAAGACATTATATATTACATCCGTACATTGAAAGATATTTACTGCTGCATAAACATGAAAAAGTCCTTCCGGCCAGTGCCGGGAGGAAGAGGTAGCTTTCAAATACCTTATTTTAAAAAAGCCAACTTATATTATTCAAACACACAAAGCTCAATTTAGTGGAAACCGAATATAGGAGATTCAATACTAATTTTTATCAATACTAAATCATTATGAATGAGAATTTCACGAAATTAGTCAGCTTTATCCAAGCTGCTTTTATTTAAAGTAACTTATATTTGGCTGAGATGTTGATGTATACTATCCACATGTCTTCTTACATCGAAATAGGCGAATACGGGTGTTATCGCGTGACAAATACAAGATCGTTTCAAAATGTTAGCCATACTAGAAATTCAAAGTGCTATAATTCAACCATTTTTTAAGATATAAACAAAAGAACAAATTTTCAGAAACAAAATCTGCTCCGGAATCTTTGTATCAAGGCCAAACACATAAAAAATCTTTTTCCTTTTCCAATTTTTTAATACCTCATTTTAAATTTTAAATTTAATTTTTTTTTAAATGGCAACCCTTTTGAAACAAGATGGCGAATAAAGCTGGCCAACGAACTCGGTCGAGACATTGGTATGTACTATGTACAGACCAAGTAACATCCAAATCGGTTCATAAATACGCTTGTTATCGCGTGACAAAAATCAGGTCGTTTTAAAATGTCAGCCACAATAGAAATTCAAAACGCTATAACTCAGCCATTTTTTTAGATATAGACGAAACAAAAACTGTTCCGGGATCTTTGTATTAAGGTCAAACACATACAAAAAAATCTTTTTCATTTTCTAATATTTTGGTATCTCATTTTAAATTTTAAATTTTTTTAAATTTTTTAAATGGTCGCCATTTTGAAACAAGATGGCGGATGAAGCTGGCCAACGAACTCGGTCGAGATATTTGTATGTACTATGTACACACCAAAGTACATCCAAATCGGTTCATAAATACGCCTGTTATCACGTGACAAATATCAGGACGTTTCAAAATGTCAACCACGCTAGAAATTCAAAATGCTATAACTCAGCCATTTTTTGAGATATAGACGAAACAAAAACTGCTCCCGAATCTTTGTATCAAGGTCAAATACATAAAAAAAATATTTTTTCAATTTTCAATTTTTTGTTATTACATTTCAAATTTAAATTTTTCTTAAAAATTTAAATGGCTGCTATTTTTAAACAAGATGGCGGATGAAGCTGGCCAACGAACTCGGTCGAGACATTGGTATGTACTATGTACAAACGAAGTTACATCCAAATCGGTTCATAAATACGCCTTTTATCGCGTGACAAAATTCAGGACGTTTCAAAATGCCAGCCACGCTAGAAATTCAAAATGCTATAACTCAGCCATTTTTTAAGATATAGACGAAACAAAAACTGCTCCGGAATCTTTGTATAAAGGTCAAATACATAAGAAAAAAATATTTTTCCATTTTCAATTCTTTGGTACCACATTTCAAATTTAAAATTTTTAAGAAAATTTTAAATGGCCGCCATTTTGAAACAAAATGGCGGATGAAGCTGGCCAACGAACTCGGTCGAGACATTGGTATGTACTATGTACATACCGAATTACATCCAAATCGGTTCATAAATTTGAGAGTTACAGTATGACAAAGGTCATATATATATATATATATATATATATATGGATATATATATATATATATATATATATATATATATATATATATATATATGTATATCAACTTTTGAACGGAGGGTGGTTTCGGGGTCTGGGGGTCATGATCGATGAAAATATACCAAAATTTTTTGAAATCGCTTTCCTCCGAACGGCTGCAATAGGTAGCTTTTTGTAATGAAAGCTACCTAAAACATATTTCAGAAACCAATTTCCGAGACACTTTCAGAAGAGGGAGGAGCTTCTACTGTTTTTAAACCCAGATTTAATTAAATTGCCTGTCGTCAGTGTGTTAATTGTGTTGCACTAATTCAAACATTATGAAATTAAATTACATTACTGTGGTTGACTACAAGAAGCTTGAATATGATTTGTATCGTATTTATCGTTCATTTATAGGGTCACATAAAAAATTTCGGATACAGTTCTGGCCTATTAGGGATGATTGCTGAAGAGCATTTTCGATTATGGTGTGCGTTTTAACGTTAAGTAAATTTGTGCTTAATAAGTAGTGCTTAAATATTGTATAGACCATGTACAGGGATACACAAATGAATTCGTAAGTATAAATGAAAATGAGCGCGCGCAAATTGCTTCAGTGTTGTTTTTTTTTTTTTTTTTTTTTTTTTTTTTTTTGAGTTATGTATTTCCCAGCCCAATTACATTTAGTATACTAACAAATGTTTGCAGAATTTAAATAGAACCATATACAGGACTCCACAGAAACTGGATATATGGTGCACACTATGCATACTAATCCCCGGAAATGTGATATGAGCAGTTTTAAGAGGGTTTTTTGTCTGCATTAAATTTAAATGTTATAGACGACGCGTAAAAATCTTCACGTAATATACAGGGCTGTAGAAAATAATTCATGTACGTTTCCGTCTATTGGTAGAATTTACTAAAGGACATTAACACAATTAATTGATAATTACAAATGTAAATTAAATTACACTACGAAGGGGTTCAGGGGGGCAGAGCCCCCCTGAAGAAATCTACTTTATTATCTAAAAATTACCAGAATAAGTAGCTCATGAGATTTTCAGAATACCATTACATAACAAGGGGTTTAATTTAACGCTTCTAATGTCAGAAACCTTCGAAATATTTTTTCGTTTTATAAATGTTTACGTAATTTCAAAACTTTAAATTTCGTTTTTTGTAGAAAGATTAATATTACTCAAAGGGCGCTAAACACAATGAATTGTAGAGCTGACGTTGAGGCTCCCGATCTGCAGATTTACTAGTTATATAAATACGAAGCACCTATAGTCGTCGTTCAGTCCGTCTGTCTGTCCGTCTGTCCGTCCGTCCGCATATAACAGAGCAAAAACTACCCAACCGAATGGTCTGAAATTTTAAATATATGATTGTTGCAAAATTTTGTCGAGCCATTTCAAATTTTATGAAAATCGGATGTATACTTTAATTACAGGGACAGTCAAAAGTATTTCTTTACATTACGGCCAATGGAAAAAATTATTGCAGGTGAATTTTAATGATGTTACAGCCTTCCGAATGGTCTGAAATTTTAAATATATAATGGTTGCAAAATTTTGTCGAGTCATTTCAAATTTTATGAAAATCGGATGTATAGTTTAATTACAGGGACAGTCAAAAGTTTTCCGTTACATTACGGGGAATGGGGAAAAAATTATTGCAAGTGCATTTTAATGATGTTACAGACTATGCACTTATGAAGCGCAAAAAAATATACATTCAGTACAATATGGTGTGCAAAAAATAATTATAAAACTAGTTATAGTACGAACGCACCTCCTTTGCCACTATTGACGAGAAATTTCCAACTTGTTATGTATATTAGCATAAAACTTAGTAATAATTTCATTTTCTTATTTTTTATAACTTAAAGATTTTGGAAAATTGAAATACTTCGATATTTATCTTTTTTTAAGTTATTTATGTTTAAGAAAAAATGATTATGATTGTAAATGCAAAATGTCTGCCAATTTTATTTATAATTAATATAAAGCTAAGAAAAAAGGAGTTGGGGAGTAAAATGGATGCTCCAGAAGCATTTTAAATTGATTGATTAAAGAATAAATAGTACTTAATATCGAAATTAATTATATTTTGCACTTTTTATTCAATTTCGTATTTTTTATCCATCAACTATGTTAATTTGCTCAGTTTCAAAGCAATCGAATTATAAATGACAAAAAAATTATCATCACTGTTATCTTAGGTCAATTCCATCGTAACTGACGTAACATTTGATGACTGATTATTGTTTTGTAAACCGTGTAGAAAATTTATTACTAAAGGTAGAATAAATTTTTCTAATTTAAAAGATTCCTTATTAAGTACTTAACACCCAAATACCTGAAAATTATTTCAGTCTCTACTTTAGTCCTAAAAATTGCATTTCAAAATTCTGTAACTGATGTAATATAAAATAGACAAACATATTTTCTGCTTCATTGAAGCGTAAAATTTATCCAAGCTATCCAGTTAAAAAAAAGTGATTTTATGTTTTTAACAACACTAAGTAATGACAAATTATAATAATAGTTTTTTTAATTAATTTTTGAACAATAAAAAAGAAAAAATGGCGTTTACATATGCAACTGACGTAACATTATAACTTTACAAAGGCAATAATGGTACTTAACTTGGTTTTTGAACAGCAATTTATAATGCCTTCTTACTAGAAATTTTTTATAGAACATAAAAATATCATGTTTTTCAATCATACCCTTAAATTAACTATATTATTAATTTTACTCCCTCCTCCCAAATGATAATTTTCTGTGGAATTGCTCCTTAACTAAAACAATAAATAAATGAATAAAATTAAGTTTTCATACAACAATGTGCGATAAGAAATATAGGGCAATTAATTAATAAATTGTACCGAAATTATTCTATTTTCCACTTTATACTCAATTTCGTATTTTTCATTCATAAACTAAAGTAAAGCACCAGTAGTGGGCCACTTAAGGGTATTTATCTAATTATTATTAAAAAGTTTGTGAATTCCAATATATATATATATATACAAGAAGATTCACTGTATATATATCTATATATATATATATAGATATATATACAGTGAATCTTCTTTTAAAGGCCACCCCTATTCAAGAACCACCTCTATTAAAGGGCCAATATTTTTAGGAACGAAAAATTTTCCCATAGACATAATGTTAAATTTACTCCTATTAGGGGCCGAACCTAACCCACATAAAGGCCATTTTTTTCCAAATGTGCCTTAAATCCTAAACAGGTGTATTGAATTCCAGAACCAAAAGATAAGAGTTCAGCAAACAACTGCACTTGCAACAAAGAAGGTAGGGGGAGATGGGGAGGATTTAGCTACACAATGAAAGACCATAAACTTTTTTACAAGACTTTTCTGAGACAAACAGGTGTTCCTCACATTTTGTTTGACCTTTCAACCTATAGGCGTTGGGTTGGAGGGGAAACTTGGCCCTTTGTTGTGGGCACACAAAGGATAACAGGTTATCTAGAAAAACTGATTTCACATTTACTAAAACTGTGAATTAGTTCAGGGGAAATGTACCAAAAAAAGGGGGTTACCTTGCAAAAGGTCGGGTAAAAGATTTTATTTTTCTGAATTGTTTATAATGATGACAACATGGAAAAACCAAGTTTTCTAACAAAATTTCTTAAGGCTAAATTTTCTGTGGCCAAAAGACAAGAAAATTTTGGGACCTTTTTTGGTTATTTTTAAATATCTCGAGACCCGTTGCCGTGGCATGTTTTTTGTCAATTACAATATTAAAGAGGATAAAATTCTCTACAACTTTTATACTTACAACTTTTTTATGCACTCAATAGCAAGCGCAGTACGCCATTTCAAAAATTGGACAATTTTTTTAATTTTCTTAAAAACCGTGAAAAACGCAGTTCTGCCCCGATTATTCAAATGTTTCCTACGGATTTCATCGTGTATGTCAACTTCTATATATTAGTAGCGGTAAATTATGTGTTTCAGGGCTAAAAATAGTCTTTTTTGCACCCGTGCCAAACATGGATTTTGGCGCCTCCTCCACCCCCCCCCCACCCCTCTTTTAAAAAGAAAATTTACCACGGGAATTTTAATAAATCTCTAATAGCCGGATTTTGAAAATTTTAAGTGTATAAGCATTAAATACGTAAGCTGAACTACGTAATCAACTTTGCCAAATATTGATATGGGAGCGTTCTTGACTAATATCTCGCTCGCATTTTGTTACTTTTAAATATATATATATATATATTTTTTTTTTCATGGGATACCTGAGATCAATATCTGATGTTGTGTTTATGTACTTTTTCGAGTTTGGTTGCTTTTTTTAAAAAATATATTTGGTCACTTTCATTTTTGGAAAACAGTTTGGAACCCGTTCTGAAATTTAAAGTATTCTGTTTGAGCTTTAAAGCAATTAATAGATAATCTTAAAGTTTTACATATTTTTGCATGCTAAAATGATATAATCTCTTGATATATTTATTGATATAAGTGGGAAAAAATTGACAACATATTTTAAAACTAATATTTTAAATATTTTTTATAAAACTAGTGATCTCCAATACTTTATTAACATAATTTATAAATTTTACAAGATATAAATGCATAACATTAGTTAGTGAAATAATCTAGTGTCATTTTTATTGTAGCTATTTTATAGGGTAAAAGAATTTCGTTCATAAAAGATATTTAACTTTTGAATCCCCCCCCCCCCTTTTATATGGAACTACAATTGAATGTTTGCTATCTTTAAAACAGTAAAACATTAAAACATATGTTATCAATAATTGGTAAATAAAATATACCATTGTAGTGGGGAATAAAATATGTTTTTCGCAAATTTTCATACCTGGGTGACTTTAATTAAAAGTCTCATGTTTTACTGTCCTTTCACATTTGCACAGAAAAATAGTTAAATATCATAATTTTAATTATTGCATTTTAACTATCATGTTTTTTAATAATAATTTACAGATACATTATTATTTATAAAAAATTAAAAAATAAGAAATATATTCTTTTGTAGTCAAAATATCATTACCTTAGGTTGTCCCAACAAGCAATTTATTAGGTAAAGATTTGACAAAGTTCTATTTAAAACAGATGGTTATAATTTTTTTATACATTTTCATTTATTAAGAAACTACTAATTAAAAAATATTTATTTTCATCAATTAAACTTATCTATAATTCTTAATAATTTTTTTAAACCGTGTCCCAAGAAAGAGTGTCATTGCCATGCTTCTGACAAAAAGTTCCTCCGGATTTTTTTAGAGGACAGCACATGCATTTTTATCAAGGTAAAAGTACTCCTTAAAAGTCAACTTGTTATCAGGTTTAGGTGAATAGAGTAAATAGTTTCAATAAAACAAGCAAAGACTTTGAATGTTGTGGTGAGTATTCTTTTGTAAGTCATTACCGTACCCAGTTCTAACTGATAATTATATGAACTTTTATTTCTTAATCATCTGCTTTCATTATATGAGAAATAGAAAATCATTGTATGGGCCAGAAGATATAATGGGTGCCATTTATGCTTGGGGAAAAAATAAAAATATTTTGCTTAATTTGTCATTACCGTGTTCACTTATGTCATTATACCAAGCGCATTAAAATTTAAAAAATAGTTTTAAAATGTTAAATTAGTAATTTGGTCTCTGCTGATGCTTGTATATTGATGTTTATGAAGTAAAATAATTATTTACAAACAATTAAAACTTTCTGATTATTTCTCACAATTTGATCTTATTATTCCAAAACATGGACACATTTTGAAAATGACCCACCTATTCCATTGATACCTAGAAAAATATGTATGCATTATAAAAATTATAAAATTTATTAAAATTAAGCAAGAAATCTTTTTTAATTGAAACTATCGTGCCAATAAGTTACTATAGACTGAAAAATTCTTTTAAACAATGCTTTGAAGTTAAAATTGTATACACTTAAAGTTACTGTCTAAATATGAAAATTGTCTCATTCATCTACACTCTGTCCTACTTTTAAAATTATATAAATTTATTGCATATAAAATGTCTGTTGAGATGAAAATAAAGACGTGAGTATGCAAATAATAGGTAATTTACTGCTACCAATTTTTAGGAGTCGACATACACAATTAAATCTGCGGGGAACATTTGAATAATCGCGGTAAAACTACGTTTTTCACGGTTTTTAAGAAAATTAAAAAAATTGTCCCATTTTTGAAATAGCGTACTGCGCTTGCTATTGAGTGTATAAAAAAGTTGTAAATATGAAAGTTATAGAGAATTTTATGCTCTTTAATATTGTATCTGACAAATAATATACTACGGCAACGTTCGAGATATTTCAAAAAAATCAAAAAATGTCCCAAAATTTTGTTGTTTTTCGGCCACAGAAAATTTAGCCTTAAGAAAATTTGTTAGAAAACTTGGTTTTTCCATGTTGGCATCATTATAAACAATTTAGAAAAAAAAACTTTTACCCGACCTTTTGCAAGATAAAATGTACATTTCCCCTGGACTAAATGCATATTGAAGCACATTTTTTACACTAGAAATTTTATGCTCAGGCTTTTGTAAAATTTAAAAATTATGGCACCTAAATCAAGCCAAAAAGTATATTTGGATTTGAATGACAATATCAAAGTTCTTAATTGTCATGATCAAAGAACATCTGCAAAGAAAATTGGCTTCACAGTATAATTGCAGCTATAATCAAATAAACAATATTGTTAAAAACAAAGAGAACTTACTAAAAGAATGTGCAGATTTTAAAAATCGCGGGATAAAAAGAAAGAGAAATGAAAAATTTGGTCACCCCTATTCAAGGGCCACCCTTTATAAGGGCCAATTTTCAATGGAACGGCAGGTGGCCCTTACAGAGAGATTTCCCTGTATATACATATATTTAGCCTAGTCCTAATCTCCATGTATCAGAAATAAACATTCAAAGCTTCAAAATGTATTGCTCGGAAAAAATAAAAAATGTTACCTTCCTCTTATGCTCCATTAGTGTGCCTAGTAAATTTCTGATGCATGAATCTTTAAGTTTTCGCCTTATCCAGCAAGTTATTTATCATGTAATAGAGTATATAAACAGTAGTTTAATTTAAATAAAACACAATATTAAAGAAATAATGGTATAAGGGGGTCCGGAACATATTTTCAAATAATTTTTATTTATTGAGTTAAAATTTCGAAAATTTTTGTGATAGTTAACCACATCATTTGTAAATATAATCACATGATAAAACTTCTCATAATCTTTAAAAAAATATTTAAATTTAAATTTTATTAAAAAAGTGGGGTAGTTTAAAATCGTTATAACTCGAAATATTATTTGCAGAATTTCAATTTTTTGCATTTAAAAGTAAAAATATATAGGTTTTAATTTAGATTCAGCATTTTAAAAAATATTAATTTAAATAAAAATTAAAAATATTTAAATTAAAAATTTGAAAAAAAGACGTAACTTTAAAAAAAAATCATATTTTCAAAAGTAAATATTTTTTTCAAATTTGCTGAATCAAAATTAAAGTAAAACAATTGAAAATGACATGTTCCAAATTTGAACCATTTTTCTTTAACGGTTCTTGAGTTTTAACAAATTAAATAAGATAAATTGTGAAAAAACCCATCATGAAGAAAAACGCATTTTCGCAAAAAGTCGTTTTCATGACAACCATTGCTTGAAAGCTAGATTTTGAAAACAAACCAAAACTTAAAAATGAATATTTCCTTTTCCAATAAAGATAGAAACATGATTTAAACTTCATTATAAGCAGAAAAACACGGATAAATTTTTAATGTAATAAAAGTTTTTTAGAAAATTTGGAGATTCTTGTGTCCCGGACTCCTTTAACTAAAAACTTATCTCTTAATGAAATCTCTAAGAATTTGTCAAAAAAAATCTGTTTCTGAAAACACTGTAGAAAATAAACAAATGTACTAGCAGAAAAAAACAATTATTCCAAACAGTTTATGGAAAGTTAACATGTAAGGATGTTAGTCAATCAGATTTCTTTCAGTCGTTTAAAAAAATGCATTTTGGACTTATTTTCAAACTTTAAGGGGGCTGGTCACACAGCTTCCGATATCCCCTCACTAATGTAAAATATATGGGCATTGGATGCATTCGTATATTTAAAATATCTTCTCGGGAAATTCATATTTTTAACTTCTATTTTTTGTGTACACTTCCTAAAAGATGTCTCTTTTTTTCTTAGTTCTCAAAATATTTCTAAAATATAGACTTAATTTTATCTGAAGTGTTAAAATCTTACACACAGTTCGCCCGCATTTAACACTTAAATTATTAAATTCAGCATAGATTTTAGAAATATTTTGAAAACTAAGAAAAAAAGAGACATCCTTTAAGAAGAGTACACAAAGAAAAGATTTTAAAAATATGAATTTCCCGTGGAGATATTTTTAAATATATGAATGCATCAAAAGTCCATAGACTTAACATTACGGAGGAGAATTCCTATGCTGAGTGACCAGCCCCTTAAGAGGGCAGTTTACCTCAAAATTGGTCAAAAAATCTTTTTTTTTTTTTTTCCTCTCTTTTAATAGTAAATGAGAGCCTGTTTAATTGTGAATATTTTGACTCCTTATCTCATATGGTAATCATATCGCGAGATATTGTAAATTGTTAATACACCCAGCACAATTACTCACACAAATTAAAACTTTAAATGGCTTTTTCTCCATGTTCATATTTTCTTCACTTTCATGTTTAAAAATACTGTTTTTTTTTTTTTTAATTTGAGATTTAAACTTTATTGTACATGTTTCTTTATTATATATGTGATAAATCTGCGCATGGAATTAGCCTTCATGTTTTTTTGTTATTATTTTCTAAAAGTATATGAAAATGTGTTAATTTTCATCGTTTTACGCTATATATATCAGTAAAAAAAATTGTATTAAATGTAATATTAGATGTATCTAAGAATCTATGCGCAGTCTTGTGTAATATACATTTGAAAATCTTTAAAAAAAATTGGACAAAAATAAAAATCTCTCTATTCTAAAAAAAAGTAACTACCGCTGTCACCGCCGCCGCCGCCGGTTCTGAATTTTTTGTGATCGGAGGTCTTTCTTCGTTAATATTAAAAAAACTGTTGCATACAAAAATATGAAAATCGGTAGTATTATAGAAAAATGTTTGATAAACACGCTGATGCAGACAGTTTTCAAATCGAAGAATTATTTTAAGAGATATTTAATGCTAAAGTTGGACAAAATCGTTCCATTAAAAAAGTTTTATAGGAGCAAAAACTGTACATAGGAATTTAATCATTTTTAGATCATTTTATGTGTCAGAATTTCCCGGTGTGCAGATTGCAGTTAGTTTTTTAATTTGAATAATTTTTCGAGGTTTTATTTCTATTTTAAATTCAAATTTTCAGCATTTCGAGAAATATTTTTTACAAATTTTAGGAAATTGTATTAATTTAAACTGTTGCCAACTGTATAAACAGCTCAAACAGTAATGTTTGCTTCAAATTAAAAATTTATTTTACATGTGACTATTATAAACAAAAAATATAAAAAGCAGGAACTCATTGAAAATTACATCATATAAACTATAGTTACACGTGAATTTTAAATGAGAAAGAATATTGTAAAATAATAAATTCAGTAACATGCGTTAGAAGTCCTAAATAGGAGAATTTACGTCATATTACACTTATTACGTAAAATGAACAAAAAATAATATTGCAAAACAGTTTTAATTTAAAAATTGCGCGAGACATTTACTTGACATTTTAAGATGATCATAATATTTCATTTCTAACAAAAGTATTTTGACATGAATATTAAAAAGAGAAAGAAAAGTTTGGTGAAAATTACGTCAGATTATAATTGTCAGATTCAAATTATAATTCAATCTTCCGAAATCTTTTTAAAGGCGATCAAATTAGCGTGCTGTTAGAGTCTGCGGTGTCTGAACGGGGGTTGACGAGCGTAGCTCGTAGGGGGCAGAGCCCCCTAGTATTTAAAACAGTAGTAGGGATTTTAAAAAATTCAAATTTTCTTAAACTTTTTAAAATGTTTAATTAAATATGCAGTTATTTTTTTTTCAAAATGTACTTTTAGTTGAACATTGAAATGCAGCGAGTTCATCATTTGAACCATATTTTTAAAAATAAACAAAATTGTTGCAAAGGAAAACTGCCCCCTTAACCCCTTAACGGTCGCATTAAATTACGATTTAAAAATTCAAATTGCTTATTTGCAGCACTTTTTTGAAAAAGAAATATTCACCTTATTTAATGACTAGTAAAATGATACCATAATAATGCCAATTACACTATTTTATAAAACTGGTGGGAGTAAAAGACACCGCCCGTGAACATCACGGGAGCGAGAATTAAGGGGTTAAAAATGAGTGGCTCACTATAGGTGCATTTACCTTATACTATGTTAATATGCACAATTTGAAATAAATTGAATTAAAATATATATATATATATATCTACTGTCACCTAAACTAAACCAATAAATAAATGAATAAAATAAAGTTTTCATGCAACAATGTGTGATAAGTCTAATATAGGACACTCTCTCTTCATTTCATTCAATGTCCATACACTTATCATAATCACATGAGTGGATAAAAAGCACTCCTTTTTTGGAATGATATTGTGAACTTTGATGTCTTTACTCGAAGCGCTCGAAGCTCCATTGCAGAGAATGCAGGCACCTTCAGTATCACTCCCGTCTTGATTGAGGAGTGAAAACAGGTACAACTTGCTGTAATCATGAGCGCAACTCGCATAAATATAATCTAATTCATACGCTTGAATGTCAAAAGCATCGTGGCAAGATCCAAAGGTTTGGTTTCTAAACGCCGTGTAATGCGATTCTTTCACCAACAATACATTAGATATTGTTGGTGCTACCCTGGCTTTTTTTGCATTTTGTTTACTGCTGTTTCCCGATTTCGATGCACTCCCTTTTCCTTCCATTTTCATAGTAATCAAAAGGCAATCCTGCTCGAAGGCGGGCCAGCCACCAGCCCTTTTCATATCCTCTTTAAAATGGTTTTCGAGGTAGGTGGCAGTGGTATATAACAAGTCATCGGAAAGTAAAAGAATTCCTTGCTTGTACGCAAGACTTGCGATTGCAATCATATGGCAAAGGAATACACGTAAGTGATGCCATGAAAATGTAGCATTCGAATAAAAATATTTCCCAACTTGGCGAACGTAATAATCACATCTGGGGTTGGCTTGCAGAACTGATACAGCATCCCTTATATGGCGGTCGTACTCGCGGTTGATATTTTCATATATGCAACTGAAGGCATAAAGAACTCCAAACGAATTCGGAAATATAATTTCTTTTTCGTACGATCCAACTGGTCTGTAGCAAATATTTTGCAAGCGCAGGACAGAACAATAAATTTCTTCTACAAACTGAATTATATTCAGTTCATTTTGTCCAGGATTCATTTTTCAAACAATCTAATAATAAAGGCTAAGCATACAAAATTATATCCAATTTCCTCACTAACCAAGAATCAAAGATTTATTTAAATATCAAATATCGTAGCGTCTACCTATAGGATCTAGTTAAACATGCAGTTTAATTGGTGAACTGTCTGCAAGAGTGGAACAAATATGACAACTTTCTCCGAAAATTTAGCAATGTTCCAATGATATGTTTCTGAATTTTTTCAAACAATATAAGACCAATGTCTGAGAGACAAAATTATAAAACAAATTCGAATTGTTAAGCAGTCTAATTGAAGAATGCAATATCCTTTTTACCGTGTTTAGAATATAATCCGATGTACGATTCGATGGCTGAAATTATATCAAACGTAGAACAGATATAAAGACGTCTTCCAAAAAGTGAAAAAGGTTCAATTAATCGAATACACGATATTTGAAATTTCTAGAAGCGTATAGAATATTTAAAATTTCTAGAAGCGTAGAAGAGATATAAAGATGTCTTCCAAAGATTGAAAAATGTTTAATTAATCCAATTCTGGAAACTTTTTTAAACGACATAAAACTAAGGCTAAATTTAACAATTTTCTCGTAAACAAAACTAGAAGTGTAATATCAGACTTTTCAGAGAATTAAAAAGTATATTGGGGACTGAGTTCAGAATTTAATTTAGTATACATTACAATTATTAAGCTTTCAGCAAGCAAAGGTGTAAATCATACTTAATAAGTTCTTTAAAAGTTGTTCGATTAATCTGCCTCAGAATGTTTCAAAAGATATAAAACTAAAATTTTAGAAATTTAAAATCATACAATTTTTACACAAGAGAAAGTAAGTTGTTGAACAGTTTAACTCAAGAAAATAATGAATTTAAAATCGTATAAAATGCAGCTGAATTTAAAATCGAATCCAGTACATGAGTCTTTTTTGTTTTTTAAATTTCTGCAATCGTAGTATAGATCTGAAGATGTCTTCTAAAAATTAAATGTTCTTCAATTAATCTGTTTCAGAGTCTTTTCAAGCTATCTATTCGTAAAACTAAAATCTGTGGCTAAAACCAAACACTCATTACAAGTATATGAAACTAGAAGTGCCAGGTCAGACTTTTCAACGATCAAAATACATCAGTGTGCGAATCTAGAAATAATTAATTTAAAATCGTAAAAATGCAGCTGAATTTAAAATCGAATACTGTACATGATTCATTTTTTTTCATATTTCTGCAATCGTAGAACAGATCTGAAGACGTCTTATAAAAATTAAATGTTTTTCAATTAATCTGTTTCAGAGTCTTTTCAAACTATCTACTCGTAAAACTAAAATATAGGGTTAAAACTATACACACATTACAAATATACGAAACTAGAAGTGCCAAGTCAGACTTTTCAAAGATCAAAATACATTAGTATGTGAATCTAGAAATAATGAATTTAAAATCGTAAAAATGCAGCTGAATTTAAAATCGAATACAGTACATGATTCGTTTTTTTCATATTTCTGCAATCGTTAGAACAGATCTGAAGACGTCTTATAAAAATTAAATGTTCTTCAATTAATCTGTTTCATAGTCTTTTCAAGCTCATAAAACTAAAATCTGTGGATAAAACTATACACACATAGAATCCAATTCACTGCACAATCCAATTATTAGACTTTTCAGCAAGCACAGATCATACTTATTTTTTTTCGCAAATTAAGATTGCATCAATTGATGTCGTTTCAGAATATTTTCGATCAAAAACTAAAGTGTGAGATTGTAAAATTATACAGTATCGTGCACAAACGAAAATACCTTAATGGCTGAGTCCAGAAGTACCTTTTATATCATTGTTCTAACCGGATCTATGTCTCGTCTATTAACTATGAATCACCCCCCTTTTTTACGAAGAATTCCAAATAATATTATTTTTTGAAAATATTTATATAGCATTACTGGAAGCGCTTCTAATGAAACTGTAGATTACGGTATTACTGGAAATGCAGGATAATGTAAAGTTAATTACTTTAGTCAATGGCGTATCCATTCAAAAATTATAGGAAGGGATCAAGCAGTTATTTCCAAATCAATCTCGAACAAATATAAATATTATTTCTTATCTTAAGATTCTTTCTTATATGCGCATACAAAATCGCACAACAATGAACGAGGTATCGAGCGAAAGGCTTTTGATAAAGTACATTCGCTGTCAAAACGTGTTGCTCGATTAAAAAGTGCAGCTAATTAAAAATTATTGAAAGCACGTGTCATCAAATAATCTCGAAGAAGGAGCCGGAAAGGCTCGTGCAAGTCCACTGGTCAAGATTACACTGTATACTTTCGGATGTGTATAACAAACTTTTTATCCTTAAAATGCACCTTGAAAACGGCATGCGTCTCGAAGGTGCAGTTTCTTTTCTTTCTTTCTTTTTTTTTTTTTAGTATTTCCTTTGGTTTATCTCACGTTTGTGGGATGTATATTATGCTTTTCCTAGTATTTTATTTTAAAATGAAATAAAAAAAGAGGGAGAAAGAAATATAATTAATTGCTCAAAAATACATTAATAATTAGTTTCAAAAATTATATTTTCTGAAGGTCGATTTCACATTCGTTTTCATGTTTTACGTTTTTTTTTTTTTTTTTTTTTTTTCAGTTTTAAACTGCCATCTCTGCGTCCCGGATTAAAATCTATATTCTATACTAATAAAATAAAGGCGCTTGTCTGTGTGCGATGGCTAAGAAAATCTAGTTCACGTAGGAGTCCGGAAATTTGGTTGAGATGAACCTGAGGTAGAGGTCTGCACTGGCCGGAATTTTCAGACCCGGGCCAGGCCCGATGTAAAAATCAAAAGTTCAGCCCGAGCCCAGCCATTATGGGTACATTTTACAGCATATATTTTAAAGATTACTATGTGTTCGCAAAACAGAAAACACACAATAGTAACATTAATGATTGCTTACAGTCTTTGACGTTTCAAAATTCAAATAAGGATTCAATAAAAAATTAATGTAGGTTAGAATAAAGAGTTAAAAACATGATAACTTTTGAAGCTGTATAATAAAAAGTAGATTTTTTGAAAGTATTTCTCTTTCATTTTTTAAGGTTTTTCTCAAATCCAAAGGAGCTACATTCTGGCACATTTCTGAATTCATTTCTTTTCGGAAACGCGTAAGATTGGCCAGTATTCTTATTATCTTGCCTGCCCTACACATCCTGAGAACGATTAAAACCAGTTCTCTCTCGGCACGACTATGTAGGGAAAAAGAAAATGAGACCCTGATCCTCGGCCTGATCTCGGCCCGGCATGAGTCTGCTGAAAAAATTAAACCCGGAATCAGAGGCCATGTAACTGTCCGATACCGATCTACGATGGACATGTTACATTTCTGTATTGATGTTGTCAAACTCGCATCGGCTCGTGACGCACATTTATACTTCTCGCGAAAATCATAGTCATTGAAAATGGCTCATATTTTATCGGTTCCGCTTAAATGTTTATATCGGGCCGGCAGGCCCGCTTAACTTTTTTTTATCGGCTCGGCCCTGCAGACGTCTTAGGTGGTTTTACTGTATACGTAACACAAAGAAAACTTCTGGAAGGCAAAGGTACCATGAATATTTTTTTTTTGATTGGAAGGTGGTTGTTGATTTTAAAAAAATTGTAGAAAAACAAAAAATACGAAATCGGCATTTAAATTTTTTTACTTTTGAAAAAAGGTAATTGAACCAGTGTACCAGTACATATAGCAAACCAGTACAATAGTACCAGTACATATACTAAACCATAATAGATATACTGGTGAAAGGAACAATGGAACAACGTGATCAACTTTATAGACTTCCTAGTTGCGGGGTAACTTAACATCCAGTAGAGAGGTGATTTATATTGCAGAGGCATTAGGGAGCCGTACAAAAAGAAAATGTTTAGATATCGATGGTAGCCACAGAAAAAAAAAAGTTACAAAAATATGAATAAGAGAAACTGAAGTGAAAGTATATTAAGTTACTAAAATGTTTAACAATATATAAAAAAGAAAAGAAGACAAAGTTAAGAAAAATAAAAGATTTCTATTAATTCAAAAAAAAAAAAAAAAGGCAGGCGATAGAAGTTTGAGACTTCTGACGACTGTTTCTTGAGGAGCCTGAGACCTATGCCCCACATCCCCGGCGATAAAGTTTAACAGGCTTAACAGTGTTTGCACTTTGAGGGGCTTACGAGTTGTCTACAACTTTACGCCCAATCTAGTGACGATTGTCTAAAACTGAATGAGCCATTGCGGGATATAAAGTCTAACTGTAGTATAATACTACTATAAAATTTTATTAAAATAAAAATTTAAAAAATGAAAAATTACTTTTAAAGAAAAGTGGTGTTATAAAGTTAAAATAGTACGAAACCTTACTGGATTAGAATTAAGAGAGAAATTAAAAGTATAATAAAAGTAAATAAGTTAAGTTTAAGAATATATAAGCACAGTTAAGAATGATAACAGAACAAGCTGTCGTACAAAGCTGGTAAGGGTAGGTCGACAGATGTTATGTCACAGAAAAACAAAAAAGGCACTTTTCAGGGTCCATACATTTTTTCCCTCTTGTTACTAAGTAACAGTATAATGATCATAAAATCGTAATTGTTATTAATTTTTTTTTTTTTAAGCAAAAAGTAAAGATAGTGATAATAGAGTTTAATAAAGTGAAATATAGACAGTAGTGGAGAACTCAAGGTCCCTCAACATCGATAATAATGGAAAATTTGATCTTTTTCTGTGCTCAGGCTCGCAGGCGTCGTAATCGGGCAGCTCAGCAAGTATTTCATTTGGGAGGTTGTAAAGGTTTTTGTAAAATTTTTTGGAGAGGTCAACTACTCTTTTTCTAAAGGTAGGGCATTAAGGTCTCTACGGATAGTGGTATTATGTAGATAGCGTGAGGCATTAAGGACAATGCGGAGGTGTTTATTGTGAAGTCTACTGAGATTGTCCGTAGAGGAGTTACAAGTGAGCCTCCAAATGGGCAGGCGTATGTCATTATAGGTAAAATGCAAAAGTTATATAGAAGATGCTTGTTATAAATAGCCAGTGTTGGGTTGTTTAAAAGAGGTTTAAGTGCCTAAGACGACCCAGTGACTTTCCCCCTGATGATACGAAAGTGATGTCTCCAAGAAAGTCTTTGGTCAAGGGTGACCCCCAGGTACTTAGTAGTATTAGTTCAATTGATGGTAGTGTTATTGATAGTGAGTCTGTTAGGGTAGGTAAGCCTTCTAGAAAAATACACAGCCAATGTTTTACTTTCGTTGATGCGAACACGCCGTAGGTTGCACCAGTTAATGAATAAGTCTATGTGAGTAAATACAAAACTTGTGTGGAAATATAAATCACCTAAAAACAACGTTCAAACACACAATAAAATACACAAGGTTTGAACAGACGTATTCGTTTCGTGAGTTCCAGCACTCACATCATCAGTGTATAAAATCTATATAAACAATATCCCCTCAACTACATGTACGGTAAAAACACAATACAAAAGACCATCAAGTTCCAACAGCCAATGAAATTAAAGCGGAAGTGAAGTGCCGTGACACAACAAATCCACCCAGAAAGTTGAGATGTATGGCACACTAGACAAATCATTAACCTAGGAGTTTTTAAATCTATGGATATGAACAGCTTCAAAAAACAGCTTTTTTTTTTTTTTTTTTTTTTTCCTTTTTGAAGCTGCATGTGATATTTTGATGTTTATTCTGTAATTATTCCATTGATATTTTGAAAATCCTCTAATTAAATTCAACGGAGAGGCATTTATTTTCCTTCAGAAACAAATGAATCTCCGTATACATATTTTATTTCCGCCTTCTTTGGATTCAATCCGCATGAGATTTTCCTTTGCCTCTTCTGCAATTTCTCCATAAATATTTAGAAAATCGGCTTCATCATTTCAACGGACATTTACATTCCTCCAGGAACAAATGAACCTCCGCATGCATATTCTATTTCCATCCTCTTAGGATTCAATCCGCGCTTGATTTTCTAATGTTAATTCTGTAATCCTTCCATTATTATTTCGAAAATCCTCTTATTCAGTCCAATAGAGAGGCATTTACTTTCTCACAGAAATAAATGCACCTCCGCATGCATATTCTATTTCCATCCTCTTAGGATTCAATCCGCGCTTGATTTTCCAATGTTAATTCTGTAATCCTTCCATTATTATTTCGAAACTCCTGTTATTCAGTCCAATGGAGAGGCATTTACTTTCTCACAGAAATAAATGTACCTCCGCATGCATATTCTATTTCCATCCTCTTAGCATACAATCCGCGCTTGATTTTCCAATGTTAATTCTGTAATCCTTCCATTATTATTTCGAAAATCCTCTTATTCAGTCCAATGGAGAGGCATTTACTTTCTCACAGAAATAAATGCACCTCCGCATGCATATTCTATTTCCATCCTCTTAGCATACAATCCGCGCTTGATTTTCCAATGTTAATTCTGTAATCCTTCCATTATTATTTCGAAAATCCTCTTATTCAGTCCAATAGAGAGGCATTTACTTTCTCACAGAAATAAATGCACCTCCGCATGCATATTCTATTTCCATCCTCTTAGGATTCAATCCGCGCTTGATTTTCCAATGTTAATTCTGTAATCCTTCCATTATTATTTCGAAAATCCTGTTATTCAGTCCAATGGAGAGGCATTTACTTTCTCACAGAAATAAATGTACCTCCGCATGCATATTCTATTTCCATCCTCTTAGCATACAATCCGCGCTTGATTTTCCAATGTTAATTCTGTAATCCTTCCATTATTATTTCGAAAATCCTCTTATTCAGTCCAATGGAGAGGCATTTACTTTCTCACAGAAATAAATGCACCTCCGCATGCATATTCTATTTCCATCCTCTTAGGATTCAATCCGCGCTTGATTTTCCAATGTTAATTCTGTAATCCTTCCATTATTATTTCGAAAATGCTCTTCTTCAGTTGAACGCAGAGACATTTACTTTCGTTCAGAAATAAATGCCTCTCTTCATACATATTTTATGTCAGTCTTTTTTTAATTCAATCCGCATGTGATTTTCTCATGTTTATTCTGTACTTCTTCAATTAATTTTTCGAAAATCCTCTTCTTTAATTCAACGGCGAGGCATTTACTTTCCTCCAGAAATAAATGCCTCTCCATCTACATATTTTATTTCCGTCATCTTTGGGATCAAACCGCATGTGATTTTAATATGTTTATTCTGTAATTCTTCCATTATCATTTCGAAAATCTTCTTCTTCAAATGAACGGAGAGGCATTTACTTTTGTCCAGAAATAGATGCCTCTTCGCATATATATTTTATTTTAGTCTTCTTTGGATTCAATCCGCATGTGATTTTCCTATGTTTATTCCGTGATTCTTCCATTATTTTAGAAAATCCTCCTCTTCAATTGAAAGGAGAGGCATTTACTTCTCTCCAGAAATGCCTCTCCGCATACATAGTTAATTTCCGTCATTTTTGGGATCAACATACATGATATTTTTGTATACTTCGTCCGCAATATCTCCATTACTATTTAGAAAATCATTTTCTTCAATTAAACGGAGAGGCATTTAATTTCCTCCAGAAATAAATGTATCTCCGCATAAGTATTGAATTTGCGTCCTTTTCGGATCCATCTGCACGATATTTCACAATACTTCTTCCGCAATATATCCATTACTTTTTAGATAATGATCTTCTTCAATTCAAAGGTGAAGTATTTACTTTTACCCAGAAATAAATGCATCTTTGCTTAAATATTGAATATGCGTCATTTTCGTTTCAATCTGCATGATATTTTTGAGTACATCTTCCGCAATATCTCCATTAATATTTAGAAAAATCATCTTCTTCAATTTGACGGAGAGGCATTTACTTTCCTGCAGAAATAAATTCATTTCTGCATAAATATTGAATTTAAGTCCTTTTCTAATCAATCTGCATGATATTTTACTATACTTCTTCGCAATATCTCCATTGCTATTTAGATAATCATCTTCTGCAGTTCGATGGAGAGGCCTTTACTTTCCCCCAGAAATAAATGCATCTCCGCATAAATATTTTATTGCCGTCTTCTTTGGATTCAATCCGACAGTGCTTTTCCAATGTTTATTCTTTTATTTTTTCAATAGTATTTCGAAAATCATCTTCTTCACTTCAAAGCAGGCATTTACTTTCCTCGAGAAATAAATGCATCTCCGGATATATATTTTATTTCCGTCCTCTTTTGATTCAATCCGCATGTGATTTTCCTATGTTTATTCCGTAAATCTTCCATTATTATTTAGAAAATCCTCTTCTTCAATTGAAAGGAGAGGCATTTACTTTCCTCCGGAAATGCCTCTCCGCATACATATTTCGTATCCGTCATTTTTGGTAATCTATCTGCATGATATTTTTGAGTACTTCTTCCGCAATATCTCCATTAATATTTAGAAAATCATCTTCTTCAATAATTAATTAATTTTTTAACTACATTACAGCAGTGAAATTACGCTTGAAATTATTGAATATTAATGATGTGAATTATCACATTGCTAACAAAGCGTAAACCAACTTAGTGAAAAATGTCCAAGCCGGGAATCGAACCCGGGTCCCTGGAATAGATCTCCAGTGTTCTACCACTAAACCACAAGGACGACGTCCAGCCTGGCATTTCTCACTTATGTAAGTCGGTAAGGCTGCAACCGCAGCACAATCGCTTCGGGAAATTCTGTTCAAAATGCCCGCTTTGACATCATTTTTTGAAATATATTCTGCCTCTATCAAAAAATAGATCATTACTGTACATGATATAGTTTCCGAATAAGAGACTTCTCCATCTTGTGCTGCGGTTGCAGCCTTACCGACTTATATAAGTGAGAAATGCCAGGCTGGACGTCGTCCTTGTGGTTTAGTGGTAGAACACTGGAGATCTATTCCAGGGACCCGGGTTCGATTCCCGGCTTGGACATTTTTCACTAAGTTGGTTTACGCTTTGTTAGCAATGTGATAATTCACATCATTAATATTCATCTTCTTCAATTTGACGGAGAGGCATTTACTTTCCTGCAGAAATAAATGCTTGAATTTACGGCCTTTTCGGATTAATCTGCATGATATTTTGCAATACTTCTTCACAATATCTCCATTGCTATTTAGAAATATACCTTCTTGAATTCAACGGAGAGGAGAGGCATTTACTGTTCCGAAGAAATGAATGCATCTCCGCATAAATATCTCATTTTCGTCATCTCGGGGATCAGTCTGCATGATATTTTCCTATTTTCTCTGTAATTTTTTCCATTAATATTTAGAAAATAATCTTCTTCAGTTCGACGGAGAAGCATTTACTTTCCTCGAAAAATAAATGCATCTCCGCATAAATATTGAATATGCGTTCTTTTCGGATCAATCTGCATGATATTTTATAATACCTCTTTCGCAATGTATCCATTACTATTTAGAAAAATCCCTGCCGGCCCGGCCTACAGGCAGAGGTAGATTTCGAAGTTAAGTATACTAATTTCATCAACAAAAACTAAATCAAAAAATTTGATATAAATCCACTTTGACAGTTTTATCTGTCTGCTTTTGAAGAGTTTTTATTTCCTTTTTATAAAATAGCTGGTTTTATCAGAATCATGTTAAGGCGATATTAAAAAAAATATTTTTCCATACTCAACAACTCGAAATTTTCTGGCACATTTTCAGATACATTTTTAATAATTAAATAAAAAATATGAAACATGCTGACGTGATTTTTGAAAAGATTTATAAGCGACCTGTGTTTTTATTTTTCTTTCAATTAAAACTTGATTAATAAACAATTATTTTCTCAGTAGGGCAATATTTTTCGTTTCTAACACAATCGCTTCGGGAAATTCTGTTCAAAATGCCCGCTTTGACATCATTTTTTGAAATATATTCTACCTGTATCAAAAAATCGATCATTACTGTACATGATATAGTTTCTGAATAAGAAAATAAAGCAATTGGATACGTTTGAGAGCAAAAATGAATTTAAAAATGAGTAAGAAAATAGACAGTTTGGATTTGAATGCACCCCCTAATAAGATGATTTTTTTCTTCAACAGCTATGTATTTTTAATTTGTTTTTGCTGTAAGAATTGGCCCTATCTAAAACTTGCCTGTATAAATGTTGAAGACAATATTAAGAAGTATATGATAAATTCATGGAGATTTTATATCTTGTGAATTGACGGAGTTATGAAACTTTTTCTTCTTCAACACCCCTTTTTTGTTTTCGTTTTTAATTTTTTTTTTTTTTTTTTTTTTTTTTTTTTTTTTTGCGGTACGAATTGGCTTTATCAAAAACTTGTGAATATAAAAGTTGTAGATAATATTAAGGAGATGTATAATAAAATTATTGGATTTGATATCGTGAGAATTGACGAAGTAAGGAATTTTTCCCCCCAAAAAACCCTATTTATTGCGCCCCTTGAGCCCATTTTGAATGTTATTAAAAATCTGTGATGCATGAATTTTTGGCGCTATTTTTAGAAGTAATAAAAACTTTAAACTGATTTGATATGTACAAAAATTAAGAAGTTATGGGGTTTTTTCGATTTTAAAAACCCCTTTGTCCGCTTTTGCCCATTAACGAACTTGACCGAGATTTTATGTCCCTTGATTTTATGTATCAGTTTGGAAGAGATTTGTGCAGAATTGCGGAAGTTATCGTGTCCAGAAGAAACTGATAACACAATTGCTTCGGGAAATTCCATTCAAAATGCCCATTTTAACATCATTTTTGAAATATATTCTGCCTCTATCAAAAAATCGATCATTGCGGTACAACATTATATAGTTTCTGAATAAGCGAATCTACCAATTAAATGTGTTTGGGAGCAAAAATGAATTTAAAAATGAGTCAGAAAATAAGCAGTTTGGATTTGAGTGCATCCTTAATGCAATGATTTTTCCAACACAATCCGCTTCAGAAAATTCGGTTCAAAATGCCCCCTTTAACAGCATTTTTTAAAAATATATTCTGCCTCTATCAAAAAATCGACCATTACGGTACATTATATAGTTTCTGAGTAAGAGAACGTACCAATTGGAAGCTTTTGAGAGCAAAAATTAATTGTAAAATGAGTCAGAAAATACGCAGTTTGGATTTGAATACACCCTTACTTAGATGATATTTTCCTTCAACCGCTATGTATTTTTAATTTTTTTTTGCTGTAAGAATTGATCCTATCCAAAACTTGTCTATATAGATGTTGTAGACAATATTAAGAAGATATATGATAAATTCATGGGGATTTTATATCTTTTGAATTGACGGAGTTATGGATTTTTTACTTCTTCAAACCCCCTTTTTGTTTTCGTTTTTAATTTTTTTTGCGGTACGAATTGGTCCTATAAAAAACTTGTGAATATAAAAGTTGTAGATAATATTAAGGAGATTTATAATAAAATTAATTGGAATTGATATCTTGAGAATTGACGAAGTTATGAATTTTTTTCCCCCAAAAACCCTATTTTTTGCGCCCCTTGAGCCCATTTTTAACTTTATCAAAAATCTGTGATACATAAAATTTTGGCCCTATTTTTAGAAGTAATAAAAACTTTAAACTGATTTGATATGTACAAAAATTAAGAAGTTATGTGAGTTTTCGGTTTTCACAAAACCCCTCCCTATTTCCATTCCCTTGGTCCGATTTTGCCCATTAACGAACTTGACCGAGATTTTATGCCCTTTGATTTTATGTATCAGTTTGGAAGAGATTGGTGCAGAATTACGAAAGTTATCGTGTCCAGAAGAAAGTGATATATATATATATATATATATATATATATATAGATAGATAGATAGATAGATAAAGTTTTTTACTGAAGGTGGTTTTGGGTTCTAGGGGTCATGATCGGTGTAGATCTGAAAAATTTTCAGAAATTACAACATAGGAACGATCCAAATAGGTAGAATTTCATACGAAATCTACCTATAACAATCATCTTCTTCAATTCGACGGAGAGGCATTTACTTTCCCCCAGAAAGAAATGCATCTCCGAATAAATATCTTATTTTAGTCATCTCTAGGATCAGTCTGCATGAGATTTTCCAATTTGTTTCTGTATTTTTTTCTTTACTATGTAGAAAGTCGTTTTTTTCAATACGACGAAGAGGCATTTACTTTTCCCCAGAAATAAATACATCACCGCATAAATATTGAATTTAAGTCCTTTTCTGATCAATCAGCACGATATTTTATTTAACTCTTTCGCAATGTATCCATTAATATTTAGATAATCATCTTCTTCAATTCGACGGAGAGACTTTTACTTTCCCCCAGAAATAAATGTATCTCTACCAAAATATTTATTTCCGTCATCTTTGGGATCAATCTGCATGACATTTCCTATATCTCTCTTCTGCAGTTTCTCCTTGATTTTTTAGAAAATTTCCTAATTCAACGGATAGGCATTTACTTTTCTAATGAAATTAATGCAACTCCGCATAAATATTTATTTCCTTCATCTATGGAATTAGTCTGCATGAGACTTTAATACTTGTTTCGCAATTTTTCCATTACCATTTAGAAAGTCGCTTTTTCAATTCGACTGAGGGCATTTACTTTCTCCCAGAAATAAATACATCTCCGCATAAATATTGAATTTGCATCATTTTTGGATCAATCTGCCTGATATTTTACTATACTTCTTCCGTAACATTCCATTACTATTTAGATAATCCTCTTCATCAATTTAAAAGAGAGGCATTTACTTTTCCCCAGAAATGAATGCATCGCCGCAGAAATATTTTATTTTCGTCATCTCTGGGATCAGTCTGCATGAGATTTTCCGTTTTTTTTCTGTAATTTTTCCATTACTATTTAGAAAATCATCTTCTTTCATTTCGACGGAGAGGCATTTACTTTCCTCTAGAAGTAAATGCATCTCCGCATAAATATTGAATTTTCGTCCTTATCGAAACAATCTGCATGACATTTTCCTATACATTTTCCGCAATATTTCCGTTACTGTTTCGATAATCATCTTCTTAAATTCAATGGAGTGGTATTTATTTTTCCCAAGGGATGATTAAATTTCCGTATAAATTTTTTGTACCATTATTTTTGGGATCAGTCTGCATGAGATTTTTCGTTTTTTTTTTTTTTCTGTAATTTTTCCATTACTGTTTAGAAAGTAGTTTTTTATTTAATTCGACAGAGAGGCATTTACTTTCCCCAGAAATAAATGCATCTTCGCCTAAATAATGAATATGCGTCCTTTTCGGATGAATCCGCATCACATTTTACTAAACATGTTCCGCAATATTTCCATTACTGTTTCGATAATCATCTTCTATTCAACGTTAGAAGTATTTACTTTTTCCCAGGAATTATTAAATCACCGCATAAATATTTTATTTCCGTTATCTTTGGGATCAGTCTGCATGAGATTTTCCGATTTTGTTCTGTAATTTTTCCCTTACTATTTAGAAAATCATCTTCTTTCATTTCGACGGAGAGGCATTTACTTTCCTCCAGAAGTAAATGCATCTCTGCATAAATATTGAATTTACGTCCTTTTGGGATCAATGTGCATGATATTTTACTACACTTTTTCGCAATATCTCAATTACTATTCAGAAAATCATGTTCTTCAATTCGACGGAAAGGCATTTACTTTTTTCCAGATGTAAATGATTCTCGGCATAAATAATGAATTTGCGTCCTTTACAGATCAATCTGCATTATATTTTACTATACATTTTCCGCAATATTTCCGTTACTGTTTCGATAATCATCTTCTTCAATTCAACGGAGTGGTACTTACTTTTCCCAAGGAATGATTAAATTTCCGTATAAATTTTTTGTACCATTATCTTTGGGATCAGTCTGCATGAGATTTTCCGGTTTTTTCTGTAATTTTCCCATTACTATTTACAAAATTATCTTCTTAAATTCGGCGCAGAGGCATTTACTTTCCTCCGTAAATAAATGCACTTCCGCATAAATATTAAATTCACGTCCTTTTGGGATCAATTTGCATGATATTTTATATACTTTTTCCGCAATATCTCCAGTTATTATTTAGAAAATTGTATTCTTCAATTCGAAGTAGAGGCATTTACTTTCCCCCAGAAATAATTGCAACTCCGCATAAATAATTAATTTGCGTCCTTTTCGGATCAATCTGCATCATGTTTTACAATACATGTTTCGCAATATCTGCATTACTGTTTGATAATAACCTTCTTCAATTCAGCGAAGAGGTATTTACTTTTCCCCCAGGAATGATTAAATCTCCGCATAAATATTTTATTTCCGTTATCTTTGGTATCAGTCTGCATGAGATTTTCCGATTTTTTTTCTGTAAATTTCCATTACTATTTAGAAATTCACCTTCTTCAATTCGACGGAGAGGCATTTACTTTCCTTAAAAAATAAATGCATCTCCGCATAAATATTGAATTTACGTCCTTTTGATCCAATCTGACTGATATTTTACTATACTTCTCCCACAATTTCTCAATTACTATTTAAAAAATCATCTTCTTCAATTCGGCGGAGAGGCATTTACTTTCTTCCAGAAATAAATGCATCTCTGCAAAATTAATGAATATGCGTCCTTTTCGGATCAATCAGCATCATATTTTACTATACATGTTCCGCAATATTTCCATTACGGTTTCGATAAACATCTTCATCAATTCAATGGAGAGGTTTTCACTTTTCCCCTGGAATGATTAAATCTCTGCATAAATATTTTATTTCCATTATCTTTGGGATAAGTCTGCGTGAGATTTTCCGTTTTTTTTTCTGTAATTTTTCCATTACTATTTAGTAAATAATTTTTATCAATTGGACAGAGAGGTTTTTTTCCTCCAGAAGCAAATGAATCTCTGCACAAATATTTTATTTCCGTTATCATTGGGATTTATCTTCATCTCTCTTCTACAGTTTCTCCATTATAATTTAGATAACTTTAGATAATTTAGATCTTCTTCAATTCAAAACAGAGGCTTTTACTTTCTTCCAGAAATCAATGCATCTCCGCATAAATATTGAATTTGCGTCCTTTTTGTATCAATCTGTGTGATATTTTACTCTTATACTTACGCAATATATCCATTACTATTTAGCTAATCATGTTCTTCAATTCAACGGAGAGGCATTTACTTTCCTACAGAAATAAATGCATCTTCACATAAATATTGAATATGCGTCCTTTTTGTATAAATCTGTGATATTTTACTATTATGCTTGCTCAATATATCCATTACTATATAGTTATTCATTTTCTTCAATTCAACGGAGAGGTATTCCCTTTTCCCAGGAATGATTAAATTTCAGCATAAATATTTTATTTCCGTTATCTTTGAAGTCAGTCTGCATGAGACGTTCCTATTTTTTCCTCTAATTTTTCCATTACCGTTTAGATAATCATCTCCTTCAATTCAACGGAGAGGCATTTTTTTTTCCCCAGAAATAAATGCATCTCCTCCTAAATATTTATTTCCGTCATCAGATCATCGTCTTCAATTCGACGGAGAGGCATTCACTTTCCTCAAGAAATAAATGCATCTCCGCATAAATATTGAATTTACGTCCTTTTGGGATCAATCTGCATGATATTTTGCGATGCTTCATCCGCAATATGTCCATTATTATTTAGAAAATCCTGTTTTTCAATTCGACGGAGAAGCATATACTTTCATCCAGAAATAAATGCATCTCCGCATAAATATATAACTTTCGTCCTTTTCGAATCAATCTATATGATATTTTACTATACTTCTTCCACAATATATCCAACAATATTCAGTTAATCATCTTCTTAAATTCAACAGAGAGGCGTTTACTTTACTCCAGAAAAAAATGCCTCTCTGCACAAATATTTTATTTCCGTTATCTTTGGGATATATCTTCATGAGATATATTAATCTCTCTTCTGCAGATTCTCAATTATTAGGAAGATAATCATCTTCTTCAATTCAACGGAGAGGCATTCACTTTCATCCAGAAATAAATGCATCTCCGCATAAATATTGAATTTACGTCCTTTTGAGATCAATCTGCGTGATATTTTACTATACTTTCCCGCAATTTCCAATTACTATTTATAAATTCATCTTCTTCAGTTCGACGGAGAGGCATTTACTTTACTCCAGAAATAAATGCATCTCCGGATAAATAAAGAATATGCGTCCTTTTTTGATCAATCTGCATCACATTTTACTATACATGTTCCGCAATATTTCCATTACTGTTTCTATAAACATCTTCTTCAATTCAACGAAGAGGTATTCACATTTCCCCAGGAATGATTAAATCTCCGCATAAATATTTTATTTCCGTTATCTTTGCGATCACTCTGCATGAGATTTTCCGATTTTTTTCTGTAATTTTCCCATTAATATTTAGAAAATCATTTTTATCAATTCGACAGAGAGGCATTTTTTTCATCCAGAAGTAAATGAATCTCTGGACAAATATTTTATTTCGGTTATCTTTGGGCTTTATCTTCATGAGATATCCTAATCTCACTGGTGGAGTTTCTCCATTATTATCTGGATAATCATCTTCTTCAATTCAACGGAGACGCATTTACTTTCCTCCAGAAATAAATACATCTCCACATGAATATTGAATTTAATTTACGTCCATTTCGAATCAATCTGTATGATATTTTACAATATTTCTTGCGCAATATAGCCATTACAATTTAGCTAATCATCTTCTTCAATTCAACGGAGAGGCGTTTTCATTCCTCTAGAAATAAATTCATCTCCTCTATCTAATTCATCTATGATATTTCACTATACTTCTTTTGCAGTTTCTCCATTACTATTTAGATAATCTTCTTTTTCAATTCAACTGAGAGGCATTTACTATTCCCCAGAAATAAATGCATCTCCGCCGACATATTTATTTACGTCATCTTTGGGATCATTCTGCATTAGTTTTTCCGTGATTTTTCAGTAATTTTTCCCTTACCATTTACAAAATCATCTTCTTCAATTCGACGGAGAGGCATTTTCTTTTCTCCACAAGTAAATGCACCTCCGCATAAAAAATTCAACTTAAGTCCTTTTGGGATCAATGTGCATGATATTTTACTATACTTTTTCCGCAATACCTTAATTACTATGTAGAAAATCATATTCTTCAATTCGACGGAGAGACATTTACTTTCTTCCAGAAGTAAATGCATCTCCGCATAAATAATGTATTTGCGTCCTTTTCGGATCGTTTTGCATGACATTTTACTACACATGTTCCGCAATATTTCCATTACTGTTCCGATAATCATCTTCTTCAATTCAACGTAGAGATATTTTCATTTCCAGAGGAATGATTAAATTTCCGCATAAATATTTTATTTCCGTTAACTTTGGAATCAGTCTGCATGAGATTTTTTGGGTTTTTCCGTACTTTTCTCATTACCATTTACAAAATCATTTTCTTCATTTCGACGGAGAGACATTTACTTTCCTCCAGAAGTAAATGCATCTTCGCATAAATATTGAATTTAAGTCCTTTTGAGATCAATTTGCATCACATTTTACTATGCATGTTCCGCAAGACATCCATTATTATTTAACTAATGATCTTATTCAATTCGACGGAGATGCATTTACTTTCTCCAGAAATAAATGCATCTCCGCATAAATAATGAATTTTCATCGTTATCGAAACAATCTGCATGACATTTTACTATACATGTTCTGCAATATTTCCGTTACTGATTCGATAATCATCTTCTTCATTTCTATGGAGTGGTATTTACTCTCTTAGAATTTACTTAGAAAATCATCTTCTTCAATTCGACGGAGAGGCATTTACTTTTTTCAAGAAGTAAATGCATCTCCGCATAAATATTGAATTTTCGTCCTTTTCGAAACAATCTGCATGACATTTTACTATACACGTTCGCAATATTTGCGTTACTGTTTCGATAATCATCTTCTTTATTTCTATGGAGTGGCATTTATTTTCCGCAAGGAATGTTTAAATTTCCGCATAAATATTTTATTTCCGTTATCTTTGGGATCAGTCTGCATGAGATTTTCCGGTTTTCTGTCATTTTTGCATTACCATTTACAAAATAATTTTCCTCAGTTCGACTGAGAAGCATTTACTTTCCTCCAGAAATAATTACTTTCCTCCAGAATTAAATGCATCTCCACATAAATAATGAATTTACGTCCTTTTGGGATCAATCTGCGTGATATTTCCCTATACTTATTCCGCAATAACTCCATTAATATTTAGAAAATCATCTACTTCAATTCGACGAAGAGGCATTTACTTTCCTCTTGAAATAAATGCATCGCCACATAAATAATGAGTTTACGTCCTTTTCGGATCAATCTGCATCATATTTTACTATAAATGTACCGCAATATCTTCATTACTGTTTCGATAATCATCTTTTTCAATTAAACGGAGTGGTATTTACATTTCTCCAGGAATGATTAAATTTCCGCATAAATATTTTATTTCCGTTATCTTTCGGATCAGTCTGAATGAGTTTTTCCGGGTTTTTTTTTTTGTAATTTTTCCATTATTTTTTACAAAATGATCTTCTTCAATTCTCCGGAGAGGCATTTACTTTCATCCAGAAGTAAATGCATCTCCGCATAAATAATGTATTTGCGTCATTTTCGGATCGTTTTGCATGATATTTTACTATACATGTTCCGCAATATTTCCGTTACTGCTTCGATAATCATCTTCTTCAATTCAACGGATTGGTACTTACTTTTCCCCAGGAATGATTAAATTTCCGCATAAATATTTTATTTCCGTTATCTTTGCGATCAGTCTGCATGAGATTTTCCGGTTTTTCTGTCATTTTTGCAGTACCATTTACAAAATAATTTTTCTCAGTTCGACTGAGAGGCATTTACTTTCCTCAAGAAATAATTACTTTCCTCCAGAAATAAATGCATCTCCACATAAATAATGAATTTGCACCCATTTCGGATCAATCCCCGTCATATTTTACTATACATGTTCCGCAATATCTACTTTACTGTTTCGATAATCATCTTCTTGAATTGAACTTCTTGAATTTACTTTTACCCAGGAATGTTTAAATTTCCGCATAAATATCTTTTTCTATTATCTTTGGGGTCATTCTGCATGAGATTTTTTTTTCTGTTATTTTCCCATTATTATTTTCAAAATTATCTTCTTTAATTCGACGGAGAAGCATTTTTGCAATACCATTTACAAAATTATTTTCCTCAATTCGACTGAGAGGCATTTACTTTCCTGCAGAAATAAATGCTTCTCCGCATAAATATTGAATTTATGTCCCTTTGGGATCAATCTGCATCACATTTTACGATACAAGTTTCGCAATATTTCCACTACTGTTTCAATAATTATCTTCTTCTATTCGACGGAGAGGCGTTTACTTTCCACCAGAAATAAATGCATCTCCGCATAAATAATGAATTTTCATCCTTATCGAAACAATCTGCATGACATTTTACTATACATGTTCCTCAATATTTCCGTTACTGTTTCAATAATAATCTTCTTCATTTCTATGGAGTGGTATTTATTCTCTTAGAATTTACTTAGAAAATCATCTTCTTCAATTCGATGGAGAGGCATTTACTTTTTTCAAGAAGTAAATGCATCTCCGCATAAATAATGAATTTTCGTTATTTTCGAAACAATCTGCATGACATTTTACTTTACATGTTCGCAATATTTCCGTTACAGTTTCGATAATCATTTTCTTTATTTCTATGGAGTGGCATTTATTTTTCCACAGGAATGTTTAAATTTCCGCATAAATATTTTATTTCCGTTATCTTTGGGATCAGTCTGCATGAGATTTTCCGGTTTTCTGCCATTTTTGCATTACCATTTAAAAAATAATTTTCCACAGTTCGACTGAGAGGTATTTACTTTCCTCAAGAAATAATTACTTTCCTCCAGAAATAAATGCATCTCCACATAAATAATAAATTTGCATCCTTTTCGGATCAATCTGCGTCATATTTTACAATACATGTTCCGCAATATCTACATTACTCTTTCTATAATCATCTCCTTCTATTCGGCGGTGAGGCGTTTACTTTCCACCAGAAATAAATGCATCTGCGCATAAATATTAAATTTTCGTCCTTTTCGAATTAAACTGTATGATATTTTACTATACTTCTTCCGCAATATATACATTACTTTAGCTAATGATCTTCTTCAATTCCACGGAGAGGCATTTCCTTTCCTCCAGATATAAATGCATTCTCGCATACATATTGAATTTACGTCCTTTTCATATGAATCTGCATCATGTTTTACATCTTCTTCAATTCGACGGAGTGGCATTTACTTTCCTCCAGAAATAAATGCATCTCCGCATATGTAATGAATATGCGTCTTTTTCGAATCGATCTGCACCACATTTTACTATACAAGTTTCGCAATATTTCCATTACTGTTTCAATAAATATCTTCTTCTATTCGACGGAGAGGCGTTTACTTTCCACCAGAAATAAATGCATCTGCGCATAAATATTAAATTTTCGTCCTTTTCGAATTAAACTGTATGATATTTTACTATACTTCTTCCGCAATATATACATTACTTTAGCTAATGATCTTCTTAAATTACACGGGGAGGCATTTACTTTCCTCCAGAAATAAATGCATCTCTGCACAAAAATTGTATTTCCGTTTTTTTTTTTTTTCATATATCTTCATGAGATATCCTAATCTCTCTTCTGCAGATTCTCAATTATTATGAAGATAATCATCTTCTTTAATTCAACGGAGAGGCATTTACTTTCCTCGAGAAATAAATGCATCTCCGCGTAAATATTGAGTTAACGTCCTTTTGATACAAACTGCATGATATTGTACTATGCTTCATCCGCAATATCTTCATTACTACTTAGAAAATCATCTTCTCCAATTCGACGGAGAGGCATTTACTTTCCTCCAGAAATAAATGCATCTCCGCCTAAATAATGAATTTTCATCCTTTTCGGATCTATCTGCACCATATTTTACTATACATGTTCCACAATATCAACATTACTGTTTCGGTAATCATCTTCTTCTAGTCAACGGAAAAGTATTTAGTTTTCCCAGGAATGATTAAATTTCCGCATAAATATTTTATTTCCGTTTTCTTTGGGATGAGTCTGCATCAGATTTTCCGTTTTTTTCTGTAATTTTTCCATTACTATTTACAAAATTATCTTCTTCAATTCGACGGAGAAACATTTACTTTCCTCCAGAAGTAAATGCATCTCCGCATAAATTTTGAATTTACGTGCTTTTGGGATCAATCTGCGTGATGTTTTAGTATACTTCTCCCGCAATTTCTCAATTACTATTTATAAAATGATCTTTTTCAATTCGACGGAGAGGCATTTACTTTCCTCCAGAAGTAAATGCATCCTCGGATAAATAATGAATATGCGTCCTGTTTTGATTAATGTGCATACCATTTTACTATACATGTTCCGCAATATTTCCATTAATGTTTCGATAAACATCTTCTTCAATTCAACGTAGAGGTATTTACATTTCCCCAGGAATGATTAAATCTCCGCATAGATATATTATTTTCGTTATCTTTGCGATCAGTCCGCTTGAGATTTTCGGGTATTTTTCTGTAATTTCCCCATTACTATTTTGAAAATCATTTTTATCAATTCCATAGAGAGACATTTTCCCCCTTCAGAAGTAAATAAATCTCTGCACAAATATTTTATTTCCGTTATCTTTGGGATATATCTTTATGAGATATCCTAATCTCTCTTCTACAGTTTCTCCATTGTTATTCAAATAATAATCTTCTTCAATTCAACCGAGACGCATTAACTTTCCTCCAGAAATAAATGCATCTCCGCCTAAATATTTATTTCAGTCTGCATGATTTTCCGGTTTTTTCAGTAATTTTTCCATTACCATTTACAAAAACATCTTCAGTTCGACGGAGAGGCATTTACTTTCCTCCAGAATTAAATGCATCTCCGCATAAATATTGAATTTAAGTCTTTTTGTGATCAATGTGCATGATATTTTACTATACTTTTTACGCAATAACTTAATTACTATGTAGAAAATCATATTCTTCAATTCGACTGAGGGGCATTTACTTTCCTCCAGAAGTAAATGATTCTGCGCATAAATAATGAGTTTGCGTCCTTTTCGGATCAATCTGCATCATATTTTACTATACATGTACCGCAATATTTACATTACTGTTTCGATAATCATCTTCTTCAATTCAACGGAGTGGTATTTACATTTCCCCAAGAATGATTAAATTTCCGCATAAATATTTTATTTCCGTTATCTTTGGGATCAGTCTGCATGGGATTTTCCGGATTTTTCTGTAATTTTCTCATTATTATTTTCAAATTTATCTTCTTTAATTCGACGGAGAGGCATTTACTTTCCTCAATAAGTAAATGCATCTCCGCATAAATTTTGAATTAAGTCCTTTTGGGATCAATCTGCAGGACATTTTACTATGCATGTTCCGCAATATTTCCGTTACTGTTTCGATAATCATCTTCTTTAATTCTATGGAGTGGTATTTACTTTTCCCCAGGAATGATTAAATTTCCGCATAAATATTTCATTTCCGTTATCTTTGTGAGCAGTGTGCATGAGATTTTCCGGTTTTTCTGTATTTTTTTCAATACTATTTACAAAATCATTTTTCTCAATTCGGCTGAGAGGCATTTATTTTCCTCAAGAAGTAAATACATCTCCGCATAAATATTGAATTTAAGTCCTTTTCGGATCGTTTTGCATGAGTTTTTACTATACATGTTCCGTAATATTTCCGTTACTACTGTTTCGATAAACATCCTCTTCAATTCAACGGATTTGTACTTACTTTTTCCCAGGAATGATTAAATTTCCGCATAAATATTTTATTTCCGTTATCTTTGGGATCAGTCTGCATGAGATTTTCCAGTTTTTCTGTAATTTTTGCAATACCATTTACAAAATCATCTTCCTCAATTCGACTGAGAGACAATTTTTTCCTCCAGAACTAGATGAATTTCTGCACAAATATTTTATTTCCGTTATCTTTTGGATATATCTTTATGAGATATCCTAATCTCTCTTCTGCAGTTTCTCCATTGTTATTCAGATAATCATCTTCTTTAATGCAACGGAGACGCATTTATTTTCCTCCAGAAATAAATGCATCTCCGCCTAAATATTTATTTCAGTCTCCATGAGATTTTCCGGTTTTCTCAGCAATTTTTCCATTACCACTTCCGTCATTTCATTTACTTTCCTGCAGAAATAAATGCATCTCAGCATAAATATTGAATTTATGTGCTTTTGGGATCAATCTGCATGATATTTTCCTATACTTCTTCCGCAATAACTCCATTACTATTTAGAAAATTATCTTCTTCAATTCCACGGAGAGGCATTTCCTTTCCTCCAGATATAAATGCATTCTCGCATACATATTGAATTTACGTCCTTTTCATATGAATCTGCATCATGTTTTACATCTTCTTCAATTCGACGGAGTGGCATTTACTTTCCTCCAGAAATAAATGCATCTCCGCATATGTAATGAATATGCGTCTTTTTCGAATCGATCTGCACCACATTTTACTATACAAGTTTCGCAATATTTCCATTACTGTTTCAATAAATATCTTCTTCTATTCGACGGAGAGGCGTTTACTTTCCACCAGAAATAAATGTATCTCCACATAAATAATGAATTTTCGTCCTTTTCGTATCAATCTGTATGATATTTTACTTTACTTCTTCCGCAATATATACATTACTATTTAGCTAATGATCTTCCTAAATTCAAAGGAGAAGCATTTACTTTCCTCCAGAAATAAATGCATCTCTGCACAAAAATTTTATTTCCGTTATTTTGGTATATATCTTCATGAGAAATCCTAATCTCTCTTCTGCAAATTTTCGATTATTATGAAGATATTCATCTTCTTCAGTTCAATGGAATGGCATTTACTTTTCTCCAGAAATAAATGCATCTCCACATAAATATAGAATTTACGTCCTTTTGATCCAATCTGCCTGATATTTTTCTATACTTCTTCCGCAATATCTTCATTACTATTTACAAAATTATCTTCTTCAATTCGACGGAGAGGCATTTACTTTCCTCCAGAAATAAATGCATCTTCGCATAAATAGTGAATTTACGTCCTTTTGGGATGAACCTGCGTGATATTGTCCTATACTTCTTCCGCAATAACTCCATTAGTATTTAGAAAATTATCTTCTTCAATTCGACGGAGAGGCATTTACTTTCTTCAAGAAGTAAATGCATGTCCGCATAAATAATGAATTTTCGTCCTTATCGAAACAATCTGCATGACATTTTATTATACATGTTCCGCAATATTTGCGTTACAGTTTCGATAATCATCTTCTTCATTTCTATGGAGTGGTATTTACTTTTCCCCAGGAATGTTTAAATTTTCGCATAAATATTTTATTTTCGTTATCTTTGGGATCAGTGTGCATGAGATTTTCCGGTTTTTTTGTCATTTTTGCAGTACCATTTACAAAATAATTTTTCTCAGTTCGACTGAGAGGCATTTACTTTCATCCAGAAGTAAATGCATCTCCGCATAAATAATGTATTTGCGTCATTTTCGGATCGTTTTGCATGATATTTTACTATACATGTACCGCAATATTTCCGTTACTGCTTCGATAATCATCTTCTTCAATTCAACGGATTGGTACTTACTTTTCCCCAGGAATGATTAAATTTCCGCATAAATATTTTATTTCCGTTATCTTTGCGATCAGTCTGCATGAGATTTTCCGGTTTTTCTGTCATTTTTGCAGTACCATTTACAAAATAATTTTTCTCAGTTCGACTGAGAGGCATTTACTTTCCTCAAGAAATAATTACTTTCCTCCAGAAATAAATGCATCTCCACATAAATAATGAATTTGCACCCATTTCGGATCAATCCCCGTCATATTTTACTATACATGTTCTGCAATATCTACTTTACTGTTTCGATAATCATCTTCTTGAATTGAACTTCTTGAATTTACTTTTACCCAGGAATGTTTAAATTTCCGCATAAATATCTTTTTCTATTATCTTTGGGGTCATTCTGCATGAGATTTTTTTTTCTGTTATTTTCCCATTATTATTTTCAAAATTATCTTCTTTAATTTGACGGAGATGCATTTTTGCAATACCATTTACAAAATTATTTTCCTCAATTCGACTGAGAGGCATTTACTTTCCTGCAGAAATAAACGCTTCTCCGCATAAATATTGAATTTATGTCCCTTTGGGATCAATCTGCATCACATTTTACGATACAAGTTTCGCAATATTTCCACTACTGTTTCAATAATTATCTTCTTCTATTCGACGGAGAGGCGTTTACTTTCCACCAGAAATAAATGCATCTCCGCATAAATAATGAATTTTCATCCTTATCGAAACAATCTGCATGACATTTTACTATACATGTTCCTCAATATTTCCGTTACTGTTTCAATAATAATCTTCTTCATTTCTATGGAGTGGTATTTATTCTCTTAGAATTTACTTAGAAAATCATCTTCTTCAATTCGATGGAGAGGCATTTACTTTTTTCAAGAAGTAAATGCATCTCCGCATAAATAATGAATTTTCGTTATTTTCGAAACAATCTGCATGGCATTTTACTTTACATGTTCGCAATATTTCCGTTACAGTTTCGATAATCATCTTCTTTATTTCTATGGAGTGGCATTTATTTTTCCACAGGAATGTTTAAATTTCCGCATAAATATTTTATTTCCGTTATCTTTGGGATCAGTGTGCATGAGATTTTCCGGTTTTTCTGTCATTTTTGCATTACCATTTATAAAATAATTTTCCTCAGTTCGACTGAGAGACATTTACTTTCCTCCAGAAATAAATGCATCTCCACATAAATAATGAATTTGCATCCTTTTCGGATCAATCTGCGTCATATTTTACTATACATGTTCCGCAATATCTACTTTACTGTTTCGATAATCATCTTCTTGAATTAAACGGAGTGGTATTTACTTTTACCCAGGAATGTTTAAATTTCCGCATAAATATTTTTTCCATTATCTTTGGGGTCATTTTGCATGTGAGTTTTTGTTTTTTTCTGTAATTTTCCCATTATTATTTTCAAAAATATCTTCTTTAATTCGACGGAGAGGCATTTACTTTCCTCCAGAAATAAATACATTTCTGCATAAATATTGAATTTACGTCTTTTTCGTATCAATCTGCATGATGTTTTACATCTTCTTCAATTCGTTGGAGAGGCATTTACTTTCTTCCAGAAATAAATGCATCTCCTTATATATAATGAATGTGCGTCCATTTCGAATCAATCTGCATCACATATTACTACACATGTTCCGCAATATTTCCATTACTGTTTCGATAATCATCTTCCTCTATTCGACGGAGAGGCGTTTATTTTCCACCAGAAATAAATGCATCTGCGCATAAATATTTAATTTTCGTCCTTTTCGAATCAATAAAGTGCCTTTCCGCATAGATATTTTATTTCAGACTTCTTTGGATTCAATCCGTATGTGATTTTCCTATGTTTATTCTGTAAGTCTTCCATTAATATTTAGAAAATCCTCTTCTTCAATTCAACGGAGAGGCATTTACTTTCCCCCAGAAATAAATGCCTCTCCGCAAACATGTTATTTCCGTCATGTTTGGGGTCAATCCGCATGTGAATTTGCTATGTTTATTCTGTAATTCCTCCATTATTATTTAGAAAATCCCCTTCTTCAATTGAAAGGAGATGCATGTACTTCCTTCCAGAATCACATGCCTTTCCTCATATATATCTCATGTCCGTCATCTTTTGGATCAATCTGCATGTGATATTTTGATGTTTATTCTGTAATTATTCCATTGATATTTCGAAGATCCTCTAACTAAATTCAACGGAAACGCATTTATTTTCCTACAGAAATAAATGCATTTCCGCTTGCATATTTTATTGCCGACTTCTTTGGATTCAATCTGACAGTGATTTTCCAATGTTTATTCCTTTATTTTTTCATTATTATTTCGAAAATCCTTCATTTCGAAAATCCGTCATTTTGGGAATCGATATACATGATATATTTGTATACGTCTTCCGCATTATCTCCATTAGTATTTAGAAAATTATTTTCTTCAATTAACCGGAGAGGCATAATAGTATCCTCCAGAAATAAATGTATCCTCGCATAAATATTGAATTTGTGTCATTTTCGGATCAATATGCACGATATTTCACAATACTTCTTCCGGAATATATCCATTACTGTTTAAATAATCTTCTTCTACAGTTCAACGGTGAAGCATCTTTGCATAAATATATAATATGCGTCATTTTCGGATCAATCTGCATGATATTTTTGAGTACTTCTTCCGTAATATCTCCATTAATATCTAAAAAATTATCTTATTCAATTTGACGGACAGGTATTTACTTTCCTACAGAAATATATGCATCTCCACATAAATATTGAATTTACGACCTCTTCGGATCAATCTGGATGATATTTTACTATACCTCTTCGCAATATCTCCATTACTATTTAAAAATATACCTTCTTTAATTCAACGGGAGACGCATTTACAGTTCTCCAGAAATGAATGCATCTCGCATAAATATTATATTTTCGTCATCTCTGGGATCAGTCTGCATGGTATTTTCCTATTTTTTCTGTACTTTTTCCATTTATATTTAGAAAATAATTTTCTTCAATTCAACGGAGAGGCATTCACTTTCCTCCAGAAACAAATGCCTCTCGGCATAGATATTTTATTTTCTTCATCTCTAGGATCAGTCTGCATGGTATTTTCCTATTTTTTCTGTACTTTTTCCATTTATGTTTAGAAAATAATTTTCTTCAATTCAACGGAGAGGCATTTACATTTCTCCAGAAACAAATGCCTCTCCGCATAATATCTTATTTTCGTCATCTCTGGAATCAGTCTGCATGAGATTTTCCTATTTGTTTCTGTAATTTTTCCATTACTATTTAGAAACTTTTTTTTTCAATTCGACGGACAGGCATTTACTTTCCCCCAGAAATAAATGTATCTCCGCATAAATATTAATTTCCGCCATCTTTGGGATCAGTCTGCATTAGATATTCCTACTTGTTTCTGCAACTTTTCCATTACTATTTTTAAAATCATCTTCCTGAATTCGACGGAGAGGCATTTATTTTCCTCCAGAAATAAATGCATCTGCGCATAAATATTAAATATTCTTCCTTTTTGAATTAATCTGTATGATATTTTACTATACTTCTTCCGCAATATATACATTACTATTTAGCTAATGATCTTCCTAAATTCAACGGAAAGGCATTTACTTTCCTCCAGAAATAAATGCATCTCTGCACAAAAATTTTATTTCCGTTATTTTGGTATATATCTTCATGAGATATCCAAATCTCTCTTCTGCAAATTTTCGATTATTATGAAGATATTCATCTTCTTCAATTCAATGGAATGGCATTTACTTTTCTCCAGAAATAAATGCATCTCCACATAAATATAGAATTTACGTCCTTTTGATCCAATCTGCCTGATATTTTTCTATACTTCTTCCGCAATATCTTCATTACTATTTACAAAATTATCTTCTTCAATTCGACGGAGAGGCATTTACTTTCCTCCAGAAATAAATGCATCTTCGCATAAATGTTGAATTTACGTCCTTTTGGGATGAACCTGCGTGATATTTTCCTATACTTCTTCCGCAATAACTCCATTAGTATTTAGAAAATTATCTTCTTCAATTCGACGGAGAGGCATTTACTTTCTTCAAGAACTAAATGCATCTCCGCATAAATAATGAATTTTCGTCCTTGTCGAAACAATCTGCATGATATTTTACTATACATGTTCCGCAAAATTTCCGTTACTGTTCCGATAATCTTCTTCTTCATTTCTATGGAGTGGTATTTACTCTCTTAGAATTTACTTAGAAAATCATCTTCTTCAATTCGACGGGGAGGCATTTAATTTTTAAAGAAGTAAATGCATCTCCGCATAAATAATGAATTTTCGTCCTTTTCGAAACAATCTGCGTGACATTTTACTATACATGTTCCGCTATATGTGCGTTACAGTTTCGATAATCATCTTCTTCATTTCTATGGAGTGGTATTTACTTTTCCCCAGGAATGTTTAAATTTCCGCATAAATATTTTATTTTTGTTATCTTTGGGAGCAGTCTGCATGAGATTTTCCGGTTTTTCTGTCATTTTTGCATTACCATTTACAAAATAATTTTCCTCAGTTCGACTGAGAGGCATTTACGTTTCTCCAGAAATAATTACTTTCCTCCAGAAATAAATGCATCTCCACATAAATAATGAATTTGCATCCTTTTCGGATCAATCTGCGTCATATTTTACTATACATGTTCCGCAATATCTACTTTACTGTTTCGATAATCATATTCTTGAATTGAACGGAGTGGTATTTACTTTTACCCAGGAATGTTTAAATTTCCGCATAAATATTTTTTCCCATTATCTTTGGGGTCATTTTGCATGAGAGTTTTTGTTTTTTTCTGTAATTTTCCCATTATTATTTTCAAAATTATCTTCTTTAATTCGACGGAGAGGCATTTACTTTCCTCCAGAAATAAATACATTCCTGCATAAATATTGAATTTACGTCCTTTTCGTATCAATCTGCATCATGTTTTACATCTTCTTCAATTCGATGGAGAGGCATTTACTTTCTTCCAGAAATAAATGCATCTCTGCACAAAAATTTTATTTCCGTTATTTTGGTATATATCTTCATGAGATATCCAAATCTCTCTTCTGCAAATTTTCGATTATTATGAAGATATTCATCTTCTTCAATTCAATGGAATGGCATTTACTTTTCTCCAGAAATAAATGCATCTCCACATAAATATAGAATTTACGTCCTTTTGATCCAATCTGCCTGATATTTTTCTATACTTCTTCCGCAATATCTTCATTACTATTTACAAAATTATCTTCTTCAATTCGACGGAGAGGCATTTACTTTCCTCCAGAAATAAATGCATCTTCGCATAAATGTTGAATTTACGTCCTTTTGGGATGAACTTGCGTGATATTTTCCTATACTTCTTCCGCAATAACTCCATTAGTATTTAGAAAATTATCTTCTTCAATTCGACGGAGAGGCATTTACTTTCTTCAAGAACTAAATGCATCTCCGCATAAATAATGAATTTTCGTCCTTATCGAAACAATCTGCATGATATTTTACTATACATGTTCCACAAAATTTCCGTTACTGTTCCGATAATCTTCTTCTTCATTTCTATGGAGTGGTATTTACTCTCTTAGAATTTACTTAGAAAATCATCTTCTTCAATTCGACGGGGAGGCATTTAATTTTTAAAGAAGTAAATGCATCTCCGCATAAATAATGAATTTTCGTCCTTTTCGAAACAATCTGCGTGACATTTTACTATACATGTTCCGCAATATGTGCGTTACAGTTTCGATAATCATCTTCTTCATTTCTATGGAGTGGTATTTACTTTTCCCCAGGAATGTTTAAATTTCCGCATAAATATTTTATTTTTGTTATCTTTGGGAGCAGTCTGCATGAGATTTTCCGGTTTTTCTGTCATTTTTGCATTACCATTTACAAAATAATTTTCCTCAGTTCGACTGAGAGGCATTTACTTTTCTCCAGAAATAATTACTTTCCTCCAGAAATAAATGCATCTCCACATAAATAATAAATTTGCATCCTTTTCGGATCAATCTGCGTCATATTTTACTATACATGTTCCGCAATATCTACTTTACTGTTTCGATAATCATATTCTTGAATTGAACGGAGTGGAATTTACTTTTACCCAGGAATGTTTAAATTTCCGCATAAATATTTTTTCCCATTATCTTTGGGGTCATTTTGCATGAGAGTTTTTGTTTTTTTCTGTAATTTTCCCATTATTATTTTCAAAATTATCTTCTTTAATTCGACGGAGAGGCATTTACTTTCCTCCAGAAATAAATACATTCCTGCATAAATATTGAATTTACGTCCTTTTCGTATCAATCTGCATCATGTTTTACATCTTCTTCAATTCGATGGAGAGGCATTTACTTTCTTCCAGAAATAAATGCATCTCCGCATATATAATGAATATCGAATCAATCTTCATCACATTTTACTACACATGTTCCGCAAAATTTCCATTACTGTTTCGATAATCATCTTCTTCTATTCGACGGAGAGGCGTTTACTTTCCACCAGAAATAAATGCATCTGCGCATAAATATTTAATTTTCGTCCTTTTCGAATCAATAATATGCCTCTCCTTATAGATATTTTATTTGTCTTCTTTGGATTCAATCCGTATGTGATTTTCCTATGTTTATTCTGTAAGTCTTCCATTAATATTTAGAAAATCCTTTTTTCAATTGAACGGAAAGGCATTTACTTTTCCCCAGAAATAAATGCCTCTCCGCAAACATGTTATTTCCGTCATATTTGGGGTCAATCCGCATGTGAATTTGCTATGTTTATTCTGTAATTCCTCCATTATTATTTCGAAAATCCCCTTCTTCAACTGAAGTGAGAGGCATTTACTTTTGTCCAGAAATAAATGCCTCTCCGCAGACATATTTTGTTTCCGTTATCTTTGGATCAATCCGCATGTGACTTTGCTATGTTTATTATGTAATTCTTCCATTATTATTTCGAAAATCCTCTTCTTCAATTGAAAGGAGATGCATGTACTTCCTTCCAGAATCAGATGCCTTCCCTCATATATATTTCATGTCCGTCATCTTTTGGATCAATCTGCATGTGATATTTTGATGTTTATTCTGTAATTATTACATTGATATTTCGAAAATCCTCTAACTAAATTCAACGGAAAGGCATTTATTTTCCTACAGAAATAAATGCATATCCGCTTGCATATTTTATTGCCGACTTCTTTGGATTCAATCTGACAGTGATTTTCCAATGTTTATTCCTTTATTTTTTCATTATTATTTTGAAAATCCTCCTCTTCACTTCAAAGCAGGCATTTGCTTTCCTCGAGAAATAAATGCATCCCCGCATACATTTTTATTTCCGTCTTATCTGGATTCAATCCGCATGAGATTTCCCTTTGCTGTCTCTGCAATTTCTTCATAAATATTTAGAAAATCGGCTTCTTCCTTTCAACGGACATTTACATTCCTCCAGAAATAAATGCACCTCCGCATACACATTTTAGTTCCGTCCTCTTTGGATTCAATCCGGATGTGGTTTTCCAATGTTTATCCTGTAATCTTTCCAGTATTATTTCGAAAATCCTCTTCTTCAATATAACGGAGAGACATTTACTTTCATCCAGAAACAAATGCCACTCCGCATACATATTTTATTTACGTCATGCTTGGGATCAAACCGCATGTGATTTTCCTATGTTTAGTTTGTAATTCTTCCATTATGACTTCGAAAATCCTCTTCTTCAAATGAACGGAGAGGCATTTACTTTTGTCCAGAAATAAATGACTCTCCGCGTGCATATTTTATTTGAGTCTTCTTTGGATTCAGCCCGTATAAGATTTTTCTACGTTTATTCCGTAATTCTTCCATTATTATTTAGAAAACCCTCTTCTTCAATTGAAAGGAGAGACATTTACTTTCCTCATGAAAAGCAACTTCGCATACATATTTCATTTCCGTCATTTTGGGAATCGATATACATGATATATTTGTATACGTCTTCCGCATTATCTCCATTAGTATTTAGAAAATTATTTTCTTCAATTAACCGGAGAGGAATAATAGTATCCTCCAGAAATAAATGTATCCTCGCATAAATATTGAATTTGTGTCATTTTCGGATCAATATGCACGATATTTCACAATACTTCTTCCGGAATATATCCATTACTGTTTAAATAATCTTCTTCTACAGTTCAACGGTGAAGCATCTTTGCATAAATATATAATATGCGTCATTTTCGGATCAATCTGCATGATATTTTTGAGTACTTCTTCCGTAATATCTCCATTAATATCTAAAAAATTATCTTATTCAATTTGACGGACAGGTATTTACTTTTCTGCAGAAATATATGCATCGCCACATAAATATTGAATTTACGACCTCTTCGGATCAATCTGGATGATATTTTACTATACCTCTTCGCAATATCTCCATTACTATTTAGAAATATACCTTCTTCAATTCAACGGGAGACGCATTTACAGTTCTCCAGAAATGAATGCATCTCGCATAAATATTATATTTTCGTCATCTCTGGGATCAGTCTGTATGGTATTTTCCTATTTTTTCTGTACTTTTTCCATTTATATTTAGAAAATATTTTTTTTCAATTCAACGGAGAGGCATTCACTTTCCTCCAGAAACAAATGCCTCTCGGCATAAATATTTTATTTTCTTCATCTCTAGGATCAGTCTGCATGGTATTTTCCTATTTTTTCTGTACTTTTTCCATTTATGTTTAGAAAATAATTTTCTTCAATTCAACAGAGAGGCATTTACTTTCCTCCAGAAACAAATGCCTCTCCGCATAATATCTTATTTTCGTCATCTCTGGAATCAGTCTGCATGAGATTTTCCTATTTGTTTCTGTAATTTTTCCATTACTATTTAGAAACTTTTTTCTTTCAATTCGACGGACAGGCATTTACTTTCCCCCAGAAATAAATGTATCTCCGCATAAATATTAATTCCCGCCATCTTTGGGATCAGTCTGCATTAGATATTCCTACTTGTTTCTGCAACTTTTCCATTACTATTTTTAAAATCATCTTCTTGAATTCGACGGAGAGGCATTTATTTTCCTCCAGAAATAAATGCATCTGCGCATAAATATTAAATATTCTTCCTTTTTGAATTAATCTGTATGATATTTTACTATACTTCTTCCGCAATATATACATTACTATTTAGCTAATGCTCTTACTAAATTCAACGGAAAGGCATTTGCTTTCCTCCAGAAATAAATGCATCTCTGCACAAAAATTTTATTCCCGTTATTTTGGTATATATCTTCATGAGATACCCATATCTCTCTTCTGCAAATTTTCGATTATTATGAAGATATTCATCTTCTTCAATTCAATGGAATGGCATTTACTTTTCTCCAGAAATAAATGCATCTCCACATAAATATAGAATTTACGTCCTTTTGATCCAATCTGCCTGATATTTTTCTATACTTCTTCCGCAATATCTTCATTACTATTTACAAAATTATCTTCTTCAATTCGACGGAGAGGCATTTACTTTCCTCCAGAAATAAATGCATCTTAGCATAAATGTTGAATTTACGTCCTTTTGGGATGAACCTGCGTGATATTTTCCTATACTTCTTCCGCAATAACTCCATTAGTATTTAGAAAATTATCTTCTTCAATTCGACGGAGAGGCATTTACTTTCTTCAAGAACTAAATGCATCTCCGCATAAATAATGAATTTTCGTCCTTATCGAAACAATCTGCATGATATTTTACTATACATGTTCCGCAAAATTTCCGTTACTGTTCCGATAATCTTCTTCTTCATTTCTATGGAGTGGTATTTACTCTCTTAGAATTTACTTAGAAAATCATCTTCTTCAATTCGACGGGGAGGCATTTAATTTTTAAAGAAGTAAATGCATCTCCGCATAAATAATGAATTTTCGTCCTTTTCGAAACAATCTGCGTGACATTTTACTATACATGTTCCGCAATATGTGCGTTACAGTTTCGATAATCATCTTCTTCATTTCTATGGAGTGGTATTTACTTTTCCCCAGGAATGTTTAAATTTCCGCATAAATATTTTATTTTTGTTATCTTTGGGAGCAGTCTGCATGAGATTTTCCGGTTTTTCTGTCATTTTTGCATTACCATTTACAAAATAATTTTCCTCAGTTCGACTGAGAGGCATTTACTTTTCTCCAGAAATAATTACTTTCCTCCAGAAATAAATGCATCTCCACATAAATAATAAATTTGCATCCTTTTCGGATCAATCTGCGTCATATTTTACTATACATGTTCCGCAATATCTACTTTACTGTTTCGATAATCATATTCTTGAATTGAACGGAGTGGAATTTACTTTTACCCAGGAATGTTTAAATTTCCGCATAAATATTTTTTCCCATTATCTTTGGGGTCATTTTGCATGAGAGTTTTTGTTTTTTTCTGTAATTTTCCCATTATTATTTTCAAAATTATCTTCTTTAATTCGACGGAGAGGCATTTACTTTCCTCCAGAAATAAATACATTCCTGCATAAATATTGAATTTACGTCCTTTTCGTATCAATCTGCATCATGTTTTACATCTTCTTCAATTCGATGGAGAGGCATTTACTTTCTTCCAGAAATAAATGCATCTCCGCATATATAATGAATATCAAATCAATCTTCATCACATTTTACTACACATGTTCCGCAATATTTCCATTACTGTTTCGATAATCATCTTCTTCTATTCGACGGAGAGGCGTTTACTTTCCACCAGAAATAAATGCATCTGCGCATAAATATTTAATTTTCGTCCTTTTCGAATCAATAATATGCCTCTCCTTATAGATATTTTATTTCAGTCTTCTTTGGATTCAATCCGTATGTGATTTTCCTATGTTTATTCTGTAAGTCTTCCATTAATATTTAGAAAATCCTTTTTTCAATTCAACGGAAAGGCATATACTTTTCCCCAGAAATAAATGCCTCTCCGCAAACATGTTATTTCCGTCATGTTTGGGGTCAATCCGCATGTGAATTTGCTGTGTTTATTCTGTAATTCCTCCCTTATTATTTCGAAAATCCCCTTCTTGAACTGAAGTGAGAGGCATTTACTTTTGTCCAGAAATAAATGCCTCTCCGCAGACACATTTTGTTTCCGTTATCTTTGGATCAATCCGCATGCGACTTTGCTATGTTTATTATGTAATTCTTCCATTATTATTTCGAAAATCCTCTTCTTCAATTGAAAGGAGATGCATGTACTTCCTTCCAGAATCAGATGCCTTTCCTCATATATATTTCATGTCCGTCATCTTTTGGATCAATCTGCATGTGATATTTTGATGTTTATTCTGTAATTATTACATTGATATTTCGAAAATCCTCTAACTAAATTCAACGGAAAGGCATTTATTTTCCTACAGAAATAAATGCATTTCCGCTTGCATATTTTATTGCCGACTTCTTTGGATTCAATCTGACAATGATTTTCCAATGTTTATTCCTTTATTTTTTTCATTATTTCGAAAATCCTCCTCTTCACTTCAAAGCAGGCATTTGCTTTCCTCGAGAAATAAATGCATCCCCGCATACATTTTTATTTCCGTCTTATCTGGATTCAATCCGCATGAGATTTCCCTTTGCTGTCTCTGCAATTTCTTCATAAATATTTAGGAAATCAGCTTCTTCCTTTCAACGGACATTTACATTCCTCCAGAAATAAATGCACCTCCGCATACACATTTTAGTTCCGTCCTCTTTGGATTCAATCCGCATGTGTTTTTCCAATGTTTATCCTGTAATCTTTCCAGTATTATTTCGAAAATCCTCTTCTTCAATATAACGGAGAGACATTTACTTTCATCCAGAAACAAATGCCACTCCGCATACATATTTTATTTCCGTCATGCTTGGGATCAAACCGCATGTGATTTTCCTATGTTTAGTTTGTAATTCTTCCATTATGACTTCGAAAATCCTCTTCTTCAAATGAACGGAAAGGAATTTTCTTTTGTCTAGAAATGAATGACTCTCCGCATATATATTTTATTTGAGTCTTCTTTGGATTCAGCCCGCATAAGATTTTTCTACGTTTATTCCGTAATTCTTCCATTATTATTTAGAAAACCCTCTTCTTCAATTGAAAGGAGAGACATTTACTTTCCTCGTGAAAAGCAACTTCGCATACATATTTCATTTCCGTCATTTTGGGAATCGATATACATGATATATTTGTATACGTCTTCCGCATTATCTCCATTAGTATTTAGAAAATTATTTTCTTCAATTAACCGGAGAGGCATAATAGTATCCTCCAGAAATAAATGTATCCTCGCATAAATATTGAATTTGTGTCATTTTCGGATCAATATGCACGATATTTTACAATACTTCTTCCGGAATATATCCATTACTATTTAAATAATCTTCTTCTACAGTTCAACGGTGAAGCATCTTTGCATAAATATATAATATGCGTCATTTTCGGATCAATCTGCATGATATTTTTGAGTACTTCTTCCGTAATATCTTCATTAATATTTAAAAAATTATCTTATTCAATTTGACGGACAGGTATTTACTTTCCTGCAGAAATAAATGCATCTCTACATAAATATTGAATTTACGACCTCTTCGGATCAATCTGGATGATATTTTACTATACCTCTTCGCAATATCTCCATTACTATTTAGAAATATACCTTCTTCAATTCAACGGGAGACGCATTTACAGTTCTGCAGAAATGAATGCATCTCGCATAAATATTATATTTTCGTCATCTCTGGGATCAGTCTGCATGGTATTTTTTTTTCTGTACTTTTTCCATTTATGTTTAGAAAATAATTTTCTTCAATTCAACGGAGAGGCATCACTTTCCTCCAGAAACAAATGCCTCTCCGCATAATATCTTATTTTCGTCATCTCTGGAATCAGTCTGCATGAGATTTTCCTATTTGTTTCTGTAATTTTTCCATTACTATTTAGAAACTTTTTTTTTTCAATTCGACGGACAGACATTTACTTTCCCCCAGAAATAAATGTATCTCCGCATAAATATTAATTTCCGCCATCTTTGGGATCAGTCTGCATTAGATATTCCTACTTGTTTCTGCAACTTTTCCATTACTATTTTTAAAATCATCTTCTTGAATTCGACGGAGAGGCATTTATTTTCCTCCAGAAATAAATGCCACTCCGCATACATATTTTATTTCCGTCATGTTTGGGATCAATCCGCATGTGATTTTCTTATGTTTAATTTGTAATTCTTCCATTATCACTTCGAAAATCCTCATCTTCATATGAACGGAAAGGTATTTACTCGTACTTTTTTCCAGATATAAATTACTCTCCGCATATATATTTTATTTGAGTCTTCTTTGGATTCAATACACAGGAGATTTTCCTATGTTTATTCCGTAATCCTTCCATTATTATTTCGAAAATCCTCTTCTTCAATTCAACGGAGAGGCATCTACTTTCCTCCAGAAATAAATGCCTCTCCGCATACATATTTCATTTGTGTCATTTTTGGGATCAATCTACATTATATATTTGTATACTTCTTCCGCAATATCTCCATTACTATTTAGAAAATTATTTTCCTCAATTAAACGGAGCGGCATTTAATTTTCTCCAGAAATAAATGTATTTTCGCATAAATATTGAATTTACGACCTTTTCGAATCTATCTGCATGATATTTTACTATACCTCTTCACAATATCTCCATTGCTAATTAGAAGTATACCTTCTTCAATTCAACGGACAGGCATTTACTGTTCTGCAGAAATGAATGCATCTCTGCATAAATATTATATTTTCGTCATACTGGGATCAGTCTGCATAGTATTCTTCTATTTTTTCTGTAATTTTTCCATTAATATTTAGAAAGTCTTTTTTTTTTTTTTTTTTTTTTCAATTCAACGGAGAGGCATTTACTTTCCTCCAGAAATAAATGCCTCTCCGCATACATATTTCATTTGTGTCATTTTTGGGATCAATCTACATTATATATTTGTATACTTCTTCCGCAATATCTCCATTACTATTTAGAAAATTATTTTCTTCAATTAAACGGAGCGGCATTTAATTTTCTCCTGAAATAAATGTATTTTTGCATAAATATTGAATTTACGACATTTTCGAATCTATCTGCATGATATTTTACTATACTTCTTCACAATATCTCCATTGCTAATTAGAAGTATACCTTCTTCAATTCAACGGACAGGCATTTACTGTTCTGCAGAAATGAATGCATCTCTGCATAAATATTATATTTTCGTCATACTGGGATCAGTCTGCATAGTATTCTTCTATTTTTTCTGTAATTTTTCCATTAATATTTAGAAAATAATCTTCTTCAAATCGACGGAGAATCATTTACATTCCTCCCGAAATAAATGCATCCCGCATAAATATTTATTTTCGTCATCTTTGGGATCAGTCTACATGGTATTCTCCTATTTGTTTCTGTAATTTTTCCATTACTATTTAGAAAGTCTTTTTTTTTTTTTTTTTTCAATTCGTCGGAGAGGCATTTACTTTCCTCCAGAAATAAATACATCTCCGCATAAATATTGAATTTAAGTCCTTTTCTGATAAATCTTCACGATATTTGATAATATCTCTTTCGCAATATATCCAGTAATATTTAGATAATAATCTTCTTCAATTCGACGGACATGCATTTACTTTCCCCCAGAAATAAATGTATCTCCGCATAAATATTAATTTCCGCCATCTTTGGGATCAGTCTGCATTAGATATTCCAACTTGTTTCTGCAACTTTTCCATTACTATTTTTAAAATCATCTTCTTGAATTCGACGGAGAGGCATTTATTTTCCTCCAGAAATAAATGCCACTCCGCATACATATTTCATTTCCGTCATGTTTGGGATCAATCCGCATGTGATTTTCTTATGTTTAATTTGTAATTCTTCCATTATCACTTCGAAAATCCTCATCTTCATATGAACGGAAAGGTATTTACTCGTACTTTTTTCCAGAAATAAATTACTTTCCGCATATATATTTTATTTGAGTCTTCTTTGGATTCAATACACAGGAGATTTTCCTATGTTTATTCCGTAATCCTTCCATTATTATTTCGAAAATCCTCTTCTTCAATTCAACGGAGAGGCATTTACTTTCCTCCAGAAATAAATGTATTTTCGCATAAATATTGAATTTACGACCTTTTCGAATCTATCTGCATGATATTTTACTATACTTCTTCACAATATCTCCATTGCTAATTAGAAGTATACCTTCTTCAATTCAACGGACAGGCATTTACTGTTCTGCAGAAATGAATGCATCTCTGCATAAATATTATATTTTCGTCATACTGGGATGAGTCTGCATGGTATTCTCCTATTTTTTCTGTAATTTTTCCATTAATATTTAGAAAATAATCTTCTGCAATTCGACGGAGAAGCATTTACATTCCTCCAGAAATAAATGCATCCCGCATAAATATTTATTTTCATCATCTTTGGGATCAGTCTGCATGGTATTCTCCTATTCGTTTCTGTACTTTTTCCATTACTATTTAGAAAGTCTTTTTTTTTTTTTTTTTCAATTCGACGGAGAGGCATTTACTTTCCCACAGAAATAAATACATCTCCGCATAAATATTGAATTTAAGTCCTTTTCTGATCAATCTTCACGATATTTGATAATATCTCTTTCGCAATATATCCAGTAATATTTAGATAATAATCTTCTTCAATTCGACGGACAGGCATTTACTTTCCCCCAGAAATAAATGCATCTCCGCATAAATATTTATTTCCACCATCTTTGGGATCAGTCTGCATGGTATTTTTCTATTTTTTTCTGTACTTTTTCCATTTATATTTAGAAAATAATTTTCTTCAATTCAACGGAGAGGCATTTACTTTCCTCCAGAAACAAATGCCTCTCCGCATAATATCTTATTTTCGTCATCTCTGGAATCAGTCTGCATGAGATTTTCCTATTTGTTTCTGTAATTTTTCCATTACTATTTAGAAACTTTTTTTTTTCAATTCGACGGACAGGCATTTACTTTCCCCCAAAAATAAATGTATCTCCGCATAAATATTAATTTCCGCCATCTTTGGGATCAGTCTGCACTATTATATTGCTGATATTCCTACTTGTTTCTGCAATTTTTCTATTACTATTTTTAAAATCATCTTCTTGAATTCGACGGAGAGGCATTTATTTTCCTCCAGAAATAAATGCATATACGCATAAATATAGAGTTTTTCCCTTTTCGAATCAATCTGCATGATATTATACTACACTTCTTCTGCAATATATCCATTACTATTTAGATAATCATCTTATTCAATGAACGGAGAGGCATTTACTTTCCTCCAGAAATAAATGCATCTCCGCAAAAATATTGTGTTTGCGTTCTTTTTGGGGTGAATCTGCATGATATTTTCTTTCTTGCGCAAAATATCCACTGCTACTTAGAAAATCAACTTCATCAATTCCACTCAGAGGCATTTACTTTCCTCCAGAAATAAATACCTCTCCGGATACATATTTTATTTCCGTCATCTTTGGGATTAATCCGCATGTGATTTTCTTATATTTAATTTGTAATTCTTCCATTATCACTTGGAAAGTCCTCATCTTCATATGAACGGAGAGGTATTTACTTTTTTCCAGAAATAAATTACTCTCCGCATATATATTTTATTTGAGTCTTCTTTGGATTCAATACACAGGAGATTTTCCTATGTTTATTCCGTAATCCTTCCATTATTATTTCGAAAATCCTCTTCTTCAATTCAACGGAGAGGCATTTACTTTCCTCCAGAAATAAATGCCTCTCCGCATACATATTTCATTTGTGTCATTTTTGGGATCAATCTACATTATATATTTGTATACTTCTTCCGCAATATCTCCATTACTATTTAGAAAATTATTTTCCTCAATTAAACGGAGCGGCATTTAATTTTCTCCAGAAATAAATGTATTTTCGCATAAATATTGAATTTACGACCTTTTCGAATCTATCTGCATGATATTTTACTATACTTCTTCACAATATCTCCATTGCTAATTAGAAGTATACCTTCTTCAATTCAACGGACAGGCATTTACTGATCTGCAGAAATGAATGCATCTCTGCATAAATATTATATTTTCGTCATACTGGAATCAGTCTGCATAGTATTCTTCTATTTTTTCTGTAATTTTTCCATTAATATTTAGAAAATAATCTTCTTCAATTCGACGGAGAATCATTTACATTCCTCCCGAAATAAATGCATCCCGCATAAATATTTATTTTCGTCATCTTTGGGATCAGTCTGCATGGTATTCTCCTATTTGTTTCTGTAATTTTTCCATTACTATTTAGAAAGTCTTTTTTTTTTTCAATTCGACGGAGAGGCATTTACTTTCCCCCAGAAATAAATACATCTCCGCATGAATATTGAATTTAAGTCCTTTTCTGATCAATCTTCACGATATTTGATAATATCTCTTTCGCAATATATCCAGTAATATTTAGATAATAATCTTCTTCAATTCGACGGACAGGCATTTACTTTCCCCCAGAAATAAATGCATCTCCGCATAAATATTTATTTCCACCATCTTTGGGATCAGTCTGCATGAGATTTTCCTACCTTTTTCTGCAACTTTTCCATTACAATTTAGAAAATCATCTTCTTCAACTCGACGGAGAGTCATTTTTTTCCCTCCAGAAATTAATGTATCTCCGCATAAATATTGAGTTTGCTTCCTTTTCGGGTGAATCTGCATGATATTTTACTGTCTTCCGCAAAATCTCCATTAGTATTTAGAAAATCATCTTCATCAATTCCACTCAGAGGCATTTACTCCCTCCAGAAATAAATGCATAACCGCATAAATATTGAGTTTGCGTCTATTTCGGGGGGAATCTGCATGATATTTTTCTTTCTTCCGCAAAATATCCACTGCTACTTAGAAAATCACCTTCGTCAATTCGAGGGAGAGGCATTTATTTTCCTCCAGAACTAAATGCATCTCCGCATAAATATTGAGTTTGCGTTCTTTTCGAATCAATCTGCATGATATTATACTATACTTTTTCTGTAATGTATCCATTACTATTTAGATAATCATCTTCTTCAATTGAACGGAGAGGCATTTACGATCCTCCGGATATAATTGATTCTCTGCATACATGTTTTATATGCGTCATCTTTGGGATCAGTCTGAATGAGATTTTCCTATTTTTTTCTTCAATTTTTCCGGTACAATTTAGAAAATCATCTTCTTCAGCTCGACGTAGAGACATTTACTTTCTCCCAAAAATAAATGCATCTCCGCATAAATATAAAGTTTGCGTCCTTTTCGGATAAATTTGCGTCATATCATAGCAAACGCGGTAGCGTTAAGCTATAATATGATTAAGAAATAGAAAATGCAAACGACTTTCTTAAATTTCTGGCGAACCAGTTGACATACGACAATGATTTTTCTTTTGAAAGATAGAACTCGACGAGACGAATAAACTGATAGCATTTAAAAAATTACTGTAGCTTTCAGTAGTTTTTTATTTAATCTTAAACGAAATAATGAAGACACAAAATTCAACAAAGGGTAGCTAACGTTCCAGTGGGTGGATTAACTTCGTTTTTGTTTTATTTTGATCCTCTTGTTAAAACTTAAAATAGGTTTTTTTTTCATCTTTGTATGTTTGACGGTCGCTGAGAAAATCGAAATTGTCTTTTATAATGTCCCCATAAATTTATAGAAATCTCTCCTTTTCATTTTCTAATTTTCTAATTCAATAACTTATTTCGTGTTGCCACTCCCTAAAAAGCAGTACAATAATTTTAAAAAAAGAATAACACGTGTACTTTTGTTTTTATAAGTCAATAAAAATTGAAATTCAACTGACAGAGTTTTGTATTTTTGAAATCGGCGTCAACCTAAGCAGATAATGCATAATTTTCCTAAATATATATATAAACTTTCTTGATTAGCATTTTGAACTGGAGTAATATACACAATGGAGCACAAACGAGTTGATAGGAAAAAGAAAAACAGGGTAAATCCCAAGCTTCTGTTGAGGAGCTAAATGTAAGGTTTTTTTTTTATTATCATCATAACATCCTAACTTACACAAGCGATAGTTATGCAGTAATATAAATACTTCACATACTAAGCATACCTTAAACAAGTAATATAAAAATTTTGTTTTTAAAGTCAATTCCTACTTAGGCCTTCAAAGAAAAATTTAATATAATCAAGCTAATATGAGTTTTTGTTGCATTAAAATATCTCAATTTGTTGATTTTCTACAAGCAAGTAGGTTTACAATGGAACTCTATGTGAATTTGGCGAAATATTACAAATATCGCCAAGTTGGCGTCACTTTTGGCGACTCATTTTGGCCGCCAAATTTGGCGAGATATCGCCAAGTTGGCGACAAACTTGGCGGTATTTGGCGACAGAACAGGGTCCCCTCCTATGGTAACCCTTATTGAAAATGCTTTCATTGAAATTCAACAACCAATGGCGGCCATTTTGTTTCCCATGCAAAACTAAAATTAATTAAAATTTAATTAATTAATTAATATTTGAAAAAACTTTATTAACATCAATTGTCATCCAGTACAAGTTTAAAAAAAAATTATTTCAACTTGATAGGATGAATAATGAGTATTTTATTAACGATTGAAAATTTGTACAAGATAAATATATAAATAAATATAGGGAGAGTGTGAGCTAATAGTAGGAATTGAAAAATACTATTCCATCTATTTTTAATAAGGAAGTGATATCATATACGCACCAGAGTACATAACTGGCGCGATAATGGCGTTATTTTGCCTGATACGGTAACTGAGCTATTGTTGTTTATTTATCAATTATTTTTTTATTTACTTTTATTTTATTTTTTAAAATTATATAAATTGTTTTGTTCTATAGTTATTAATTAAACTTTTCACTATTTATTGTTATTTCCTTTGTAAAATAATAGAAAGTAATTGAAAAATATATCTGTAACTGCTATTCGAAAACGCGGCTTTCATTAAATTGGGGTCAGAAAAAAACCCCGCGCCAAACCCGTTGTGTATATGACATCTGTGCCTTAAATAATTAGGGTTTCATTTAACTTTAGGTACTTTTGCTTGAGATATTGTCGAAAATGTACAGCAAAAATATACGGTACTACTTGATTATCCCGTCGACCAATTTCGCCAAATGATACAAACTGACATAATTTTTATTTTAAATAACGGAAGAATAAATAAATAAGTAAAACATTAATAAAAATACTAATAAAAACTTGGGCACAGATGTCATATACGCTCCATATTGGCGCGAATTTTCCCGACGCCAATTTGGCGAAAACCTCGTTAATATATCATCTGTATCCGGGTTACCATATCAAATAAAATAACAACACTTTGGCGCAAGTTAAGTACCCGGTGCGTATATGACATTGGCGGCGTCAAAAAAATCGCGCCAATATGGGACGTATATGACATCTGTGCCAAAACTTGAATTAAAAATCACTTGATGACGTAACAAACACGTGTATCGTGTTTAATGTCAAGTGAATGTAACATTTACTATGATCCATTATTGTCATTTAATCTTATAGTTTGGCGATAATTTTTTGGTCGACAGGATAATCAAGTTGTACCAAGTATGGTACAGATGTCATATACGCACCACGGTCGAGCGATATTTTTTCTGACGCCAATTTGGCGAAAACCTCGTTTTCGAATACCAGTTACATATATATTTTTAAAAAGGGATTAACAATAAATTTATAAATGTTTAATTAATAACAATAGAACAAAACAATTTATATAATTTTAAAAAAGAAAATAAAAGTAAATAAACAATTTATTAATAAATAAACAACAACATTCGGGTTACCATATCAAGTAAAATAACAAAAGTTTGGCGCCAGTTAAGTACCCCGATGCGTATATGACATTGGCGTCAGAAAAAAATCGCATCAACGTGATGTTCATGTGACATCTGTGGCGGTTCAAGTACACTTCGGAACGTTACTTTGAAATCGGTGAGTTTCATCGCCAAAATCGCCAAGATGCTTAATGATCATCGCCATTGAATATGTACATAATGCCATATTTGCAAACTTATAGGTCAAAATATAAGTGGAACCTCGGTCCACGACCACCTCTGTTTACGACCAGTTCGGTTTATGTCCAACTTCGATGATCAAAATTTGACTCGGTTGGCGTGCAATATCTCGGTTCACGAGCACGACCAAGGCTGCCGATTAGTTAAGTTGGAAACCCTCACATAACTGTTGTTATTAGTCAAGTTTGGAGTAATGTGTGCATATCAGAGTGCTTTGTGTACCTTTATTACTGTAAAAAAATTAACTTTTTGTTTTACTTTTACTCAGGTTTGCGCTAATATTAGCTCTCATTATGGCTTCTAACAATGAAAAAGTGCTTAGTGATAGCAGTAGTAAGAAGCTTAAGCGAATTACTGTTCAATAAAAGAAATTGTAGCAAAACATGAGAACGATGTTAGTATAATCGGTCTAGCTAAACAATACGATGTGGCCTAAACCTTCAATTTCAACGATAATCTATATATATATATATATATATATATATATATATATATATATATATATATATATATATATATACATATATATATATACATATATATATATGTATATATATATTACGCTATCGTATGTGTCACAGAAATTGCGATTATTTTTTAATTTCTTAATGGCAACGCTCGAATGAAACGCATCTCATTGTTTATAGAACAGCATTTAATGCATCTCTATACCTATAAGGGGGTTTCCGGGGGCTCTGCGGCTGAGTGGTCAAAGCATCAGTCAGCTAATCGCTTGTGCGTAAGAGTTTGTGGGTTCGATTCCCGTTGGTTCCATTGCACACACACTTTGTGTGGAACTCCCAGGGTGTATTTCTCTTGTGTTGTAATATTTCCTTGTGCTATCTTGTCTCCGACTTATAAGCGGGCTTTATGTCAAGCACACAAGTCGTATGTTTGTTATTCAGTTAAATATATAAATAAAGGGGGTTGCCATAGGCTGGAACCTCTTCTGTCGCCAAATACCGCCAAGTTTGTCGCCAACTTGGCGATATATCGCCAAATACCTATAGACTTCCACTGTAAACCAATAGTGTTTACTTGTTTAGAGAGAATCAACAAATTGAGATATTTTAATGCAACAAAAACTAATATCAGTTTAAGGAATTGTATTAATCATATTTAAGGGAGCCCAAGTAAATTAAATTATGAATAAAAATAACGTGAATTTGATTAAAAAACTTTTAACCTCTTAAAACAGTGTGTATCACTTGATTAAATAGTGCATTATTGTGCGAAATAAGATATAAGTATTGGGAATATTTAAAAGCAACTCAGGTTTATTTATATTCAATATATAATTATCAAAAAATTTAAATGACTAGTATTAAAAAATGCTCTGACGAGCACCAAAAAAGGCTAATATGTTTTTAAGTATGAAAAAGGGTTTGACAAGTGCTTCTAATTGAGCATGAAAAAGGACAAGGGGTACCTTCTTGGCTGCAGCTCACTGTCAATGCCAACTTTGAAAAAAATCATATTTGCGCTTTTTCCATATAAAAAAAAAAAAATCAGCCACAGTTACGATAAAAATGTGTAGTGTAAAGATACAGCCAGTGAAGACGCAGCCTGATTAAATATGAATGTAAGGCGACATAGTACCAAAAATCTTAGTTCCTGCAGTGTAATTACACTCATGCAGTGCCACCACCAAGCATGCCCGCAGTATAGAACCGTACAGAAAACTGATTTGTAGTGCAGACTGTTGCAGTAGTCTGCACAGGAACAATTCCACATGTGCACGCATAACAGTATAATGCATTCATTGATTGTTGAAATTATATCCAAGTGGCTGTGGCTGTAAGATGTACTATGCAGAACAACAGTGCATATGTAAATTATAAACGAACATTAGACGCATCCACCTTTAACTCGGAAGTACAAAAGCACAATGTGAGTGTGCGGTGATGATTCAAAAGCATAATAGGAATGTACAGTGTAGTATAGTTTGTAGAGAAATAATAGTACACAGTGCACTGTACAAAGTTGCATTGCAGACGCATGTGCAGTACAGTAGTGGAACAGTGCAGTTAACATGTAAAGCACGACGGAAAGTTTTACTAAAGTACTGCGAATATATTTTGTATGGAAAAAGCGCAAATATGATTTTTTCAAAGTTGGCATTGACAGTGAGCTGCAGCCAAGAAGGGACCCCTTGTCCTTTTTCATGCTCAATTAGAAGCACTTGTCAAACCCTTTTTCATACTTAAAAACATATTAGCCTTTTTTGGTGCTCGTCAGAGCATTTTTTAATACTAGTTTTACTATACTTCTTCCGGAATATCTCTATTACTATTTAGAAAATCATCTTCTTCAATTCGACCGAGAGGTATTTACTTTCCTCCATAAAATGAATCTCCGCATACATATTGAATTTGCGACATTTTCGGATCAATCTGCATGGTATTTTACTATACTTCGTCCGTCTGCGTTTGTAAGTGTGGTCATCTAACCGTGCTCTGACTCGTATAAATATACTCGGTTGTTTGGTTGGTTGATTTTTGACGGCCAATTATATGCTCGAGGGATATCGCCCAGGGGGGAATGCCCTTCGTGGGGGTCTTTCTAAGGGAACCTAACCCGTATTTACGCATGGAAAATCCATGGCTCGAAGAAAACCACGAAAACTCCAAACGATTAGGCGGACGGGCGCGATTGGTTTCGAACCCAGCACCTCCCGTCTACCAGCTTCGAGAGCAGACATAAATATACTCGGATCAGCAGTTAACTGAAATAGGGTGTTGAGGTTTACCGCGGCATGTTCGTTATTTGAAATGAAGTTTTCTAGCATTTATAGCTGGTTTACGAAAGAGCTTGAATGAATCCAAACCATTTTGGCCTGTGGCGAAAATCGTTTGAAGTGTATTTTTTATAATTTTACCCTATTTCGGTCATATTGAAATATATCTGCATTACTGAAGTTCAATTCAAAATGCTTACTATTGAATACGGTGTGCATAACACTCATGTTTCATTTACAGGGACACAAAAAATAATTCGGTTACAGTACATTCTATGAGAGACATCTGGAAGTGTGGTATGCGTTTTTAAAATTAACTTTATTTTTTGTACTTAACTGACGTGTCTAAACACTATAGATCATATACAGGGCTTCACAAAAGATTTTGAATACTGTTCGATTCTGTTTATTGATAAAAATTGTTGAAGGGGAATTTTCAAGTATGTCAAGCTTTTCTTAACTGAACTAACTTTTTGCATACTACGTGAATATGTATAAAAATCTACAGATCATATACAAATTTGTACAAAAACTTTCGCATATTTTTCCATCTGTTGATGTTAATTGCTGAAATTATGTTTTTCTCATGTGTCATTTAATTTCCATATGCAGTAAAGCCCCTATATTATCCGCGAAGTGATTTTTTTTAAATTATTATTCTAGTCAACAGCAAGGAAAATACAATAAGCCCTATTAATACATATAAACGAAAAATTCATATGTTCGAAAGAAATAGAAGAATATTTCTAGATTCGGTTGCCATGTTTAAAATATCAGATATAAAGCCTTGATGTCTTTTCTTGATTTTATTAACAAAACATAAACACAGCAATTAAAATATTTAACGATTAAGACTATTATGATAAATTTCAGGGGAGCATATCAAGAATAGCTTCATTTTTGTTATAGATAAAGTGTTTTCAAAGCAAGTGACTGATTTTTTTTTTTTAAAAAGGTGTAATACAACACTTTTTGTACAGTATGTATGGCATTGTTTCTTGTTTACTGTTCTTTATTTTAGTGATTTAGACGTAAAGCAAAGATTTCTGCTGTACTGTGCACATGTATGTATTTTAAAAGTTTTATTATGTTTTTTGTATACTAAAGCATAGTTTTAATGTTGAATTTTCTTTTTTTCGTGCTTACACCCCATTTTCAGTCTCCTTCGGGTTATCCGCAATTTTTGTCATCCGTGGTGCCCTTGCCACTCAATTCCGCGGATAATCGGGGCTATATTATATAGGGATTAGGGTGGTGCGAAAAAAGTCAAGTTGATATTTCCGAGTTGCTATAGGACGGAAAAGTTGCGATTGGTAAATATAAGAAAAACAAAAAAAAAATTATTTAAATTGGACTTTATCTTCCGATCCCGCAAACCGCCTAAAAATTTAAAAAAATTGAAAATTTCCGATTTTTCCAGAATTTTTTTCTTTTTTTACGTATATATATTTTTTATCGCTATAGTGAAAAATATTTGCAGATTGTAATGTTTAATAATAATAAAAATAAACAGTTGCGTTTAAAGAATAGCTTCCGATCACGCAAGCTCAATAAAAATCGGCAAAAATTCAATTTTCAGTGATTTTGATCAATAAAGAAAATAATCACCTGAGATCAGTTTGCGTTCCAATATTAACATTTGCATATAAATTGTACAATGTACAACTCTTTGCTTGCTTAGATATTTGATAATGTTTAAACAAACCCTCTCACCACGGGAAGGTAGTTGCACTTCGAGTTCAAACCACACCCTATCCTCCATCCAACCAATGAGGGTGTTTGCTATTTACATTACTTAAATACATAATTTGTTATAATAAAATCAAAACACTGTATTAAAAAACTAGTGTTGTGACAGTATAAGATATACAATTTGTTATGTCATCTGTTTAAGTCTGACTTTTAGACGCAACTTTGTACTGCGGTTTGGTGGTAATGTCTGGTATTATGGACATTGATTTCAGTGTGGCCCTGATGCTCTCTTGATTGGGGCCCACATACCTTAAATGATGCTTCCGTTACCGATTTAATGCCCCGCTGGACATCTTACGTGTGGTTGAAAAACTTTTTATCATCCTAGACTCAGATATGACCTGATTCAACGAAGAAATGTATTTCTTCATGGGTTAATCTCCGAAAAAGCGGTGGAAATGTTAATTTTGCTACATTACAATCAATTTTGGATTGTAGGAGTGATAAAGATTCAGATGCCTTTACCCTTTGAAACATTCTCCCTGGCTTTTAACAGCCCTAGCTCTCTTATGTGCCTCCTTTTATAAAAGACCATTGCCATCAGTAGGTTTTCCGGGTGAGCAAAGAACGAGTTTCATTCAGTTTCAAAGACTACACTTTCTTCAGGTTGTCACGAAAGTATCGAGATGTTTCAATTGCTCTGTACAGATGAATAGGCCCGTCTGTAATGTACTTACAGCATTTTATTTCAAAACAAACTGGCAAGTAAGATTTTAAAATAAATGTCAATATGGCTTTAAGGCATCCGATGGGTTTTCCACGCTCGCGTAAAGTCGAAGGGTTCTATTTGCACAAGTGAGCAATCTGGTATGTGAAATTGGACCGAAGTCACACTTTAATAAGTCATTTGGAAAGTTGTAACTGTTAATTGCTTGACTTACGCCAAGAAGATATCTTTGGTCCTTGCTCAACAGTTGCCTGTCCACTTCTGGAATTTCCCAATCAGTCAATTGAAAATTTATCACCGAGAGCTTTACACAACAATGATATTGTGTCCAAATGGTGTATTAAATGATCTTGGGCCAGTAGTTTCAACATTCAAATGTTGAAAAAGATGGCGGGAAGGTAATTCAACAAAATGGAATAAACAAACAGCCCACTGCAGTGGTCGTCAGAGATAAACTTCAAGCTTTCTGAGAGCACCACCTTTCTATCCAGTATTGGTATTTGTACCATCACAGCCTACCAAATCTAAGTATTCTAGTGAAACCCCTTGTTCAGTAAGACATGATACTATGAAAGCTACAATGTCCTTAGCAGGCCCGGAGTTTGGAGGCACATGGCCTAAATAAACTGAATCACGTTCTTTTATGACAGGAAAGTGTTCCTCTTTAATAGTTCGACGAACCTGTTTAGGTGCAATACTTTCTTTAACTGGGGTATCGTCCTTTATTCCGTCAAAATAGTATATGCCATGTAGTTCATCTGAATCCAGTTGACTTTTCTGTAAATTTTATGGAGTTAGGTGAGACTAGGTGGGAGCGCGTACGCCGACTTCAGCGCTGTTTTCCAACGTGGCTAACGGCAGTTGGGTGCACTACTAAACTTTTCAGACCTGAAACGAACACTTCGTGGTAAGTTCTAGGTTGTTTAAAAATAACTTAATATGCTCAATAGTATCAATTAACATTTAAATCTTAACCTGAGACTGCAAACTGACCTCAGTTGATTATATTCTTAATGCATGAAAATCACTCAAAATTGAATTTTTGCCGATTTTTATTGAGCTTGCGCGATCGGAAGATATTCTCTAAACACAATTATTATTATTATTATTATTAAACAGTACAAACTGCAAATATTTTTTCCTATAGCGATAAAAAATATATAAACGTAAAAAAAAGAAAAATTCTGAAAAAATCGGAAATTTTCAATTTTTTGGAATTTTTAGACGGTTTGCGGGATCGGAAGATAAAGTCCGATTTGAAGAATTTTTTTTTGTCTTTCTTGTATTTACCAATCGCAACTTTTCCGCACTATAGCGACTCGGAAATATCAACTTGACTTTTTTCGCACCACCCTAATAGGGATGTAAGGTAGGTATAGGAATAATACAGGGATAATGCTATATAGGGATAATGCATCTCAAAGTGTTCATCTCTAAACAATATTTTAGGAATATTTTAGAAAAAAAAAAACAATGTTATATATTTGTTTTCACTTATACCATTTGTTGCATAGTATTTTTCTTTAAAAATAGTATTTTTTCTTTTCTTCCTATTTTATGGATTAGTTATTAATAACATTTTAACTATTTAATTACTGCGCGTATAACTCAGAATGTTATAAAAAAGCAAATTAAAATAAAATATCCTTAAATTTAGGATAGTGACGATTTTAATATAATTAAAATAAGTAAAAGCAGGGAAAAAACTAAAATTAATGTAATGCCACATGCCTCGCTAATATACTTGTAATTAAGTAAGTTTCAGTGGATGATAGATGCAGCAGACGTTGTTTTTCAATCTTTATCTAAGGAATGAATGTATTCTTAATCGAAAACATTCACTGTATCATTATCTTCTTATCCTTTACTACAAGAAAACAACATCGAAATCTTTAAAAAATATATGAATATTCAAATCACATTTCGGAATAGTTTTATACTAATTTAAATTTATGTTTTGATAAATATTCATTTTAATAAGTTAAAATATCAAGATAGGATATGTTAAATTCATGTGAGAAAACTTCGCTCTAATGAAAATACAACAAACGACACAAAAGAAAAGTAGACGTCACAGTCTGAGAAGCCCTTTTTTAAAAGCAACGAATCATCACAGTGAACGAATGCTTTGTCCTTGACTTTTCCCCAACTTGACGAGAAACAAAAAGCAAAGTTTACCATTAGCGGATTCTGATTGGTTGCTCGCAAGCCGAGCATCCCAGCCAGTTCGGCTAAGGAATTAATGATATTGATAACCAGCTACATTATGTGTCAACTGGAACTCAGCAATAACCAGAGCTCGTTTGATTATTCATGACATATCAATAGCTGTGATTATATCAATATGTGTAGACCAATTACGACGGCGAGAGAATAGAAGTAGGATAAGTGTTATTCAGTATTACGCAGACAGGCAGTGGAATAAACTGGAAGTTTTAAGCGAAGGAATATTGCAATAATTGGGATATTTCTAGAGATAATCAGCGGAAAAAAAAGATAATTGAGGTAGTTTCTCTGTTTTGGAGATGATGGATGGTGAAAACATTGTAATGGAATATTGGGCTATGTTTTTCGAGGCTTTGGCGATGTGCGCAAAACATTCTTATTTTATTTGGTTTTGAGATATTCTACGTTCTTTTTTCGAAGCTCATGTTCAAAATTCCAGTGAGCTTAAAACATTGTTATTTTATTGGGATATATCAATAGAGTCAAGGTTTAGATATCGTTATTGCGATATTAAAAAAAATATCAATATTTGTTGATATATTGATAAATAATCCAGCCCTATTTATAATATGTACTTCCAACAAATTTTCTCTGCTGTAACAACTCTCTTTCAACCGTCATAAAGATCATTATAAAGAAAAAACTCTGTAAATCTTCTGAAAAAGATAAAGAAAAAGTACGAGTCCTTATACAGTAACATATTGCATGATACAAAATATTCTTACAATATTATTTCAAAAATATTGTGTCTAAGCTTGCTCTCAACTTGGCTTCACCTTCCATAAAGATAATTATAAAAAAGGCAGCCTATATAAAACTTTTCAAAAATTATAAGGAAAAGGTAAGGAGAGTTAAAAGCTAAAATCGAGCAACAGTTGCTTTGTAAATATGCGAATGAAGTGATCTAGCACATGACTCCATTGAGAAATGATGCAGGATTCCGAAAGTGCGCATGATTAACATTAGAGAACTTGGAAATAGGGGCGTTTTTAAAGATAATAAGATAAATAATCAAATATTGTGTTGGAACCTGTTATTGCATTTATACGTTACTAGAAATTCGCTATGAAATAAATATTATCCCTCGGGGTTTCCTTTACCATCTCAATTAATGTGTTTTAATATTAGACAAAATAAATTTGACTTATTACACTGTAAAGCAAAGCAGAGAGGACTTACCCCAGTAACATTCTTCCTCTAATAATATAATCTAATCACAGCATAGTCGAGTCGTCCGACGAGTTCAATTCAAAATCATTTTCCACAATCACAAAGAGGCACTAAACTCTTAAAAATTTGTAGAAATCCGGTTCACATGCATCGGGAAATAGGGAGTGGCGATGACAAACTGTTTCCTAGTCCTTAAAATTCCTTCCTAACCAAAATTTATTTGTGTCTCGAACTCCTATTCATCTGAGGTATATTTTAATACTGGTACGCGAAGAAACCTAATTGTCAAAAAATCTGATTGTTGTCCTATTGTTGAATGAAATGCGATTGTTATTTTACAGTGTTAGGGAAAACAAAAATCCACCGTCACCAGATAACCTACTCATCTGGTGACGCGTGCGAGTAAAATTCATTGTTAGAAAGCGTTTTCTGATGTTTGTCTAATTGTTGATTTCAACGCGATTCTTATTTCAAAGTGATATGACAAACAAACATTTATTGTTGCGTCATCTTTTTACACATACTTTTATTTTTTAATTAAAATTTGTTTGAATCAAGTCAAATTTTGTAATTCACATTTCAACCATTTTCTTTTTGACATAGAACTTTAAAATCTCCACTATGTATGTATTCCTGTGGGCAGGGCCGGATCCAGAGAATCGTTTTGGGGGGGGGGGGGGGGATACCGAGTGACCTATAATCAACGTAGTCATAATTTCTGTTGCTCAAATTCTTCCCTGCAGTTAATTATTAAATAAATATGAAATAATTAATGCGATTTAAAAATATTACACTCTCGATTATCCGACATCCTATTAACCGAAATACTAGGTTATCCAACACTCTTATTATATAATCCCGCCCTCTCCTCAAAATATCGTTTATTGTAAAATTAAAAACGTTATAACAGAATTTATTTATTAAATGTCTTTTTCTTTTTACTCTTTTACTATGGTAATTATTTATCTTATTTTTTGTTCTTTTAGTTATAGTGAACAACGTTAATAACACAAGCCTCCGATGATTGTGTTTTTAACACTTTCCAACAAAGTTGAAAAGTGTTTATGACTTCGGTTTGACTGTCCGTCTGGCTGTCTGTCCGCGCTCTAACTCCCGTAAATATACTCGGATCGTTCTGAAATTTTTGGATGTTAGTGACCTCTACCTTAGAACGAACCCTATTTCAAATGAAGTTTGTAGTATGCTTAGTTCATTTACTGGGACAGTCAAAAGTTTTCCGTTACATTACGGCCTATGGGAAAAAATCGTTTAAAATGATTTTTAATGATGTTACATGCTTTCAAACATAATAAAATTGATATGCATTTATCAACTGCACTAATATATGCATTCTATACAATATGCAGTGCAAAGAATAGTTATTATTCATTTACAGGGCGTCACAAGAGAATTCCGTTACATAATGATATAGGGGGGAGGAAATTTTTTCCGGTGTATTTTAATTATGTTGAATTATTTAAAATGTATAATCAAATTGATATACGTCGATGAGGTTTACTATAACTTATTTCATGCATAATACGAAGTGCATAGCATTTACAGGGACACACAAAAGATTACAGATACTATATTGTATCCGAAGTACTATACAGTAACGATGATTGCCGAAAATGCATTTTTAATTATGTTATATGCTTTTATGTTTCACTATATTTGTGCATTGTATATGGTGTGTATAAATACTATAATTAATATACAGGGCTACACAAAAGAATTCGAAATGGTTATTTGGTATGACTGCAAATTGCTTAAAGGTGGTTTTTAAATGAGTTATGCATTTTTACGCTGAACTGCATTTACTTTACTAAGAATTGGTTGTAGAATATAGATAAAATGATATACAGGGTCACGCAAAGAATTGGATACATGGCCGTCTATAAATGATAATTTCTGGAAATGTGATTCCAGTAGTTTTAAGAGTGTTTTACTTTGAATGAAACTTTAGCTAAATAGTGGCGTATAATAAAGGTACTAGGTTAACTACAGGGTTGTACAAAGTATACTAGTATGTTTCCATCTATTAGTATTCTATATCTATTAGTATATCTATTAGTATTCTTGCTAAACTAAATTTCCCCATTATATAGTATATATATCAACTTACAGATCCAATACAGTGCTGTTCAAAAGAATTGGAATACATATTTGCTATGGAGAGTAACTGCTGAAATCAGTTTTTCAAATGTTTTATGTGTTTTCTAAAACGTTTACTTAGTTCTTTTATATACCTTATTTCCCTAAATAACGAAGTTTTGTTAAAGCATTCAGGAAGTGTTGGAAAGTGTTTCATAATCTATGCTTAACGCATGATTTTTCTTACTTGTTTAACTTTTTATAATTGATTTTGATGTATTTTTTAGCACTGAATCCGAAAATGACCTTCATTCTTAACCACCACGTCACGATTTTCGCAAATCGTAAATTTCAAAGTTAAAAAGTAAAAAATAGCGAAAATATCTCAAAGCAATTTGCAAAGCCTTAACAAAAGAAGGTAAATGTTTTAACCCTACACTGCACGACGTGCCATATCTGGCATATACCTAAAAACCTTATAATTTTCATTATGTACCATGAATTTGGCTAATATGATCACTGTAACTGATCAAGAACAACCCAAAGCATGTAATAACATTTATTTTGTCCATTCAAACGGCTGCATTATACAAAAAATTAGAATTTGTTCTTTGGAAACAAAAAAAATTTCAATCAAGTTATTAATGTAAGATTTACTTTCTTTATTTTTACTGAATACTTAAAAATATTAATATAATAATTGTTGCAGATGTTAAGCAGATAAAATTAATTAATTTAGGTTCATTTAGTTGCAAAATATAGCAATACAATATTTTAAAACCCTAAATGTGTACATATGGCAGACACCATAAAATATAAAATTTTAGCTGAAATTTTGAAATTTAATTTTTTTTACTTTTTTTCCTAGTATTAGATCGATATATAGATTTCAAATAAAAAATTTCGTAAAAATAGAAAAATTCGTGCAGTGAAGAGTGAAACACATCTGCGACAAATTTCCCAGCCTTATCAACTGCCAAAATAAAAGAGGATACTGAGATGAACCCCATAGAGAAAATTAAAAGAAAAGCACGAAGCAGAGCATGAGCAGTTCAAAGAAACTTCCACGCATGGAATAAAATTATAAGGATTTTAAATGCGCAATATTTTACTTATTTAACTGTAAAAATCCATAGTATAAGCAAAAAAAATGAATAAATTATTATGAAAAAAAGTTACGTCTATTTTATAGTAGCAGATTTTCGCAATATTTCGACTTTTTAAAAATTTAAAAATTTGCGATTTGTGAAAAATAGTGACATGATGGTATGGTAAAAAATGAAGGTAATTTTTGGATTCAGCACTAAAAAGTACATAAGAACCAATTATCGAATGCTGAAAAACATAACCATCACATGTATTTTTTAATATCAGATTTCTGAAAGAGGATAATCTCTGAAAAAAGGATCCCCTTCAGAAATCTGAAGGGCCCTTAACATCCTTGAAAGTCAAAATGTGTCATCTAAGTGGTGTGTTTACCTCTTTACAGGCGCGGATCAAAGGAAGGGGGAGATAGCCCCCCGATCCCCTTGGATTAAAAAATGTAAATTTACCTATTATCACGAATTTCGATAAATGGTCGCCGAAAAATATCAATTTCGTCAATCGTTCGCAGGTCAAAAAATCGCGCAAAAAACGTGAATTTCGTCAAAGGATCGCACAAGAAACGCGAATTGCGTCAAAGATCGTGGGGAAAACGCTAATTTTGTCAGAAGATCGCGCAAAAAAGTGAATTTTGTCAAAGGAGCGCGCAAAATCGGGCATTTCGTCAAAGGACGGCGGAAAAAAACGCGAATTTCGTCAAAGGACAATGGAAAAAAAACGTGAATTTAGTCAAAGGATCGCAGAAAAAACGCAAATTTCGTGAAACGATCGCAGAAATAAACGCGAATTTCCGCAAAGGATCGCAGAAATAAATGCGAATTTCGTCAAAGGATCACAGAAAAACGCGAAATTCGCCAAAGGACCGCAGAAAGAAGCGCTAATTTCGCGAAAGGATCGCAGAAAAAACGCTAATTTCGCCAAACAATTGCGGAAAAAACGCTAATTTCGCAAAAGAATCGCACAAAAATGCGAATTTCGTCAACAGATCTCGGAAAAATGCGAATTTCGTCAAAGAATCGCGAAAAAATACGCGAATTTTGTCGAAGGGCCGCGGAAAAAACGCACAATTAGCACCAGGAGGAGATTCCCCTAGGCGCATCCACGGGGGGGGGGGATCGATCGGGGCGGTCGCCCCCCACCCCAAGATATAAATCCAACGCTTTTAACGGCAGTTTTTTCGGAACAGACAGACAAGCAAACGAAAACCAAGCACTTTTCGGGTGTCAATGGTAAACCTCACTGACGTTTAGGCAATTAGTAAACAAAATAGGATTATGTTCTGTCAAAAGGCATATGGCGCCATAATTTTTTACACTAATGGGTTGAGGTGGGGGACGATGCCACTTCATAACCCTTTGTTGAATCTCTACAACAGAAATTGACAACGTTATGCGGATCCCTTTAAAGTGTTGAAACTTTTTCGTTCTTTCAAAGAAGCTGCAATTCTAATTTCTGTATTTTTGAGGAGTGCTTTATTGTTTGAGAAAAGAATGGGATTCATAGCAATTTCCAAAGAAAGAAAGAAACAAGAAAAAGAAAGGTCCTTTGAAAAATTCAAGCATCTTAATGTTGTCTGAAGAAAACCACTAATGTGTAAAAAATGTACTGTTATTGCCACCCACATTGGTAAATTTCAAGGGGTATTTGATGAATGAAAAAAAAGGATTATGACCTAATCCTAGTCAGTTAAAAGCTAAAATGCGTATGGTGTGTTGATTTCTTAAAAACCAACTTTGTAAATTTGTTCTTCCCTTCTTTGCCCCGATCGACCCCCGCCCCCCGTGGATGCGCACCTAGGGGAATCTCCTGCCGGTGCTAATTGTGTGTTTTTTCCGCGGCCCTTTGACGAAATTCGCTTTTTCAGCGATTCTTTGGCGAAATTTGCGTATTTTTTTTCTCGATTCTTTGAAGAAATTCGCTTTTATTTTCAAAGATCTGTTGACGAAATTAGCGTTTTTGCACGATTTTTTCGCGAAATTGATATTTTTGCGCGATTCTTTCACGAAATTAGCGTTTTTGCGTGACTTTTTTCGCGAAATTCGCGTTTTTCGCGATCCCTTGACGAAATTGGCGTTTTTTGAGCGATCCTTTGACGAAATTCGCGTTTCTTTTGCGATCCTTTGACCTGCAAACGATTGACGAAATTGATTTTTTTCGACGACCATTTGTCGAAATTCGCGACAGTCGGTGGATTTATAATTTTGGGGGGAGGGGGGGGCGATCGCCCCCCCGTGGATCCGCGCCTGCCTGTGGGCAATACATGAATTGGACATAGGTTTTTTAAAAATTTGATTCCTAAGGGGGGGGGTGGTAGGCAACGGAGGTAATGGTTCATTTCCTATGAAGAAATCAGTATCCATTTCAATAATGAGTATTTATTTAATGAGCAACAATCAGTATGGCAGTGTTACCACAATAGCGCCAAATGTTGGTCAACTTGGCGAAATATCGCCAAATTTTTTGACAGAAATAATCTGTTATATATAAAGCCAACTTGACGATAGGTGTCTAATTTGGCGAAATTCCCAATAACGCCAAATTTTGGAGAACTTGACGAAATATCGCCAAATTTGGCGACAAAAGTAAACTGCCATATAAGAAACCAACTTGGTGATAGATGGCTAATTTGGCGAAATTCCCAATTAAATTTATTTTAATGGGCTTTATTTAACCGGTTACAGAAATTAAATTCTCTATTGTTTTGCACTATCTGCACTATAGTTTGTACTATATGAAAGAGAAAAGTTGAAAATTTTAAATATTAAATTTTCTAAAAGAATAAAAAAAATTGCATTATTGGATGCATGAAAATTTTCGACTTCGATGGATTTACACTTTTTAGAGGTCAGAGATACCGAAAAACATGTTTTTTACAAAAGTTCTGTATGTGAGTCTTGCGAGTATGTGACTCTGTCTGTATCAGACACAAATATTGTGGGCGCTCTATCTCAAGAGCTAATGCACGGAATTTAATAAAAATTTATACTCAGTTAGTCCCTGATATAAATTGCTGCTGATTGGTTTTTGGTATAAATCGCTCAACAGGTGGCGGCGCTGCTATGCAGCATTTTCACGATTTCCGCAATAGCTCAGTCTCCAGAACTAATGCACGGATTTTTATGAAACTTCATTTTCAGTTATTTCTTGACACGACGTTTTTTACATTTTGATGTAAATGACTCAACAGGTGGCGCTGCTCTGCATTTTGGAGAATTTACATGGCTTTAGAGACAGCCCTCTCTCAAGCACTAATGCACGGAATTTCATATCTTAAGAATCCTCATGATGGACATAGATTGTCATTTAACTTTGGCACTGTTCATACCTAATTTTAGTATAAAAAAGTATGAGATAGAAGAAAGTTTTGAGATTGCTACATCCGACTAGCTTTTAAATGTATCAAAAAGTAGGATATAACTTTTGGTCTAGAAAAAAATGTTACTTCATGTTCTCGTGCTCTAAAAGAAAGAAAGAAAAGAAAAGAAATGAAAGTGTGAGCGTCAACTTTGTATATTTATGTATATACATATGTGATAAAATATCATGAGACAAACTTTTATTAAACAAAAGTTAAATGTCATTGGCGCCCACGCTTTCTTTATTTTATTTTATTTATTTATTTATTTTTTTTTTTTGACATAAGAAAAAAAAATAATTTCTTGTTCTACCCCCAAAGTTATTTTCTACTTTTTAATGCATTTAAAAAAATACATTTTTACTACATTTTTGTTATACTGACAGGTAAACTGACGGAAAACGGAACCCAATTGCGTAAAACAATTTTTTTTTTTTTAAATCTCCACTTGAAATCCTAGGAAACAGACTCGAACATTTGATTAGTCGAGTTTTCAAACTGGAATCGATCTACTAGAATTATGAACTTTACACATCCAAGAACATTCAGAGGTATTATAAATGAACGGTGTAAAAACTGTTTTTTCCCTTCTTTTTTACAAAATTCTCCTCTATTTTTATATATAAATCTGTCTTTTGGTGTAAAATTTTCCATTATGCTGTTATGAAATATTTTTAAGAAAAATCTAAGAAAACTGAAATTCCCTAGAGGCACTTCAATATTCCCAACTGGTCTTTACATAATCATAGGTACTTCCCTGGTATTGGCACCTTGATGTTTTTTAACAAGTTGGAAATTGCATGCCAAACGTGGACAATAGGTTGCGTTCGTACTATAACTAGAGTTGCAAAAAACCCGCAGTTTTTGAGGGGCGGGAATAAACCCGGGAATTTGGGGAAATAAACCCGGAATTTTGGGGAATATTGGAAATTTTGAAGGAGTTTTGAAGATGAACAAAACCAGTTATTTTCCAATTTGAAATTTTTATTTTAAAGATATTTCAGGGATGAATGTTCCAAAAAGATAGATTTTACTTTATGAATTCACAAAACTTATGATTTTACAGTCTAAGTCATAATAATTTTTTAGCTTTCAACAATGGCAGCTATAAATAGGTGAGGATTTGAATGTTTCTTTAAAAAATGATTTTTTTCAGTTTCTGTTGGTTCGCACATCTCGTTTTCAGGCATACTTTATATTAATTTTCTAACGACTTGCTTTGTAATATTTTTGCACTGATTTCTTTTAATTTTGTTCGTTTTCTTTTTTGTTTACATTCGTTGATTCGAAGAACAGAGTGAAGTTTATGTTCATGTCAGGGAAGATAAATCTCTCATTTGCCTCTTTCACTTTTTAGTTATCGACGATTAAAATAACAATTAGGTAGATTTCGTAAGAAATACTACCTATTGCAGTCGTTACCATGGTGCGACTTTTGAAAAATTCCTTCATAACTTTTCATTTTAGGACCCCAGGAACCCAAAACCACCCCCACCTAAAAAGTTTATATATATATATATATATATATATATATATATATATATATATATATATATGTATGTATGTATGTATGTACTAAATTTTGTCCGCACGATAAAAGTCGCAATTATGCACGGATCGTCTTCAAACTCGCCAACAACTTTGAGGTGGCTAATATCTCGGCGGGGATTGAAAATAGGTAAAATTGGACCAAGGGAATGGAAATGGGGAGGGTTCAAAAATTTGAATACCATCTTAACAGTATTCCGATAAAATCAGCTCTTACACAACAATAACAGAAAAAAATAAATATTTTTCGTTATTGCAGTTGCCAACAATTAAAAAAAAAGCAATAAAATTCTCACCACAACAATTGCTTTTCTTTTGCGAGAATTTCACGTGAAAAATTAAATAAAATAAATAGTTTGACGAATTGAAAATAAATTGAATATTACGTCATAAGTTTCCTAGAGCAAGATTTCCGCATGAAAACTCAAAATGAAATAAATAGTTTGACGAATTAAAAAACAACAAAATATTGCGTCATATTGGAAATAAAATGGACCTCAGCAGGTGAATATGTAACGTCATGTGAGTTTGAAGAAACGTATTAAAACATGATAAAAACCCGACTATGGAAATATTAAGTTATTTATCACTTTGAGGTTCTCTGAATTTGCTTTAGCTATTTTTTAAACCTATTCCATATGCATGCGTGTGTGTATTCGTGTATATTAGAATTTTCACAAAATGTTTAGCTCCCTAGAGCTCATTCTTAGTGGAGGAACTGGGTTTATCTCTAATCTTGATTTAAATTTTGTTGGTTAATTTAGTACTTAACTTCGAAATCTACCTCCGCCTGTAGGCCCGAGCCGGCAGGGATTTTTTTTCAAATTTCTCTTTACTTAATATTTCTGCTGCGGAAGCCTTTATTTCGTTAGTTTTCATGTAAACCGTGTTATTTTTTAAATATTTTATGTTATTAGTTTTGTTTAAATTGTCAAAAATTGAAATAATAAAAAATAATAAATTAAAAAATTTTCATGCTTAAAACTTTCTGAAAACTCCCGGAAATTTTAAAAATTTCCTTCCCAAAAAACCGTTTATTCCCGGGAATAAACCCGGTTTTTTCCAGCCTTTGCAACTCTAACTAGTTCCATAAATATTTTTTCCGCGGCATATTGTACTGAATGTATATTATAGAGCTTGTTCAGCAACCACGACCACTTCGCCCGGGCGCGAAGGAGACAGGTGCATATGGAGAGGTATATATTTTAAGCGTATAGTTACGGTGAACTTGGGAGCTAAATTCTCAGCAGCATTGTGTTACCCTCAGAGTAAAGATAATAAGAGATTATATGATAAGTCTGTGGTATTACCTAACGTTTTTATTAGATAAAAAATAAGGCAGTGTTCCGCAGAGTGTTTTTAAAAGAGAATAGCAATATATGCACAGAACGAATGTTCAGTTCCAAAGTTTTTGTCCAATCTATGGCAGCCTGGCAGAGTTTGGTGATAGCCTAGTCTTTTCCTTCGCTTGAAAAATACTGCTTTTTTTACAATTATAACTTTCAATTTGATGCATTTTCTGATAGAAATTTTGATGAGTACTTGGTAATTGTTGAATATTTGCTAAATAAATTACGTCCTTTTGGTAGTAAACAGCATATTAAAGCACATATTTTTCTTTTTCACTGCATTTAAATATAAAAATTTTTTATTCATTATTTTATAACGTTGGAAATTATTTTTTAAATCTATGTGTGGCACATTATTTTTCTTGAAACTTGAGAGAAAAGTCTTTAGGGAGTACAACTACTTGTTAAGTTATTTGAATCCCATCACTGTTTTTTTTATGATGCAGTTTGTTTTTTTGTCGAGCGGTTCAAGCGAATCAGTCAACCTACCAAAACGAGTGAAAACATAAACAAAAAAAGCCCAAGCACGTGATCATAACGACCACAGATTTTTTGTGGGCTAGGTGAGCGAAGACCGGGCGTAAAATTTGCTGCTGATCGGATTTATATCAGATCACGTGATACTTTTCATGAATGTTTTGATTTTGTCTGAGTGCGTATAGACATGTATTCCTATTACGAGAGACATTGTTTGGAAAGATAAGAAGATTTAATCATTGGTTTCACCTGTTTCGAACCATAAAATTACAAAATAATTAAATTATTTCGAAATTCCTTACTTTTTAATACCACTCCATGAGGTATATCTCCCTGTGTCCGGTCGACCCGATTTGCGTCGCTGAACAAGCTCTTAGTGCACTTCATAAGTGCCTATTCATTTCATTCTGTTCGAAAGACTGTAACATCATTAAAATGCACTTTAAATATTTTATCCCATTGGCCATAATGTAACGGAAAACTTTTGACTGTCCCTGTAATTAAACTAGACATCCGATTTTCATAAAATTTTAAATGATTCGACAAAATTTTGCAACAATTCTATATTTAAAATTTCAGACCATTCGGTTCGGTAGTTTTTGCTCTGTTATATGCGGATGGACGGACAAACAAACGGAGTGAACACCGACTATAGGTGCTACGTATTTATATAATTACGAACGCACCTAAAAAACCTTGGTGCAAGTCACACAAAATAAAGTGAGATTTTTTACGAAAAGATATCAGAAACTTTGACCAAAAGAAAGAAAAAAAACCCCTCAATGAATTAATTACAAGGTTTGTTTATTACGTACAATCTAACAAAATTTGCCTCTGATTATACACATTAGATAAAATTTATTTTGACTGTATATAAAACGGATAAATAGCTTTTTTAAGTAAATACAATGTGTAAATATTGAAAAAGTTAACTTTGTGAATTAAACAGTGAATGTTTTGTAAGAAATTACGCGGAAATTTCTTCGTTTTGTACAAACCATTTTCTCTATCAAGGCTCCTATCACAGAGAAGAATTTAATCCTATAAGGTGGTCTGAATACATTTTAATTCACAGTCTGAAATTTGAAGCATCATACACAATAATGCAAAGCAGACAGGACTTACCCCAGTAACCAACAACATTCTTCGTCTAACGGCAGAATCGGATCATCCAGTCTCCTGGAAAGTAAATTTCAAAGGCATGATGCGGATTCACAAAAAAAATGGGCTAAACGGAACAGATGTTATATGTTCCCGCGGCCGCCATCTTCGATTTTTCTTGGCGTGAAAACCCCTTTTCTGCCAAGTAAATGTCGCCAAGCAGATTTATGTGCATGTTAGGCTTAGCGGGGTTGCCAGAACACGTCATTCGTCGCTTTGCTATATCGATAAACGCCAACAAAATATCGCCGAGAAATCCAATATGGCGGTCGCGGGAATATATAACATCTTAGTGGGCTAAACTCTTGATAATTTTCAAAAACCTGATCCATATACACAGAGAACGGTGGAGAATAGTGGAAATGAGAAACATACATCTGGGTACCAAAACTACTTCTGCAAACTAAAATTTATGATCCCTCAAGATCTTACTTATCTGAATCACACTTTACTTCTGGTCCGGGAAAAAATTTCATTGTTAGAAATTACTTGACGGTTTTTGCCCGATTGTTGAATTGAAATACATCAATTGTTGTTTTACAGGGTTTTAAAAAACAAGAATTCATTCATTCGAAAATGATCTACTCATCTAGCGTTACCACTGACACGTGCAAATAAAATCCATTGTTAAAAGATCTTTCCGATGTTTATCCAATTGTTGACCAAAAGGAGATTGTTACCAATTCGTTCTGTATGTGTGTATTGTTTAAATCTGGTCATATTAATTTCATCTACTTCCGATTAAGTTATTCGCCTAAAACTTGGCACATTTATAGAACTTGTATGGCAATACATTTAAAAACAGAAAAAAGTTGGAGCCTTTCCGTGTATTAAAGCACCATATAACATTGGCCCAAAAGTTGCACATAAATGATAAATGATGTTCCCTATGAGTGATATTACGGTTGTTTAATTATAAAAAGATCTATTGTTTCAGAAAGCTCTATTGTTTCCATTCTAAAACGTTATAACCCCATTATTTTTCCCTTCAGTATGACTTGGCATTGCACGATGCGTAGATTTTTGCTTTATACTATAGATTCATTTGTAGAAATTTCACCTCTAAAGTACATTTTTGTAAACATTGCCCTAACTCTCGTATGTTTAAATTTTTTTTTAATATACGCCAGCGTTGAATTTTCGCCAAGCTTGGCGATACGGGGTGAAATATCACCAAATTTGGGGCGAAAATATTGCCAGTAAAGAAGCCGACTTGTCTAAAACTAAGTTTTTAAAATTCTCATTAAAATTCAGTATTTACGAAAACTGGGAATGAATCTTCTATAATAGGGGCACTCACATTTTAGCTCCAAGTTTTCAAGTAAATTTAGCTAAAGTTCTACAACCAACAAAGCAGCAAAACTACCATTTCCTTTCGGTACAGCGCAGTAACACAATTATCAACTCAAGCCGGAATATTTACTGTTTACTTATCTTTTTTTGTTTCTTCAGATTTTTGATCAAAATTTTCAATGTCCTTGATAAATATACCGGCAACAAGTAAATCCAAAGAAATTTTTTTTAGAAAGAAAAAAATATTTTATTTTTGTTCAAAAAAATAAAGTGGAGAATAGTGGAGATGAGAAACATACATTTGGATACATTATAAAAAGATCTATTGTTTCTTAAAGCTCTATTGTTTCCATTCTAAAACGTTATAACCCCATTGTTTTCCCCTTCAACATGACTTCGGCATTGCACGATGTGTAAATTTTTGCTTTATACTATAGATTAACTTGAAGAAATTTCACCTCTAAAGTACTTTTTTGTAAACCTTGCCCTAACTCTCGTACGGTTAAACATTTTTTTTTAATATACGCTAGCATTGAATTTTCGCCAAGCTTGGCGACACATGGTGATATCACCAACTTTGGCACGAAAATATTACCAGTAAAGAAGCCCACTTGTCTAAAACTAAGTTTTTAAAATTCTCATTAAAATTCAGTATTCACGAAAACTGGGAATGAATCTTCTATAATAAGGACCCTCACTATTAAGTATTAACCGAGACATAAATAGTTAACACAAATGCAACTTAAACCTATTTATTATATGACATTACTAGCCAGCAACATAGCTATCAAGCAGTGACAATCAAGTAGATTTACATATTTAATTCGTGCGGCCTGTTGCCATTCCGGTAGCATAAAAGTGTGTTACAATACATAACATTCCTCCCCCCTATGTAACGTAGTCCTTTAGCCAGGTTGGTGGATGTTTAGCTCTGTCTGGTCTCGATGGAAGGTTGGTTGGTTGGTTGGTTGTATTTATGACGGCCAATTATCTGCACGAGGGATATAGGCCCAGGGGGGGAGTGCCCTTCGTGGGGGTCTTTCTAAGGAAACCCAACCCGTATTAACGCTTGGAAATCCAAGGTTCGAAGAAAACCACGAAAACTCCGAACGATTAGGCCGACGGGCGCGATTGGGATCGAACCCAGCACCTCCCGTCTACCAGCTTCGAGAGCAGAACCTCTCAGCCACTGGTGGGGCCCTCGATGGAAGGACCGCTGGGCTTGCAACATCGGGCAATGTTCCAACCCCTGCGGGTGCAGTCCCAATTAAACTGTCCATCTTCCTAGGTTCTGAATCCACGTCCTTTGTCGACAGAACTGGATCCTGGTTGCCCCCTGCTGCCTCAGAGTTCTCGCTGTCTCCTGACTGATTCTGACATCCACGATGAAGATGTTGGGACATTAGATGGATATGTTGAAGAACTGTCAGAGTCTGCCATATGTTGAGGACTGCCCAGGCGTCGTCTTAGTTGGTCAATGTGTCTTTTCCACACAAGACCTTTATCCGTTAAAACCTCATACATTGTGGGGCTAATTACTTCTATTATTGTAGCTGGTACCCATTTGTCGTGAAGGTGGAATCCTCGAGCATATACCAAGTCTAGAGGTGCAAACATCCGGAATCTTGAATTAGACAGATCCTTAGGATTAGGTTCTGAAAAATCTGGATGGATCCTGCCCAGGTAGGTTTTCAAACGGCGGTTCATAAGCAGCTCTGCTGGAGAAACATTGGTAGCAGAATTGGGCGTAGCATGTTGTGCTAATAAGAATGATGCAAGTCTAGTATTCCAATTCCCCGAAACAATTCTTCGAAGTACATCTTTTGTTATCTGCACCATCCGTTCTGCTTGTCCGTTTGATGAAGGATGTGTAGGAGCTGTGAATGTAGGATGGATTCCGTTTCTCATAAGGAACCGTTCAAATTCAGACGATGTGAAACCAGGTCCGTTATCTGAGACTATGGTGTCAGGAATACCATGTGAGCCAAAAAGCTTCCTCAAAGCTTCAATAGCACAAGGTGAGCCTGTTGACGATACCTTAATAACCTCAAGCCATTTTGAGTATACATCAACGACAATGAGGAAAAGGGATCCCTGAAAAGGCGCAGCATGATCGATGTGGAGTCTTGACCATGGTTTTTTAATTCTTTCCGATGTTCCCAGTGTCTTAGGAGGTGCATGTCGTGTTTGTTGACAAATGTTGCACCTATTTACTGTGTCTTCAATTTCACTATCCATCTTTGGCCACCACATGTAACTTCTTGCAAGGCCGTGCGTACATGTGCCTTTATGTGAACTGTGGACAGTGGCCAATAGGTGTTTTGTGCCTTTCTGGGTATTATGACCCTGTATCCCCAAAGGAGGCATCCTTTGTGGGTTGAGATTTCCAGTCGCCGTTGGAAATAAGGGATGAATTCTGCATCTGAATTTTCAGCTGGCCACCCCTTCAAAACATCCCATCCTCGTCACCAATTATTAAGTATTAACCGAGACATAAATAGTTAGCACAAATGCAACTTAAACCTATTTATTATATGACATTACTAGCCAGCAACATAGCTATCAAGCAGTGACAATCAAGTATATTTACATATTTAATTCGTGCGGCCTGTTGCCATTCCGGTAGCATAAAAGTATGTTACAATACATAACACTCACATTTTAGCTCCAAGTTTTCAACTAAATTTAGCTAACGTCCTACAACCAACAAAGCAGCAAAATTACCATTTTCTTTCGGTACAACCCAGTAAAACAATTATCAACTCAAGCCGGAATATTTACTGTTTACTTATCATTTTTTCTTTCTTCAGATTTTTTTATCAAAATTTTCAATGTTCTTGATAAATATACCGGCAACAAGTAAATCCAGAGAAGTTTTCTTTAGAAAGAAAAAATTATTTTATTTTTGTTATAAAAAAAAAAAAAAAAAAAAAAAAAAAAAAAAAAAAAAAGAACATAAAAAACTTTAGTTGGCGGTGAAATAAAGTGAAAAAAATAGGTTTGTCTTAGCCAGAATAAGAAAAGTGTTCCTGGATGTATTGTGCTGTCCTCTAAAAAAAAAACCCACAGGAAAATGTATCCTAAAAAAAACCCATCCTACAACTTCATCAAAAAAAATCACTGAAGTAAAATTTTCTTTTTGTCCTGTTTCTATATGCCATTTACAATAATAAAATTATTTAAAATTACTTTAGAAGTGTTTATTTAGTTTTTTAAAAAATAAGCTAATATTACAGAATTCTAGCAAAAAAAGAGCTTCATTTTCACAGTTTTTCTTGTTATAATACGACATGTTACAATGATGTACATCAGTTTTTAGATGTTTTTATGTTGAAACATTAATATGTGAATAAAATGCACCATTTTCAGCTGATTATGTTTGGCTCAGTTTGTGACGATTTGAAAACAGAGGTTAAAAAAAACCCATGCGGGAACTAAAAAAACCCCACTTTTTTATATATAAATAAATGGTGGAGTATACATTTTTTCTTTAAAATATTAATTAAAGGGGGAAAAAACAATAAATTATGCAAATTTAATGCATATTTTGCATTTCTAAGAATTTGTACAAGTTATGTCATACACCCCCCCCCCCTCTCCTTTGTTTTTGAAAAAATAAAACCCATGCACTTTTTTTTTTATGTGCACAGATATCCTTTTACTTTTATATCATACATTGTTTCAGTGTTTACAGTTTACAAGCTTATTTTATTCTAATCATTATTTTGCTTTTTTATGCAAATTTTATTAGGCGATTCTCAAGTTCAATGTTCAACAAGGACGAAACATTCTGACACATTTACTCATTTTTAAACATAAAGGTACAAAATTGACAGGGCTGACTAAGCGATTTGGAATCGAAATGAGTTTTACGTTTTTGATAAATTACTTATCAAGTTACAGGCGATTTTGGGTCCCCATGACGACTGGTTTTTCGCCTCTCTTTGGGTGGTTTTTCTCCTTTTGTTTGGAAATTTGGTTCAAAACGGCAACTTTGACATTATTTTCTGAAAGATCTTTTATGTTTGCCAAAAAAATGGAACATTTCTGTAGTTTCTGAATAACACAGTGCCAATTTCAGGCGTTTCTACTTTCTGAAGAAGGATTAATTAAAACTTGTGTGATTAAGTTGCCCCTTTGGATTTGATTGCAAAAAAAGAGAAAAAAAAAGCTTTTTTTTTGCAGAATTGTGTTTTAAAAATAATTAATAATGAAAAAAAAAACACTTTACTGTCTAATATTTTGGTTTCTAGAAGTGTTTTTACATGTGGGTTTTTTTCAGGTAACATGGGTTATTTTTAGGAAAAAGTGTTTTTTTTTTCAAATTCTTCTTTAATTGACTGCCATTTTGTAATATATTGACAGAATCAAAAATACTATACATTAAAATCTTAGTCAGAACAAGCTGTGAAAATGTGACTACTTCAAATTGTTTTGTATTTTTTATTAAATTTTATATATAGTAAAATTCAAAAAGTGGGGTTTTTTAAGAGGACAGCACAATAACATGAGACTAAAAGTAAACGCTTGGCGAAGCGCTAAAATCAATCACGATACAAGATAAATATAATACATACAATTAAAAAAAAACTTCTTTAATTCAACAGAAATATTTTTAGTTTTATTCAAAAATAAAAACGCATCGACAAAAATATTTGATTAACATCTTCCTTCGTACTTTGCTGAAAAAGAATTTTACCTTTTTCTTCTTGCATGTCTCTGTAATTATTCAGAAAAACTCTTCTTTATGTCAACAGAGAGTTATTTACTCTAGCTTAGAAACAAATGCATCTCCTCTTAAATATTTGAATTTTATCTTTTATTTTTTGGAGTAATCTGCATGACATTTTCCTATATTTCTTAGGTACGTTCTTCATTATTATTTAGGAAATCATCGTGTTCATATCAACGGATACGTATTTACTTTCTTTCAGAAATAAATGCATCTCCGCATAAATATTTGAATTCCGTCTTTTTTAGGATTAATATGCATGAGATTTTCCTATGTTTCTTCTGCAAATTCTCCATAATTATTTACGGAATCGACTTCTTCAATTAAACGGAGGGGTAATTACATTTCTCCAGAAATAATAGCATCTCTGCATTCTTTGAATTCCGCAATCTTTAGGATAAGTCTGCATGAGATATTCCCATATTTCTTCAGCAATTTCTCCAAAAATATTTAGATAATCTCCAATTTTACGTAGAAGTTTTTACTTTCGATTAGAAATAAATGCATCTCCGCATAAATAGTTTATTTCCGTCTTTTTTAAGATCAATCAGCAAGAAAATGTCCTATATTTCTTCTGTAACTTCTCCACTAATAGAAGATCCCTTTCTTCTATTCAACGGAGAGGTATATACCGGGTGTCCCAAAAAGGACTGACTGATTTTAAAATTCAATAACTTGCAAACGGTGACAGATATTAAAAAAATTCTTGCAGGAGGGTTATGCATAAGGTCAAAAGTTTTATTACAGTGATTTTCAATTTTAGTTCGATTTACAAACAATAGATGGCGCTGTAAGCAATAGTCGCTAAATACAGGCTCGATTTTCGCTCCTTTATCTTGTTCCATGCAGAAAAAGGAGATGGAAATGTATTATCCGGGCCACGAAGTACCAAAAATCGAGCCTGAATTTAGCGTCTATTGATCGCAGCGCCATCTATTGTTTGTAATTCGAACTAAAATTGAAAATCACTGTAAAGAAACTTTTGACCTTATGCATAACCCTCCTGCAAGAATTTTTTAAATATCTGTCACCGTTTACAAGTTATTGAATTTTAAAATCAGTCAGTCCTTTTTGGGACACCCGGTACTTTTACCCAGAAAAAAATGCATCTCGGCATAAATGATTGATTTTCCTCCTTTGTGGTTCAATTTGCATGATATTTTACAATGCTTATAAGTTTAGTTGGGGCAACTGGGCCATGATTTTACAATGTGACTCTGGAGGTTCTGACAATTCAGCTTCAAAAAGCTAATGTTCATTTGAATTAAAGTCTGAACTTCTGTAAATGTGTTCAGTTAGGTTTCGTCTATCAGACACAAATGCTCAAAATTACATTTTAATATTTTAAAATATAAAAATATGCATATTTCATCTTTCTTTCCTCGTGGGTCCAGTTGCCCCATAAAAATGGGGTAAGTGGACCAGGAGGGTCTATGTTCCACATGCGTTTATTCTTTTTCATATGGGATATGAGGTCCTGTTTGAAAAAGTGTAAACAACCTAAAAAAAAACCTTGAAAAAGGGTAAACCTGGTTTAAAAAAATTTAAACCAGGCAGATCATGTAAATTATATATCTACTAAAGAGCGTTGTAAGGGAAATCTTTGTTGTCAATGTGTCTAAAAAAAAGCACTAAAAGTGAAAATATTAGATTTATTTATACCAAAAACCTAAAAATTAAGTAAGTACTTATGTACTTTAATATATGTAATAAGTATAAAAGTCACGTGGGTATTTTAAGAGAAAAAAATAGCAAGGTAAATGTATGAACAAACGGCTACGTAAGTACTTTATCTGTATCCAGGAGTCGCATTATATAAGAAAAAATTTATTGTTCCTACCAGAACCCTTAATGAGTTACCTTCATGATCATTTTATTTAACATATTCTAAAGAAAGGTGCGTTGAAGTTTTATTTTCAAAAAACAGCAAAGGATCTCAATTTAATTTCATTATCTACACTGGTCATCAATATTAAAGGATAATGAGAAAAAATACGCTCCCTGAGTTAATGTTGTAACCAATGCCCAATGCTGCAATTATTTATGCTTATTTATGTTAATTAAATACAATTGAACTCAAAATTGCACTTCCGCGAATAAGTTAGCGTCGGAAATATGCAACTTAGATGATTGACAATGTGGTACGCAATGGACGTATGTTGGAATTACGGTCTGTAGTGTTGTTTAAATTGAATGTGGTGTCTGAATAAGATCAGTATTCATTAGTTATGGCTCAAAGACATCATTTAAGTTAAGGTCAAAAGTGGCGAATAATTGGTAGAATCGAGGAAGGTCAAAAACAAATGGAGGTCGCCCAACATTTAAATATCCCTCAAAGTGTCATATCAAGGTCTTCGAGCCGCTTTTTAAGCACTGGATCCGTTGATAGACAGCCTGGTCAAGGGAGACGAAGAACAACAACTGCATCCAAAGACCATTCCTTGTCATTGTGGCTCGAAGAAAACGCGAAGCGACTACCAGAGATTTGGTTTCAGACCTTCAGGCTGCCACAAGAACTCGAATTAGCTGTTCTTCTGCTTCACGAAGGCTTAACGAGGATGGACTGTATGCGAGAAAACCAAAAATTTGTGTCCCACTCACTCCAGCTTTCCAAGGGGCCCGTTTAAAATGTTGCCCTCGTCAAGTTCAATGGAGGCAAGAAAAATGGGCTCAAGTTTTGTTTACTGACGCGTCCAGATATAGCCTGAACATTGATTCTAGACGTGCTTTGATCTGAAAAGATGACGGAAAAGCAATTTGCCCTTCCGTTGTCCTTGAAATATCCCGTTCGAGCCCAGTCTTCTTGGCTCCATTGAACATGACGACAGCAACAGTTTAAACGGGCCCCTTCGGAAGCTGGAGTGAGTGGGACACAAACTTTTGGTTTTCTCGCATACAGTCCATCCTCGTCAAGTCTTTGCGCAGCAGTAGAACGGCTAATTCGAATTCTTGTGGCAGCCTGAAGGTCTGAAACCAAATCTCTTGTAGTCGTTTCGCGGTTTCTTCGAGCCACAATGACAAAAAATGGTCTTCGAATGCAGTTGTTACTCTTGGTCTATCTTGATCATACTATCTATCAACGTATCCGGTGCTTAAAAAGCGGCTCGAAGCTCTTGATATGATACTTTGAGGGATATTCAAATGTTGGGCGACCACCATTTGTTTTTTACCTTCCTCGATTCTACCAATTATTCGCCACTTTTAACCTTAACTTAAATGATGCCTTTGAGCCATAACTAATGAATACTGATCACATTCAGACACCACATTCACTTTAAACAACATTACAGACCAGAATTCCAACATACGTCCTTTGCGCACCCATTGCCAATCGTCTAATTTGCATATTTCCGACGATAACTTATGCGCGGAAGTGCAAGTTTGAGTTCAATGGTATTTAATTAACATAAGTAATTGCAGCATTGGGCATTGGTTGCAACATTAACTTAGTGAGTATTTTTTTCTCATTATTCTTTAATTTTGATGACCAGTGTACATCTAATGATACTGGTATGAACGGAATCGTCGACTTATGTGAAAATATTGAGATCCAGTTAATTGAACGTGTAAAAATAAGTCCTTATTTCGCATTACAGGTGGATGAGAGTTTAGACATTTCCAAAAATGTGAACTTGTAAACTTTCGTTCGTTATGAATTCCGTGGTAAGTTATGGGAAGATTTTTTGTTTTGTAAATCCATTCCATCTCACACAACAAGTACAGCGCTATTCATCTGTTTAGACTATTTCATACAAGAAAAAGGAATGAACTGACGAAAATGTGTCGGAATAAGTAAAGATGGGGCTCGAGCTATGAGTGGATCTATTAATTGTTTGATCAGCTTGGTTAAAGATAAAACACCACATGCAGTTTGAACACACTGTTTGTATTTATCGTAAATCACAGGTAAAAAACAACAAAAAAAAAGACTGAAGATTTGAAGTCCACATTGAACGAAATTGTTTCAGTAGTAAATTATATCAAGGCTCGTCTTATCAATTCTAGACTTTTTAAAATTTTGAGCGAAGAAATTGGGAGCCAACACAAATAGTTACTTTTGCACACAGAAATTAGGTGGCTGTCACGGGGAAAAGTTTTAAATTGTATTTTCGCACTGCGAGATGAAGTAAAAATATTTTCATTGGATTCCAATTGCCATCTGGAAGAATGTTTTAATGAGTTCTCTTGGCTTGTTAAGGTTGCATATTTGACAGATATTTTTAGTTTTCTGAATGAGCTGAATTTAAGCTTACAATGAACATCGGTACATATTTTCAAAGTCTAGGACAAAGTAGAAGCAACAAAAAAAAAAAAATTATTTGGGCAAATCGATTTGAAAATAATAATTTTGAATCATTTCCAACATTATTCGATTTCTTACAAACCTCTGGCAATATAGTTTTCCCTGATATTGTTGAAAATTTCATTGCACACCTGAAGAACTTGAAAGAAGCTTTCCGACTTTATTTTCCTCCCCCAAAGTTAGAAAATTAGCGAATGAGGGATCCATTCCATTTCCAAGACATTAGTGAAATGGTATCCTTAACATTCTTAAAGCAGGAACAACTTGCAGAATTATCATGCGATGGTTCCACGAAAATTGCTTTCCAATTTAATAGCCTTCCTAATTTTTGGCTGTGCGTGAGAAATACGTATGAAGAACAAGCAGATAAAGCTATCAAACATTTACTTCCCTTCTGTACAACATATTTGTGTGAAAAGACTTTCTCCAGCCTTGTGCACATGAAAAACAAATATAGAAATCGATTAAATGTAGAACCAGACTTGCGATTACATGTTTCGAACATTGAATCAGACATTGCACATCTACTAAAAAGAAAAAACAGTAGCATCCTTCTCATGGGAAATAGTAGTATGTATATTTTAACTGTCTTAAAATGTGTGCTATTTTTCTTATCAGTGCAATCGATTTTTTCAACAACTAAACACGGAATATCTGTAATGAAAAATAAATAAGGTCTGTAGCATTAAAATATTTTTTTATATCTTATAGTCCAACAGCCGACAGCACAAAAACCTATGTTATCAAACAAAAGAAAAAAACCTTTATTTTATGGAAGAGTAGAAGTAGGGGAATCTAATTATCCATGTCTGCCGGAAGTGAATTGATGCATAAGTCAAAAATTAATACCACTAGTGGTTGACTTGTAGGTTTATCATTGTATTTGTCCTACAAACAAAGATATGAAAACATGGAGGACTGGGAGCAGGAAAGCACAACGATAAACCTACGAGTCAACCACTGGTGGTATTAATTTTTGGCTTATGCGCCACTTCAGTTCCAGCAGACATGGATCTTTAGATTCCCTTACTTCTACTCTCCCATAAAATAAGGGTTTTTTTTCTTGTGCTTGATAACATAGGTTTTTGTGCTGCCAGCTCTTGGACTATTACAGGTTCGGCGAAGTTATAGCTCGCGTGCCAGAAGTGGCACGCAAAAGAACATTTTTGGCACGCCGTTGATTGAGGTTTTAAATCAAGATACAGTGACATTCATTACACAAAATATACCTATATAGATGAGTTGAGCTTGTTTACATTCGATATTGAAGAATTTAAATTGCAACTTATTAAATTCCAATCCAGTTGAAAATGGACTGAACATTTTATCAAACAAAGGCAACATGTGGGAAACATCGAAAAGATTATTGAGAAATATAAGTAAAAATGCTGATGATAAAATTACAGCAAATTGGTATTTAATTCCAGAGTTTTTTTTTTTTTTTTTTTAGGTAGATTTCGTATGAAATACTACCTATTGGGATCGTTCCTATGTTAGAATTTCTGAAAAATTTTTGCAGATCTACACCGATCATGACCCCTAGAACCCAAAACCACCCTCAGTAAAAAACTTTATATATCTATCTATCTATCTATATATATCACTTTCTTCTGGACATGATAACTGTGGTAATTCTGCACCAATCTCTTCCAAACTGATACATAAAATCAAAGGGCATAAAATCTCGGTCAAGTTCGTTAATGGGCAAAATCGGACCAAGGGGATGGGAATAGGGAGGGGTTTTGTGAAAACCGAAAACCCCCCATAACTTCTTAATTTTTGTACATATCAAATCAGTTTAAAGTTTTTATTACTTCTAAAAATAGGGCCAAAATTTTATGTATCACAGATTTTTGATAAAGTTAAAAATGGGTTCAGGGGCGCAAAAAATAGGGTTTTTGGGAGAAAAAAATTCATAACTTCGTCAATTCTCAAGATATCAATTCCAATTAATTTTATTATAAATCTCCTTAATATTATCTACAACTTTTATATTCACAAGTTTTTGATAGGACCAATTCGTACCGCAAAAAAAATTAAAAACGAAAACAAAAAGGGGGTTTGAAGAAGTAAAAAATCCATAACTCCGTCAATTCAAAAGATATAAAATCCCCATGAATTTATCATATATCTTCTTAATATTGTCTACAACAGAGGTTCCCAAAGTGTGCTCCGCGGAGCCCTAAGGGCTCCGTGTGAAAATTTCAGGGGCTCCTCCGCGCTTTAGGAAAATAAAGAAAATTCGAGCGAAAAAACACATTTAAAGCAACTTTTTTTTTCCTTCTTCTTTTTTTTCCAAAAATGCAAACAGTTTGTTTTTTACAAAAATATTTATACATCGAAATTCAACTAGATGAACTCTTTTAATGAACTAAAATCTGTTTTCTTTAAAAAACTTCCTGTGCAAATATTAATTTATACTAGCACTCTATTTTTAAGTTTTCCGATAAAAAATGCGATAAATGGAAAAACATGTAGTTTTGATATAAGAAAGCAAGAAATTGTATTCTGAAGGAAAATTCAGATATTTAAATTTCTCAACTCCTCCTCTCAGTGTGACTTGAGATGTAGTGTTGTCCAAAACTCCACGTTTCATATTCAGCTGCATCATCATTTCGAAATAAACCATTCTGATTTGAAAGATAAACCTCCTCATTTTTTTCAATATAAAGGGCAAAGTAAAGTATGCATGCTTCAAAAGAAACAATCACAACACTTGTTAAAACAAATATGAAATGTCCTGGATATATTCGCAGACTTCAGTGGGACGAAATAGGCAATAAGATATATTTCTACCACTAATTTAAATTTTTCATTTTGTCCTGTTTAATCACTTTGATTAATTAGGATAAAAATAATGTTCTAAAATTAGTGATGGAAGTTTACCTGGTTTGACCCCTGTCTTCCCCATTAAGTCGGCACTTATGATGGCACCTACCTGATACCCATGGCACCTACCTGATAGTTTAATGAGACGCTTGAGTAAGTGAAGATCGTTAATTACAAAGACACTTAATAAGCCTTGTAAAATTGATATTGTTAAGCATTTGCTTTATGAAAAAGTTCTGAATTTAGTGTCCAATATTCCCTTGTCAAATAACATCATTTCTTTATTTAATTAACTATAGACATTTGGCATAAAAGAACACTTAATAGCCTCTACAGATGTACTAAATTTATACTACAAATGCGTGAATCTACGGACGTCACTGGGTTAGCAGTTTTGTTAGTACTTTTTAATTACATATACTAATATCCCGTTCAGACCAGGGCAGTTAAGAGTCTTAACTTACTTTTTTGAAACGGGCATCTGTAACTAGATCTGACTTCTCGATTACTACAATGTTTGAGAATATTAACTCGATTAAAATTAAGTGCCTTACTAACGCTATTCTGAAAGAGGTTTCAAAAAGCTATCAGGATCACAATATTTATAGATTACTACAAACCAAAACCTTAAGTAGTATTGACTCTAAGCCGTTTTAGCAGGGCACAGCGCCCGGCGGCCCTTTTTATTTTTTTTCGCGCCCGGCAGCCCTTTTTATTTCTTTTTTTGCGCCCGGCAGCTCTTAAAAACCCTTCCGATGCGCCAGGCTGCCCTTTTTAATATTTCCTATGCGCTTCTTGGCAATTCATTTGATCCTGGGAAAATATCGCAAATTCTAGACACTCTAAACAAATCTAAATGAAAATATTTTTTGTGAACAAGGTACAAGTGTCCCCTTTTTGAAAAAAAAATGTGCCCTTTTTTAGAATAGGGTTCCCTTTATGAAAAAAATTACCCTTTTTTAGATAGTGTTCCTCCTTTTTTAGGATAGTGTTTCCTTTTTGAAAAATTCCCGCCCGGCGGCCTTTTTTTTCTAGAATCAACACTACTAAGGGACGAAATATTTTTGGATGAATACATAGTAAAACACATGTGAACATGAATGCACTTATGATGCGAAAGCAATGATAGGTCACAATGCAAGAGCCATTGCAAAAATTGAACAATTGGCTAAGCACTATAGCTATTTCACTCTTTATACTAGGCACACGCTGTCCCCGAAAATGTCTTTGGAATTTATGAAAAGGTTGAATGATGCCATTAAAATAATAAACTATATAAAATCACAAACTCTTAAAAGCAAACTTTTTAAGCTTTTGCGTGAAGTTATTGGAAGCCAGCAACTGCCCCTCCTACTGCATACCGAAGTAAGATGGTATTGTCGAGGGATAGCGTTTTCACGATTGTTGAAACTGTAGAGGTGATGTTAGACGAACCATAACTCTAAACTGGCAAAACTTTTAATCAATGAAGATTGTGAATGCTAATTGCATATTGGTCCGCTATGTTTATCAAAATGAAATAAATATATCTATCATTGCAATGATAATCTGTCACAATTTCCGATGCATTTACCAAACGTGTCTTCTTTTCAGATGAAACGTGTATTGGTCTGATTATGAGCGGAACAATGCTATCGATTACATCCCTCTCATTAAAAAGGATTGCAAACAACCAACACCATATTAAAAAAAATACAAATAAATACTTAGGGACGTCCTGCAGTTTTGAAAAACTCGTCTAACGCTTAAATGTCTACTGTTGCCTTCTGGCAACATACTATCTCTCCAGTACGTTTGTTGTTTGCACACCAGTAACTGTGAAGAGAAATATTAGCTCTCTTTGATGGCAGAAGCTCCGCGTTAAGACGAGACAAAAATTTCTATTTTGAAAAAGTGGTGAGAAATGAAATATTTCTATTTTGAAGAGTAAAATAATTCCGGCATTTAAGGGTTAACACTAGAACGCCAGGAAGGAGTCGATTTGACTTCGACCATATTATTAAATGTCAATTGCAGCCAGAATTTTTTCATAAAACAAGTTAAATTTTAGCAACAGAGAATTACGTTAAATAAATCAGTTAAATAATTTTTAATCAAAATTCTGGTGTGAAATATTTTTATGAAACTTGTGTAAATTTTCCGGGCGTTCTAGTGTTAAGCAGCATTTTTCAATAGCAGAATAGAAAAGGCTTTGAACGACTCTAAATGTGTACTGAATGTGCTCAGCGATGTAAAAAAAAAACACCCAGCTTAATTTCATTAGCTGATGGAAGATTTGATATCTCATAGGAAGTTAACACCGAATATACAACAACCGATTATTCAGTGATACCAAATGAAAATATTTAAATTTGAACCAGAATTTTTGAAATAAAATAACTAAAATATAAATCAAACATAAATAAGTTACATAGAAAAGTAAATAATTTTAAATAAAATTTATCATCTAAAATATTTTTATGAACCTTGAGTAAAATTCTTGGTACATTTAGGGTTAAAGATCTTGCTTTAAAACCAAAACGAAATACAGCAGTCTTTTAAATGTAGAACCAAACATTCGCATGGCATTACTATCAAATTATCCGAATTCAGACATTTGTGCAAAACAATCCAATCACATTAAATGTTCATGTGCTATTGTTCGTCACCCTAATAATGTAAAATGTTACGATTTTCTGAGTTTTGGAGTTTTTTAAGTACGTGAACTTTTGACAATTCCATCTGTATTGATGGTAATTTAAAATTAATTCAGTGTTTCGGTAAAAGTTTCAAAATATAATTTTATTTCCTGGACAATGCACACTTGTTTAGATTACTATCCATTTCCACTTCTTGTGCTCGGTAGCAATGCACATAAAAAACTTTACATTGTAACATAGGGCATAGTAGGTTCCAGGGGCTCCGCCATAGATATTTATTTTAAAAAGGGCTCCGCGAGTCAAAAAGTTTGGGAACCACTGGTCTACAACATCTATATAGACAAGTTTTGGATAGGAACAATTCTTACAGCAAAAACAAATTAAAAATACATAGCGGTTGAAGAAAAAAATCATCTAAGTAAGGGTGTATTCAAATCCAAACTGCGTATTTTCTGACTCATTTTAGAATTCATTTTTGCTCTCAAAGGCTTCCAATTGGTACGTTTTCTTACTCAGAAACTATATAATGTACCGTAATGGTCGATTTTTTGATAGAGGCAGAATATATTTAACAAAATGCTGTTAAAGTGGGCATTTTGAACCGAATTTCCCGAAGCGGATTGTGTTGTAAAAATCATTGCATTAAGGATGCACTCAAATCCAAACTGCTTATTTTCTGACTCATTTTTAAATTCATTTTTGCTCTCTAACGCATTTCATTGGTAGATTCACTTATTCAGAAACTATATAATGTACCGCAATGATCGATTTTTCGATAGAGGCAGAATATATTTCAATAAATGATGTCAAAGTGGGCATTTTGAATGGAATTTCCCGAAGCAATTGTGTTATTACTTTCTTCTGGACACGATAACTTCCGGAATTCTGCACAAATCTCTTCCAAACTGATACATAAAATCAAGGGACATAAAATCTCGGTCAAGTTCGTTAATGGGCAAAAGCGGACAAAGGGGATGGAAATAGGGAGGGGTTTTGTGAAAACCGAAAAAACCCCATAACTTCTTAATTTTTGTACATATCAAATCAGTTTAAAGTTTTTATTACTTCAAAAAATAGCGTCAAAAATTCATGCATCACAGATTTTTGATAAAATTTAAAATAGGCTCAAGGGGCGCAAAAAATAGGGTTTTTGGGAGAAAAAAATTCCTTACTTCGTCAATTCTCAAGATATCAAATCCAATAATTTTATTATACATCTCCTTAATATTATCTACAACTTTTATATTCACAAGTTTTTGATAGGACCAATTCGTACCGCAAAAAAAAAAAATAAAATAAAATAAAAACGAAAACAAAAAAGGGGGGTTGAAGAAGAAAAAGTTTCATAACTCCGACAATTCACAAGATATAAAATCTCCATGAATTTATCATATATCTTCTTAATATTGTCTTCAACATTTATATAGACAAGTTTTTGATAGGGCCAGTTCTTACAGCGAAAACAAATTAAAAATACATAGCGATTTAAGAAAAAAATCATCTTATTAAGGGTGCATTCAAATCCAAACTGTCTATTTTCTTACTCATTTTTAAATTCATTTTTGCTCTCAAACGCATCCAATTGCTAGATTCTCTTATTCAGAAACTATATAATGTACAGTAATGATCGATTTTTTGATAGAGGCAGAATATATTTCAAAAAATGATGTCAAAGTGGGCATTTTGAACAGAATTTCCCGAAGCGATTGTGTTAGAAACGAAAAATATTGCCCTACTGAGAAAATAATTGTTTATTAATCAAGTTTTAATTAATTGAAAGAAAAATAAAAACACAGGTCGCTTATAAATCTTTTCAAAAATCACGTCAGCATGTTTCATACATATTTTTTTTATTATTATTAAAAATGAATCTGAATATTTGCCAGAAAATTTCGAGTTGTTGAGTATGGAAATTTTTTTTAAAATATCGCCTTAACATGATTCTGATAAAACCAGCTATTTTATAAAAAGGAAATAAAAACTCGTCAAAAGCAGACAGATAAAACTGTTAAAGTGGATTTATGTCTAATCCTGATTTAGTTTTCGTTGGTGAAATTAGTAAACTTCGAAATCTGCCTCTGCCTGTAGGCCGGGCCGGCAGGGACTTTTTTTTAGAAATTGGTATTTGCATTTAAAAAAACTTTTCCGCCTATCTACGACTGCGCATAATTATTTTCACAAGTGATAATATTAAAATTGAAATATAAACCCAAAGCGCTATAAGTAAGCGTACAAAGTTAATGCTGGAATCTGCCGTAAATTGACACAGCTGCGCCATCTTGTGGATGGAGTGAATAACGCAAATAAGCGGGTTTTTTGTATGACGTCATATATGACAGAATATCTACCATCTGCGCATCTCGTGCGCAGGTCTATTTGAAGATATTTACAATTTAAGAGTTATAGGCGGAAAAGCAAACAAAGCTATTTTAGAGAATACCTTTTAAAATTTTAATCATGAATTTCAAATATTTACTCACTCATGGAAGATGAACCTTGTTTACCAGATTTATTGCAAAATATTTTTGTTACAGTTTGTTTTGATGAAAATATGTGTATTTAAAAAAAAAATCGCAATGTCATTTTAATTTCGGGAGAAAAAGCACTAATGCTACGTAAACAGTATTGCCTTTTGCCCCGAAACTAAACTGGCATTGCAACTATTTTTTAAATACATATACTTTTATCAAAACAATTGTAACAAAAATATTTTGCAATAAATCTGGTAAACAAGGTTAATCTTCCATGAGTGAGTAAATATTTGAAATTCACGATTAAAATTTTAACAGGTATTCTCTAAAATGGCTTTGTCTGCTTTTCGGCCTATAACTCTTAAATTGTAAATATCTTCAAATAGACCTGAATTTTATGCAAGCTATTCAGGTTTTTTTCCACATTGGAAGAAACTTGCCCACCTTGGGTTTATGTTATTATTTATTAGAAAAGAAAATGTATTTTAAATATAATGAGCGAAAAGCATGTGTTTAAATTGATGTAATACACTAGTATGTTTGTATTTTAAATAAAGTTATGTTTTTCAAATGACGAGTATATTTTTAAAATGATGATTTTATATTTTGAATGAAATTAATGCAACATAAACGCTGGTGATGGGGAAAATATTTGACGGTTTATGAACTGCTGCCGGCTAACATAAAAGTACTTTTTTACACTGTTTATTTAATCTAACCCTCTTCATATATATGAAAAGATAAAAAATTTTAATCGATTTTTCCCTCCCAGATATGCTAGAAAAATAAAAATTATGTACATGGATGTGTTTCTAGTAACAATACAACATTTTAGTATTTTTACAACTTTAATAAATTAGCTAAAGTATTATAAATTAGCAAATTAATTTTACGTTATTTAAACGTAGCTGATAAATCCTTAAACATTCTTTATGGTTGTTACAACTGTATATGCAAGTACAACAATTGAGTAAGTTATGTAACAAACTACGATTTCTAAAATATACCAGCTGGTTGGGAAATTGCAAAAGAGAATTATTTAAAACCTTTAAGCATCTTAAACGTGATTTTCAGCCCTATAATTTTTATAAAAAAGTTAAAATATTTTTTAATGTATATTATTAAATGTCAGTGATTTTAATACGTTCACTTGGCCCATCCCCGTCCGCAGCCCTTTTTTCTACTACTTATTCCGACTCTTTTGCAGAAGCCAGATTGAAAAAAAAAAAATAAAAAAATTAAAAATTAAAACCGTACAAAATTAAAAGGGAAATTTGAAATTATTGGCTACCGACCAACAACTGCTACGTCGAGCTTATTATTAGTCTATAGTTTTCAGTTATTGGCAATTGTTGTGTGTTTCATAAGCCTTTTTCAAATTTGGAGAATGTTCCGCAATTGGGTTATTTCGATAAAAGTTACTTTCATTTTCTAACCATTATTTAACTTTTATACAGTTACAATTGTATACTGTTTTCTCATTTGACGCCAATCATGGCTATCGGCCCGATTACGAAAAGTTATCCATTTTACCCATGCGAAGAACCGGTGTAAGATAATAAATGTTTAATTGAGCATACCACGTACTATTTGTAAATATTTTATATTTTATTCCAATTTTTGAAGTTTCTTCTATACTTTGTATGCTTTCTGCAATGTTATTCACCTGTGCGAAGTGCAGGTATCCCATGAAAACTATTTTTCCCCGATATGACACAATGACCGACATATTTCTAGATTTAAAAAAAAAAAAAAGTAATTTGTCGATTTTAGGAATTTTTTTAAAGCTGTTGTCTAAAATTCTCAAAATATTAAAACTATAAATAATCAGTTATTGCTGGTTTAATAGTACAAGAATTACTGCTTGGATTTTAAATCAAAGTGGATCCTAATGTAAAATTAAATGAGTTTTAAATGGAATGAATGAAATGTTTCTATTTTAAATATTATAAATACAATTCGATCAAGAGAATATTTGGCAATTTATCGCCTGCGCCCGGCAAATAAAAAATATGCCTTAAAATTAATTAAATAATTTATACTTAAACTCTAAGCGTAATAAAACGTTTAATTCTCATTGGAAATACACATGTTTATGTAATTTTTATAACTTTATCTTATCAGGAATTGAATTAAAAACGCTGCTGTAAAATTCTATCTTAACATACATTAACTAATTTTGGTACTTTTCGGTTAGCCGGGCGGCAGTGTTATATTTACATTCATATATACATATATATGCACATATATATATATACACACACACACACATAAATATATACATACATATGTATACATATATGTACATATATGTGTATATATATGTTAACTTCTTAGACCTTAAAATTACAATAAAAGACAATAAAACAATCACAGATTTGTATGACAAACGTAAAGAATTTAAATTCACAGTTAATACATTTACAAATTTTAAATCTTGTCTACATCATTCTGTATTTCGTAATATAATACTTAATCATTTATATAGAATAAAATGTTTATGTTCTTCTCCTCTAATTAACAATAATATTAAAAAACTAATTTATGATGCATTAAATCATGGTTTTCCAAAAAAATTCATATATTCATTAATATACAATTAGTACTTTTCTTACATGATCTATAAACACAAATTAACACATGCGTAAACAAAATTACAAAAAAAGTTATAAAATAAAATAAAAAAAAAATATCTATAAAAAATTAAAAATTGTAAAATAATATAAAAAAAAATATTATAGGTTGGTTGGGTGGGTAGATGTTAGAGTACGGAGGAGGGTGGTGTTGTCTGGATAATACGCAATGGTTAATTATTTATTTATTTAAAAAAAAAAAAAAAAAAAAAAAAGCGGGGCTCTTGTATTATTACTATTTTTTTGTTATGTATTTTATGTGGATGTTGATTTGATATTTTATATGTAAGTTGGAGATTTTCATTAATATTATAATTACCTTAATTATTCATTAATCTAATTTACAATTATTTGTTATTAAATTCTAATTTACTACGGACAATATCATATTAATTACTAATAGTATGCCACTCTTAGATTAATGTTTTTGAATGTCCCATATTAATACTTTATGGATTTTTATGGATGTCTGAAAATAATCCACATTCTATATTTGTGCGTTTTAAGTAATGGGATTTTAAGTATTATTTAACCTTCTATATACTTCCACATGTTTGATATTTCCTGTTCTTTTTATAAATATCTTATATATAATTCATTAAAAAATAATTTTTGGATAATTTTTAATAATTATTTATATTAATTATTACTGAATTTATTTTGTTTTATAGCATATAGATATATGCTATATATTATCAATGTTCTAACATTATTTAAACTCTTAGTTTAGTTTAAATAATTTAACTAATAGAACATATTGTATGCTTTTAAATTTTATTAACAATAGTTTTAAATACTTTGTGTGATTTATATTAGGTTTATAATTCTCTATATATAAGGATATGTTTGGTTTTGCTGTTTAAACAGTTATTTACATTCAAAAGCTTGCAAAATTTTATCTTGCGATAGATGTTTAATATAATTATTAATAGATGGCAGCACTAAAATTGTATCTTTCATATTGCTCTTATTTTTAATTTTTCTAGCTCCATTTTAGTTATATTTTATACACCAGGGTGTATTTTTAGCTAAATTTTGACGATATTGTTAAACTGTTATCTATTAATTTAATAGTGCATTTTAAATAATGTAATTAATTTCTATATATTTTATATTAGATTAAATTTGTTTTACAAGGTATTTCAAATATTATTTCAAAATGTATTAACTGCATCCTTTGGTATCATTTACTGTGATTTCTTAACTGTTTTATTCACCTTAATCTTTTTGATATACTGGAAGACATGTGCACATGGATTTTTGTAAAATACTGAAATATTAATCGGTATGGTGTTTATTATTTCTATTTTATATCCTATAAATATTTAATACGTTTTATTGATTCTTCCATTTCATATTATTTGTTTCTATTCTGCTTTCATTTTTAATCAATTCACTTGATTTTAGTGGTTGTTCTATAATTCTCTATATATAAGGATTTGTTTGGTTTTGCTGTTTAAACAGTTATTTACATTCAAAAGCTTGCAAATTTTTATCTTGCGATAGTTGTTTAATATAATTATTAATAGATGGCAGCACTAAAATTGTATCTTTCATATTGCTCTTATTTTTAATTTTTCTAGCTCCATTTTAGTTATATTTTATACACCAGGGTGTATTTTTAGCTAAATTTTGACGATATTGTTAAACTGTTATCTATTAATTTAATAGTGCATTTTAAATAATGTAATTAATTTCTATATATTTTATATTAGATTAAATTTGTTTTACAAGGTATTTCAAATATTATTTCAAAATGTATTAACTGCATCCTTTGGTATCATTTACTGTGATTTCTTAACTGTTTTATTCACCTTAATCTTTTTGATATACTGGAAGACATGTGCACATGGATTTTTGTAAAATACTGAAATATTAATCGGTATGGTGTTTATTATTTCTATTTTATATCCTATAAATATTTAAATACGTTTTATTGATTCTTCCATTTCATATTATTTGTTTCTATTCTGCTTTCATTTTTAATCAATTCACCTGATTTTAGTGGTTGTTCGGGCACAGGGGAAAATTAATTTTAGCTTTAGCTTATTTCTCCCACAGAAAACAACCATTTTGCTTATATCATTGAATTCTGTGCCCTCGATAACGTAATTCAATGTATAAGCTTTTCAATTTTTGTCGGTGTCCACTTTTTTCTTTTTTCTTCCATAATAATTCTTATAATATATATATATATATTTTTTTTTTTAATACTTACAGCTTTAATTCATAATAATTGACGGTGGCAGGTTATGTTTAATTAATGGTAATATATATGTATATATGTATGTAAATAAACCACTGGCGCCCGGCTAACCGAAAAGTACCCTAATTCTTATATGTCCTTGTTCATTGCATTACAAAAACATCTCTCTATTCTAAAAAAAAGTAACTACCGCTGTCACCGCCGGTTTTGATTTTTTTGTGACCGGAGGTCTTTCTTCGTTAATATTAAGAAAAATAATGCATACAAAAATATAAAAATCGGTAGTGTTATACAGAAATGTTTGATAAACACGCTGATGCAGACAGTTTTCAAATCGAAGAATTATTTTATGAGTTATTTAATGCTAAAGTTGGACAAAATCGTTCCACTAAAAAAGTTTTATAGCAGCAAAAACTAGACATGGCAGTGTAATCATTTTTAGATCATTTTATGCGTTAGAATTTGCCAGAGTGCAGATTGCATTAATTTTTTTATTTTGACTCATTTTTTTTAGGTTTTATTTCTATTTTAAATTCAAATTTTCAGCATTTCTACAGATATTTTTGACAGATTTCAGAAAATTGTACTAATTTAAACTGTTGCCAACTGTATAAAAAGCGCAAGCAATAATGTTTGCTTCAAATTAAAAATTTATTTACACGTGACTATTATAAACAGGAAAAAATTTGAATTCAAATTAGAATTAAATAATTACGTATAAAAAGCAGGAACTTATTAAAAATTACGTCATAAAAAGTATACACGTGAATTTTAAAAGAGAAAGGATATTGTAAAATAATAAATTCATTAACATGCGTTAGAAGTCTTGGGAGATATTACGTCATATTTACGTCACATTATAGTTATTACATAAAATGAACACAAAATAATATTGCAAAAAAGTTTAAATTTAGAAATTGCGCTAGACATTTATTTGATATTTTGAGAATTAATTTAAAATGTCTCATTTAAAAGAACTTTCTTTTCGCTTTGTTAAAAAATACCAGGAGACAAAGACTCTCTTTACTTAATTCCTTTTATATTAGCTTATTTTGAAATGTTGTTACATGTGTATACGTCATCAAGTTATTTTTATTTCGACGTTTTATTTGTGTTTTTATTAATGTTGTACGAATTTATTTGTTCTTTCGTTATTTAAAATAAAAATTATATCAATTTGTATAATTTGGCGAGTGGTTTGGCAATTTATATAATTTGCGAAATTGGTCGACAGGATAATCAAGTAGTACCGCATAGGATTTGGCGTTAAAATTCCCCAATCAAAGAGAAATGAATAGAAATTCGTTTATAGGGAGATCGCCACTGTTTTTTAAATTATAATTCAATCTTTCGAAATCTTTTTAAAGCCGATAAATTAGCATGCATTTAGAGTCTGTGGTGTCTGGACGGGGGTTGGCGAGCGTAGCTCGTAGGGGGCCGAGCCCCCTAGTAATTCAAATAGAACGTATTAAAATCACTGACATTTAATAATGTATATTAAATAATATTTTAACTTTTTTATAATTTATAATAAAACACAAAACTAACCTGTTTTTCTCTTTTGGGAAGCGAAAAAAATGAGTTCTCTCAGATAGAGAGTTATATTTGCAGTTTTGAAAACTGCAATAATTAGAACGACAACGTGGCATTTTCCCAAATAATATAAGTTCTTAACCCTTCGCGACGGGAGCATTTTACGAAATGTTTATTACTTTGCTACCAATTTTAAAAAACAGAAGTTTGTGCCTATTCAAATCGGGAAAATGCTCGGATTAAATAAGGCAAATTTTACAGTAAAATTTTACTGGTGAGGATAAACGAGGATCCTTAGGCCTATTTCCGGCACGTATACGTGTCGCTCGTCCCCAAGGGGTTAAAAGAACTGATTTTGTTTAAATAACTAACTTGAATTAATAAATTAAATAATGGCGAATAAATATCTATACTTCCAAGTATACTTCCAAGTACTTCCTATACATTATATCTATACTTCCAAGTACTGCAGACGACAAACGAATAAAATCACGGCTGCGCGTGCGCATAGTTATTTCATAGATATCGAACTTATAGATCATCCACAAAGGGGAAAGAAGTTAATAATCCTCTTGTATTTCACTCCATCCGCTGGGTGGCGTATGACCTTTCTCCCATTTAAGATAGGACGCTTACTTATATCGCTTTGTATAAACCACTTGTCAGATAAAAACCAGTTCAGCTTGCATACTGTTAAATGAGCCTATGTATGAACCTCGTATTTTTTTCCTTCCAAAATTCAACAATAGAATTCGCTTTTAATCGCATTAATTTTTTTTATTATTATTTTCTAAAATATATTTATTTCTATAAATATTACAACGTAATACTACGTGTATGTTGCCCATATTTTTAAAATCTCAATAAATAATTTTCGAGTAATTTTAATTATTGATTTTTTTTTATCCATTAAATTCGTTTTATAGATGGCACGCCATGGCTACGAATTATATTTCTTGGAAAAAGTTGGCACGCGGATGAAAAAAGGCTCCCCAACCCTGGACTATTACCTTAAGAAAAATTTTGTTGAGGGTTTCCGAAATGCATATCAAATCAAAGGGGGTCCGCGAGATCCCATAGTTTAAGAAACACTGCAGTGTTATCATTATATTTTTATCAGTATTATCATTGTCTATCCAATGTATTCCATCAGTTTACTTTTGCATATATGTATAAGGGTCTATTAAGCTCTTTAGCAGTTTTCGGCTGTTCATTGCTTTCGCAATTTTCTATGGAAATTTTATTATATATGACCTGAGCTGTCACTTGACATTTTGGTTTTAGTATTATTAATGCAGTTCATCTGTGTACGTTGTTGTCATGATATATTGCATTTTGTTATCTAAACCCTTCTATTGCCATTCTTTCTATTGCTGTTTTAAATGCATAATTTTTTTTTCCAAGTGAGTTCGTCGTTCCGAGCCGAAGCTCGCAATCTTATTGGTTGTTGGTTGCCAGTGTCCAGCATGTTGTTCAACCAGTTTTGGCGACTTTGCACTTGTTTTGAGAAACTACATTACAAACAAAATAAAGCAAAAATGCGTTTTTTTATAACATAATGGTAATCTGTTGAATGTTATTCAATGCGTTTTGTATAATTATAAATAATGATTTAGAAAGATGTCTCTTCAATACATTTTTAATTAATTTTTTGAACGCTATATTTTTATATCCAAGTATATACTTAATATTAATTTTTGTTTATTAAATAAAGACGAATGAAAGATTTCTTTTCTTTTTCTTAAAAAAAAAAAAAAATCGCTCTTTGTAATAAAATTATTTATTTAATTTCTTTTTAATGAATGTACCTACTTAGGCAATATTGGGTTAATTTGGTTTTAGAAGGATGCTATTTAATGTATTTTGTATATTTATAAATACAAATTTAGTAATATTTGCCTTCAGTTTATTATTATTATTATTATTAATTTTCTTAAACGTTATATATTTTGTAACTAAGTATACTTAAATTTTGTTATTATTTATTAAATATTTTCTTCTAATACAAATGTATATTATACGAATTTGATATTATATTTGTAAGTGCAGATTATTTATAACTAATTGCACAGAATATTTGTTTCTGCTTTTATATTATTATTATTATATTATTTAATATATCTTAATCAATATTAATTTATTAATAAAAATTATTACTATGTATTTATTATATTGATTTAATAAATATTATTATTAAATATTAATAATTATAAAATGTTCATGTATTTTTTTTCATTTACATTATAAAATTAGATTAGACTATTTTAAATAAATAATAATACACATTTAGACTATATGCTAATTATAACTAAATTTATATTATACAGTTAGCTTATTTTAAATAAATAATAAATCTTTAGACTGAATGCTGTTAATCCTAAATATTTGGGTTTTTCTTTACGTTGGTTTTTAAATTTGACGTATTCATTAAAAAATATTTTTACACATGATCAACAACTTTTTTTTTTTCGTTTTTCCACTTTGTATTAATAATGATTGTTCAAAGTATATAACTTCTTCCAGAAAAAAAAAATATATATTAACTGTGCCGCTATATTTTATAATGATTGTTTGTCAAATGAAAGACAGAACTCACCCCCCCCCCCCCCGCACACACATTCATACCAAATTAATGCTACTGCGAAACTAATTTATTTGCACCAGAAACTAACGTTACACACTAAAGTGTAAAATTTCAACTAAAATTACATTTAAGTAGCGAAGACAAAAATAAATAAAAAATAAAGACAAGTAATTTTTTTCCGTTTTTGGTTCCATGTAATGTATAATTTTGAACTATATTCCATAAAGGTATAAGAGCATACAGTTACAAATTCATGGGATTGTTAGGGAATCCAACCTCTTCTTCACCCCCCCCCCCTCCCGGATTTTGGATTTTATGGATTAAAACTGCAAATTCTTCCTGGAACTGCAGCTTGAAAAATAAAATATATATAGTTTCTTTTTGTTTATCACAAATAGCATTTTAAAAAATATATAAATAATATACTTATATTAATATTATTATATAATAATTAATAAATTATATAATAATATAAAAATGTTATTTATCTCTCTATTCTAAAAAGAAGTAACTACCGCTGTCACCGCCGCCGCCGCCGGTTTTGAATTTTTTGTGACCGGAGGTCTTTCTTCGTTAATATTAAGCAAAATAATGCATACAAAAATATGAAAATAGGTAGTATTATACAGAAAGATTTGATAAACACGCTGATGCAGACAGTTTTCAGATCGAAGAAATATTTTAAGAGATATTTAATGCTAAAGTTGGACAAAATCGTTCCACTAAAAAAGTTTTATAGGAGCAAAAACTGTTCATAGGAATTTAATCATTTTTAGATCATTTTATGCGTTAGAATTTGCCGGAGTGCAGATTGTATTATTTTTTTTATTTTGACTAATTTTTTGAGGTTTTATTTCTATTTTAAATTCAGATTTTCAGCATTTCTAGAGATATTTTTAACAGATTTTAGAAAGTGATATTAATTTAAACTGTTGCCAACTGTATAAACAGCGGAAGCAATAATGTTTGCTTCAAAAAAAAAATATTTATACGTGTAAATAAATTAAAAAATTATTTACACGTGACTATTATAAACAGAAAAAAAACATTTGGAATTAGAATTAAATAATTATGTACAAAAAGCAGGAACTTATTAAAAATTATGTCATAAAAACTATAATTACACCTGAATTTTAAGAGAGAAAGGAATTTGTAAAAATAAATTTATTAACATGCGTTAGAAGTCTTAAATAGGAGAAATTACGTCATATTTACGTCACATTACAGTTATTACATAAAATGAACACAAAATAATATTGCAAAACGGTTTAAATTTAGAAATTGCGCTAGACATTTATTTGATATTTTAAGAGGATACTTTTCAACTATTTTTGATAGGAAAGCGCAAATAATATTTAATTTCTAACACAAGTATTTTCACGTGAATATTAAAAAGAGAAAGAATAGTTTGGTCAAAATTACGTCAGATTAAAAACGATTAATTTAAAATGTCTCATTTAAAAGAACTTTCTTTTCACTTTGTTAAAAAATACCAGGAGACAAAGACTCTGTTTACTTAATTCCTTTTATATTAGCTTATTTTGAAATGTTGTTACACGTGTCTACGTCATCAAGTTATTTTTATTTGGACGTTTTATTTGTATTTTTATTAATATTGTACTAATTTATTTGTTTTTTCGTTATTTAAAATAAAAATTATGTCAATTTGTATAATTTGGCGAGTGGTTTGGCGATTTATATAATTTGGCGAAATGGGTCGACGGGATAATCAAGTAGTACCGCAACGGATTTGGCGTTAAAATTCCCCAATCAAAGAGAAATGAATAGAAATCCGTTTATAGAGAGATCGCCACTGTTTTTTAAATTATAATTCAATCTTTCGAAATCTTTTTAAAGCCGATCAAATTAGCGTGCATTTAGAGTCTACGGTGTCTGGACGGGGGTTGGCGAGCGTAGCTCGTAGGGGGCCGAGCCCCCTAGTATTTTAAAAAATTATATATATTTTAATATAAATAATATAATTATATTAATGTTATTGTATAATAATATAATATAATTAATTAATAATAATAATAATTAATTTTATATTATAATGTATCATATTAATAATTATATAATAATATTATATTATTTATATTAAAAAAATTATTACAATATTTTTGATATAAATAGTAATATTCTCCCTGGAACTGCAGCTTGAAAAACCAAATGTATATATAGAGTTAATCACAAATGACAATTTTTAAAGAATATAAATAATACAATTGTATTAATATTATTATATAATTATGTTATATTATATAATAACTAATACTAATAATACTTATATTAATATTATTGCATAATGATATTATATAATAATTAATTAATAATATTAATATAATTATATTATTTATATATTTTTAAAATGCTATTTGTGATTAAAAAAACTATATACATTTTATTTTTCAAGCTGCAGTCCCAAGATGAATTATATTAATGTTATTGTATAATTATATTATCTAATAATTAACTAATTAATTAATAATAATATTAATTAATACTATATTATAATATACTATATCAATAATTATATAATAATATAGCATTCTTATTTATATTTAAAAAATTATTACAATATTTTTAATATAAATAGTAATATTCTCCCTAGGACTGCAGCTTGAAAAACAAAATGCATATAGTTTTAATCACAAACGACAATTTTTAAAGAATATAAGTAATACAATAATATTAATATTATATAATTATGTTATTATAATAATTAATAACAATAGTAAATTAATATTATTACATAATTATATTATATATTAATTAATTAATAATATTAATTATTTTAATATTATTAATTATATTTTAAAAAATTATTATAATTTTAAAATATAAATATTAATATTCTCCTCTAACTGCAGCTTTAAAAACAAAATGCATATTGTTTTAATCACAAATGATAATTTTTTTTAAATATAAATAATATTATTATATTAATATTATCACATAATTATATTATATAATAATGGATTAATTAATAATATTATGTTAATAATTAAATATTAAAAAATATTTTTTATAACTTAATTAATCATTGAAAAACTTAAACAACTTCCCGCATGCTTGGATTCGAACTCAAGTACTCAGATTTACAGACAAACGTCATACCTCAACGCTAGTATGCAGTCAAACCGATTCAGCTTTAAAATAGAATTCATACAAAATCCCCAGAAGTACTCTTCGCCAAATGTTATTATCGCCAATATAGACTATGACACTGCCAAAGGCAAGAACCAATGAGGTTACGAGCTACAGTTCCGATCGACGAACTCCCTTGGAAAAAAAAATTATGCGTTTTAAATGCTCTTAGATGTTACGAGAGATTCTCGTATATCTACCTTGAATCTGTTTTTATTAACTTATATGATTGACATGGTACCATTAGGTTAATTTCCTGTCCCCTTAATTTTATATTAAATTGAATTTATAAATTCTTAACCCCACATGATTCCCATAGTGCTTTTTCGGTAATCCTGCTTTTGTTAATAGTAAGTTATAAGTGTTACATTACAATGTGCTCAGGGCCATCGCGAAAACTTTTTTTTGGTGGGGGAGAGGATCTTAAATTGCCAAGTCAAATTTCTGTATTTGCCAACTAGTTTTATAACTTTGCCAAGTTACCACAATTAGAAAATGTAGTATAGTTCTTATTCGTAAAAAGTTTAATAATACTCCCAATTATATTTGTAATTTTTGCAAAGTCTGTCAGAAATAAAAAGTGTATTATAGTTTTTATTAAAGTTTTACACAAATTGACCAACTAAGTTTGTAAATTTGCCAAGTGTAACAATATTCACGAACGTTTGGGGGGTGGGGGAGCTCTCCCCCTGTCCCCCCCCCCCTTAGCGAGGCCCCTGAATGTGCTTTTTATATATGAGCAAAAACATGCCATTTTACTTAAACGTTAATTTGAATATGAACTCATAGGAGCCACTTGGCAATCTTGAAATCTATCTTTTTAATAACATGAGTATAACAGTGCATTTGCAAGATATGCAACTCTCACTTAAAAGTCGATTCTACGTTGATTCAAAGAGTATCACTTGGCATTTTGATAATATTTTTTGCAAGGCCAGGGCTTGGCCCGTACCCGGCCCGCGGGCCAGGCCGGCGGAATGAAGACGAATTTTCAAATGGGCCGGCATAATTAGGACAATTTTTTCAACGAGCCAGGCCGGGCCAATAAACAAAGTAAGTGAGCCGGGCCGCCAAAAAAATTGAACGGACCGGGCCGATAAAAAAAATTTAGCGGACCTACCACTTTAATAAAAATATGGCTCGATATAAAATTTTAAACAAAGCCGATAAAATATGAGCTATTTTCAATGAATATGACTTTCGCAAGAATGAGTATAAATGTGCGTCACGAGATGATGATAGTTTGACAACATTAATACAGAAATGTAACATGTCTAGCGTGGAGATCGGCATCGGACAATTACATGGTGTCTGACCCGGGCTTAATCTTTTTCAGCAGACTCATGCCGGGGCGAGATAAGGCTTGCATTTTGTTTCCCTACATAGTCGATGAACTTATCTCTCTTAACTCTCAGGATGTGTAGGGCAGGCAATATGTTTTGTAAAAATATTAATAGTGGTAATGAACTTTTGTTAACGTAATCTTTGGAAATATACCTTAAGGTGGTTCTCAAATTCACTGTTCAATAACGCGAAACTTTAGCACATTTTCTGACTATTTTTTAACTGTAAAGGCATTATTATTAAGGCATTAGGTATTGACAAGCCTCACTATTAAAGGGATTTGGAATCGAATATCGCTTTCCATTTTTGATAAATAAATTACTTGTTGAGATATAAGAGATTCTTGTAACGTGGCTGCAGGTTTTTCTTCTTTCCCGTGCTGTGGCTCCGGATATTCGATTCAAACCGCTAATTTTGACAGTATTTTCTCAAAGATATATTGTTTTTATCAAAAAATGGATTACATCGTATCTGAATAAGAACAAGTTTCCAAAAAGAAATGAATTCAGAAATGTGTCAGAAAGTAACTCCTTTGGATTTGTGAAAAGCCTTAATAAATGACAGAGAAATATTTTCACAAATCTACTTTTTATTATACAGCCTCAAAAGTTAGGATGTTTTTAACTCTCTTCTTTTCTTTTAAACTACACTAATGGACTTTTTCCATGTGACGTCAGCCGCGGGTAGACAAAAGAAAAAAAACCCCACCAATAGGCGTGAAGAACATTTTAACACTCTTCCCCTTCGTCAATAAGCAGTCTTTTTTCGGAGGGTATCTACCCGCAGAGGTGTGGCTGTTGCCATTCGTGGGTAAAGTCCATTTTTTAATGAATCCTGATATGAATGTTGAAACGGCTAAGAAAAGTAATCATTTGTATTGCTATTGTGTATATTCTGTCTCTCAAACACATCGTAATTTTAAAATATACTGTAAAGTCATCCTATAAATATGCATGCAGTATTCTTTAACCTGTTCGCGACGGCGCGCGCATTCTGAAGTGCGCATCTGAGGACGGAGCGGGAAAATTTGATTTCTTCTTCTGGGCCGGAGGATTTTGCGAAGCTAAGCCTAACTCTTGCAAAGTGTTCTTTAAAAAATTATAAAAGATTCATTTTTCCATATAAACTTTTGAGATACACATGCACGGAATAAGTTGTTATTACATATATTCACGCAAAAAATTGAACTATTTTCTCAACTATTTCAGTACAAAAATGACTTTTTAAGCATATATAATGCATATTTTAAGCGCTTTTTTAGGTTAAAAAATAATATAATATGGTCACAAAATACTTACTTGCCTTTCATATAGCAACATATGAAACATTTTGCTCAAATAAAAAATAATTTTGTTAAAAAAATAATAGTTTTATTTTTATTTCTAATACATTCCTTAAGTGTTTTAATAGAGCTGATTTATTCATAAATAAAATAGTTAAATAAAACTTGTAAGCAACTTGTGCATGCTACATTTTAATACTTAATATACAGACATGCATAAAAAAAAAATTGAAAATGCTTAATTTAATTTAAAATATTTTTGAAAATTAAAAAATTACATGTAAATATATAATCAATCATAATATATCTATCAAATAAAAAGTATTGAATAATAATAAGTAATAATAAATACACTAGAGCTACACTTTAAAATATGCATTTCTAAACAGTTGTTAAATGTTAAAAATATTTTTAAAATAAAAGAAAAAAATATATAGTTACGTATAATAAAACGAAATATCAAATAAAGAGTATTTGATAATAATGAGTAAACTTGAATGATAACTTAAAATACATTCATCAATGAATTTGTTGATGTTAATATATAATTATTTATATCTTATGTATTAGAAATATTTACAAATATAAATAAATTTATGAAATTAAAAGTATTGAATAATATTTAAAAATAATGAAAGAAACTGAGTAATAATTTAAAATATACTTATCAAAAATGTCATTAATATTAAAAGTATTTTTAAAAATTGGATATATACATATATATATGGGGCTGTGCATATATAACGTTATCATTTCAGGGGAGGGGGGTCTGGCACATGATATCGCTATAGGGAGGGGCGATTTGTCTTTTGATATCGTTATCATTTTTGATCCAACCCAACTTTTCTTTTTTTTAATTTGTAACTTGGTATGTAAATTTTCTCTTTTTATTTATAATTTGTTCTTTACATCAAAATAGTATGTTATCTTTCTTAGTATGTTATCTATTTTTATGAGAATACAAAGTTATTATTAAAATCATTAAATGATTAAAAAATTATTTAATTCCAAAATATGGAATACCCCAACGTTTGGCATTCCTATACTTCTGTCATATGTGTATGCATATATAATCCGCTGTTCAATATACCATATGCGAAATATGTTTGAAATGATACTTGTGTTTGCAAGTAAATGAAAGAGAAAGAATGTTGTGCACCTGTTTTGTTGATACGAAATTATGTTTACACCCTCCCCCCCCCCGTCCTGTAAGGACGCAAGTGTAAGAAGACATTGTTCCTGTTGTTACATTATGTAACAAAAAGCTATTATTAAATTACTTTAAATACTATTTCTTTTAAGTGTTATTTGATATAAAGTTATTTCATGTATAAACTTCTCTCCATTTTGAATCAATGAAGTATGCGAAAAATAAATCTAACCATATTTGTATAGCCCTCCAAACAAAAGAGAAAAATTCCAAAAAAAAAAAAAAAATTTAGACATTGATAACGATATCATTATGGGGGGGGGGGGGGTTCGAGGGATGATAACGTATGCTATCGTAAGGGGGGAGAGGAAATTAAAAATTGCCAAAAAAGATGATAAAGTTATATAACTACAGCCCTATATATATATAATTAAATATAACGAATAAATGTATTAAATTATATTGGTTAAAACTGACCATTAATTCGAAATATGCACGCTAATGTATGCGCTTATTTATCAAAAGTCAAGAGTTCAACGATTGTGTTACAATCACTAACTCTCGGAAATTTTACTTTCTGAAGACTGCGTTTTTTGACATTTTAATGAGTTTGTCAAACACAATATTTAAATATAGTTAATTTAATTTAAAATGAATTAATTTGAAGCGATATATAAAATTACTGAAGGTAAAATTAAAAAAATTAACCAAAGTAACCCAAATCAGTAACTTAATTTTCTCTCTTTCTGTCTCTCTCTCCCTCCTTTTTTTTTTTTTACTGCTCAACTGAATTTGCCGCAACAAGAGAAAGTATAAAATGGAGACACCCTTTTATTCTCAAGGAACAAATCCCAGAGCTCAGTAATCACAACTAGACAAATAAGCAATTTCCAATCGAGATAAAACAAAAAAAGCTAATAAAAAATGCGCAACCGTAGTAGATCTACAAATAAGCCATTTCTAATCCAGATAAAAGTAAAGAAAAAAAAGAGTAATAGCATGCATATTGCAACTCTTAGTCAGACGCGCAAATGAAGTATACTCACACGTCATGTGTTTTCAGTTTATCAGCTGACCCACACATTCTCCCTTCCAAGAGCTGCAGAAATTTTTTCGCGATAAATAAAAAATAAAGCTTTATTAGACACGTAAAAGATTATGATCGAAAAGAGATCATGTTTCAGAAACATAAACATAAATTGATGATGAAATAAACACTTTTTTTTTTCATTGAAATATTTTTTTGAAAAACCAAAATTCACATGGATAAAAAAAATATTAATTGTATTCCATTTGATTTCCTTGTTAGAAGGAAATGTGATCTTCCCTAATATAAATTCAAATATGATCAAAAAAAATTTTTTGTGCGTTATATTTTTTGAAATACGAGTAACGAAAAACGTTCCAAACTCACGGCACGAATACCAGTCGCTCGGGATGTAAGTGCCAACAGCGCCGACACGAATACCGGTCGCGCGGGATGTAAGTGCCAACAATGCCGGCACGAATACCGGTCGCTCGTCCCCAAGGGGTTAAAGGAATCTTAATTATATGTTAAGAAAAATCTGAATTTTTGTAAACTGTGAAATATAAACGGGTCGGGCTGGACTCGGTCCGAACTTTTAATTTTTACACCGGGCCGGGCCCGGGCTTGAAAATTCCGGCCCGTGCAGATCTCTAACGAGCACCACGATGTGCTTCTTTATGAACCGGTAGCTACCTCATATTCTGAATGTCAATAATTCAATGAACCTAAAGTGTCACTCAGTAATTTTGTTTACATCTGCTTGAACTTCCCAGTGAACTTATATTTGAAAGCGTAATTGCCACTTCTATTTAAATGTTAATTTTTATACGAACCTACAGGTGCTACTTGAGTCTAAGTGAAGCATGAGTGTTTCGGTGTGCATTCAAATGAATCACTTTCATGTAGTCTTTTTTGAGTGTCACAATGTGCCTTTTATATATGATAAAAAAGATGCCAGTTCATTTAAACGTTAGTTTAAGTATGAATCTACAGGTGCCATTTGGCATTCTTGAATTTATTCTAGTACATAATTTGAGTATAACAGTGTACTTGATGAATGAAGTAAGAGATGTCACTCTTATTTCCAAGTCGATTCTACTATGATCCAAAGGGTGACACTTGGCATTCTTGTTAGTTTTTAATAGTATAGCACGAGCATCACATTGGACTCTTTTAAAACCAACAGATGCCTCTTTGATTAAAGTTATTAAATTGATGAGACTAAAGCAATTTTGTTTACATCTATTAGAGGGGCTTTTCAAAATGCTTCAGAGACTTGAACCCTAGAGTGCTCTTTCTGTTTAAGTGCTATCTTTGTCATCAAAATAAGCTGAGTCACACAGTGACTTTCATCTATCATAATTTCAGAAGCAGAACTGGTGTCTGCATCTTAAAATATATTGTCTGCATAACAAGTAATATTTGCTGTTCTTAAATTATCAATCGGCTCTCCTAAATCTTTTGTTCACTAGTGGTATCTCTTAAGGTACATAAACTTGTTTTAAGTTCTCAAATCATTGTAAATATATTGTATATTTCCAATTAACCTTATAGCCATTTATAATTTTTTGCTAGAGATTCGCATTTTCATGTACATTCAATTAAATTGCTTCGGACACTGACTTCTTTATTTAAGCACAAAGTGGAATGGGCATGTTAAGCTGTTATCCGACTCACCAACTTTTCGAGCAATTTTTGAGCCAACTCTTGGTTTCCTCCAACTTTTCGCGAAATATTGTCGCAACACCCAGTGTGATAGCAAACAGCAATATCCCCAACTTTTTATCCACAGCTCTGAAAAGTCTGGGCTGGCTGCGACTTTCCCCCCCCAACTTTCAACATTTCAGCCAATTAGACATAAGCGATTGATACGAATAGGCGATAAATATTAACGGCTGGTACTAGTAGTACTGGTTTTCCTCTAACTTTAACAACGACAATTGTAACTTTTTTCTCCCTTTGAACAGGAAAAAGTTGGGGTTAAAATCAGCTAAAAAGTTGGTGAATCTGATAGCAGCTTTAAAAGTATTACAACACGTCTTCTTCTTTTCTTAGCCCCTTTCTGCATGATTTTTTTCCTGCAGACAAAAAATTTATTAAGTTATTAAAGTAACATGATCAAAAATCACTCAAAATTCGGAATCCACCTTAATTTAAGGCCGATTTAAGTTCATGCCATATATGTCACACCATGCAATAGCGACTACTTTTCCATAGTAGTGAAATCAGCATTAAAACTTTCATACAACTACTAAAACTTCAAAATATATAGAGAAAGAACATATGAAATCTATTTGTGTATGTGTGTTTTAGTCTACAGTAATTGATACGTATATCATTTATTGAAAAATGAAGTTACAGAAATTGATACATGTATCGTTTATTGAAAAGCTATATTCTACAGTACCCGATACATGTTTGGTTTAAAACTACAGGCTACAGTAACTGATACTTTTTGGCTGAGAACTACAATCTGCAGTAACTGATACAATGTTGTTGAAAATTACAGTCACTCAATGGCCCAGGCTGAAACTAGCCTGTTTTGCACCCGGGGCAAACATGGATTATGCACCGCCCCCCCCCCCCCTCCCTCCTCCGCAAAGTATATTTACAAAGAGAATTTCACTAATTTTCTAATATCTGATTTATTTTAAAATTTAAAACATGTAATACTGAACTACGTAATCTGCTTTGTAAAACATTGATTCATTAAAATCTTGAAAACGGAATTGGTAAGAATCGAAAACAAATTCCGCTTTATACAGTATCTTTATGCCATATCATCTTTAGATTCTTCTATACTTTGGCATACCCCAGACAAGATGATTTTAACAAAACCGTGCTAAACATAGATGTGAGAAAAGTCGACAAACAAAATCTTCATTTGGCACCCCTTCGTTCTGGCACACGGGGCACATACCCCCTCCTTAGTTTTGGCCTTGGACTCTTCACTCAGTGTGAAACTTGGCAAAGCAATTTCAGTCATTGTTCAGACAAAGTGACATTTCGCATTTTTGGTGGTGAATAAACAAATACACATTTCAACCACTATGGAAAAATACAACCTGTCAATGCATGGTGTGACATATGTGGCACATACTGATTTTTACGTACTACATACGCTAGCATTTCTACAATGTGTTACCATCATGATATATTATTCACAAGATACAAACACAGCTGTATTTATTTCAGTCCAGTCTTCTTCATTTTTCCACACAAAAACAACAAAAATATTCACTATCGAGCAACACAAGGTAACAGCTACAAATTCTCATCGTTCGCCTCTTTTTTGGTGCCAAAATTCGCTCGAAAGGAGGCAGCACCTGTTGAAATAACATGCCTCATCCACTGACGTATTAAACAAAGAATAGAACTTCTGCGATTAAAAACAACTGCAGAACTACAGTAAATTCAGTATGTGCCATATATGTCACAGTATGCAGAAAGGGGTTAAATAACTATATCGGTATTTTTAGGCAGTGGCATAGCCAGGATTTCTTTTTGGGAGGGGTCCAGAATTTACCTTCAGGTTATATAGTAAAACCTGCGAAGATGAAATCACAAAAGGAGTGGTGAAAAATTCCGTTTTAAACATTTTTACTTTCTTCTATCTTCAATAGAAGAAAAGTATTGTAATCGAAATTTTTTCCGATGGATTTACATGTTTTAGGGGTCAGAGATCCCAAAAAAGATGTTTATAGAAAATGTCTGTCTGTCCATGGCCATTTTACCATCAAAAAAGGTTTGAAGTTATGCATAGAATTGAACCAAATTTTTATTTTAAGTTTTTGACTATGGCAAGCAGATCCTCCCTGAATTTGGAAAAAATTCACCAGTAGGGGTCGCTGTAATAGCTATTTTTGTGCGATTTTGAATATTGTACCATCCAAAAGTATATGAAGTTATGCATAGAACTGAACCAAATTTTTATTTTAAGTTTTTGGATATGGCAGGTAGGTCCTGCCTGAATTTGGAAAAAATTCGCCGGTAGGAGGCGCTGTAACAGCGTTATTTTGAATATTGTATCATCCAAAAATGTATGAAGTTACGTATAGAATTGAACCAAATTTTTATTTTAAGTTTTTGGATATGGCAGGTAGGTCCTCCCTGAATTTGGAAAACATTCGTCGGTAGGGGGCGCTGTAACAGTGATTTTTGTGCGATTTTGAATATTTTACCATCCAAAAGTGTATGAAGCTATGCATAGAATTGAACCAAATTTTTATTTTAAGTTCATGGCTATGACAAGCAGGTCCTCCCTGAATTTGGAAAAAATTCACCGGTAGGGGGCGCTGTAATTACGATTTTGAATATTGTACCATCCAAAAGTATATGAAGTCATGCATAGAATTAAACCAAATTTTTATTTTAAGTTTTTGGATATGGCAGGTAGGTCCTCCCTGAATTTGGAAAACATTCGCCGGTAGGGGATGCTGTAACAGTGATTTTTGTGCGATTTTGAATATTGTACCATCCAAAAGTGTATGAAGCTATGCATAGAATTGAACCAAATTTTTATTTTAAGTTTATGGCTATGACAAGCAGGTCCTCCCTGAATTTGGAAAAAATTCACCGGTAGGGGGCGCTGTAATTACGATTTTGAATATTGTACCATCCAAAAGTTTATGAAATCATGCATAGAATTGAACCAAATTTTTATTTTAAGTTTTTGGATATGGCAGGTAGGTCCTCCCTGAGTTTGGAAAACATTCGCCGGTAGGGGGCGCTGTAACAGCAATTTTGAATATTGTATCATCCAAAAGTGTATGAAGTTATGGATAGAATTGAACCAAATTTTTATTTTAAGTTTATGGCTATGACAAGCAGGTCCTCCCGGAATTTGGAAAAAATTCGTCGCTAGGGGGTGCTGTAATAGCAATTTTGCATATTGTACCATCGAAAAATGTATGAAGTTATGCATAGAATTGAACCAAACTTTTATTTTAAGTTCTTGGCTATGGCAAGCAGGTCCTTCCTTAATTTGGAAAAAATTCGCCGGTAGGGAGCGCTTTAATAGCGATTTTTGTACCATTTTGAATATTGTACCATCGAAAAGTGTATGAAGTTATGCATAGAATTGAGCCAAACTTTTTGTGTTTCTTTTTCGTCATGGCATGAAAATCTTCCCTGAATTTGGAAAAATTACGCTGGAAGGGGGCGCTATAATTATGATGTCTGTATCATTTTCTTTATTGTACAATCGAAAAGTGTATAAAATTATGCATACAATTAAACCAAATTTTTGCGTGCTTATTTTCGGCTTTGGCCAACAGGTCCTCCTTGAATTTGGAAATATCGTGCAGTAAAGGGGCTCTGTGATAGCGATTTTTGTATACTTTTCTTGATTTTTCGTAGTTCTATTGTCCATCGGCGGCTCGTGCAAAGGCAGGAACTCACTTCCTGCTAAGCCGGCTATTCGCAATCATCTGATAACAACAGAATAAGGAAAAACTATTAATTTTAACAAATGTCATGATATAAATTAACTCGTTTTCAGTTCATTTAATTGACTGAAGCAGGAATTTAAGATGAAAATCAAAGTTGGTATAGTAATGAACTAATAATATTGAAGTATTAACATGTGTAACTAGTTTCTGAAATATTAAGATGTGTAAGATAGAAGAAAGTTTTGAGATTGGCACATCCAACTACACTGCTCAAAACAATTAAAGGATATTTGAAGTTTTATATAAAATAAAGATATAAACGACATTTTTTTTGCCGAAAATAGAAGAAGAGAATCACAAATGCAAATTTTTCTGGTTTTCAAACTGTGAAGTATGCAAATTTTGAGTTCGACGTCAAAAACGTCGCTTCAGCGGCAGCGAATGAAATTTGACTTTCAACTGGATAAAAGAGAATGAAGACAAGGATGATCGGCATTCAGTGATTGCTTTGTTTCGATGAGTACGATGTCTCAGCGAAGTCATTTGACAGATTCAGAAGCTTTGAGAATTGTTGGTAGGTTAGAAGGGGCCAAACTCAAGCCGAAGTAGCGCAAGCCATTGGAGTGTCACAAAGTGTCATTTCCAGGATCTGGAACCGTTTTTTGGAGAGTGGATGTGCAGGCCGAAGACCAGGGCAAGGTCGTAGACGGGCAACAACGCCCAATGAAGATCGGTATTTAGCGTTAACAGCTCGGAGACACCGAACCATGAACGCTACTCTTCTCCAACAACACCTTCGCTCGGCTACAGGCACCACGATTTCAACTCAGACTGTCCGAAACCGGCTCCATGCTGTAGGTCTGTATGCTCGCCGACCGATGGTATGTGTTAGATTAACATCAAGGCATCGTCGCGACCGCAGGGAGTGGGCAACCGATCATGTCAACTGGAGGAGAAATGAATGGAGCAATATTCTGTTTTCTGACGAGTCCCGTTTTTCTGTGCATCCGGATAATAGGCGTATTTTCATCTGGAGGGGCCGTGGCAGTAGGAATAATCCTGCGTTCGTGCACGAAAGTGTCAGATTTGGTGGTGGAGGAGTGTTGGTGTATGGTGGCATCTCCATTGATGGGCGCACTGACCTCTACATCATTCGAGATGGAGCTCTGACTGGTCGCCAATATAGGGATGAGATCATCAGACCTATTGTAGTCCCTTACGCTGCAGCAATCGGAGATAACTTCATTTTAATGGACGATAACTGCAGGCCACATCGTGCAAACCTGGTGGAGGATTTCCTTTTCGAGGAAGGAATCGTTCGAATGGAATGGCCAGCGTGTTCTCCAGACATGAATCCAATCGAGCACGTTTGGGACGCTCTAGGAAGACGAGTTTCTGGCCGCCAACAACCCCCACAAACTCTCCAAGAACTGGAAAGAGCTCTTCTGGAAGAGTGGGGCAGAATGCCCCAACTCGTCATTAATAGCCTCATTGAGTCCATGCCTCAAAGGTGTTCAACGTTGCTGGCCGCCCGTGGAAACCATACCCCCTACTGAAAATGATTTTCTTTGAAGAAAACACATTTTCTTATTCTTTTTTTCTCATATGCACAAATTGTGTTTTTTTCCTTTAGTACACAAATGCGCAATAAAATGCATTTTTTTCTGCCAAACATGTGTAATTTATTCTCATATAACCTACTATGTCTGTCAACCATGTATCAATCAGCTAAACAGTTTACCAGATACAAAATCCACCTAAAACTGCAATATCCTTTAATTGTTTTGAGCAGTGTAGTTTTGAGTTAGCAGGCATAATTGTATGGTATTCTTTTTGATTCTTATGGAATTTTTCCGTTTAAGAAAGCATTCCGTTATAGGCAGGTTCCACTTTTACAAGTTTTGCTGTACAATTTCCATACAATTAAATTTGTTGAAAATCTATCTGAAAGAGGATTTTCCCCACTCTTTAGCGATTCCGTTTTAACAGGTTGATATTGGTTTTCCAAACTCCTTACTTGGATATTATCTTTCACCATATTAAACAACAAAGTTTTTTTATAGGATTCTAAAGGTGTTGGAATGTGTTTCATAATCTATGACTGTCACATAATTTTTCTTTCGTGTTGTACATGCAGTTATGATAATAATTGCCTTTAATTTATGTATTCAATGTAATATTAACAAATAATAAGTTTAGAAACATTTTGTCATTAAGTATTCCTATAAAATATCAACACTTAAAAGAATGTTTCAGTCTGTGTGTGTCTGTTCGCGATGGCTAGCAAAATCTAAGGCATGTACAATGCTCAAAATTTGTGTGAGGTTACTATTATTTGTGACTAGTATTTTATTATATTACTGGTATTTATGAGAGGTAAAAGGCCTCTTCTGATGCACCTAAGACTCAGAATTTTAAATTTCTAATAATTAGCTGAGTTAACTAAAATTATAAAGAACTCTCATTAAAAACTCATCTCTGTTCTTCTGAGAGGGAAAAAGAGCTTGCACGTGAGCAGATGCTCTACTTATGCATCAGGAGGAAATAAAGTGTGTAAAGAAGGAATTTTGGGAGGTATTTTCTCATTATTTATTAACTTCCATCGGCCAAACTGCTTAGTGAAGTTAAAAACAGAAGACATATTCTAAAAAAATACTCTTATGTTTCAAATGCCGCAATCAATACAAGAGTTAACAATTTGCAGTTAACAATTTAAAAAAAAAAATTCAAAAGGGTCTTTTTAATAAAAACGTTTATCCCTCTTACAGCAAAGCCCATCCAGGGTGCAATTTTAGAGGTACCGACAAACCAAAGATATGCTCTTAAAGCTGAAACCTTCTTCTAATCGACGGTGCCATCAGTTTGCTTAATTTTAATTTTTAAAAAGCTATAAAGTGGTTTATATACTAAAGTACAGAACCACTTATCCGAAATGTACGGTTCATGTGTATTTCGGATAACTGGTTTTTCTGGATAATTGGTTGGGCATTAAAGCAACATCCATTTGATCAAATTTGTAAAATATATGTGGCTGTGATTCTAATTTCTAGATTACACAAATTAAGGTTCAAATTCAAACAAGATCAAAAGTTAATTGGAGTTTGAAAGAAGACAATTTATGGGAATATCTTGGAAACAAAAATCCTTATGTTTCCTTTGCATAAAAATATCAACTATGTAACTAAATGCCAATATTTCAAATACTAGATGTTGTTGGTATCAAGTTATACTATGCATATTGCATTGTTTCAAGCAATGATCATCTCAAATTGGAACTATATGGCACTTTTTTATGAAAAAATTCCAAAATCAATGAATTGGAAATATCATTCAAGATAACTGGTTTTCTGGATAACTGGTTTCCAGATAACTGGTTCCATACTGTATTTATTTTATCCATTTACTTGCAGCAGTCTATTAACATAGTATTTGTTTTTATCTGTGTTTGTACTTTGATTCATAAAATGATTTTTATAGGTTAAAAACCATTGTGATGAAACATAGTTTTCAAAGCATAAAAGTGCAAAACTTTCACACGGCTTGAAACACGAAATTGAAGTCACAATATTTTACAATTTCTCGATGAGCAACTACTATAAATTAGACCACTATATAAAAGTGGATGTTTAAACCCTTCACAATGAGTGTTGAGTACACGTTTTAAAAATCTTTGGATACCACTATTTTTATATAGTCCTTTTTGGCTTATTTGATTGCTGAAATGTTGTGATTAAATAAGGTGAAAATTTCTATTTTAAAATATTGGTGTAGGCATCCAATGATTATGAAAAATGTGATGAATATGTACCCAATATGGTACATATGCATGCTTCTCATTGTGAAGGGATTAATAGTTGTTAAGAAAAACAAGAAGGAAGTATAAGTAAAAAAAAACAAATTCAATCAAAACATACAAGCAAATATACATATTTATTGTAAGTACATCTCAATTATTAAAGATGGTACTGTAATTCATTTGAATGCAAAATATAAAATTATCCTTTATAACTTATCAATCACTGCTGTGCGCGCCAAGAAGTAGTAAAATTTAAGGCTTGTTTATTTTTTCCTTTAAAAAAATTACATAACTTGTGCTATTATAAAAGGTTTTTAAAACCAGAACAGATATAAACACCTTTGTACACAAAAAATTCATTCAATCTTAAAATAATGCATGCTTGCAAATTTTATTCTAGCATGTCACAATATATTACAAATTTTATACAAACAAATCATATGATTTCTTAACAAATATTAACAAGAAAGCAACTGATTCTGTATGTTAACAATGCAAAAAATGCATAGTTAAACAACATACAAGAAAAAAGATAGTGAGTTTTACCTTAATCAGGGGTGGAGCTGGTACAAATTATCAGGCTCCGCCTCTGGTCCTGTTTTATAAAAAATAAAATAGCAATAGACTCGAGCACCTTTTATTTTACATAAAATTTTAAAATAAAAATAACTAACAAAGCAAAGAAATTAAAAAGTCAAACATGAGTCATATAAATTGTGCATGTGTGACAATATTATCACACAGCCTAAAAAATAGGCAATTTAAACAAAAAATTTCAGCTACTAATAAATCATGAGTACATAAAATAGCCACTCTGTACCGAGTGGCTAACCTGGCAAAAGGCCAAAGACCACCAATTTCAAAGAGCCTATGATAGCGAAAAATGTACATGCAGCCACCATGATTTTATCAACTTGTGCTTTTTAACACCTTCTAACATAGTTGAAAAGAGGTTATGAATTTGATTTGCCTGCCTGTCCGTGTTTACAGGGATACACAAAAGAATTCCAAAGCATTATGATCTACGGAAAAAATAGTTTATGGTGCATTTTAATGATGTTCTGATACTTCGGACATAATGAAATAGCTGAAGTGCACAGCATTTATCATTCATTTACAGAGACGCACAAAAGAATTTGGTTAATTGACTGACTATGATCGATAATTCCTGGAAATGTATTTTCTGCTGAGGTATGCCTTTTTAAACTTATCAAATTTTAAGTGTATAAATTCTATAATAGCTATCATACAGGGCTATATGAACAAACTCTAACTGGATATAGTCACCGGATATGGACAGCAATAGCTGAAAATGGATTTTCAATCATGTGTTTTCTTAAGTTGCTTATTTAGGCAGTTCATTTCATTCTAGGAAAAAGGAAATTTCTTAATATTATTTTAGTGTTGGAAAGTGTTTCATAATCTATACCAGATGTACAATTTTTTGTTTGTATTTATTTTGTTAATGTAATGATATTTGAATTTCAAGCATATGTGCATTAGTTTTTATTCAACAAGTTTTTTTTCTAGTATCATTTTTAAGAACCCAAGATCAAATCTCTACCAAGGCTAGCAGCCTCTCTCTCCAGTACTGACTTTAATATCAATATATTAAATATCAAAGTGTTTGCGTGTTTTGATAAATTATCCTAAAAACTTTATAAGTTTAGGGTAAAATACAGGAGCCAGAAGAACAAAATACAAGGGGTATGATTTTGGAAGCAATATGACTGTAGTTTGGTGCTAAGACCGCATGTTTATTTTTTCTTTTAAATACAAAAGATAAAGATGAAATAAATTAAACTAAGATTTTTTTACTAGAACCTGATAAGTAAGACTATTTTTAAACATATCAACTTAAAAATAACCCAGAAATGTAACAAATAAAGCAAATTAATATATATATATTTTAATATGAAGAATTGAAATCGTTTATTATTTTTTCATCAGGGGGCCTTGTGACAAACTCTATTCCAGATATTTTTTTAACACCTGAACAACAAATGATAATAATGAGTGAGGCTTTTAATAGGGCTATAAAATATCCTTAATTCCCTTTTCTCTGTTCAGTTATTTTAAATCATTTAAAAATAATAAATTTTATTGTATTATTATTTTAATCATGAGAGAAACAGAAAATTAGCTAATTAAATTTGAGAAACCAGAGAGAGGCAGTTGTCCTCGCCTGCTTTATAATGGGTGGCCATAGGGGTAAAATCTGTGAGATTTACAGGATCAGAACAAATTATCCTAAAAATTTCACAATCACTGCTAGGTGCATGAAAGTTCACTTAATTTAGCAGCTAATCACAAGAGCAATCTGAAGCTCTCTTAGAAATAAAGAAATAACAACTTTATGACATACTTTTTGGCAATAAAATCAACAGGTTCATCACGCTGAAAATATCAATTAATTTAGTTCTGCTTAGGGGCGATCTACAAATGTGTCACGCTTGGAGGGGGGGAGGGGGGAGGGGGGGGGGTTCATGAAATTGTGACAGTTTGTGACAAGGGGATGGGAGGTAAGAAGACGTGTGACATCACACATTTTGGTTAAAATAAAAGCATTAAAAATCAGCAAATTAAATTTTAAAGTTATTTTGAAATTAAAGTATTTTGTGTTCATACAGTAAAGATAACATTTAAAGCCAAATATATTAAATTCCATTTCAAATTCCAAAATACTACTGTTTTTAATTGCTCTTTCATATTAATATTTTATTACTACTGTATATTAATTATGTTTTTTGTTGTAAATTTTAATCTTATTTCATACAAAATAAGTACACGAATCATTTTTATTATTATGCTCACAAATGTCGTTAAAACACATAGTTAAAAGTTTCAAGTAAAATTTGAAATACAGTCGGCCCCACTTAATCGAGTAACAGATAATTGCATACCCTGTTTATATGCATAGAATGCCATGGAACAAAAACGCTCCCCCATAAGGTTAATGCTAAATATACTCGTTTTATCGCATAACAATCCCCGGTTAATTGCATAAATATCTCCAATCTAGTAATCCGCATTTTATGAATTCCTATTATAGTGATGAATGGGAAGAAAGGAAGAGCTTTTTTTTTTTTTTTTTTTTTTTTTTTTTTCCCCTTGTTGTAGCAATGGTTTGTTATATTTATGATTGAAGAACAGAAACCGTCGTGAAATATGACTTAATTATCTTAATTCTAAGAAACACATAGGAATGTCGAATTTGGACAAATATGTTTTTTTTTTTTTTTTTTAAACTTGTCGTACATACAGTGACTCAAGATGCTGGGGGTACTTTTTGGAAAATCCTGGAATCAGGGAAAAATACAATCGGGACGGTCAAGAGAATAAAGGAACAATATTTAGCGCCAGAAGTGGAGAAATGCAGTGTCCGAGGTAGGAAAAAACAAATTTCCCTAAGGGATTTTTTTGTGTAGACAACAACAACAAAAAAGCGATAAATTGGCAAATAATTGAAAAATAAAATGAATTTATGCAGAATTTATTTGTTTTCAAAGGTATGATTTAAAACAAAAAATTGTTATTTTACTTTCATTTTAATTTTCACATAAATTATAATGAAAAATTAAACCATGTAACGTAAATAGTGTAATAAAACATTATACCTTATTCCATATATTGTTATACATAGAGTAATAATAAATTATTTATTAAAATTATTAATTGAATAATTTTTTAATTATAGGTAAATAATGTCTATTAATATTTATCATATCCGTGGTATATAATAAAATGATAATGTATACTGATAACATTAATTGCTGTCCTCGCTTAAACGCATACCCCGCTTAAATGCATACAATTCAGTAGAACCACTGTATGCAATTAAGCGGGGCTGACTGTATGATGTATAACATAGTACTTTGATTTTGAACTGCAAGTATATGTCTATGTAATATAGTATGACATGTGACAAGAGGGGTGGAGGGGGGTCAAAAATATTGAAAAAAAGTGTGACATCATATATGGATGACCCCTTATAGCAGGAATGAAAACAAGAATTAATTTAGTCCTGCTTATAGCAGGAATGAAAACAAGAAAGGCTCTAAAAAGGAAAAACAAAATATAGAAAAATATACATGTGTATTTTTTTTTTAAAAGAAAATAGAATAAACTCCTGAAAATGTATTTGTTCTCTACACTTTCAGGCATTTTCTGTATTGGATCTAATCTGACTAATAAAAAGCAAAGTAAATGTCTTATTAATGAATTTTACCCCTATTTCACATTACAATAAAAGTTAATAATCAATATAAAAAATATCCATATAAATGCAAACCTTGCAACAAAGAGAAGGAATACATATTCCGAAAAGCATTCTTTTTTTATTGTAATGATAAACAAAACTTATACAAAATAAATTAACTATGATTTATCTTATATATATATTTGAAACAGTAATTTGGAATCTAAATTAAAATTGCTTGTGTATGGACGGATAAAATCTTTATCTTGATTATGGCACAAAGTAATAAGTCTTTAATTAGAAAAAAAAAATTAAATATTAGTAACATGTTTTTTTGATAAATAAGTTTTTCTAACCTAAAAGTACTGACAGAAGAGATTCATTGTTAAATATATATGTATATACATATAAATCTCATTTAAAAGAAAAAAAATATATTTATAGCATTTAAATAGGATGTGCAAAAGATATTAAATATTATAAAATACATATCAGTTTGAAATGCAAAAGATGCAGCATACATATTTCATTCAAGTTTTACATCTGCATAAATATACATATCAAAAGCTTACATACATTAAATGCATTATTACTAAAAAAAAGGCAAGAAAAAAAAGTACAGAAACTACAATTACTGATAAGCACCTACAACACCAAGAAAATAAGAACAGTCACATAATTTTCTTTAAAATAAATTATGTTTCATAAATATATCCAGTATTAATAAATATAATTTACAGTATAGCGATAAAGCATAATATATGAAATACATATCAAATACTAGCACCATAAGTATTAGTTTAGAACAGCCGTACTCAACCTGCAGCTTTGGCATGCCAACCTTTTATGCATCATTTGCTTAGTCAAAAGTTCCTTTTATATGTAGTTTTATTTGCATTACAGTGATGTATATGTTTTAAATCTTCAACAGTAATCAAACATTATTTAAAAAATATAAAAATATTAAAAAAATATATATAATATTTAAAAATATAGCAAGATTTTTACTGAGCAAAACTGATTTTTTAAAGAAAAGCTAATGGTTTTTTATGTTTAGTTCTTGGAAATTGTATATTATTATGTATTTGTATTTTATACATATTATTTAACTAATACTGATTTTCTTAATTTTTTTATATTGCTTTGCTATAACACTTTTGTTACCTTACTATTTTAATGATTATTTTTTATTTTCATTATTATATAAGTACAGTACAATGCGGCCCACCTAATGTAGCAAACATATGTTTGTGGCCTATGAGGGGGGGGGGGGGGGGGAGAGATTGAGTATTGCTGGTTTAGAAAGTAGTAAATGCAAAGCAACATGATTAAAAGAAAAATAAAAGAACTATAACTACTATAAATATACCTACAAACAAAGAATTTATATTCCGAATATGCAGTCTAATTTTTAAAAATAATATAAACTTTAATAATTTTTTTTTATATTTTGTCTATATTAAATAAAATATAACCACATTTCTCTTTTAATACTGGTCGTGCATAAGGAAATGGTTTGGGAAGAATTGAATTATTTCTACAATAGTAACATCTAGAATATTTTATGCCTAACTGGGAAGATATAATGTTCTACAGCAGAAAAAAATATTTTACAAAATTTTCATGTTTTTAACCTTCTCAAGCATGATAACCTCATAACCCGCAGAGAACTTTGCCTCTTTTATTATGCACCTGAATAGATGACAGAATAATTTTCTTTTTAAATATTCAATTAGAAAACCTTGCTTTTGAAAAATTTGTTACCTTGGATCTATAGAGAAACATTTTGTTTTAATGGATCCAAAGTTTAAATTATCACAAAAAATTGTTTAACTATTAATATTTTTTTAATTGATTGTAAATCTGATATGCGGGTCTGTTTGCAATATAATAATAAATTAAGATTTTTTAAAAATTCAACTTTATTTGTTCTTACAGATACATTTTAAATATAAAATGTTTTCATCCATTTAAAAATAATTCAAACATGAGGGCATTAAATTGAAAGTTTTAATTCTCAAATGAAATATGCATGAATACATAGATATACTTAGATATGAGTATAGTTAAAAAGATTTCAGTCATAGAAAATATAAACACAAGTTTATAAATATTTAATTTTAAACGAGTCAGGAGCTTAAAAGGTAAATCTAAATTTAAAAAACAAATTTCATTTCACAACAAAAGAATAAAAGCAAAAAGTATACTTTTAAAAATGTTTTTCTATTTATTAGAAAATATTTTAAAAATAACTTCTAAATATTTCTTTAGCATACTTTAGAACACAAGAAATAAACCTTCTTTGAAGGGTTAATAAGTTTATAATCTATATTAAAATAATAATAATAATAATAATAAAGCTTCCTGAGTCATAATATTATTTAACAAAACACATTTCAAGTGGAACAGAATACACATTTTTAAAAGTCTATTGTATGAAAACTTATATATTTTTTTTAATGATCCTATAACTTATGTCAACTAGTTTAGCAACTTTCTATTTTAGCTAAAGAAATAAACACACAGTGTATCTCTAAATTCTTTAGGTCTTTTTTTTTTTTTTTTTTTTTTTTTTTTTTTTTAAATGTCAAATGTTAAAGCAATTTTTTAAAGATAATTTAATTTATACGACACTTTATATCTTAGTATAAATAATAAGGAATCTGCAATTTGCAGAAAGTCATTAAAGATTGTCACAAGCATTTACAGAAGAAAAAAGTTCATATAACAAAAACATATATCACAAGTCCAATACAGCTTGAGAAACCAAGCAAACAAAATTGAAAACTCAATATCTTTTTGATGCATATTTAAATTTTTAAAACCAAATAAATTGTAGATGTACAAGCATCTGATATATATCTCTAAAAAATAAAATTCAAACAAACATAAAATAGGATAAATGAAAATAATCAACATCATATCCTTTCTATACAACTTGATAAAAACCTGTACACAAAATAATTAAATTTATGTAATACAAGACACTTAATTGATAGAAGCTCTTCTAAAATATTCTGCTATCTAAAATATAATTTCCTTTCACCGAGCAACTTCTCCATTTCTAGAGTCCATATGCACATTTTCCCTACCACCACTGTGTTGGGCTAGAATATTGCTTCGTGATCGACTACGATTTAATTGAGCTCTTCTTTCTACATAAAAAAGAAAAGAAAAACTTTAGAATAATAACAATAGATTTATCTAGAACAATCATTGTAATTCAGATCAGGTGTTTCCAACTAGTTGTGTCTTTTTTAAGAGCAAACCGAGGCTTTGTAACAATTAATGTATTGCAATGATTCTCAACTTTTTTGACTTCTCAGTAAATTTCTATGATAGAGCTGTAACCAACAAAAGAGATAGAAAAATTTCCAGCTTTCTTGGTTGTCATGGGATCAAGATAGGTTGGTTTCTACTGATTGGTGAGCTCCAGGGTAATGGTGTTTTTAACATTAATATATCATTTTAAAGACATCAATATTAAAAAAATATCGATTTTTCAATATATCAGAATACTTCCATTTTTATTTAATGGTTTAATATATATAATTTGTTTATGTTAAGAAATGTTTAATTTAGAAAGAGTTTTTATGTTTTTTACCACGTATATTCAAAATTTATAAAAGTCAAATTATTTAGACAATTTTTAATAAAATCCATTTAAAAATAGTAACTATGATAATAACAGCCCCAAAAACGATTTCTTTTTTTCTGTAAATGAATTTTTAGACCTACAAAACAGGTTCTCAGCTGAGACAGAAGTCACAACAACACCTAAACATCATTTTACTAAAGCATAAAATTTTGAGTAAATATGTTTTAGAGTCTTCCCAGATTTCCAAGACTTCTTTGTGTTTTCCAGCTACAAGTATTGATAAATACAGAAGCATCCCAAAAACCATATTTGCAAAAGAGGTTTGAGACACAATGACAAAAAGTTATAAAACATACTTTATTATCTGATCATTTTGACATTCAGGGCTGAATAGTTTGTTGTGATAATGTATATTTTTTAATATTCGTATTTTTCAGTTTAAAATGCTTTTTGAGATCAGTTTTATTAATTTTAGCTAATCTATCAGATAAAATTCACAAACAAATAAAGGCAAAACATAAAACATGCCTGAGAATCTTTGACACCTTGGCAAACAGAAACATTTGAGACAACAGAATGGAGTAAAGGAAAATGCTTTTTCTTATTTTCTGATTTCGTTGCTGTTTAGTCAAAAGTCATGTAAATTATGAAGGGATTCCTTTTTGCTAGTGTGAAAGATATTTTTATATTAGCTATATTCTTAGCTATATTAAACGACTAAGCCAAAAAAAAAAGTTCTTTTTCATTACTTGAAAACATACAGGCAATTTAATTAGATTTTTTTAAAAAATATACTTGAAAAATGATTGAAGTTGATTTTCATCTGTAAAATATTTATCTCTCCGAAGTATTGATATATCAGATGTAAAAAACCAAGCAATAGCGATATATGTTGAGAGTCAAACATTCACATAAAAAAAATCAATATTTTTTGGTCTGATATATTGATATTTTGCTGCCATTCCTACGTGTGTCCAAGGTAGGCTGAAAATCAGCCAAGATTGGTGAAGTATCGCAGCCTGTCTCTTTTTTTGGGGTGCAGGCTGAGTATATTAGGCCAGTTATTGTAACCATATCTTACAAGTTAATGGAGTTTAGAAGCAAACGTTGCAGAGTGAAGAAAAAGGGGGTAGATAATTATGGAATGCAAAATAAAGGTATAAACAACTGGGCAATTTTCATGTAATGAATTTTTATTTTAAAAAATTTGAAGTTCAGCATAATGCATAATTTATTCTCAATTATTACAAATGCACATGATATTCTCAAAACTTAGTCTTAAATAAAAGTTATTCCAAAGTTAGATAAATAATTTTTAATAATTGGATTAAAGAATTTCCATTAAAATAGGTTTTACACTGCTGATCTGAGGTGAGTTACATGAAGTTACATACAAAAATATATAAATGTGCATAATTTATAATAACATTCTGCTTAATGTTGTTGTATGTTCGTATTATTCAAGCTATAATTTTGGAATTAACGACAATAGAATGGCCAAGTTTTATGTGACAGGAAGTACAAAATTTAGCTTGTAAAATTTTTGTTCACAATGCAATTTCTATTTTTCCGATATTGATTCAACTTTTTGTCCATTTTTAATTATTTTACTGGACTGCAGAGGTCCTGCAAAATACAGGCTCCGGGAAACATAGATTGGGAACTGATGATTTATTGTATAGTAAACTTTCTCTGAGAAATAAAAATTATTTAAATGAAAATATATATATCTCAGAAATTCAATAATGTTTATTTAGTAATAAATTTAAATAATGTACTTTTCTATCCATGCCCTATATTCATAGAAATTTTTGCAACACCATTGATAATGCAACTTGTCACACAATTCATATGATCATTTGCAGCTTCAAAACATGTATAAGTTGGAAAATCCTGATTGATCAAATATAACAAACAAGAAATGCAGCATACAGTCCACAACACTGCAATACAATATAGCATGCATGATTATGCAATGATACCTATAATTACTATTCAGACTAATTTTTGTTAACATTTTAACTTTTATTCTTCTATGTCATGCATTATTTTCAACATAACAATAAAACTACAAACATTAAAATCTCTTTTATAAGCATTCATTCATAACTGTGACTCATTCAGTTCCAAAACTTTTCTGTTAATATACAATACATTAATTTGGCATGGGCCCAGATTAATGAAAATTCAGCTCTTTGATTTACACTTGAGAGAAAATGCAAACTAGAATTTATTATAATTTTCGCTTTGTTTCTTGTTTTAGATATGGCAACATGAATAAAAAACAAAAACAAAACAAAAAAAAAAAAAACATTGTTTAAACTATCTATTCAGGATTTCTAAATTGTTTTCTTAAATTAATTAATATTAAACTATTAAAAGATAAAAAGAGTACAGTAAACTCTGTGCAAGGCGGACTCTGTGTAAGACGGAAATCTGTGTAACTCGGAAAGATTTTCAAGTCCCTGGAAATCCATAGACAGAGAGTAAAATTTGTCTAAGGCGGAATATTGTCTACTGCGGAAAAATTTCTCGGTCCCGATTGATTCCGCCTTAGACAGAGTTTACTGTATTTATTTTTTTAAATGTATTACACTATTTATTTTCTATTTATATTTTAATTACATTGATTTTGTAATTCATGAACAACTATAACTACAAAGATTATTTGGCGATTTATAACCTGCAGGTAGTTAATGGAAAAGTGCCTTAACTTAATTTCTCAATTTACAATTAAGTTCTGAAAATATTAGAAACACACCTGTGTATACACTTTTTATAATTCTAGCCTATCAGGAAGTGAATGAAAAATCAATTAAGAAATTCCGTCTTTGCAAACAAAAACAAAGTTAAATTGAAGAGTATAAAAACTAAAATACTAATTTATCAATATGAATATATTTAACTTTCATAAATATAATAGCCAATGAGACATGAATTTGTTTAAAAGTGTGATTTGCCAAATCATTGGCTAAGTTTTTGTTTACATGTAATTAAATTTCCTATGTCTTCATAAAAATATTCCGGATTACAGGAGTTACAGGATTCAAAATAACATGCTGATAAACAGGAAATTTAGAACATAAGCTGTTTATGTTTTAAAAAAAGAATGCATCTCATCAAGTCTTTTTTTTTCCCTCTCTGGATCATATATTCCACACGAAGAATTTATTCTAGCATGTTACACATGATTTTTAGAAATTAATCTTGATTAGCCAAATCTTTATTGACTTTACGCTACATGACTTTAAATCAGCACAGAAGTTAATTAGAATTTGACTCCTAAAGCTAAATGGGAATTGTCAAAATCAAACATGACTGGCATTTCTCCTCTTATGTCAAACATATACGATGTACCATGCCGAGCATCCCCATATAGAGTGTTAGACTTTCACTATAAAACAAACTGCAAGTACCCCTGAAATCAGTTATAAATTTATCATTTTATTTCAATTCCTATTGGCATATCAAAAACCTTTTAAAAATGAACATCAGAAATTTTTTATCTGTATGCTCACAAATCCCCTAATTTCTGGAAAAAACTAACAATCCTTTTCTTAAGCCAATCAGCATGTTACTACAATAATGCATCAAGATATTTAAGCATTGCGCGGCAGCGCAATACTTATTTATTTCCAGTGTCACTTCTCAGTGTTAATTTAACATGGAAAAGACTATGGAGATCACAACTTTTTCATTTTTTCTTCTTACCTTTTTGTCCCTGATGCCACTCATTTTTTATTCTTTACTAATTCTAATGATATTATAAATTTAAAGTGTAAAAACCTTTGCTTGACGTCAGGGTCAAAACGAATAGTAAAATGTCTTTGCATATGGGTGAATTATAACTCAGAGGTAAACATGGGCCATTTTTTTTTTTTTTTTTTTTTTTTGCATTATTCAAATATTTTTCTTAATAATTCCAATTTTCGCTTTTTTCATTGAAAATCAACGGGCATTTTTCATAGAAAATGTAACATTTTTACTTCATAGTTGCAAAAATTTCAAAAGCCGTAATAATAATTTATTTCTTTTTAGTTGAAAGATTTTCACATGAAATATTAAATTGAGCTAGTTTTTTTTTTTCAAAAATTAAAAAGGGGAATATGGCATCATAGTGGAAATATAAAGGATAATTTCAGAATAAGTTTTTGCTTTGGTCAAGTTTATATTTTAGTAAAAAGTTTCTAATGAAAAGTGATTTTTACGCAGGTAGCGAACTTAGTGGGGAATTACATAACTTAAATTTTAAAATGTATTTTTTTCTTCCGAAAAGGAGAACTATTTATACCCCAAGTTAAACTTAGGTAATAATTTTCTGATGTGTTTTACATCACACCTTGGGAGAGAATGAGGTAACAAAATTTAAGTAAAACTTTTATTTTTTATTTTTTTACTGTATCACAGCTATAATATTGTTAAATATTGTTAAATATTAGCAGTAAGGATTCAACACAATTTACATTTACATTCATAGTGTTCCTGAGTGGTAAATAGGGGATCTAAATTTAAGTGAAGTTAATTTTTTATGTTTTGATTATAGATTTTTTACGTTCAGATTGGAAGTTTTTGTCCAAACTACCACAACCTACATTGCTATAGTGGTGAAACATTTTTAATTACACATTGGTATACTGCATCCCTCATTGTGATGCAATACTGCATACATCAAAGCCTGATGATGACACTCCCTATTAATTTTGAAATGCGTTTGTCTGAGTGCTGTAGTTATAATCTAATTTTTTAGGGTGTTTTAAGTATCATATTGAATGAATTTTATTTTTATTTTTTAATCTTCAATTGACTTAACTAATTTCTTACAAAAATTTAACATTAAATGTAGAACTAATTGAATGAAGTATCTTAATATCTGTCCCTTCTCGTGCTTAAACTATGCAGGAAATAAATTTTGTTTTTTTAATTTTTCTTCAAATTATGTTTTTGTTTAATATATATATATACATATTTCATTTTCTAAACGGAAAATGCAACAGAATTCTTCAGTGACTATATTAGGCAATTACTTTTATAAATAAATAAATTGAAGTTGATTGCTTTATACAAAATATAAAGTGTTTTTATTTATTCATCTAACTGCATTTAAAATCTTTCAGTTCTATACAACAACATGTTAAGTAAATGCTAACACAACAAAATAATATAACAACTAAAGCTTTTGATCATACCATGCTGTAATATTAAAGTCAACACACAAGTTAAAAATAAAAAAAGTGAAATTGAATAACAATATAAAATATGCAAAATGCAAAAACTTGTAAAGCAAAAGTGTTAAGTAAAAACATTTACTGCTATATTAAAAATATTTTGAGCAGCCTAAATTGCTCAAAATCATGCAAATAAATTACAGAATACAACACACAGAAATAGACACATTGTACAAAGCAGGCCAAAATAAGTTATAATCAACCTGCCTCTAACTACACAAAACCATTTCCGGTTACTCCACCTCTACAACAGTAACTATTGAAAATGAAAAAAGTTAGCCAAAATTATTAATTTAATAAAAGTTATATAGAACTAGTTAGTATTATTCAAAAATATAAAATGTAAAAATTTGATTACATTTCATAATATATAAATATTTTTTAAATCGCTATTTATTCATAAGATAGAGATAATCAGCAATAATTAATTCTCTCTTCACTTTCAAAATTAAACATTAGATTTCATACAATGCTTCATACACTGAGTTAGACTTGTAATTCACAGATTATCACACTCTTTGAATTAATGTAAAATACATACATAAATAAAAACAAGAAAAATGACTTAAAAAAAAAAAAACTCAACTGCAAAATAAATAAATCTAAATCCATTCATTTTTACTTAATTTGTATCTATTATTTATTTATTTTTTTACTTAAATTTTGCAGGAAATTATTGTACAAATCTTCTTTCCCCTTTTTTAAAGACTGTTGGTTAGCCAACTCCCCAATTCCTTTCGCTAATGTTAAACCAATGGGACGTGGGATGCATTCATATATTTCAAATATTTCCTCGGGAAATTATTATTCTTAACTTCTTTTCCTTTGTACTCTTCTCAAAGCACGTCTCTTTTTTTCTTAGTTGTCAAAATATTGCTAAAATATATGCTTAATTTAATATTTTATGTGTTAAAAGCTGATGAGCTGTGACTGAGATTTTGAGATTTCACATAAAATCAAGTATACGTTTTAAAAATATTTTCACATTTTGACAAGTAAGGAAAAAAAAAAAAAAAAGAGACATCCTTTAAGAAGAGTAAACAGAAAAAATCAGTTACAAAATATTAATTGCCTCAGAAGGAGGACATATAAGTTAATTCATACAATGAAATAACTTCGTCAGAAAATATTTGAACCATTTTAAAATGGAATTTGTTATTTTAAATAAGTGGCTAAATAACATATTGAGGAGATAAAAATTTCCTGAGAGGAAATAGCATTCAGTGACATGACAAAAATAGAGGCTCGGGGCTCCATTCAAATGAAGACTTTTTTTTATAAGTCATATGAGGCGTCTCAAAAAGCATCATTTTCAATCTTCAATGTTTGATAATTCATTTCTGAAAATACAATTCTGTACACAAAGAAGCACTATGATTATTAATTAAATTTTTAACTAGTAAATCTGAAAATAAAAGGTCTCATTATCTGCTTTACAAGTTGCATTTTAATTCTGAATTCCTTTTGTTTAATATTAAGTGTCATTTCTTCCACATTGGTGTTACTTCAAGTAATATTTCAAGTAGTTTCAGGAGATTTAACTCTTATAAATTGTAACAAGATTTGCTCTGATACTCCAAGATTCTTTATATAATAAATGAATATTTGTCAACTCCATGTCGTCCCATAATTTGATAATCATAACTTTCTAAAATTTTCAGTATATTATACTTTCTACATGGCCATGGGTGAAAATCGTAAATTTACCCAGGACTATACACAGCAAAACTAGTATTGGTGAAATCATAATGAATTGATGAAACATTCACATTTCAGACAGGTTTCCATTTTAGTAGATATTCTGTCTATTAGGATTGCACCATGTTCTTTTTTGTTGGGACCTTGAAATATTTATTTAAGGCATGGACATGTTCTGTTTTGACAGGTTTTACTGTAGTAATACATTTCCTTCAGCATTAACACACCTTACAACTGAAATTATTTTCGCCCTTGCGTATGCATATTTTTCACTATAGCACTATCCAGAAACATTTTAAAAAATAGGAATGCTGCATGGTTTGAAGCACTTAATGGCAAACTATAAACAAATAAAAAGAAACATACTGCTCATTATCTATATGTTTTTAGGTTCCAACTTGCTTTACTACATCTATTCTTCCACCATGAGAAATTGAGATAACATGCCATGCATTTAGCATGTGAACTTACTTTCACTGATACTATATAATTAAAATTAAGTGAAATTAACGGGTGAAAAAACAATGCATATTTCTTTTTCGGCACCATAATTAAATATAAAACATAAAACAAACGATGAAATTAAACACTTAATCCATCATTAGAATAAAAAAATTACTACCAACTACTGCAACAATAAAGTGAAACAAACATAGTTAACCTCCATTACATGCCATGGTACTTCATGCTCATAGGGCAACTGAATCATGATGTTTTTAACTACACCCACTAACGATGTGACATCGACCCACATACCAATCACAGAGGTTAAGGAAGTATTTTGAAAGTTCTTCACTCAAGATAAGTTGGCAAAGTTTGATCAATATCATATATTAATAAAAAAAAAAAAAAATCCTGAGCCATTTCAGATAATCTTTTTTTTTTTTTTTTTTTTTTTTTTTAAATGTGTCATGACACCATCCACAGCAGAGCAATCTCACTATGACACTGCCTGTTTCTCTTAAAAATGGAATTCCAGGTCTCAAAATGCACTGCATGTAGAAATGCATAAGTTTCAGAATAGACAGACTGAAAATATGATACTGCTGAAAAAAAAAAAAAAAAAAAAAAAAAAAAAAAAAAAATTTCAGAACGATATACCCAATAGTTGGCAGCTTTTTAAGTTTCCTTTGATCTCAAGCTGGCTGTATATATAGAATGAGGTTTTTGGGGTAATAGGACTTTTCTGCATCACTCGAGAAACGACCATTTGTCATATCTATATGAAAAATTCTGAGTTATAATAATTTTCTATAAAAGGAGCTATATGTCTGTATTCAAAAATCTTTCTCTAAAGATATTGTAAAAATAGTTGACATTTAATTGTATGCTATTTTCATCAGGAGAAAAGCACATGGTAAAAACATTATTTTTTTAGTTGTTAAAGAATTATTGATTGCAAACTGTTTTAGACATTAGAACCATTACCATGCCTAAAAAGTAGATATCAAGTTATTTAATCATTAATAACTGTTATCAAAATATTTTCATGACAATTTTTAAGATAAAAAAAATCAATTAAAATGATATATTTAAGAAATATTATCATAAAAATTAATTTAATAATAATATTAATACTGCTGATAACTGAGAAAACACATGTGGTTAACTGACCTGCAGCTCCTCTTGCAGGGGCTTTCCGCCTAGGCTTGTGTGAAAAAGCTTGACCTGTTTTAAGAGCCTCTAGTAAACTATCCATAACACCTTCTTGATCTTCTCCTACAACAACAGAATAAAAATATTTTAACCAAAATTAAAATGAGATATTTCTACTGTAGTTCGGAGGAGGAGGGAGAGGAGGGGAATTGGGCTGCAAATGTTTAAGAAATTTTCAAAGAAATAATTAAGGAATTGAAATTTTTAAATGTAAACAGATAAATGGCGTAATAAAAGGTTTTAAGCCTTGAATGAGTGATAGAGCCAAAACCTGTTACAAAAAGGATGAAAGGCCCAATGTCTTTGCTTGTTATAAACAAGTTCTTGCAACAAGCTATTCCACTCTGTTCAATGTTAATTTATTCTCTAGGGAATTACTATAATACATGAAACTTAATTGAATCAGTATAAGCAGCTGAATTATCACATTTGTTGAGGTGAATTTAGAGCTTTAATTAAAAGTATGAAATTAAATTATTAATTATAATACAGTATTTAGTTTTATTCTTATTTTACATGCTTAAATAAATGAATAAAGGAAAAAAAATGCAATGAAAGAAGGAATAAGAATCCTTATTATAATTTTTTAATTATTATTTGCAGATGAAAAAGACTATTTTTCTAAACATTTTTAGAATCCTTTACATCATACACTCATATTTTCGTCTAAATGAGCTTCTTACACGGAAAATATTATCACTATTCACATTCGCTTCTAAAAAGCTTTGAAGTTTTGTACAGGAATACAAGCAACTGCACATGTTGTTTCACACTTATCCTATTCATAATTTTCAGCAATAATGCAAATGTACTAAAAGTAGTGCGAATTATTTAATAATAATGGACATATAAAAGGGGCTTATTTTTGCAGGTCTTCTGATTTCTGAAGACTACCAACACTCTTTCATAATCGAGGTTCTCCTGAAATATCGATGGAACATCCTGTCGGTAGTACCTTCATAAGTAGTTTTTTCTATTTCATGTGGAATACAATTTCATTTAATTTTTGTCTAAATTTTGTGTTCAAAAATCACTATAGTATTGGATTTTCAGAAGGGTGCATTTTATGCTCAAATCAATAGAAGAATCAATAGTAATAAAAGAAAGTTTCACTCTGTCTGTGTGTCTGCAATGGCTAGTGAAATCTACTCCATGTACAAGCCTGAAAATTTAGATGAGGGTAGGGCAGGTCCTGATGTACCCAAGGCTGAGATTTTTTATTTTTTTATAATCAGCCGATATATTAACTAATAAAATAAAGAATCTGTTTTTGTAAATAAGTGGAGGCATGCTCGTGCAAGCCCAGAACCTGTTTTTTGAGTGGAAAGGAAAGAAGAACCAAATGCTGGCATTTTTTGGCCTTCTGTTTTAAACTCAATTGGCTAAACCTTTCGGGAAGATGGAAAACAGGACATTCTTAAAGTTCATACTTTTACACCTTAAACACTGCAACCAGTTTAAAAAAATATCGTTGTTAACCATTCGAATATTTTTTTTTTTTTTTTTTTTTTTTTGAAAAAGGGCCATTTTTGCAGTTCTCTTTTTCTCTCATACAGCACGATCCTTAAGGCACAATTTCAGAGGTGCCAATTAACAAAAAATATGTATGTAAAGCTGAGAACTTCTTCTCTTTGAAGGGGCAATCGGCTTTCAAAAATAGAAATTTTAACCATTTACACAATAGTAAAGTTTAAAGTCAACAAGTTTTTTTATCAGCTGAGGTAACAAAAATTGTACTCACTTAATTTTTAAAAATTACCACTTAAAATTTTAATTAGTGTCAGAATTTCTATTTTACTTTATTTTTTCTTAACACAAATTCTGGTATAAATTTAGGTTAGAGATTCTACAGATATGAAATTTTGCACAATGATGCTTCAAAGATGGAGAAACACCAAGAATTCCTCAGAATATCAATTAGCTTTCAAAAATCAATTTAGATATTTTAAAATTGAATTTGAAAGTTTTTTTCAAAAACTGGATTTTTATTCTTGCTATCATTTTTATCCCAAAATGAAATGGCATGTATTCATTTAAATAGAGTATCATTTTCAGTAACAATGAAATAGCCTGTATTTTTTTAAAGACAACATAATTTACAGTGGCAGAATAATTTGATCTCTCTGAGATTAAAGTCACAGACAAAGACCTTATAAAAATGTTTTATAACCACCACCATCAAGTAAAAACATTATTTTTCTTAAACGATAACTTAAAGTAAAGCAAATATTAAAATTAACAATTTCAGTTACACAACTGTGGTAATAATATATATGTATAATTTATATTGCACTATTTAATTTCTGTCAGTTAAAAGACTGCTGAAAAACTTAAAAGTTGTGATAATTATAAGTAGAGATCATTGAGAATTGCGTCGTCATAAGGATTATGCAGATTTATGTTAAGGCGCTGTGAATTATTTTTAAGTAGCAGCAATAACTGTGATGTTCTTTAGGTCATTGAAAGAGAAAGTATATAATAAAAAGCCTTACTTGATCTTGAAAACAAAAAGAATGGAGACAGTATAATGTTGACACACTTAAAAAATATATATATATATATATTTAAGCTTGAATTAAGTTGATCTTCTTGGCAATCATTTTAAGTAAATTGCAGAATGAAAATTAAATGAGTAGCATCATCTTAAAAACATTAAAACGGCAATTTTTTAAAAATCTGGCACTACAACTACTCAGACCATCATCTCCACCGCTGTCAAATCCAACTCGTTTAAAATTGTATGTTCAGAATTAAATTTTATTAAAACAGAGCCTCTGAAAATAATAGCTCATGAAATTTAAAATGATCTGCAAAAGTGCAACAGCCAAGATTTCAAAGAAGCAATAGAAACACTCAGAAGAGCCGAATGTTATCCTGCTATGTACCTGGTTATATCCCTTTGGAGAACGTCATTCAATGACGCAATTGGCCATGCCTAAAGGCAATGGTGAAATGAGGTCTGAAGAAGAACGGCAATCGTTCCTGGGAAAATATACACTATGAATGGGAGAAAAGGAAACGCTTGGCTTAGAAAAACAAAAATGCTGATAAGAAAAAAATAAACAAACAACAACAAAAAAAAGACAATGTCAGATTCCTCACAACAATGGGATGATAAAATTTTACTCAAACCATATGACATGTTTTTAAATTATTTTATGTGATTTGGATAAAGTTATTTAATTTTCTGTGTATACTCATTGTAATCAGTACTTTTTGTTACATTAAAAATGAATATAGAAATTTCATTAACCTACAAATAATGCAAAAATATTAAACAATTAAAGATAATTTAAATTAAAAAATAATTTTACATTCAACAGTAACTCAGTATAACAAATTTTTTGTTTAATAGTTAATACTTTAGCTACTAAATGACATGTGGCGACCAAATGTACTTTCCACTGATAAGCCAATACTTATTCCATAAGCTGAACTAACTGCTAGCCTTATTTATAGACTGAAAAACGTAAATAACAGACATTCAGCATGGAAGAAAATATTTGAAAGGACTGTCAGTATACAAGCATGCTATGGAGAAAAAAGTACATTTTCAGCTGTCAGGCAGTATCCAAAGTGTTACAAAAGATTTTTAATAAAGATTATTATTACCTATTTATTCTCCAGACAATTCTCACACTCTTAAAACTTATCTGTTATTCCTTTAAGCATGTCTGGAGGTAGTTATAATTACCCTTTTTTAAAATTAAGAAACAATTATTCCTTTATTCTTTTCCTAAAAAATTCCAAACAATACATTAACATTTATTTTATCACCCATTTTAATTTAAAGATAAATTAAATATTTTTTTAGGTTCTTAATACATTTCATTGATAAGACCAAATACACAAACAAATGTCATAAATTTTTTTAAAATAATTTTGGGTTAAATACAGAATACATTATCTTAAAAAAAAATCTTATCTAATAATAAGGTTGGTTGGTTGGTTGTATTTATGATGGCCAATTATCTGCACGAGGGATATAGGCCCAGGGGGAGTGCCCTTCGTGGGGGACTTTCTAAGGGAACCTAACCCGTATTAACGCTTGGAAATCCAAGGTTCGAAGAAAACCACGAAAACTCCGAACGATTAGGCCGACGGGCGCGATTGGGTTCAAACCCAGCACCTCCCGTCTACCAGCTTCGAGAGCAGAACCTCTCAGCCACTGGTGGGGCCTCTAATAATAAGGAGCCAGGACATTATTCTTCAACATAGTTTTCACCTCTATATAACAAGGTTACTCAATTTCCTATCCTAAGCATTTTAACATTGTAGATAACAACGAGCACGTCAGTATAATTTAGAGTACAACAGAGTAGTATTACAAGATACTAAGAAATTACAAGAATATGTTTAAATTTATTTAAATTTTATTATATTATTTAAAAAAAAATAAGTGGAGATTCGTGTGCAGTGTGTGTGTTCTTCTATCCACACAGCATAAACTACTGTTTTTTAGACTGTGCTGCGTTATTTTAATTAAGTCAGTCACACATGTGTATGGCTTTTAAAGTAAAGTACTTCAATATTAACTTACCTGAACTTATGTCTACAAGCTGTTTCTTTTTAGCTAACCGTTCTTGTTTCTCTTTCTCTGCTTTTTCCTTTGCCTCTTTTGCTCTACGCATTTTTTCTTCAAGTTCTCTTACATGTAGGTTATCTTTATATGCTTCCTGCAAGACATAAAATTTTGATAAGGTATACATTTTTATTTAGTCTGTTACATTATACTTAAATTACTGTTACATTTTCCCTATTTAAGTTTAATAATTTATCTTCTGCATTATTTTCCTATTTAAATTCAATATATAAATGCAAAAACAACTTTTAAAAATGTCTTAGTTAAATTAATAAAAAGCATTTTAAATAATTTATATTCCGTTAATAAATTCAAAATTATTTACAGTAATAGACATTAAAATATGTAATTAAATATCATTTTAATAGCGTTTAAATATCATTCTAATAATGTAAAGATCTTTTATAATATAAACATTATGAAATATCTTGCATTAAAGTAACTTTCAATACATTTGTAATAGTGGCAAACTTCTGAAAATCTAAATTAAAAAAGTTATTTAATATTAATTATTTTATTCTTAAACCATTTTTATTGGATGCTACTATTTAATTCTAAATGTCTGACAAAATTTCATCAATTTTAAACCGTAATTTAGCGAGATATCCGTATAACAAAATTTAATCTTTCCTGTCAACTTTTGAATGTCCTGCGATTTCATTTTTTCTGCCGCAAAATCGCCATCTTTCTACCTTCTTTTCGGGATGAAAACAACATCGTGACGCCACCTTACCCTCCATCTTGAATTCCATACAAGTCCGCAACATTCCTTGCGTTCTGGAATGCAGGGGAGGGAAAATACAATTGCGATGAAAGTTGTTATTGATGGTTCCGTTCACAAGAAAATTTTCGCCTGTTTATTTGGGTTGCAGGAGCAAGTGCGTGATCGTAGATGGTGAACAGACATGGTAACGCGTGCTCTGGATGCTGATTGGCTGATTTAATTTTAGCGTCAGTTCAATGGCTATTTGAGCCATCTGTTTTTCGTCGACTTCACTTGTAAGAATGTAATGAAAGAAGGGTGTGGTGCAACTGAGGATTCGGCCTAAGACGAAAAAGATCTCGCGAAGCAAAACGGCTTTTTTCCGAATTGATGCTCTTTTCTGAATGTCTTATAACATTGGATTGATGAGCGTAAGTTTTCTTTAAGGGAATTAATTATTACACAGTGTGCTGAATCATCATAATCATCAGTATAATCATCGGGAAAGTTTCTCCGTTACTGTCAAGATTTGTGTCCTGAATGAGAAATACAAAAGGCAGCCGATTCTAATCGTTGAAGTACAATCATCAATATTGTTAATTGAATTGGCCTATATCTATTATGTCACATGGTGTTCACCTAGTCAGAATAAGATCTCTACCAACCTTTGATTCTTCAACACATTCATTATTGCAAAAACTGTGATTTTTTATTTCTTCTTCAGCAATTTAACAGACTAGCTTTCCAGGACTTAAAAACATTAAACTGGTTGGTTGTATTTATGACGGCCAATTATCTGCACGAGGGATATAGGCCCAGGGGGGGGGGGGGGGGGGGTGCCCTTCGTGGGGGTCTTTCTAAGGGAACCAAACCCGTATTAACGCTTGGAAATCCAAGGTTCGAAGAAAACCATGAAAACTCCGAATGATTAGGCTGACGGGCGTGATTGGGATCGAACCCAGCACCTCCCGTCTACCAGCTTCGAGAGCAGAACCTCTCAGCCACTGGTGGGGCCAACATTAAACTGCATCTGTTACTGAAAGAATCTAGGATTTACATATGAGTATCTAATTAAACTGCAGAAAATCATCAATAATGTTATTATACATTTTTCCCACCATTCATGCTTTTCTTATAATCTTGGCCAAGTTTATGTTTATACTTTGTGCAAGAATAAAGTATCTGTTCATTGTGCTTTTATGATATTTACTTCACACATGGGTGAGTCTGATTTTATTTTTCAGCTTTCGATTTAATTTTGATTTATGGCAACTTATTTCTTATTTAATGATTTGAATAAATTTAACTTTAAATCTTAAAATTCTTTGGTTGCCAGATAATGTTTTTTCAGACACATAATTTAACGATCACGGCCATATGTGGTGACGGAATGGCATTTTGAATACCAAATACTTTTCTGTAGTTTACAAATAGTAATTTTAAATAATTTTCTGGTGTTTAATCAGCGATCCCGTTTACACATGTAACATTTTGGGCCTTTGACCAATCTCTTATGGTTTTGAACCTGGTCTGTGTCTGAAAATTTTAGTTTAATTTTGAAAGTGTTTAGATTTTGAGAATTTTAAAACAGTTATTGAAATTTTACTAGATTAAATTTTAATTAACGATTGTTTAATGATTTTGTAACATGACCTTGGAGAAAGGGATTTAAAGTTAATTAAGATATTTAAATTGGCAAAATTTAAAGTATTAAAATAATTAAATTACACAAAGTTAAAATCTTAAAAGTAACAAATCCCTTTATCCAAAGACACATTACAGCCGGAACGTAAGTGGCTAGAAAATTGCATTGCTAAGAAAATAAGTTAGTTTATATAAGTCATGAGCCATCCAAAGATAATTATTTATGCATGATTTAATTGTTGAGATCTATCAAATAAAGAAAAATAATAAGTTACTCACCCAACTCTTGTGTATGTTGTTATACAATGAAATGAATCACCAGTATAGATGGAACCAAAAATATTTATTGTTGTTTCACATATCACTTTAAATTCAAGGGGGGAGGGGAGGGTCAAGGTAATTTTTCACTACTCAAATAAACACTAAAAGATATTAATTTTATACAATGAACACACATTCATTTCAACAGAATTTAATATGTTTGAAGGATAACTTCACAATGTAGTAAGTTTCTATTGTTTTAGAATATTATTGCATCAATGTTTTAAGAGTTCAAAAAAAGAAGCGTCACAAGGTGTTATTTAATTTCTGTTATTATAGTTCAGGAAGCTAGGATTACAGTTTAGATTATCATTTAGAATTATTGTCTATTGGCACTAACATTTAAATGGATAGAGAATAATCACAGAAGTTGAAGGATGCAGCAAAAGTTGATTTTTTGACGAAAATGCTTTGTTAGAATTGTAATGGAGATATATGCAGGATTACACTACAGCATCTAAATCACAAAAGAAACTGCTGAGGAAACTCAATGAGGAAAGGTGGCGATGAATCATCAGAATAGCAAATGGAGATAACACTTCCTTCTATTTTTGATAGTAAAAATGACAATTCACTTCTGATAGAAATGGGGATTATCGTTGAGTCTAGGCAGGCATTACGTTCTAATTCTGCATCTTCATTACAGAAAGAAGATGGATTTTAACTTCAAATTGGTAAAGATGCTATTCCTGGGACAATGCACTATGATTTTCTTATGACGATTGTTGTAATCAAACTTTGCGACGGAGACAAAAATATGTTCTTATTCCATTACGAATGTTCCTCATCCATTGCCGCCTGCTACAGGGATAAACCCAGCCTCTTAAAAAGAGCACGTCAACAACTCCAACTTAATCCTTGTTGGCTGACGATCTCCAGACAAAATTCACTTTGGAATCTGAAAACGGCACTTGATTTGAATCTGAACCAATCCGGAGCGATCACAATAGAAGTGACTTCTAAGAATTACAGGAGTGCAATATCCTCTGCGCATCTTTTGCAAGAGACATCGCAGAGAAACACTAAAATGGCATCGATTTTCATGTGTTTGCTGATTAGATAAGCACTTCAAGATCATACTTTTAGCAATGGCGGAAAAGCTGTCTTGCGCCAACATTTGAAAATAGAAAAACGCAGAAAACGTTAACTTAAATATTTCGTATATTTATTAACGGATTTTTCAGCAACTTATATCAAAATAACCAGAAAAATATATTCTATCTATTGATCATAGATTGAGTACACAATATTAAAAAATAAAATATTTTTATTCTCACTGTTTTAAACTTAGAGAGAATGTGAATTTATCGTGACTCGCAATCTTTTTGAAAAGTAAACAAGAACGCAAAACTTTGTTTACACAGATTATTGTTATTGTTTAGATTAATAAATTTTAATGAACAATTGAAAAAGATAGAGTTTAAATAAGAAAAATTATTAAAATATATAATATTTTTATTACGAGTAAGCTTTAATGTTTTGAAAAGTTTTCTAGATTTGAAGTTGAGTTTAAAGAGAATAAATATTAATTATAGATTGAGGAAGATAAATACTTAATAAAAATAAGAATATTTACTGATAGATATATTGCATTTTATAACAGAGTTCATTTTGTTGTTTTCTGGTAAATTTTAACTTAATTTAATTGATATTAATGAAAAAAAAATTTCAGGATATTTTTTTTTTTTTTCTAAAAGCATTTCATAGTGATCCATGTGCCCACCTGTAGTGCAATAAGATATATAATTTTTATTATTACATTCACTTTAGGGATGCAACGGATATCCGGTAAATATCAGATATCCGGCTGATTATTCAATATCCGAAATACCATCGGATATCCGACTTCTCTGCCGGATATCCGGCAGAGCGCAGCAAAGCGAATATAAAGATAAGAGAAATCGTTTGACCCCAAACAATGCTGCATAACTTTGTTAATAATGCAAAATATGAAAGTAAGTTCACTATTCATGAGTAAAAGGTAATTCTCAAAAGTTTAAAGAATTGCCAGCTTTCCTAACATTGATATTTGAACTCTTTATAATAAATTTAAGAATTTATGTTTACATCTTTTAGAAAATTGTAGTTGTTTATTAAAGTAAGACTAATAATTTTCTTTCTTTCTTTTAAGTTTAACAATTAAACAGGCCTATTTTTACTTTCTTCTATCTTCACTAGACGAAAGTATTGTAATTGAAATTTTTTTTATTTTCGGTTTTCAACGGATTTAGACGTTTTAGGGGTCAGAGATCCCAAAACATGTTTATACAAAATGACTGCCTGTCCGTGTATCGCCATCTTACCATCAAAAAGTGTATGAAGTTATGCATAGAATTGAACCAAATTTTTTGTGAATGTTTTTGACTATAGCCAACTGGCCTTCTTCAATATGGAAACATTCCACTGGAAAGGGGGGGGGGGGCAGTAATTGCGATTTTTGTGCCATTTTCATTATTGTACCATCGAAAAGTATATGAAGCTAAGCATAAAATTGAACCAATTTTTTGGGTATATTTTCGGCTATGGGCTGCAGTTTCTCCTTGAATTTGGAAATATTCCACCATTAAGGTGGCACTGTAACTCAGCTATTTTTGTAAAATTTTCTTGATTTTTCGCAGTTTTTTTTTGGTACTGTATATTGATGGCTTGTGAAGCGATGGGAACTTCACATCCTACTAAGCTGGCTATTCACAAACTGCTGATGTACAACAGAATAACGAAAAAATCATTGATTTTAATAAATATCAGATCGAGATTAACTTATTCTGATTAAAATTGACTGGAGCAGAAATTTTAGATCAAAATCAAAGTTTGTATAATATTGAACAAATAATATTGACGTATTAACATTTGGAACTACTTTTTGAAATATTAAGATTTATGAGATAGAAGAAAATTTTGGGATTAGCACATCAAATTAGTTATTTTTGTAACTTCATTATAAATATTTAAAAGTAATTTTCTTTTTACTTATAAATATCAAAGTAATTTAACTTAAAATGAAACTAAATGTGACTTAAAGTAAAACAGTATTAAATAATTAAAACAGAAAATCGGCATCAACTAAACCTATGTTTGGAGAAAATAATCAATAATCTCTTTAGAGAAAATAATCTCTTTAATAATGGTATATTAGCAGATATTTTATGTTTAAATTATAAAACAAAAGTATGTATTTCTTTGTGAAAATACTCTAGAATTATATGCATATTAATTGGTTAAAATTTGTTATACAAATTATCAGCATTTCAAATTAATTATTAGAAATTATCAATATAGTCAATCCCGTATCCAAATCCAATAGCAATTATCAGCATTTCATTGTACAAATAAACAGAATATTTTAATGTTTAAACTAAATTTTTTATACAACATTATTAATATACATTACAGGGCTTGAATTTCAAGACGGGATGGTAGGATTCATGCCCTAAAGAATATTGGGGCGGGAGGCTCCTGTTTCTAAAAAATGATTTTCCGAAAATGTTTCTTTGTTAAACGACGATCAAGTCTCAGGACCGACTGACAAATTTCGTGATATTTTCCGCTATTGATTGGCAGATTTCACAGTTTATTCTTACAACAAATTGACAAAATTCATGTTTGTTTTTCTGCATCTGACAGAAAAATTTTGTGATTTTTCTCCATGACCGACTGGCCAATTTCACGATTTTTTCTGGAGACCAATCGGTGAATTTCATAATTTTTTTTTCTTGCGATCAATTGATAAATTTGGAAATTTTATTCTGTGACTGATTGGCAAATTTCCCTGTTTGTTCTTGCAATATACTGATGAAAGCAACGATTGTTTTTCTGCATCCAATTGAAAAATTTTGCGTTTTTTTCTCTGCGACTGCCTGAGGAATTTCACGATATTTGCTCGTGACGGACTGGCAAATTTCACGATATTTTTCCGTGATCGATTGACGAATTCTGTGATATTTTTCCAAGCCAATTTCCCACGAACTTCATTTTTTTTTTCCTCGTGACCGGTCGACAAATATTTTAATTTATTTTCACCATAATTGATGAAAATAGCGATATTTTTTTTCTACGACTGATTTACATATTTTGCAATGTTTAGGAATTAACTAAAAGAGCAGTAACGGCCACTGGAGACCGGGCTCTACCAAATTGGCCAATAGTCAGCACTAAACAAAATGAGATTACACTTGTGGTGCACATGAAAAATAAAAAACTTTGGTGAACTTAAAAAAAAAAAAAAAACATATTTAGAAACAACAAACTAGTTGATTCTCACAGTTCACAGAAATTAGGATATGGCTTTTTGAAATCAACCTTTTCTCGTGTAATAGAAGAAATCAATTGACTATTCCCTTTTCAAACTTTGGATATGGATTTAAAATTCCAATGCATAGAACATAGTTCAATTAACGAAAATACCAGGGGCTACAGTTTTGACTATAATTCTATTAAGTATATAATAAAACAAGTTTGTTCAGAAGTGACATACAATCACCGTAGGATATTGACAATAGAATCACCGATATGTATTATTCATGCATTTTTAACTTACTGTTAAAAATTAATGCACATCAGATTTTGCAACGTTTTCTAAAAATTTTTAAGAGAGGGGTCATTCCATGTCAAATCAACACAGCCCACAACCCGACAATCTTCAAATTGGATGAAATTTAGTTTATTTGTTGCACTAATAGAGAAATGAATAAATCCAGTGTTTTTAGTTCATATTGCTATTAGTTTTTTAAATATTTAAATTTGGTCAAATTTGTGAAATTTTAGCAATTCTTGCAATACAAAATAGGCTCAAACTTCTTTCCTAATTAAAGTAGAGTTTTGACTTTGATGTCGTTGGAAAGTGTATGAATTGTTCTTTCCTATGGTATACTGCATAGCTATATTTAAAAGAAATTTAATTTCAAGGTCATCAAATTAAAAATTTTAAAGTTGTAATTTTGAAAATGTTCTAAAAAAATTATATGTTATTTTTCAACTTATTATAAACATAATCTGAAAGTTTTAGCCTAGGACTGCAATGGGTTCATGAAAAATAAATTTTAAGAAAACTACTTGCATCTGAATTTGCTCATAACAAGTGACACATTTTGCATTTTAAACTAAACTTTCATACTGAATATACAGAAAATAAGATTTTAACCTTCAAAAGACAATATTAAAATAATACCATAATATTTTATCCCAATTTGTGTATTCAGGAAAATATCTAATTTTGTTTTTTAAATGTTTTAGGAAAGTTGATACACATATAAAAGACAGAAGATTTTAAATTTTATACAAGATAGAAAAAATAGATTTAATCAACCATTTAATAAATATCTAACTATGCTATTCAAAATATAATTTTAAAGTTTAAACACCAATGATATCAGTGGCGTGGCGTGAAAATTTTCGGTAGTCATCGCAATTATTTAAGTTTGTGGTGAAAAATTATTAACTCTAAAATCCAATGGTTGAATGTTCAAAAAAGAAACTAAATCTTACCTTCACTTATACATGAACTCCAAATGTTCTGCTAAAACTGGATCGTAGAGTTTTAAAAGCTTATTAAGAGTTTTAAAATATTGCTTGGTCATCGCCGCATCCAGCGATGACCGGACGCCACGCCACTGAATGATATATAAGTATACATACTTGAAATCCAAAAATGAAAATGTATGGCTTATAAATTATGTTAATCATATTTAGAATTAAAAATACTAATCAGTTTTTGTACAATTTTTTTTTCTTAATTTTATGGATGCAGAATGCATTTCATCTTCAGATAGCTTGTATGTTCTACCAGTGACAGTTCTAGGATCAATTTTAGTTAGTATTGTATTTGCTGTCACTTGTAAAACATCAGGGTGTTCTGGAAAATAAAATGATGATGATGATGGGCCATGTGGATGCAGGAAGTTGATCTTAATTTCTTCTGTGCCATAATTTACGCTAAGTACGCAGGCTAACCACCATTCTTTATCATAAATGCATGTTACATAACCATTTATTTCTTCCAATTCAATTTCTCCTTCTTCCTTTGTTACTTTTACAATTTTGCCTGTATCGGAATTAGGATAAATTTTGCAATAAAGGAGTGTCATTGTTCTGGGGTATAAATGCAGGTAACTTTTGTGTGCCTGATATTGCACAAGAAGAAGAAAAACGTTCCTGTAAAAAATTATTTTCATTTTCATAATGCTGGGAAGTTATATAACAAAATTCTATGCCAGAAATATGACTTGAAGCTCATTCGTATAATGCTCGTGACATCATAATTTGGTCTGTATATGCCTGTTGCAAACTTGCTTGAGCAGCTAATCTTTTCACTGTACCACCTACGCCATCTGATACTTCTTTCCCATGGGCAGTGGCAAAGAAGTGCCATTCAGCAGGTATGCCAAAGTCCTTTTTGTGACAGCATAAATTTAAAAAGTTCTTGCAGTTTTTATAGTGAGCAGCTGCACCATCAGAAAAATATGTAAACTTTAGGAGAGTCTCATCAAATTTTCCTTTTAAAAACTTGACTAGGTCTTTCTGAAATACATATACAGCTGTGGTATCATGGGAAAGACAGTCAGGAATAACAACAAAACTAATATTTTCTATGCGGTTCTCTCTATTATATATAACAAATGGGTGGATTGTTGTCTGTGCATTATTCCAATGAAACCCTTGAGCTTCGTCTTGCCGAATGAATGAATAATTTTCTGAAAAATCAGACACTATAGCATACTCTCCAAATTTAAGATTATTTTTCGTATCCTTAAAGAATGAGGACTGTTGTTGGGCTATAAATGAGTGTCGGATAGGCACAGAAAGTTTATCAATAAATGATTCAATAAATTCCTCATATGAATTTTTTAAAGTTTGTAGAATGGAACAATCCACATTTAACCATTGTTTGTATTCAATTGTTTCAATACTGTTTTTTTACAAAATAGTTTGTCAAGATATATTTTAAATTCTTCAACTTTGGACAGTTTTTGCATTCATTAAGATAACAAGTAGGATGTGCTGGATTGCATAGAAGCAAAGCTATACAAGTTTTATAAGACGAAATTGGAATGTTTTCTTCTGAAGTTAGTTCTTTCAAATTACTTCCAATCATCATTAATTTTACATTCTGATGAACATGGCAAACGCAAACTGTATGTGTCCCACTTGCACCAGCTAAAATACAGTTTTTTTCGGCCTTAGTTCAGCGAATTTTGAAAATCCAATTTTTAAATGTGGATATTCATCTTTAAATTCTTTAAAAGCCTCATTTAAATTGCACAACACCAGTCTTTTCTGGACATGAATCTTTTCACCTTGACTTGCCATGGATACAAAGCCTTTTTTGCCAGGCATAATTCTGCTTATTTGATCACTATTATAAAAATCTTTTACACTATTTATTGTATCCTGACTTAGATTTTTGCCAGGTTTGGGGTTGAAAGAATTCCATTTTCTTTCACCAATTTTTTGGCTTTTCTAACCATGTAATTAGTGGCTTCAAACTCTTTTTGAACTTTTCTTATTGACCAGCTTTTAGCTAAAAGAGTTAAAATTTGTACCTTTAGACTTCTGTCCTGAGTACTTCGAAATTTTTTTTTCAATTGAGTAAGCATCTCCATTTCAGGGGATTCTGTAGAACTATCACTATCAGAAAATTGTAGTATTTTTTCCTTTAAAACTTTACTTACTTTTTTAAATTTTGTTTTTGAATATTTTCTCTCAGTCTTTTCTTTTTAATGGGAGTTTCTCCTATACTTTGTAAGCTTTCATTTAAAGAGCAAATGGCTGCTTCATTTTCATAATCTGGAATTTCTGCTTGCTGATGATCACTATCACTCTGTACTTTTATTTCTTCCACTGGGGAAATTCTACTGGTGCTTGCTTCAGAAACTTTAGAGTCTTTCACCATTTTTTCCCGGCATTTATCACAAATTTTATGCACCTCAGATAAAAGAGGATTTACCTTTATCATCCATGGTAAAATGTTTCTTAAGTTTTTCCTTACAGCTGTATGATTGGGCTTCTTAAATGGATTACAACAAGCTGCTCGAGCAAAAGTACTCATTTCTAGGAAATTATTTAAAAATAAAACTTAAGATATCATATAAAAATTAAAAGTGCACTGAACTAAATCTTCTCTTTAGAAAAGGTGTAACTAACTCTAAAAAATTCAACTCATTTATGAGCTCTGTTAAATACTGCATCATGTGTGTTGGGGCCATGTGGTTGTAAGGACCATGTGGTAGAGAAAACCATGTGTTTACATTCTCTAGTCATCCTATGGTCAGCATGTTTAATTATAACAACACACAAAGAGCAAGAAAGAAACTAACCCCATTTTTACATTTCAGGCATTGGTGTCTTCTTAACAACAACAAAAAAAATCCCTGCCGGCTCGGGCCTACAGGCAGAGGTAGATTTCGATGTTAAGTACTAAATTCTCCAAAAAACTTAAATCAAGATTAGAGATAAAACCCAGTTTCTTCACAAAGAGCGAGCTGTAGGGAGCTAAACTTTTTGTGAAAATTGTAATATACACCAATACACACACACATGTATATGGAATAGGTTTAAAAAATGGCTACAAAAAATTCAGAGAACCTTAAAGTGTTAAAATATGTTAATATTTCCATAGTCGGGTTTTTATCATGTTTTAATACGTTTCTTCAAACTTACATGGCATTACATATTCACCTGCTGAGGTCCATTATATTTCCAATATGACGCAATATACATATTTTTTTAATTCGTCAAACTATTTATTTTGAGTTTTCATGCTGGAATCTTGCTCTAGGAAACTTATGACGTAATATTCAATTTGTTTTCAATTTGTGAAACTATTTAATTTTACACGTGAAAATTTTGCAAAAGAAAAGTAATTGTTGTGGTGAGAATTTTATTATTTGTTTTAATTGTTGGCAACTGCTATAACGAAAAACTTTTATTTTTCTCCTGCCATTGTTGTGTAAGAGCTGGTTTTATCAGAATCATGTTAAGACAGTATTCAAAATTTTGAACCCTCCCCATTTCCACCCTCTTGGGTCGATTTCGCCCATTTTCAATCCCCGCCGAGATATTAGCCATCTCAAAGTTGTTGGCGAGTTTGAAGATGATTCGTGCATAATTGCGACTTTTATCGTGCGGACAAAATTTAGTACATACATACATATATATATATATATAAACTTTTTAGGTGGGGGTGGTTTTGGGTTCCTGGGGTCCTATAATGAAAAGTTATGAAGGAATTTTTCAAAAGTCGCACCATGGTGTAACGACTGCAATAGGTAGTATTTCTTACGAAATCTACCTAAAAAATTATAATTTTCATTAGGTGCGCAGCTTCAATAATAATACAAATTGAGAAAAAAAAAAATGAAAGAATATATATTTGACTAAATTTTCTTTAACCTAATTTTATTTTATCATTTGCTGTGAAACAAAATTAATATATGCATTCTCATAAAAAAGAACTTACTCTTAAAGAAAAGACCAACTTTGCTACATGCTCCCCCCCCCCCCCTCCTCTCCACTTAAAAAATAATCATTCAGAAATTTATCAAACGTACTCTATCATAAGCCAGGGTTCATACAGAGTTGGGAAGAAAAAATCCAAGGAGTCCAAAAAATTTTAAGGATTTGCCCTTTTTTTTTTTTTTTTTTTTTTTTTTTTTTTGCCGATGTTTTTATGTGCTGCATCGTTATGTGGTATGCACACTCCAATTTTTAATGTCCAATTTGGAGACAAAAACATTTCAAAAACAAATTTTACTCTATTAGAATCTAATTGTTATTGCTGAAATTGCACAGTATTCACAATATATTGCTTATTGATTTAGTAAGTTTAAATACAAAATTGACAACCTACGTTTTTATGCAGTGACCAATGGTCATATCACAGGGGTGATTCTGAGTAAAAAAAAAATTTCTGAAATTCACAGCAAATCTGAAAAGTTACACCAGAGAGGGGGATGGAGGGGGAAATCCACTCCCGACACTAGCTATGCGTTTTCTCGGTGGCTCTTTGACGAAATTTGTGGTTTTTTCGCGATCTTTTGACGAAATTTTGTGGGGTTTTTCGCGATCTTTTGCCGAAATTTGTCGATTTCTCGCGATCTTTCGACAAAATTTTTGGGTTTTCGCGCTCTTTTGACGAAATTTGTGAGTTTTTACGAGCTCTTTTGACGAAATTTGTGAGTTTTTACGCGCTCTTTTGACGAAATTTGTGAGTTTTTACGAGCTCTTTTGACGAAATTTGTGAGTTTTTACGCGCTCTTTTGACGAAATTTGTGAGTTTTTACGTGCTCTTTTGACGAAATTTGTGAGTTTTTACGTGCTCTTTTGACGAAATTTGTGAGTTTTTACGTGCTCTTTTGACGACATGTGTGAGTTTTTACATGCTCTTTTGACGAAATTTGTGTTTTTTTCGCAATCTTTTGGCGAAATTTGTCATTTTTTTGCGATCTTTTGACGAAATTTGTCGTTTTTTCGCAATCTTTTGACGAAATTTTTGGGTTTTCGCGCTTTTTGACGAAATTTGAGTTTTTACGCGCTTTTTTGAAGAAATTTGTGGGTTTTTTCGCGATCTTTTGAAGAAATTTGTGGGTTTTTTCGCGATCTTTTGACGAAATTTGCGGGCTTTTTCGCGATCTTTTGACGAAATTTGCCGTTTTTTCGCGATCTTTCGACGAAATTTGTGGGTTTTTTTGCGATCATTTGATGGAATTTGTGGGGTTTTTTCGCGATCATTTGATGAAATTTGTGGGTTTTTTTCACGATCTTCCGATGAAATTTGCGTTTTCCCCGCGATCCTTTGACGAAATTGGTGATTTTTCTGCAAACGATTGATAAAATTTATTTTTTTCGGCGACCATATGTCCGAATTTTTGGACGGGTGACCGATTTTTTAAAATTTCCGGAAATGAATGCCTTACATTTTCGGAAAATTCGGACTAGAATCACTCCTAGGTCATATAAATAGAGATTAGTCAAACCCCAAACACTTATTATGTATATCATATACATGATACATCTTAAAGAAAATTTTAAAAGGAAAAAGAAAAAAGAATGCTTAATGCAACATACAAGAAAAAATATAACGTTTTGAATTTATTCTTTTAGAACAGCGGTAATCGCTTTCTTTGAAGGTGAAATTTTGATGAATTCGCATTTTTTTCGCGATCTTATGATGAAATTTGCGTTTTTTTCCGCGATCTTCAAGGGAAAATTCTCATTTCTTTCGCTATCTTCTGGGAAAAATTCGCGTTTTTTTTCGCGACTTTCTGGGAAAATTCGTTTTTTTATTCGCGATTTTTTAATGGAATTCGCGTTTTATTTCGATTGTTTAACGAATCTGGCGTTTTTTTCACGATCTTTTGACGGAAACCGCGTGTTTTTCGCGATCCTTTGACGAAATTTGCGTATTTTTCGGGATTCTTTGACGAAATTCACGTGTTTTTCGCGATTTTGTGGGGAAATTCGCGATCTTATGATGGAATTCGCGTTTTATTTCGATCGTTTGACGAAACTAACGTTTTTTTCGCGATATTTTGATGGAAACCGTGTGTTTTTCGAGATCCTTTCAGGAAATTCGCGATCTTTTGAGTGAAATTCGCATTTTATGCGATCTGTTGAGGAAATCTGCGTTTTTTTCTCGATCTTTAACGAAATTCGCGTTTTTTCGCTGTCTTTTAAGAAATTCGCGTCTTTTTAAGAAATCCGAGTTTTCCCGCGATCGCTTGGAGAAATTCGCGTTTTTTCACGATCCTTTGACAAAATTTACGAATTTTTTCCGCGATCGATTGATGAAATTTGACGGTATTTTTTGGAACATATTTGCGAAAAACGCGATTCTTGGCTAAATGCCAAACATCGATAAAATTTAAAATAAAGGTCGGTTAACAGTGTCATAAAACGGACTTTACGGACCTAGTGGGAGCCCTGCTATTAAGATTACCCTACCCAATGAATGTTGTGCTTCAGATGAGTGACGTGTATAAAGGATTCACAGACCTGCCAACTTTTGAAAATGAGAAATCGTAGCACAGAATATTGAAATTAATCTGGAGGTTGGTTGGTTGGTTTTTCGGAGCCATCTTTTGACATTCATAAAAGGAATAAGGTTTCAGTCTTTCAACTCAATATAGTAATTTTTTTTTTCTGAAAATTTTTATACGATATTTAAAGTTTCTTCTCGTTTTGCAGAATTTTTTTTTTTTTTACATTTGTAAAAGAAGCCTGGTTCCAATTTTTTAGCCCAGTGCTGTAAATTTTGACGAAATACTCCAATTTTTTTTCCCGCAACCATTTCAGGATATTCACAATTTTTTCCCCACAATCGTAATTCACATTTTTCTATCATGATTCTTTGTTGAAATCTGCACTTTTTACCACGAACTTTTGACAAATTTTGTGTTTTTTACCACACAAAATTGAACAGTTTAATAATAATTCGTAAATTGAAATGTTTAATAATAAATAGTACAAATCGTACGATTTTGCACACTATTTCAAATCTTGCCCCTCAAAGATTCCCCCCCCCCCCCCCACCTCCAGAAATTCTTAAAATGGCATCCCTGTTTCTAAGGAAGGGAATTCCTGTATAAATATTTACAGAAACACGATTGATTCACTTGTGGTTGATATACATAAAGAGGGTTTTATGTTAAGAAGTTTGTTTTGCAGCCCAGATTTTTTTTTTTTTTCCCATGACCATTTTTGAATGTCCGAATTTTCGGATAAATGACAAGTTTTTTAAAACTTTCGGAAAGGAATACTTTGAAATTTTGCAACAGAATCATTTCTGAAAAATATGCTGCGCGGGATAAAAATCGCAATTAGAAACAAAAAATGCGTTTTTTTGTTTTTTGCAAAAAATCGTAGTTTAAGACCGATTTTCGTAGTATCGTAGTTTATAGGTCCAAATCGTAGTAACTACGATTTTTTCGTAGCAGTTGGCAGGTATGGATTCACCGTGCATTTTTCAATCACGATTTTTTTCCCCCTCGGCAGCACAATCGTTTGCGTCCGAAGCCGCAATACAATATAAGGAGTTTCTAAGTAATGGTTTGCTTATCTAAGTAGTTCTAAGTACTACTTGGGAATGTTTTCATTTCTAAGGAGTTTCCAAGGAGTCTAAGGAGTCTGTGCGAACCCTGCATAAGCAAGCTTCAAATAATATATAAACAAGTACAATACAGTGTGAAAATGTAAGCTATTTCATGGTGGTGGTGGTGTAGAAAAAGCACACAAAAATGTTGAAAGAAAAGAAATTGCTTGTTAATTAAAAAAATAAAATACATAACACAAAATGTTTTTGCAGAAAACAAAGTTTTTAAGCAACTTGCTTCTTGATTCAATTTTACATATACCTTTTTTTCAAAATTATGAAAATCTTAATTCTTAAAAAGGAGATTGGGGAGGGGGGGGGAGCTAAATGCCAACCTTTTATTACCCCATTTATGACACACTTAACAAAGGCATTATAGAAAACAGTAAAAATTTCTTGATCAACAATAACACCTTTTTCCTGGTGTTCAATATGCAGCTTTATATATATATATATAAAGTGGTGACATTATTTTGTTATGGCTGAAACATGATACTACCAATTTTCTAGAATTTATTACTCAGGAACCCATGGCAGTCCCAGAGTAAAACTTTCAAATTATAGTTATAATAAGTTGAAGAATAACATAATTTTTTTTAGATCATTTTCAAAATTACAAATTTTAAATTTTAAACTTTAAATTTTAAACTTGATGACCTTGAAATTAAATTTTTCTTAAATATAGACATGTAGTATATCACATGTAAGCACAACTCATGTGCTTTCCAAAGACACCAAAATCAAAACTTTACTTTAATTAGGTAAGAAAATGGAGATTATTTCGTAATACAAAAATTGCTAAAATTTGACAAATTTGACAAACTTTAAATTAAAATATTTAAAAAACTAATAGCAATATGGACTAAAAACTCTGGATTTATTCAATTCTCTATTAATGCAACAAAGAAAAAAAAAATTTCATCCAATTCAGAGAGGGTCGGGTTGAAAATGCTCCTTTTTTGTGTTGATTTGACATGGAATGACCCAGAGCATAACCATGCGTTTCCGGTAATTTCTAAAATTATAAAAAGTGCTCTGTGTTGTTTGTCAAAAGTGTAACCTGTGAAAGAGGCTGAAACGTACAAAAAGGAATAAAATCTAAATTAAGAAATTCATTTTGTAATCCAATTGTTAATTGCATATAACATTAGGTGAAAGTTGAAAATTAGATGTGGTATATACAAAGCTTAATTCTGTTCGTTTGTTTTAATAAAATAAAAATTTTGGTTAATTATCTTGAGTTGTTAATTTAAATTATTTGAATGGTATTTTGTCATATCTGTATAAATGTAATTATTTAAGTGGCACATAAAAAATAACGGGTTTAAAGATTTTTTTTTTTCCTTTCTAACAGTTCAGCTCCACTGTATTTATAAATGTTGGGTAGGAAACTCCCCTCATGGGAAAAATTGAATTTCAAACCCTGAATATTAAAACAGATATAGTTTTTGTAAATTATATTTCAATCATTTAAAGTGTTTTAATGATGTGTGAAATATGCTTTTAATTTATTGTTCTGAGATGGCATTATACAAAGAAATAATTCACCATATAACTAAAAACATATCTAGTGCCGGATATCCGAACCGGCAGGCAAAGGAGCTTCGGATATCCGGTATCCGACAAAATCAATATCCGGTGCATCCCTAATTAACTTTATATATAAATATTTTTTTTTTTTTTGTGTTGTCATCAAATTTTGCAATATCATTTTTCTCATATTCTGAATACCACGAAATCTTGGAATAACATTTATATTTCATTATAATAAAGATTCATTGCTTTTTATTTAGTATTAGTGTTTTTGTACTTGTTAATATTGTTTATATATTACATTTTTATCAACTTCATATTTAAATATAAACAGTAATTTTATTTTGGAAGATAATAATTTCTAAGGAAATATTTTTTTTTTCATAGTTTTGGGGAAAAAAATTTTTTTTTGGTGTGTTTTATACTTTTGCTAATTAAAGTTTGTTCCCTTCTCTAAACCATGGCCAATAATCGTGCACTTTTCTGCTCGCTGATCTCAGCGATTCCTTTATTTCATGGCCACCCTAACGAAAATGTGAATGTTTTCTTAAAAAATGTTCAAGATGTATGCCAAATCCAAAATGTTGAGGATGAGAATTGTATCGCACTCCTTAGGCTACATGCAACTTTAATGAGGGAGAAATTTGAGCACAAGCAAAATTTTCAGGACGCTTCTTACCAATATGGCCGCATTGCACCACAGTCAAACTATCAGTTCTGGAATTAGCGGAAGAAATTAGGGTGACTGTCAACAATATGGCACCGGGATCCGAAAATAATAGAGAGTTGGATTTGTTTAAATCGAATTTAATGTTTTCTAAATTCTTGGATGCCTTAAGACCTGACATTAAGGTGGAGGTTTTGAAATTCGGAAAAAAATAAAAAAATGAGGTTATTGTAACAAAAGCGTTAGACATCGAAAAAGCGCTAGAACAAAACAGTTTTGATAAATGAGGAGAAAAAAAAATTAACTCCCCTTCATCATCCGATAGAGTCCATACTCTTTTTCAAAGAAAAAATTATGTATGGCAATAACAATTGAAAAGCATAAAAAATGGTTTAGTAATAATACTGTTATTCATTTAAAGCATAAAATATATTTTATACAAACATAAATCAGATTTTAAAAGTTCTTCTAGTACAGGAGAAAAAGATAGCTTTCATATTTAGTTTGAAAGTAGGGCTGGGCTCACATCAATCTTGGCTTTGGACTCAATCATGGAATATACTGCTCTTATCACTATCTGTTTGACTACAAAGCATTGAATAATAAAATATGTCCAGCCGAATGTTACTCTCTTAAAAAGTAGTGAAATTATTCAATTTTTACTTTGTGAATACAGAACATTAGTATCACAAATTTTGATCAACAGTTTCATGTCAGCACTTGAAACAGTGGAGATTTTGCTTAAGGTTTTTAAAGAGTCGAGGGAAGTGAAAAAGCTTAAAGGAAGCTTCGTTCACTGAACGCTGTAAAAAATGGAAGCTCATCACAATATAAAAGCTGATACAGCACCCTCTGGCAGAGAGAACCATAACTAAAATGGGATGTGTGTGTGTGTGTGGGGGGGGGGGGGGAGAGAAAAACCAAAACGAATGGTCCAAGTTGTGCGAGGATCGGACCCATAGAGCCTGATATATCGAATAAAGAAGATTACATTATGCAGCAGGGAATACAGGAATTGCAGCACCCTTGGCAGAGATAACCAAAATTTAGATGGTGGTGGTGTTGGTGTAAAAGATACCAAGACAAATGGTCAAAGTTGTGTGAGAATCAGACCCATAGAATTCGAGATATTGAGTAAAGAATAAATGTACAATAGAGATCCTTTCGTTCACTTTTTGCACCCACACCAGCATTAAGACAACACTGATACAGCATCGTTTCAAACAGAATTGCTCACTTTTATTTTTGTTCAAATCGTCACTGCAGTTGAATCAATATGGGTAGTATAGTAGTAGCATATTTTCTCTTTGAAATCGTCATAGTGCATCAATATAATTAAACTATACAATTTTGCAACTTGTTAGATCGCCTAGGATAGATCTATCTCGATCAATAAAGTATACATTACAGCACAGTACATTACATGAGATATATAATGACAAGTTAATAACATTTTAATAAAAATTTAACAGACACCATATGCATATCTTTATTGGTGAGACTGAAAGAAAGGATGTTCCACACCTAATTTTTTAGACCCTTAAGCTACATCTAATTATGATTATTAAAATATGAAATTCATTAGAACTAAGATTACTATATTAAATAAATGTGTGTTTCCACTGGGGAGAAAAAAAACAGAGAGGGAGAGAAAAGAAAAATCAGTGGATTTAACGATTTCACTGTACTGGAATACCAAAATATATTAATTTTGTTGTTAAGACCCCGATCACTATACCATGTGTACTTCAGATCCATGAAAACAAACACAAATAAATTACTACAAATTTTATCCCCTTTGCTTATATATATATACAGTAGAAGATCTTTGCAACGAATTCTCCATATAATGCACAACTTCTCAGGCATAAACAATGAATTTTGCAGTTAAGAAGCACCTGAATTCCCACATAGTAAAAAACTGCTACTCACTAGAAAACTAAATTTGATACATTAGTTCAACTTTATCTCCTTATTTCAGAAATTTTTAATGGAATAATTGCAATTATTACAATAAACATTTTTGAAAATGAGTAATATAATGAATGATTTGGTCCAGGCATAGTTGGACCATGTTTATAAAGTAAATTAAACAAAGTGGAATGATCTATATAATACAAAAATTTATAATTTGGATAACTCCTGATGATAAGGAATGCAGTATAAAGATACTCTAAAATATTTTGATATGTTTCAGACATGTTTGGCGATGTTTACAAGGTAAATTTAATAATGTGTGAAATGTGATCCATATAACAGAAAATTCTATATAATGCACAACCTTGTGCTTTTAGATCTTCTACTGTGTGTGTATATATATATATCTAATTATGATGTTATTAATTATGATATCTTTTCATTTTGAATACAACAATTCATTTTGAATTATTATTCCTTATTGGTATCTTATATATTTTTTAAATATATACATTAGCTAAATGTTTTTAGCAATCTTCTAAATATTATACGCATGATCTTTGTGTATTATCTATATGATTTCTACTCTGTAGTTATTGGATACCTATATAAGGAAATTCCATTAATTTTTTCATTCTTATCATCGCAACGATTCATTTAATGATTTTTTCCATCCATTCAGTGTGTTTGGGGACACTGTATTGTTGTAAATTCATTCATACTATCACATTTATTGAAGGTGGTCAGTAATGTTTAATTAATGGTTATATATATATATATATATATATATATATTGTTGGTGGTTGTTGGTAATGTTTATTTAATGGTTATATATACATCCATATATATATATATATACATCCATATATATATATATATATATATATATATATATATATATATTTATTATCTTTTACTTTTGCAATGACACTCATACTGGTCAAGAACTGAATTTCTGTCCCAGGACTGAATTAAATTTTACTCTAATTTCTTGTTCAAAAACTGGATTGTTTGACAAATGGAGCGCTCAACAACTAAGGTTCTACTGCAGTTTAAAAACTATCTAGAACTCAAAATTACTTCTAAAGACATAGGTAAAATTTACTACCCAACCCATGGAAGCATGTAACTTTATAAATTAAACCTGTTCTTTGTTTAAAAAAAAACACCTGTGCATTTTACACAACGTTCAGAATTAAAGAACAAAAGATAATACAAGTGTTCTTATTACTTACCTGAAACATGTCTTTAAATGTTTTGATGTCAGAGAAAAATTCATCAGAAGTATATTTTTTAGGGTCAAATGCATAATAAATCGATAAATCTTCATACAATTTTTCCATTTTTTTAAACATATTTTCTAAAATTTCATGCTGTTCAGCAGCTTCTTTAAGAAAGCTCTAATTTAAAGTTAATGAAATTTCTAATACAAATGAATTGGATGTAAATTGGATTATAACAATAATGATAATCAGGATACAAAAATGTAAAAATTTAAGGAGGATAAAATTTTAAATGAAAACACACTAAACAAAAAGAAACAAACAACATATCCAAATAGAAAAAAAAAAAATAAATTAAACTGCCAGATGTCTTGCCTCTGCTTTCATAGTAGAAGGACGTCTTCTTTGCGCCTGATGAAGAAAGACTCAGATCTTTCGAAAGGCCTAGCGCATTTACAAATTTTTGATGGTGTTTTAAGAAGATTTTTTGTACTTATATTAATTTTTGCTGTTTTTTTTAATTTAAAATTTTAAAAATTTAATTAAAAATTTTTTTAAATAAAAAATTTAAAATTTAATTCAACATAAAATCTTGCACAACATAAAATCTCTGACAAAAAACACACAAATACACACATATGTTTTTAATTTTTAAAAGTAATATAATCTAAATATACTCAAACACAAAAGTAGCAATAACACTGATGATATAAGAATTGAAATATGCAATACATTTTAAATGGTAATCATAACAGGATTCACTTATTACTATTATTATTATTATACTTTTTAGACCTTTAAGTTACTTTCCAGAATCAATAATTTTTCAATAACTATAATAATCAATGGCAAAGCATGGCAAGCAACAATGATTGCTGACAAATGTTAACTTTAAAAATAAACTGGAAATTTTTTGCAAAGTAATTGAACAGTTTTTCCAAGTTTTGAGGAAAAGACTTTATTTTGAGATTTTATCAGACCAAAATATTTTCCTTGATTGTCAGGTTTCTTGAGGCACATGAATCCTGCATAATAGGAATTATGCATATGTATGTGTATGCAACAAAACTTAAAAGAAAAAATGAGAAAAAAACAGATAAAAAAACAACAAAAAAAAAAACAAATAGTTATTATTATTTAAAAAACTTTTTTTTTGTTGTTGAAAAGGATACAGTCATAACCTCTCCAAACCTGTCTTCTTCATTATGTGGACGGAAATTTTTCAAATCTGTTTCCAATTCTTTGACAGATCTCTTCATTTGGCTTAAATTTTTCTGAATTTGTTCAGATGACACTAGAAGAAGAAAAAAGAAAGTATAAAAATTATTAATTATGGATAAGTGCAAATTTATTTATGTATGATACAATACAATTATATTTAAGAATGATGATTTCACATAAAATTTTCTAAAACATTCATTCATTTTTTCAAATTACAATGCCAATGTTTTAGATTGTGATAGAACATTCTCATGATGTTTTTGAAAGAATATGTTATATAAATGGTAACAACAAATCTATATAGATGTTATAAAGCAAAAACATGCAAGTAAATAACACTGACATCATATTGATGGTGACAATAATCTAAGCAATAAATTTTGCTTGAATAGGAAATTTATTAACTTATGATGATTTTTAAATATGAAAAAAAAAAAAAAAACATACATCCAAGAGCAATTGTCTGAAAACTTTATATCATTTTATAATTTTTTCATGGTTTTTAAAGTAATTTTTCTTAAATCTATCTCTATCGCATGCAACTCAACTACAGAAAATTAGCCCATTTGCACTTAAAATGGTATAAATAGCTCAGAATTTGTTTTTGGCTAATATTTCATAATGAAATCAATACTTCACCAATAAATAAATAAATAAAATAGAAATAAACACAATTTTAAAAGGCAAATAATCAAACTACATGCTTAAACACTGAAATAATTGGAATAAAAAGACTGCTGTAAGTAGCGAAATCTTTAGCAATTTCTTCAGTATTAACAACTGGCATGCGATTTATACAAAAATATTTCTTTTACTAAATTTCGAAATTTTATTTTAATACATAATTGACATTTTTCGTACAAAAGTGCCTTTTTGTGTTGTTAGTGGACATCTAACAATATATATAATGTAAAAATCTATTAAAGTTTTGAAGGAAAATAAAATGTTCTGTAACACGGGAAGCCCAGGTTGTATCCTCTGGTTATAATAAAGCATAAACATGCCCATGAGTAATACTGAGCTGTAAAGCAGTACCTGATATCACAACATGTGCTACTCATTTTAATTTGACTGCATTTTTCTTTGCTTCTAAATATTGTATAATTTCACTGTTTAATATATTGAAAAGAATAAAACAAGGAAGGATTCAATTTTATGAAGAGATAAAAAATATGGACATTGGTCCAAAGAAATTGTCAGTTACAGCAATAATAAACTAGTCGGTTATATCAATCCTAAAACTTTCTTCTATCTCATACATGTTAATACTTGAAAATTCGCTATCCCACCGCCAAAATTAAACGGCAATCTATACCCATCATGACGATTCTAAAGATATGAAATTCCGTGCATTAGTTCCTGAGATATGGCTATCTCTGAAATCATGTAAATCCAGCAAAAGTCAGCCTAGCAGCGCCACGTATTGGGTGCTTTACACCAAAACCACCAAGCAACCACTTATGTAAAAGTCTAACTGAATCTGAAGTTTGGGGAAAATCCGTTCATTAGTTTTTAAGATAGAGTTATTGCGAAAATCATGAAAATTCCAGAATAGCAGCGCCACCTATTGTACCATTAACACCAAAACCTAATCAGCAACAACTTGTGTTAACATCTAACTAAATCTGAAGTTAGATGAAAATTCGTGCATTAGTTTTTGAGATAGAGCTATTACGAGAATCATGCAAAATGCAGCACAGCAATGCCACCTGTTGAACGATTTACACCAACACGTAATCAGCATCAAGTCATATCAAGGACTAACTGAATCTGAAGTTTCATGAAAATCCATGCATTTGTTCTTGAGAAAGAACCATTTCGAAAATCGTAAAAAATGCAGCATAGCAGTGCCACCTGTTGAGCGATTTACACCAACACATAATCAACATCAAGGCATATCAAGGGCTAACTTAATCTGAAGTTTCATGAAAATCCGTGCATTAGTTCCTGAGATAGAGACATTGCGGAAATCATAAAAAATGCAGCATAGCAGCGCCACCTGTTGAGCGATTTGCATCAAAAACTAATCAGCATCAATTTGAATCAGGGACTAACTGGATATAAATTTTTATTAAATTCCGTGCATTAGTTCTTGAGATAGAGCACCCACAAAATTTGTATCACACACAGACAGACAGACAGATTCACAGACAGACATTTTGTAAAAACATGTTTTTCGGGTTCTCTGACCCCTAAAACGTGTAAATCCGTCGAAAACCGGAATTCGAAAATTTTCATGAATCCAATACTTTCTTCTTGTAAAGATAGAAGAAAGTAAAAATATGGATGTTTGTCCAAAGAAGTTGTCAGTAACAGCAATCTATGTTGCTGTTAATAGAGTTCTTCATTTGAAAAATATCCTTAATGGAATGTCTTTCGCAAAAAATAGGCTTGACCAAATTAGAAGAATGGAGACGCTTAGGTAAGTATTGAACTTCACAAGTTATGACTAAGCACATGAGACAGAAAATTCAACTGGCGTTAATGCAGACTTAGTTTTACACTACTAAAAAGTAAACGATAAATAAAATAAAAATTGTCCATTTATTTTATGTGACTCGATGCTCCAACATTTCATCCTCATAGATATGGGGACGCATTTAGCGTCAGAAGCAATATCTATTTCTTAAGTGCCAGCTAATAACAGAACCAATTGAGATCACACACCACGAACAGCCCATGCTCCAATCAGACACTGCTGCATGGCAGTTAGCTTATGAGCTATGTCATGTAAGGTTTGAAGGGATACCGAGTATACTTTTCCCACCAGAATGAGAGTGTGGAAGGTAATAATTTAAATTTAATTTAATAAATTTAAAAAAACCGACTGCGTAAAAAGCAAACTAATTAATTATTTCTCATCAATGTGAAACTATTTTTTATATTGCTTACCTATATTTTTTTTTATTTACTTGAAGACTTTTAAGTTGTGTTTAGTTTTTAGTTCCTATCTATAAACACTGTTTCGATGAGGCGTATAAATGTCTATGAAGGTTAGAGTTGCAGTAAAGCTAGAGATCCTACCTACACAACTTCCAGGTAATGTAATATTTAACGGAGATTCTGACTGTAAAATAGTCAATGAAACATCGTCTTTATTTTGAAAGACCTATCCAATAATATGCTACTCAATAGGGTGTGTATTTTTTTTTTTTCCGTCTCTACTGCCATTTTGTATTTTACAGCCACCATTTTGAATTTATAAAAACAAAACTTAGCATATAACCATTGGACGGTTAAGACGAATCGATAGAGACCTCATTCATTAAAATCCATCCAACCGTTGGGATGTTTCGCGGGTATAAAGAAATCCATGCGTGAAACACATAACCCTTCTTGGCAGCCGGGTAAAAAGTAAGCCGTAACAGGATGACGGTAGAATCCAAATATTTTTATGATCCATGGGATTATAAGCATAGCTATGATTGTGACGTAGTAAATATCTGTAATTATTTCTATAAATATTCTGCAATGTATATAATTAGTTGTTATTTTTTTTTCAATATAATAAGTTTAAATAATCAGATGGTGTTGCTTAATTTTGTTGTGATGTATTGAAGGCGATTCTACATAGATGCAAGAAATAAAATCTTCCATGTGAAAAACTTTAATTAATACTCTTTGATTAAAAAAAATATAGTGATATTAAACACAAACTGTTTATTTTCTATTTGAAATTTCGTGCAAGAACACTGATGCAATTCAAAAACTACAATCAAAACTACTTCAAATGTCAAACTCAAATCTGTGAAACTAAAGTTTAAGAAGCATAGCACATTTTGAATTTAAATAAGCACATTCATTTTTTATACCAGTTTGTTTTCTACTTTTGAAACTTATTATTATAATTTGATTTAGGAGCAATAAATATAGTTTTTATCTGATGAACAAATGAAATAATTGTAAATGAATAAATTTTCAAATATAAAGGAGTTTAAAAACATAATTTAGAAAATAAACAATTAAAACAAATAAATAAGCAAATGCAATACAAAAAATTAGAGAATTAAAATAGCTTGCACTAAGCATAACAATAAAATTAACAATAACCTCTTGCAGCTCTATCAATATGCATTAATTCTTCGGCAAAATTCAACGCATCTGGGTGTTTCTTCTCTATTACATCAACTATATAATGTAGCAGAGTTGTTTTGTGATCAACAGACTTTGTAGAATTGAGCTGAAACAGAGTGAAATGCTTTTTAACAATTGCATTATTAAATGAGAAAAACAGAAAAAAAAAAATCATCAGTGAAATTAACTGAAGATTTACAACATGAAATAAATACTTAAAAATAAAGAAAATAATTGCGGTATTTTTCGTTGTATAAGATGCACCCCAAAATTTAACACATTTTTTAGGAAAAAATATGAAAATAAAAGAACAATCCGAATATATATATTATGTTAGTCAGTGTAACAAATTACACTTCTTTTAATTTTTAAATAAATAAAGTATTAACAAAAGTATAATATACATCATACAAAAGTGTGAGATATTAAAGGGAGTACAAAAAAAAAAAAAATAAATAAATAAATAAAAAATAAATAAATAAAATTCTTACTCTAATTACATAAGACAAAACTCGATTTTTCAGCCATATTTTAAGGGTAAAAAAGTGCATCATACACAGGCAAATACAGTAACTTTTGAAGTTTTACAGAAAAGCTTAGCTATATAACTAAGAATAACATTTCTTAAAATAAAAAATTAATTAATGAAAGCAACTGAGATGTATATCCAAGTTAGGTAGTAAAATCTTGGCAAACATATTGCGCAAACGCAAGAAAAGAGATAACGCAAAAATATCACATTTTATGGGAGAGGGGTGAAATAAGATAGGCATTTTTTTACTGTAATATAATATTATAGCAAGCAACTGTAAAAGTGTAAATAAAACCATTAAGAATCAAGAGACAGGGAAGACTTAGTATATTTATCCTCACACACAATTTATCCCCTTTCTGTGGTGTCAAAGCATAATCTAGTGGTTTTCTAGAAAACTAAACTTATAATACTTTTCCTGAGTAAAATGTACTTAAGTTGGGCTTAATAGTGTAATAATGTGCAAAACAAATTTTTTGGAGTTGTGTCACTTTTCTTGTGGATAAGCAATATGCAGTCCTATACCCGGTAGCAGAAAGTGCGTGACGCGCGACGTGCGTCGCAGATTTATTTTGGACCTTGCAGATAAATTTGCCAACTTGAAGAAGAAAAAAGTATTTCCTTAAAAAAAAAAGAGAGAAAATTCTGACAAAAAATATCGCGAATTCGACAAATGGTCGCCGAAATATATCAATTTCGACAATCATTCGCATAAAAAATCGGTAATTTATAGCCAAAGGGTCGCTATAAAAACGCGAATTTCGTCAAAAGAGCCCGGAAAAAAACATGCATTTCGTTCCAGGGTTGTGAAAAAAATGCAAATTTCTGTCACAGGATCGCGGAAAAAACACGAATTTCGTCAAAGGATCGCGGAAAAAACGCGAATTTAGTCAAACGATTGTGGGCAAAACGCAAATTTATGTCAAAGGATCGCGAAAAAACGGAAATTTATGTCAAAGGATCGCGAAAAAACGCAAATTTATGTCAAATTATTGCAGAAAGAACGCGCTATTTCGTCAAAAGATCTCGAAAAACGTAAATTTCTGCCAAAGGATAGCTGTACAAACTTGAATTTTATCCAAAAATCCTGAAAAAAAAAAACATGAATTTCGTTCCAGGGGCGCGAGAAAAACACAAATTTCTGTCACAAAAATGCGGAAGAAACTTGAATTTCATCAAAGGATCGAGGAAAAAACACGAATTTAGTCAGACAATCGCGGAAAAACGCAAATTTCTGTAAAATGATCGCTGAAAAACGCAAATTTCTGTCAAAGGATCGCGAAAAACGCAGATTACTGTCAAAGGGTCACGAAAAAAAGAAAATTTATTTTAAAAGATCGGAATTAAATTTGCGGAATTTCGCCAAAAGATCACGAAAAACGCAAATTTCTGCCAAAGGATTGCTGTAAAAACGCGAATTTCGTCACAAGATTCCGGGAAAAAGGTGAATTTCGTCCCAAGGGCGCCAAAAAAACGCAAATTTCTGTAAAACGATCGCGGAAAAACGCAAATTTCTGTCAAAGGATCGCGAAAAACGCAGATTACTGTCAAAGGGTCACGAAAAAAAGAAAATTTATTTTAAAAGATCGGAATTAAATTTGCGGAATTTCGTCAAAAGATCGCGAAAAACGCAAATTTCTGCCAAAGGATTGCTGTAAAAACGCGAATTTCGTCTAAAGATCACGGGAAAAGGGGAATTTCGTACCAGGGCCGCCGAAAAAACGCAAATTTCTGTAAAAAGATCGCGGAAAAACGCAAATTTCTGTCAAAGGATCGCGAAAAACGCAGATTACTGTCAAAGGGTCACGAAAAAAAGAAAATTTATTTTAAAAGATCGGAATTAAATTTGCGGAATTTCGTCAAAAGATCGCGAAAAACGCAAATTTCTGCCAAAGGATTGCTAAAAAAACGCGAATTTCGTCTAAAGATCACGGGAAAAGGGGAATTTCGTCCCAAGGGCGCCAAAAAAACGCAAATTTCTGTCACAGAATCGCGGAAAAAACACGAAGTTCGTCAAAGAATCGAGGAAAAAAAGCAAATTTCGTAAAGGATTGCGAAAAAAAGCTCATTTTTGCCAAAGGATCGCGAAAAAACGGAAAATTTCATCAAAAGATCGTGAAAAAACAGCAGATTTCGTCAAAAAATCGCGAAAAAAACGGCAAATTTCGTCAAAAAATCGCGAAAAAAAAACCACATAATTAGTGCCGGCAGTGGATTTTCGCTCCTCCCCCCCCCCCCTCTGTTGTAACCTTTCGGAAAATTTGCTGTGAATTTCAGAATTTTTTTTTTACTCAGAATCACCCCTTGTATTAATCAGTAAGAACGCTGTTTATTTTAACACTCATAATGTTTGTACATAAGAAAATGTAACATGCTACTCCCGCAGACAATTTTCATCCCACTAAATTGCTGTCGCAGACACAACCATAACTTTCTGCTACTGGGGTCCTATAGAAGCAGGACACGTTCATATTATTACATTGCTTTTAAATTAACATTCTGAAATATATTTCCTGTTTAAGATTCATATTGGTTCTTAAAAACTGCTTGTTTTTCTAAAATATGGTGTTACATAATAATGTCAACAGTTAACATTACAGAGTTGCCTGATCGTGTTCAAGAGAAATCCTAACTACAGAAATGATGAATAATAATTAGTACACATGGTATAAATTTTTTTTGATGAATTATTGAAAGAAATTTCTGAAATATGGCCTATAAGGTAGGTAGAGCGTGATATTATAAAGATCATTAAAAATATTATGAAATAGCATAAGAAATGCTTATGAAATACTGAAAAAATAGCCTTATAAGCACAGTATTACATTACTCAATTTTATTTCTCTATTACATTTTTGCTCTACATTTGCACTTCACAAGCTTGACAATGATCTTGGCAAAATCGTAACTGCAACCTAGTGATGGGCGATTCTGGAAAATTCAGGAATCGATTCAAATCAACATCGTATAAAACTGAATCGATCACAATAAGAATCGATTCCCAAATTCTAGAATCGATACTTGAATCGATATTTCGATAGTCACAGATTCGCACAGATAAGCTCAAAAATATTAATTTCAAAACTTAGCGAATCGGCAGAGCCGTAGCGACCACCTCCCATACCTCACATTTAGAGGGTAGACAAAGTCAGGGGCCCAGTCGTAAGCTATTACAGACCTTTGAGTCAAATAATAAAGTTTTTAACTTTTAAATTATTAGTTTTAAGATGTAATTTTACTAATATTGTAATTTAGATTTTATTTAAATTCATTTTTTAAGAAAGGTCTCGGTTAAATACAAGTTGGAAATTGCGCGTCAAACGTGGCGCGCTCGTACTATAACAGTGCACTTCATAAGTGCATATCAATTTCATTCTGTTCGAAAGTCTGTAACATCCTTAAAATGCACTTGAAATAATTTTTTCCATTGCCTGTAATGTAACGGAAACTTTTGACTGTCCCTGTAATTAAATCATTGTGATTTTCTTCCAGCCTGAATTAAAATTTAAATTTTCAGGGACATAATTCACGTTGCCATAAGAACCGATTTAGTATTCTTACAATTTGAGTTTAATAATGTAACTAGCAAAGTTTATTAAAGTTCTTTTATTTAAAAAAAAAAAAAAAATCATCGCTGCAAGACGTGAAAATTTAGTTTTCTCAGAAGAAATAAAAATCAATTAATTTTACTGTCTTAGAAGGATAGTGGACGCACATGTATATTGCTTGGAAATCTTTAACATTATAGCTAGTAACTAGCGGGTTCCGCCTAATATGAAATCTCGAAGCGAACGAACCGCGAACCGGGTTCCCGCTGCCTACAGCATCGTATAGGTGTACCCCCCCCCCCCCCCACTTTGCCCACCGGGTAAGAAAAACGCGCTCACCTCCCCCCCCCCCCCACCACCACCAATTTTTGACATTCATCATTTAAAATTTTTTTATTATGTGTTAGAAACTATCTTAAAATTTCAAACAAATCGCCCTGTTATATTTTCTAATTTTGTTCTGCCCCTCCCCTCTATCCCCCACCCCCTCCGAAATGTGACGCGCCATTCTTTTTTATAATTTTTTATCATGTATTATAAACAATCTTAAAGCTTAAAACAGATCGCATTGTTAAATTTCCTAATTTTAACAAAATCGCGTTATGTTGGTTCCAGATTCCACCACCAGGGTGCGCACTCTATTCCTAACAAAACTGTGAACGAAACTCCGTTAAACAACCTATCAGTAGATATATTACTCAAGAGTGTGGCAATCTTGATCAAAAATTTAAGCTATTTGCCGAAATTACTATTCGGAAATAGTGGTAACTAAACTTTTGACTTTTTTATATTTAATAAGTAGCATTTATCTCAGGACTCCGTCAAAAAACCCCACCTAAAACGGTAAGGAACGCTAAGGTTTAAAAAAAATTCTAGCGGCCTTCCCCCCCCCCCCCCTCCTCCCGAAATTTTCGCACCATTCTTTTTTAAACTTTTTCTTATGTGTTATAAACTATCTTTAAAGTTTCGAACAGATCGCCTTGTTAGATTTTCTACTTTAAATGAAATCGCGGTCTGTTAGTTCTATATTCCACCACCAGGGAGTGCAGTCTATTAAAAACAAAAGTGTATCTAAACGAAACTCCTTTATACAACCTATCCGAAGATACATTAGTCTAGGGGGTGGTAGTCTTAAACAAGAATTCAAGATATTTGTGAAATTACTATTCGAAAATAGTGGTATGAACACTTATAAAATTTTTGATATTGAAAAAGTAGTAATTATCTCAGCCCGCCGTCAAAGAACCGCACGCTAAACGGTAGAAAGCGTTAATGCTGCTATAAAAAATCACGTGACTGCCTTTAAAAAAAAGCATTTAATAGAAATAAACCAATTAGTGAAATAATAATTAATATCTCAGCTTGTAATTAAGATAATATTTTTTCAAATTTCTGAAAGGAGAATTTTTTTTTTTTTTTTTTTTTTTTTTTCATCGCCCTGTCCAAGTTTCGAATTTTTACGCCCCTTACATTCTAAGATGTGGTCCCCTTTTAAAACAGTACAAAATTCTTGGGAATCACTTTGTTTAAATTGTTAAATATATTATTTGAAAAAAAAGGTTTTAAAGCATTTTAGCACGTATTTTCATACCTACACCCTTGAAAAAAATTAATAACATACAGGGGATCCTTTAGTTTCGGAAAGCTCCGAAATTTCATAAAATTCAAAGTATCATAAATCAGTAAGTTTGGTTGTAAACGACTGAATTTTTTTATAATACAACTTACACAAACACTTTGACAAACTTAAGGGTGAAAATACGGCTTAACTAACGAGAACCTTGAGTCACGTGGCTTTAAACCAAGAATGATAAGTTTAAAATGGAAAAGAGATGAAATTTGTTATTACCATTCATAAATAGTGCTCACCAAGAGCTGCAGATATAATATCAGTGTTTAGTTGGTAAACAAATGATTCGGGAAGAATGTCAAAAAAGGTCCCATTGAAATTGGACCATAATTAAGAAAATTCGGATCGGGGGGGGTGGGGGGGGGGTATAGGTGACGAACTGAAAAAGTACAGCTTAATAAACTAGTAACCCAAATAACTTGGCTCCTAAACTAAAAATATTACAATTTAACCTAGAAAGAAAAAGGCTCTTATGCGAAATTTGACAGCAGTTCTGCCTTTAAAACAGTAAATCCGAAAGAAAAAATATATATTCCTTTGAAATTACTGTCAAAAATATCAATACAAAAGTTGGAGCACGATTGACCCTTACCAAAAAGAAGGAAGGCTAGAAACAGAAAATAAAAGATCACATTAAAAGCTTTCTAACGATATGTTATACGATATGGTTTGGAAGAAACAAAAAATATCCCCCCCCCCCCCCCGAGGGAGCAGGTAAGCCCCAAACGGTCGGAGGGGCGACCTCAAAAGTATCTTTGGTCAAGGTTTCAAAATGTGGCTTTATAATAAAATAGAACAAGAATTGGACATTTTAAAAATTGCATGCAAATTTTGAACGGCCCTGTAAATTAAGATTAGCGAGGAAAAGGGGAGAGGGGGGTGGAGAGATTAGAAGAGACGAACTTGAAAAATACAATATAATAAACTAGTAACCTGAATAACTAGGCTTCTAAACAAAAGTATAACGATTTAACCTAGTGTTGAATTCAGGGGGTAGCCCGGGAGGACATCCCTCCCGGGACATTGAAATGTCCCTCCCGTAAGTTTTGAGATTTTATGCTTTTTAATGGACAAATGTGCTCCCCCCCCCCCCATTACGGAACTCTGAAATACCCCCCCCCCCCCAATCCCGACCGGAGTCGCATAAATCCCTCCCTGAGAAAAATACCTGCATTCAACACTGATTTAACCTAGAAAGTAAAAAAAGGCTCTTATACAAAATTTTACAGCAATTCTGGCACTAAAACAGCAAAATTGGAAGAATTGATTCAACCCGAATCGTGGATCGACCGCGATGCGATTTGAATTGAAGTAAATCAAAGCATAACGATTCGACATTGCATCTAAAGAATTGAAAGTGAATCAAAATATAACGATTCGACATTGCATCTAAAGAATTGAAGTAAATCAAAAAAGTAACGATTCTGAAGATCGCATCTGAAGATCGACATCGGCATCGAATCTGAACTGAATCGATTCACCGTTTCTGATCCAAGGGCAGAATCGATGCGTTCATCTTTTCTTGCTTTCTTTTGTTTTTAGAAAAATAAAGTGTTGTTTTCGTGAAAATTTTCGACTTCCGGTTTCTAAGGATTTATAGTGTTAGAACTTCTTTTCTGGAATACGATTTGACTATTTTTATAAATTTTTTGTCTGTCAGTCTGTCTATTTGTTTGTCTCTGACAAAAAAATTGTGAGCGGTCTATTTCAAGAACTAATGCATGGAATCTGTTGAAACTTTAGATTCAGTTAGACCTACATATAAATTGGTGCTGATTACTTTTTGGTGAAAATCGCTCAACAGGTGGCGCTGCTATGCTGCATTTTTCATGATTTCCGCAAGATTGCTATCGCAAGAACGAATGCACGAATATTCCCCAAACTTCAGATTCAGTTTGACGTTGACATAAGTTGTTGAGGATTAGGTTTTGATGTAAATCTACCGGCAGGTGGCGCTGCTATGCTGCATTTTTCCCGAGTTTCGCAATAGCTCTATCTCAAGAACTAATACACGGATTTTCATAAAACCACATTCAGTTAGACGTTGGCATAAATTGCTGCTTATTAGGTTTCGGTATAAATCGCCCAACAGGGGGCGTTGCTATGCTGATTTTATCAGCAGAGTTGAATTCAGACATTTTTCTCCGGGAGGGACAGTTCAGAGGGGGAGGTGATTGGACTTTTGTACATTTTAATGTACAAAAAGCATAAAATCTCAAACTTTCTGGGGGGCATTTGAATGTTGCGGGGGGGGGGGGGGAATGCTACCCTTCCGGACCATCCCCTGAATTCAACACGTTTTTCAGGATTTAAATAATGTCAGGGATAATATCTCAAGAACTAATGAACGAAATTTCATCAATTTTTAATGTACAAAAACGTATTGAACTCAGGGGGTGGCCCGGGAGGGGGTGACATTCTCCTCCCCCCGAAACACTCAAATGCCCCCCAGAAAGTTTGAGATTTTATGCTTTGTTGCGGGGGGGAGGAATGTCATCCCCCCGGGCCACCCTCTGAATTCAACACGTTTTTCAGGATTTAAACAATTTTAGGGATAATATCTCAAGAACTAATGAACGAAATTTCATCAAACATAATATTCTGTTAGACAATGCCATAAGTTATCCATGATTAGGTTTTTGTGTAAATGATATAACAAATTGTGCTGCCATGCTGCTTTTATCAACAGTGTTGAATTCAGACATTTTTCTCCGGGGGGGGGGGGGGGGGGGGGGGGGGATTTCTATGGTTCTGGAGAGGAACATTCTAGAGTTACGAGGGGGGAAGGATTGGACTTTCGTCCATTAAGCATAAAATCTCAAATCTCCCTAGGGGACATTTCAATGTTCCGGGGGAGGGGGGGCGGGGTCCACCCGTACCGCCCCTGAATTCAACACTGTTTTTCAGGGTTTACACAATGTTTGCGATAACATCTCAAGAAGTAATGAACGGAATTTCATCAAACTTAATATTCTGTTAGTCATTGACGTAAGTTGTTTTTTCTGAGTCTTTCGTGTTAATCATGTAATAGGCTGCGTTGCTATACTGCTTTTTTCACGATATTCATGATAGCCATATCTCAAAACTAATGCACGGAATTTAATCAAACTTCATATTCTGTTACACTGTCGTATAAACAGATCCTTATTAGGCTTGGGTGTATACTACCCAGCAGGTGTCGCTTTTATGCCCTTTGAACTGGGATTTTCCGTTGCGGACATCTACGAGGGTGTGGGCCGAAATTCAATGATTTGTTAGGAAAATGGGATTCTTATATATATTTTTTAAATACACATATTTCAACGAACCTATACTTTTGGATCCTCATGATGGGTATAGGTTATTTAAATTTGACACTGTGATAGTGAATTTTGAAGTTTTAACATTTATGAGACAGAAGAAAGTTTTGGGATCGGACATGCAACTACTTGACTTTAAATTTTTGAAGGAAAATGAAAATGATATGACCTTTAGAGACATCGATTAAAAAATTTATAGTATCGATTAAATCGAGTTGGCCATAGTATCGATTAAATCGATTAAAAAAATCGAAATCGCCCATCACTACTGCAACCTTGGCATAATCATAATTCTGAGGGCTGCTATAGTAAGGAAACAACGATTTTTTTTTTTTTTTTTTTTTTTTTTTTAACATAGATTTGCTATTATTAAACCTATATTAAATCAAACAAAACTTCAAAACTTAATAGGAAAAATAAATGCATTTCCAATTTATAACTGAACATTGATTCTCAAAAATAAATTTTAGTATAACATAAAATGTGGTGTTTTAAACAACAAATAATTTTTAAGAAAAAAAAAACCCAAAACAAATTCAAGTCATTGCTCCTTACTGCTGTTGTTATATACTTATTGTACACCAGTTTATGCAAATTAGCAAACATGGTTTGGCCCAATAGAGGGATTTTTGTGGTAATCCTTTAGTTTTTCACGTTCTTTTTTAATCCCGTTATTGCTCATATTGCTTATTTTGACAAATACCTGACCTTATATTAAAGTTTATGGTGTGCTTGAATCTAGGACTGATTATAGAAGATTAATTAACTTCTTTTTACTGTCACCAAAACTGAAATCCAATGTGAACACCAAACTGGACTGACACCAAAAGTGACTCTGGTTAATCTTTCACATTTGAACCAATTAGCCTATTTTAGCTCATATGATTTGCAAAAAGAGTGTTTCCAATATTGATTACAATTCCAACCTTACATTTAATCTGATTAAGATTTATTAATTCCCTATACCATTGTTATGTCGTTGTTCTCATTTCTTTATATTGTTTAGGAGGTTTAATAATATTAAAGGTCTCTTTCCAGTACGTCTGAAAATATTCTGACGATCCATCCATTTTGAAATTTGATTGTGCAACATGGTAGCAATCTGGTTTGTGTTTATGTATGTACCATTGTTCTCATTCACCAAAGTTCAAAATGCTGATTTATGTAGTAGCTCTATACTAATTTTCAAGATTATCTACAATGCACACTTCAAGATTTAGCAATGAGATATATATCTGTCAAGCTTGTCAACAAAATAACAAAGCATATAAAATACTAGAAGATAAAAGACTGCAAGATTTCGAGAGCACTAAAACTTTTCATTGTTTGGTTAGAATCTAAGTTTTTCCATCTTTTAAAGTTTGTCTACTTTGAGTTGCAACAGGAGAGGCAGTTTAGTTTTGGAGCTTTTTTTTTTTTTTTGGTGAAATGGTTAATTACAATATTTTTGTTTTATTCATATTCTGATAGTGTCATGTGTAATTTGTATAGTAAACTTATTTGTTTGATATATGACATACATAAAAAAAAATATATATATGTAACGAATCCAGGCGCTACTCCAGTTATGGATCTTCTGTCGTGGCGTCGGTCAAGGCCCGACCGCTGGGGGCAGGGGCACGAACCGCGGACGCGTGCGTGCCGATTTCTGAGCGAATCCTCGGAACTTCTATCATAGTTAAAGGGTCGCAGTCCGTGAGTGGTATCCGGGAAATCGAAGTCATATTAAGATAGTAATTGCTCCAATAAAGACACAGTTTTTCAGGGGACCTGATTTATTGTTCCTTTGTTACATCCTTTTGAGAAATCAGGCCCTTTTGGCTTGAGAGCTGCTACTTTACTTTATGGACATCGGGCTTGGGGAATTTAGGTGTACCGCTAAGCGATACTTAGAGAGCCGAGTGTCATGGAGTTAGTGCATTCTTTTGGTGGTAAAAAACTCTGTCCGGGGACCTGTGCATCGGTATAAATATGCTGTATTTCGCATTATTCCAGCTAGGGGCCGTTGAAGTCAAAGGAGGCGTCTTTAAACTATAATTGGTCGTTAGCTGAATGATTGACTGCCCGGGATAAAGCCTGTGGTTTTGAGTTGGCCGATTGAATGCAGCAAGACTTACAAATTGCACTTATTCAGCAAAAGTATTCTTATGAGATGTGCCAAAACGATCTTTGAAAGTTATAAGCTGCAATGCTGAAAAACCAACTTACCAGGGGCAAAGGCGTTCAATCAACTGAAACACAATTACAAAAGCATTTTAAAAGTTTTAATTTTAATTTCTAAATTTAAATTTTAAAAAGGGACAAAAAAAGGGGATTTTAAAAAGGGGCTTAGCTTTTATCATTTCATATATATAGCACTTTTTCTTTTGAACATTCATATTCAATATGGGCTTGGAGTCATCCATTAATAAGATGTTAAAAAATCGTGATTTTCTTTTAAAAAAATAAAAAGAATTGAATTTTTATGATTTTTTTCCCCTGATGAATCATGATTTTCTTTTAAAAAAATAAAAAGAATAGAATTTTTAAAAATTTAAATCAGATTTTTTTTATTTAAATTGAATTTTTATGATTTTTTTTTCCCCTGCATTAAAATATGGACTAGCTACCAATACTTTTAGATTTCTAAAAGAATTAAACCTCTAATGGCTAACATAATCTATGTTTTTAAGCTTTAATTATAACTATTAGTTAGTGTAATTAGAGTAATTATAAAAACCACATTCATTTTCATTAGTTAGTAGTATACCATAATGTTACATACATTAATAATTTGTATTTATCTAAAACTATATTAAATACTATTGATATTTACAGTTATTAAAATTATTAATCACTGCACTTAATATCAAATTTTTAATTCTTGAAATTAATCATTATTTAACAATTAACTCTCAAATTAGGAAAAAAATTATGCTTTAATTCCTAAAATGATAATTTAGAATTCATTCTAGAAAAAAAGGGGTGCTAATTCCAAAAAAGGCAGTAGTTCAGTAAAAAGAGAGCATTACTTCATGAGTAATAATGTACTTAGTAATGATATAAGAAAAAAGTATATAATTTATTAATATAATAAATAAAGTGACATTAATTAAAGGTTTTATGAATTACAAATTGAAAAATACATTTAAATAATGACATGATTTAACAATATCTTGTTTTTTCTAAAAAAATAAAGTTCTATAATTTTTGCAAGGTCTTAGGCACACCGATTTAGAAATACTGTGGTATGGGGAAATTTTTTACAAGAAATCTATGATTACAACTGAAGGTGAATTTCATTAATTTTTTTTTTAAACAAGGTGTATTGCATCAATTTTACTAAAGAGCAGAGTGCCGTAACCTTAAAAAATGGCCTAGAAAGAACAGTAAGTAATTTCAGAATTAATAAAAACTGCAAATAAGTATAATTTCATAAGTTAGTAATACAAATAACAAAACAAGCAAATATGATTTGCATCTCATTTTACATTTGCACTAAGGAATATTACAATTAATTACCTAAATCTAAACTTACACACATGTATATGAATGTTAACTAAAAAAAATTATGAAAATTAGTTACACATACAGAGTAAATATAAGAATAACCAATTATATCCAATTAAAAATCCTCAAAATATTAAACAGCAGCATTGTTACAACTCAGTGGGGAATTTTAACATTCAGTGCTTTCAAAAAACTGCCTTTTCAATCTAATTTTTTCATTTGGTGTGCATGAGTTCAAAAGTAAAAAAATAAAAAACATTTATTCAACGTTTACTGAAGAAGCTCTTTCTGAGCTTAATGTTTTAATACCAATTCTTTTTCTCTTATACATTCTTTTATAATAGTTTTTGAGCAGCTGGTGCCATTCTTTCATTCTTTTTTAGCTCCAATTTGCTATAAATTTATTATTGCAAAAGTACAATCAGAAAATAACATACTGGCTATGTATTCTTTTACTCACAGAAATTTATTATACTTGCTATGCTTATCCTTCTATATATAAAAAAAAGTTTTGATTTGGAAATGGACCAATGAAAATCTGCGTAGATCATCCGGGTATACTCCTACTAGATCGGCATCCATATTTTTTATGACCGGGGGACTTTCTTCGTTAATATTAAGAAAACTGTTTCATACAAAAATATGAAAATCGGTGGTATTATAGAGAGATGTTTGATAAACACGCTGATGCAGACAGTTTTTAAATTGAATAATTACTTTAAAAGATATTTAATGTTAAAGATGGTCAAAATCGTTCCATCAAAAAAGTTTTATAGGAGAAAAACTATACATAGGAACTTAAACATTTTTAGATCATTTTATACACTGGAAGTTCCAGATGTGCAGACTGCAATTATCTTTTTAATTTGACTCATTTTTTGAGGATTTATTTCCATTTTAAATTCAAATTTTCAGCATTTCGAGAGATAATTTTACACATTTTAGAAAAGGGCAATTATTTTAAACAGTTGCCAATTTTAAAAACAGCGCAAAGAATAATATTTCCTTCAAATAAAAAATTTACTTACACGTGGATATTATAAACAGAAAAAAACTTTCAAATTAGAATTAAGTGATTACATGTTAAAAATCAGGAAAATATTGAAAATTACATAAAAAAAAAACTACAGTTACATGTGAATTTTAAAAGGGAAAGAAAATTTTTAAATACTAAATTCATTATTATGCGTTAAAAGTCACAAATGAAGGAAATTACGTCATATTTAAAAAGGCCAAATAAATAAAAGATGGCAAAACACTTTAAATTAAAAAATATATTTGCACGAGACGTTTATTTCATATTTTGAGATAATCTTTTCAACTATTATCGTGAATTCTAAGACAGCGCAAATAATATTTCCTTTCTAACAACAAAAGAATTTTCATGTGAATATTAAAAAGAGAAAGGAAACTTTGGTGAAAATTACGTCAGATTTAAAACAATACATTTAAAAGAACTTTCTCATAGCGGTGTTAAAAATTACCGAGAGACAAAGACTCTGTGTACTTAATTCATTTTGCATTAGCTTACTTTCAAATTTTTAACTAATTTTTAACACTTTCCAACAAAGTTGAAAAGTGTTATTGATTTAGGTTTGTCTGTTCGCGCTCTAACTCTCGTAAATATTTTTGGTTATTGACGTTTAGCCTAGTACGAACCCTATTTCAAATGAAGTTTGTAACATGTTTAGTTCATTTACAGGGACAGTCAAAAGTATTCCGTTACATTATGGCCAATGGGAAAAAATCATTTCAAATGAATTTTAAAGATGTTACACCCTTTCAAACTTAATAAAAAATATATGCATTTACGAAGTGCACTAAAACATGCAGAATATTCTGTAGCATATGCGGTGCAACGAATAGTTACTATTCATTTACAGGGCTACACAAAAGAATTCCATTACAAATGGTATAGGGGAAATTGTTTGCGGCATATTTTAATTATACAAATTCATATATAATAAAATTGATATACATCGGTGAGGCTTACTTAAGTTATTTCATGTATAATATGAAGTGCATAGCATTTACAGGAACATACAAAACATTTCAGACAAGTATTTTCTATCCGAAATACTGTATATTAGAGGCAATGGCAGGTTGGCAGGGAATGCATTTTTAATTATGATATGCGCTTTTAAGTTTCTCTATATTTATGCATACTATATGGTGTGTGTAAATGTTATAGTTGATATATAGGGCTACGCAAAAGAATTCGTAAAGGTTACTGAGTATGACCGTAAATTGCTCAAAGGTGGGTTTAAAATGTGTTATGTGCTGAACTGCATGTAGTTTTCTATGAAATGTTTGTAGAATATAGATAAAATGATATACAGGGCCACGCAAAGAATTGGATACATGGCCGCCTATAGATGATAAATTCTGGAAATGTGATTTCAGTAGTTTTAAGAGTGATTTAGTTTGAATTAAAGTTTAGCTAAATAGTGGCGTGTAATAAAGGTACTAGGTAAACAACAGGACTGTACAAAAGTATTGAAGTATGTTTCTATGTATTAGTCTAAATTGCTGAAAGAGAAATTTCAACCTGTTATGAGTTTTCTTGATAAACTAAATTTTCTATTATATGTCTGAACGGGGGTTGGCGAGCATAGCTTGTAGGGGGCAGAGCCCCCTAGTTTTATAAAAAGAAGCCATGCTTGTGTTAAGCAGGGGTTGATCCAGGCAAAATTTGGGGACTATTTAGGGCTCTTTCACAAAAATCTATTTAATACAATAGGCTCTTTCACAAAAATAAATTTAATAAAATGGGCCCCTTCACAAAAATGAACTTAATAAAAGATCCTCCACAAAATTCCTTTTAATAAAATAGGTCCCTTTCGTAATATTATTTTTCATAAAAACTCTTAAAATGTGTAATTTGTAACTAAAACCAGGTCACACACACACACACACAAAAAAAAAAAAAAACTTTAGCAAGGGGATTTAAAGAAGTTTTTGTTAATAAATTTTTTGGTTTGAATTTGAGTAACTGGATTTCAACTTTCGTTACAAGATGTTATTTTTCACAAAAATATTATAAAGTTCACAAAAATAACTTTTACTTTTCACAAAATGAGCCCCAAGAATAAAAACCTGCATCGACCCCAGAGTTAAGTGAATTCGACATTATTAAAATCATCATGAGCAAGCACTTAAAAATGCAAAATTTTAAAAAATGGATAGAAGTTTCAGCAAAATTGAACAAAATGACAGAAAAAGAAGAAGAAGAAAAAAAAAGCTCGTCAATACCTTTGGAAGAAAGTTTATTTCAAATCCAACTGCCTGTTCATTTCTTGAACCAGCATTCATATAATTACCAATGAGCAAAATCATTTGTAGAATTAAGCAAAATTTTTTGCTTTGTTTCACTTCTTCACATGCAGCAGTTGTAGCAACAATATCCTGTAGGATAATACTAAATTAAGATTCTAGCTAATAAATTCTACCACAGATTTTTAAAATAATCACTCTATAATTATTTTTTAAAATACATTTATAATAAATTGCTTTCTACACTTACAGGTTTGATGTCTTGAACAAGTTCATGAAACCTCATCTTGAAGCTTATAGATTTTAACCTTGGCACCAATCTTTTAATACTTCCCATCTGAAATCCAAACAATTATATACAGAAGTCAAGCACTTCTAAACACTAAATAAAGAGAATGGATTTTGAGCAAAACGGCTATGAAAAGATCAGTCAACACATAAATGTTCCTCCCGGTTGGCATATTATACTTACCAAAAACAAATCTTTTTCAGAGTCATATGCATAAACAATTTTAGTGGCCTGTAATATATGCTTTTCCAAGGGCCCTATCTGACATAATTATATCCAAGAACATGCAAGAGAAAAAAAACATTCTAATATTTCAATTTTTGTAATACTGAAAGGGGGTGTATTGGAAGGTATACACCAGTAGTATACATACCTTCTTGATTTTTTTAAGAAGTACCAATTAGCTGTTTTTTAAATACAGCTATAGCACATACTTTCTATACCCTCGGCCTATAACATATACACTTTGGTTTTTTTTACTACTACGCTACTGGGATAAAAACTCTAAATTTGGCATGGTGATTACTTATAAGATGTAAATGGTTTCTAGAAGAAAAGATTCTAAAATATGTTCTCTATGGGGTTGTTAGGAATAGAAACTTGAAATTTGGCATGTCTTACCTTTAAGACATAAATGCTCCCACAGAACAATATTTAAAAATTTTGAAATTTAAAAGGATGCATAAGGGAAAAAAAGTTTTAAATTGCAATTTCTGCAATACTGTTGTGGATAGAAACTTGATATTTGCCGTTGTGGTTACTTACAAGATGTAAATCTTAGCTAAGAACGATTTGGCTGAAGCTGCCAATTATGAGCTATCACAGACAAATCAGCCAAAATGGTCCCTGGTTCGAATCCTGTCCTGGAAATGGACACTTTTTTCACCCAGTTGCAAAATTATAACTCACAAAATTTATTTACCAATTAGAAAAAATGTATCAAAATCAATCAAGTTTTTTATCAGTTTTGCTGAATGCTTTGTAGCATTATTTTGGTGATAAAACCATTTTAGTAGCATGTTCTTCCCTGTTCATTGTAACACTGTGTTCAGAAGATGTCCACAAGCACTTCTTTGGACATGACACCATGTATACAAAAATTAGGCCAATGTCATAACACAAAAGGCAGCAAAAATTTCAAATTGCTACTTTTACATTTAATGGTTTTCCTTGTGTTTTTAAATTTTATGTTTGGCCTTGAGTTAAGTGAACAAACTGTTTCCCATTTATTTCAAACAAATTTATTTTTGTTTCATGGCTAAGAAATAATTTTCTTAACATGGTCTTTGGTTTTTCAAAACCATTATTGACATGGTACAATTTGACAAAGTGCAAAGAATGCAGTTTTCCATTTACCAGTGTGTATTAAATTGTTGTATAACTTATAAAAAACAGTTTCAAATTTAGGTTTATAGGCAGACAAAAATTGTTTCTCTTTTGATTTGGACAGAAGCATTCTTACATCTCTTGATACCATTTTAAAAAACTTCCTCTATTTTCAAGCTTTTTTTAAAAATTTTTTACAGGCATTGTAAAAACTTTCTTTGAGAAACATTCTATTGATCTCGATATATTTTTTTATTGATAATCTATTCTTATGCATCATTAAAACAGTTTATAATTTTTAACTATTAAAATGTTTTTCGCTATTGATTTCTTTCTATATTAAGCCATAAAACAAGAAAAAAATTTTGTTAAAATTTTTTATACAAAGAATAACATTCAATAAATAATTTATTTTTTGTTTAAATAAATCTAAATTTTATTAAAATGCTTCTAATGTTTAGTCCAATGCATTTTTGGAATAATTCAAGGGAAAAAAAAAACATTATGATACAAAAATACCTTAATATTTGCTGGTATTTACAGAATCAATAAATTATAACACTAATAATGTTAGCTAAAAAAATTATTTTGGAAGTAATTCCACTATCTTACAACGTTCTTAAGACTATACTATAAAATCTTAAACTAAACCATGATTATAATGGTTATAAAAAAAATAATTATTTAGCAAAATAGCAAAGCAAAAGTACAACTCCATTCTAACAACGCATCAACATTTTATAGAAATGAACCAGGGAATAGTTGAGAGAAACAATACAAATTAGAAATCTAGAATAATTATAAATGAATCATAATACTTTGCAGATTTTTTTAAAAGTATAGTTTTAAAATATAAAATACTCAAAACATTTAAAGATAACTTACAGTAAGAGCGAACTGCTCAGCTTCAGCTAATTCATTGTAGTGTTCTTTGAACTGTTCCAGTCTACTCAATTGATCAGGCTCTGGCATATTCTTAATGAGCTGCTGAAGTATTGCATCAGTTAATTGTTCTTCGTCAATTCGAAGAATATACCTTTGCATATCTTGAGCAGATATTTTTACTGAACCTAGTAAAATTACTGGAGAAAAAACAATGCAATTCATAAAAATTACAAAAATGCAAAATAGCTAAAAAAAAAATATCATAAAAAATGCCTAAACAATTTTTTATATATTAGTCAAACTTTAATTTTTAGTTAATACATAAAAATATTTTTTTCTTGAACTCACATAAATTTTGTGCAGCTTTAGCATCTAATACTTTCAATTCTTTAACTTTTTTCAACTGTTTCTTATCTTCTACTTTATTATTTTCTTTTTTGGCTAAAAAAGGAAAATCTTTATCATTATGATAAATAGACAGCAATAAAAAATATATATATTACGGTAATATTTGAGAATAAGTGTACTAATTGCAACAAATATAAAATGCAACAAAACAGAATTGTGGTCTGCTTAGTTAGTACAACAAGTAGACCATAAAATATATATATATAGAAAAACACAAAAAGTAAAATTTGTGAACATTTAGCTGGCTACAACTTTATTTCTGTAAAAAATATAAAATGTCACTGATAGCTCCAAATTTAAGATAATATTAACTCAATGACTGTTGAAAAATCTTATTTATACCCAATTTTTGACCTCATCTCATGTGAAATATTCTTGATATTTCAGTAGGTCACAGAGGATTGATTTCTGGAATTTTCCAAACAGATGTTTAGCATAAAATTTCATTGCTAAAGTCACCTATTTTTTTAAGGAATTTGTCAAGTTATGCACCAAGATTGATTTAATAACACTTTATACTCATTATTCACAAATATCTGTAAAACTACTTTTACAGCAACAATAATATGTGCATGTAGGGAAGTTATTTTAGCATTTTGTACTTATAATGAAAGTTCATTCAATGTTAAAATATATACCATTACTGAAAAGTATTTAAAACAATAACTGTTTTTATACAGTAGTGTCAAATTATCTTGAACAGCCTTGTATAGACTTATATATAATATAAATATCACCTAATATACTAAGGCTCAGTTTAGCTGGAAAAAGCCCCTGATATAACTGATCAGAGATAGAATTTAGTTGTTAGAAGACACTGAATAAAATTGCAAAAGCAAAGCACTTTGATCAGTTAACATCCATATACGACAATGTGTTCTATTCTATGATCTTGTAAAACATAAATTAATGTTACATGCACAATTTTCTATAGGGAACATAACTAATAGTAGTTAATTCATGTTCCATGTTTAAGTCTGTGTCCTTTTATGCCAATAAATGTGAATGCTCATGTATAATCAGCTAATATCCTTGTTGTGTGCCCTTTCCTATTCATTTGATGTGTTAAATAGACAATCCAAAATAAGTTTTGAAAAATGCCAGTGGGTAAAAGAATGGAAATTTCAAAGGTGTTATGAAAAAATGGCTTAAACCTCACGGTAGTCTCACTCTTCTACAAAAAAATAAACTTATCTCACAAAGAAGTTTTTTCCATGAATAGCCTAAAAACAAATGAAATCTTATGCAAATGCTACCCCCTTCTTTTTTCTAAAGTAATGACTGATAAACAGGAGAAAACACTTTCATAGGCAGAAATAATTTTAAATCTGTCAATGGTTTCTTGAAATAGATAATTAACTTTGTAGACCTTAAGGTACTATGGTGATGCTCTAAAGAAAGAGGGCACTGGAAATCCACTTTAATAACAATGGTCATAAAAATAAAAGGAACACTTTGCTCATGATAGAATATAAATCTTTTCTTATCTTATGAGATGTTTATAACTTAAGGGACACTGATGGTGTGAACAGTTCAAGCTTCTGTTGTAACTTAGATTTTTCACAGCAATGCTAGAATCACATTTTTTTTAAAAATAAATGTTACATTCAGTGGGCAGTATGCTTCCATTTGTTCAAATATCTAAACACGTCCCGCATGATTAGCATAATTGGCATTGTACTGTGTTTTAATCAATGGCTACCTACAGTTCATAATTGTGAATAATGCATGTGAATCAATGTAAGAGTATAAATGCTACATACGATCTATTTTTTATAGGGAATGCTATAATGCAATACAAAAAGGTAGATTAGTTTCATTATGTTCGAAGAAGAATAGCATAATTCAAATGTACATCAAATAATTATTATCTACACATTATAATATACTAGGGCAGGGATGGTGAACCTATGGAGCGAGGGACCAATGTTTTTATGTACATTTACAAAAGTTAAAGGACAGTCAAACAAACAAATTGAAACTATAAATAATAAATACTACTCAGATATCTATCTCAGAGTTAATTTTTTTGGCAATTACTATTTATTACTCAAGAAATAGTACAGGAGAAAAAAAAAGTGTGTACTTAAAATTGCATGGCCAAAACAAACAAACACTTCAGTGGAGATAATATTCAATTTGAAGTGATGCATATATATATGAAGCCTGCCATTTCTCTCTTTGTTTCAATTAATTGGCAAACTTGCTATTTTGAACCATTTTCAATTTTCTAATCTGTAAATGGCAATATTCAAATATTTATATATGCATATGTATGTACAGTCGTGGAAAAAAAAAGTAAACACCACTACTAACTCCTCAACAAATTATCGTAGAAGAAAGTTACTGGTACCGAACGATTGGAAATAAAGTCTACTTTTAAATGATGTATATAAAATTTGTTTAAGGGGCCATCTACATATTAAAACAAACCATAACTTTGTTTTTTTCAATAGCAGTACCCAATTCTGACAGCATAAATGAGCTCTACACTCTTCAATTAGCCTAAAAACAAATTTTTATGCAATTCGTACCATAAGTTTCCGAGAAATTAATTATTTTAAAACGAGCATATTTTAAGGGCTGTATCCAAATTGAAGTTCCGTACTGGATTGTTAACTGAGAGAGCCGCTTCCTTGATCAAGGCACCTTAAGCGCCACTCAAGGAGTCAATGAAGCATGTTAGATTACAGTACGGCAGAATAAATTTCAAAATGTCTACTCACTTCCATCATAGACGGCCCCTTAAACCATCATTTTGCTGTTTTTTAAGCATAATTTGAAAACTACTTGGAAGAAAAATGTGAAATTTTTGAATTTCCATAAAGCAGGACTTAATAAATCTAAATCCATCAAAAAAATTGTAGGTTGCAATTCATAATTTTTTCGAATATTAATTTCATAATTCATAATTTATATCATAAAATTATAAAAATTGCAAATTCAGCTTATTTATGTTTGGGTATATTAGTATTATTACCACAAAAAAAAATTAGCACATTAGGAGCATAATTTCGGGAGATATAAATAAAAATATGAAAATATAATTTAACATTAGAAGCACTAAATTTTGAATGTTTATAATTCAAAAACTTATCATTTAAATGACTTGAAATTTGGTGTCTAGGCATAGTTTGAACCGAAGATTTGAAATATCTTGTTAAAATTGGGTATTGCCATTGAAAAAAATAAAGTTAGGATTCGTTTTAATATGTAGATGACCCCTAAGAAAATTTTATATACATCATTTAAAAGTAGACTTTATTTCCAATCGTTCGGTACTAGTAACTTTCTTCTATGATGATTTGTTGAGGAGTTAGTAGGGGGTGTTTACTTTTTTTTTTCCACGACTGTACATTTTATGTAAAACAGCACAAACTCTTATAATATTTAATTTGTTTTCATTATATCAGAAAACTTATTAATTCTTACTGCAAATGAAGTATGTAAATTATAAAGCAAAAACATGTCCATGAGTAAACAATATCATTTTGATGGTGGCAAAGAGTTGACCAATAAATTTTGCTTTTAGGCAATTTTAGACATCATATAATTTAGATTTTAACACTATCCAATAGGGGGGGGAAATGTACTTCCAAATGCATGAAAACTGCATCTCAATTTACTAATTTTTAAAAAATTATTTTAAAGTAATTTAATTTTTTTTCATTTATTATTGTTTGGTCTTTCTCTATCGCATGCAGCTTGGTATGGGACATCAACTTGTTTGCCCTTAAAACAATATAAAAAATTCAGAATTTATTTCTGGCTAATATTCCATAACAAAATTAAAGCTTTATCAAAATATAAATCATCTGCATACCTAGTATCTACACATAGTTGAACAGAAAAAAAAGTACTTTTACAGGGTTCATACTCATTTTCCCCCAAAAAATCCCCTGACAATCCCCTGATGTATTTTTCAAGATGAATAATTTTTCCATGCCAACAATTAACGACATTTTTAAAAATCAGTATCATGTCCCAACCTACCCCCAAAAATAATAAATAAAGAGGCAATCAGTAAAAGTAAAGATTATACATCAGATATAAAATACAATTTATATATTTTTTCTAATTACCTAAGTTGTATTATGTATTATCTGTAAAAATTGATCCACAAATCTGCTGAATCACAAGCACACTAACATGTCTCAAAAATGAAAATTTTATAAACTTCTTGCATTATGTACACTAATAATAAAATGCTTCAAAATCAAACAAATGCTTAATTTAATAAGATATTGTCATTTAAGAAAATCCTTTATAAATGGGAAAATTGGTTTTCATCAAGTAAAATGTTTTTAGTAATGATAAGTCAAAATTTTTAGAATGCTGTTGTCCCTTTTTAATAAAATGCTACAAAGTCAAAGCAAACTGCATATTTCTGATGATTACATTAACAGATTACACATAATGATTTTTATGTTTTACTGACTTTCTTAGCCCATAATTAAAACTATGCTTAATCAATTAAAAATCCTTCTCAAAATTTTCTTTTTTATACTTTCTAATTTATTATAAATTTTGTAAAAGTATAAAGTTGAAGACAAATTAACAAGAAACCTTTTCTGCACACAATAGGGAAAAAAATGAAATCTGGCAAGCGTTTCAAATTTTTAATATTAAAAATTAAATAAGTTTAATAGATTATTTTTAAATTCCAAAGTTTTCAATACCTTTTTATCTGAAAATTAACCTTTACAGGGAAAAAAAAATCATTAAAAAAAATTGACTCCTAGACCCTATGAGATTAAAGAAAACCTTCTCTGAACCTTCTTTTCCGGCAGAAACGACAGCGAAACTTAGGATCAGTTTTAACACATTCAATCCAAAACGCAAATTCTGGATTCACATTTTTATCTGTCCAGTCTACATTGATAACAGGTTTGGCTGAGCTCATTTTGATACGGAAAAAAAAAATTACAAAAAAATATTTTTAGAATTTGAAAATACAAATATCAAAAATCCAATACTGACGAATTCATAAATGTACGTTTATCCTCTGACATCCATTAAATAATGCGTTTGAGTTAATCGATATTTGACTTTCTGTCTACTTCAAGATATATTTCATTTTAAACTATATTTCTACAAACAACCACGAGATAATACACATAATATTCTCTATTTACATCCATCGAGACATCCACGATCTGCATGCTTGACAATCATGCAATTATATCCATGGAGGAAAGAGATAGATGGAGATGCAATATGTCATAAAAAAGGTTTGCAATATGAAACCATTTATCTCTCAAATTTAAATGTCCACAGTAGGCCCAAATAAAACAAGTACTTGGAACAGGGGCTGAATTCTTTGACATCACCCGTGCATTTTTTTCTCTAAATGAAAATGATGTGCTTATTTTTAAGCATTCTAAAGCAGCGTTCCATTGTATTATGAATTAAAAACTGTATTACTAAAAGTTTTTTTCATGAAAGAACGAGCTCATGTTTGGGCCTACTGTAGCGGATTTTAGGGTTACTTTTTTGGCGTTACTCCCAGCCACCTTACTGCATCTCCATCTATCTCTTTCCTCTATGGATAATATCGTTTTCAAAACAAATTTGAAGCTGTTGTCAAATTTAGACTTCATGAATGAAAAATAAGTAATCATGGAGAAAAAAATCTTTCCCCTGGGGTGCTTGGCAGTGTTGAAGGTGTGTCGTTTTTTGAGTGGATGTCGCCGGACGTTAGAAGGCATGGCTAGTTTCTGATTCGATGTCTCATGAGGTTTGAAGGTGGGTCTTAGTTCGATTGCATTATGACATCACAAAGCATGTGAATAGCAGAGAGTACCCTTATTTCCCAGAGTAGACGATCATTTCGTCAAGTTTCCCCAGGTTTTTGGTATTTTATGGATTATCCCCTGAGATTCCCCTGATTTTTAAGGCCTGAATTTCATCCCCTGATTTTCCCAGGAATCCCATATTCCCCTGTTGAGTATGAACCCTGTTTTAAATGCAATTTGTTAGAAAACTGTAACTCAATTTATTGTTATGATGAGTAATTTTAAAGCATGATTTTTAGGGTTTCGTTCATCTGACGAAACCCTATTCGTCTCGCTCCTCTGTCTGTCTGTCCGTCACAGAGCCTGTTCTCAGAAACTATACATGTTAGACTTGAAATTTTGGGTACTTATAGCTGAACACCTAACATCAAACAACAAATCATAAAATTTTGAAAAAGTTGGTAATTAACCAATCAACCTTTTGAACGCAGCTTTGAACGCACTTTCTCCAAATCCTCCGGAGTTTCTCCTAAGGGTTGCCAGTAAATTTGGCGGATGCTCCGTAAAATCAGCCGATGCGGATGCAGGGTTACCACGGGGTAATTTAAGCAATAAATGAAGTGGACATTTAAAAAGCGAAATCTCATCTGCCGAAGTATCGGTCGTACAAATTCGTAACAGATATAGAAATACGCGGAAAAAATTCTACTTTATTTTAGTATGAATTTCAATTTTCTGTGTAGGGTAGAACGCAAAAAATCCACTAAAAATTGATCGATAAAAATTGAATTTCAATATTTCAAAAGACAATGAAATGAGATTTCCTTTCAGCAGTACGCAGCTGCTGTCACCTTTCAGACATATCGTCGTGGGAGAAATTTAAGCAGAGAACATTCTAATACGAAATTTAAACTTTTTAAATATTAAATTTTTCGATAAAATTTTTTGACATTCGGCCGGGAAATCTCTCGCAGATTTCATACATAACCGGTTCAAAGAGATAGCTTAATTACAAGCTGAGATATTAATTATTATTTAATTAATTCCTTTTATTTCCATCAAATGTGAAATTAAGATGGAGGCACATGCTTTTTTAATGGAGATTTCATTTAAATTAGGAAACCTAACAATTTGCGTGGGTTTTTCGACGCTGCGCTATGAGATAAGTATTAATCAGGGTTGGTAAAAAACCGGGTTTTTTTTCAAAAAAGCCAAAAAACCCGTTTTTTTTGGTTTAAACCAGGTTTTTTTTGGTTTAAACCGGGTTTTTTTAAACATACTTTCCTATTACATATACATTGTAAAGAAATAACTCAATTATAACTCACTGACAGAAAACTAACATTTTCCATCGATAGATGGCGGTAGTCATCTGATGATAAAAAGATTGTTCTGCATTTTTCCAATTCTGAAGAGAAGCGGGAGTGAGCGCACAGTGTGTTGTTTTGGTTGTGAAGGTGACTTGACGTTAGAGTGATGTAGTTAAAAAAGAAAATGTTTCTGATTATAATTTCTGTTTGTGTACGTAATTTTATGTTTGTGAACGTCTATTAAATCAAGAAACCCACGATGGCCTCTTCATTTATCAAGTGTGTTCATTATTAAAGTATACCATCGTCTCCTACATTACAAACGTAAAAATGGTGGCAGCCCGGTACGATTTCACGGTGAAAAAATGACCAGTGTTCTTAAGTAAAGATGCAACTAGCAAGTAAGCCAGTTCCATATCTTTTGTATTTATTAGTAACTTGAATTCCAATCTGTTATCAATTAAATTTATTTTAATCTGGATTAATTAGATTTATTTGCTTGCGTAAATTAATTCCAAGCTTTAGAAAAAGCACGGGTTAATTGGGCATATTTCAAGTACTGATATATACTGAACTTATTCCCATCAAATCAAATAAAAAATTTGAATAATATTGAAAATTATTTCATTAAGCTGTTCTCTTTATAAAATATTGTGTTCTTAGGCATTTTATCTTAGAAATATTCAGATCTGTTCTTAAAGTTGAAATAATAATAAATAAAGTTTATTTATATATTTTGGGGGACAATTATGATGATGGTATTTCTTTTGAATCAAAATGATTTAATATTAAAATGCTATAATTTCATTCTTTAAAGGAACGAGATTTTGAAAAAAAAAAAGTAAAATTTCTATCTTATCGTTTTGTTATTTGGATCAATGCCAAAATTACAAAGTTCGAAAGAAAAAAGTGTTGAAAGGCAGATGAATTCAGTTTTTTTTTCTTTATTTGTTATTTAGTTATTCTAAAAATAGAATAGATGATATTTTCGTTCTTTGATTCTGATTGAAAAATGAATGTGGATCTGATATCTGTTTTGTTATTTTTAAAGAGAAATGTTATTGAGTTTAAAACGGAAAAATAAATAATTCTGTTTTGTTTGTTGAGTTTATGTAAAAGAATAAAAACTTGATAAGTATCGAGTAAAAGATAAAAGTGTTATTTTCATTTGGAAAAAGAAATTGAGTTGAATATTTTGTAATTTACTCTTTTCATGTAAAGAAATGAAAATGTTAAGTGGGTTATTTTAAATTTTTTTTGTGAGTAATTTGTTATGCTTGCATAAAAGGGTTTGAGAATTAAGAAAAATTCTCGTATTTATGTAGTTTGATTGGCTTAATTTTAATTGCATAATTTAATTATTGTTTTTAAATATTTGTGTTTATTGAATAAAATACAGTTCTGAGTGTTGAGAATGATAATAAAAAAATTCTTTTATCATCTTAATTGTATTTTTGACACAATTACGCATTTACTTATTTAATTTGTTTTAAAAAGTTGTACAGTGTTTAATTTACTAACAATTTGATAGAGGTGGATTTTAGAATTGCTTTATTAATTAAAATTTATTATATCGGCTTAAAAGTTTTGTTGCTAGTTTAAATAGGAGACTTCTGAGTTCTTTTAATTAGAAATTAAGCATTCTGATTTTGTTTCGGTTTATCTGAAATTAAGATGGCCTATCAAAGGCTAGAAGGGCAGACTTGTTGGAAATTTGTGACGAATTAGAATTGGAAGTTGATCTTTCGAAAAAGATTCCAGAAATTAAGAAAATTATTTTAGAAAGCAAAGTTTACAGGGAAGAAGAGGTTAAACTCATGTTAGGCCGAGTAATAGAAGATAGGAAAACGAGAGAAAAAGAGGAAAAAGAAAAAAAAAAACGTAAGCAAGAAGAGAGAGAGAAAGAAAAAGAAGGAAGAATTCGACAAGAAGAAAGGGAAGAACGTATGGCTAAGGAAGCTCATGAACATGAACTAGAATTAAAAAAATTGGAGCAATTGCAAAGAACTTCTGAACAGAACGATGGGTCAGGAAGAAAGGTTGATATCGGACCAAAGATACAGTTGGCACCACAAATTGTTCCGAAATTCAATGAAAAATCTGATGAGATGAGTCTGTTTTTAATTTTGAGAGAAGAGCAGAGATGGCTAAAGTTTCAAAGAGTGAATGGGTTGCATACTTGTTAGCTGTTTTGCCCACAGAGGTTACAAACATGTTAGCCAGGGAATCAGCTGAAGATGCGATTAACTACGATTTCGTTAAAAATCTTATATTAGAAAGATATAAGTTGAATAGCGAGAAACTGAAACAATGTTTTTATCGGCATCATAAAACGCCAGACAAATCTTGGAGGAATTATGTGCAGGAACTCACTAGTTATTTTACAGCCTGGATTAAAGAATTAGGTGTTGAAAAGTTTGATCAACTTAAAGATCTAATTATTACAGAACAGTTGAAGTTTCAAGTGCCTGCGGAAACAAAAGAACATTTTCTAGACAATTGGTTAAATTTTGTGACGCCTTTAGATTTGGCTAAGAAATTGGATGATTATGAAAGTATCAAAAAGAAAGAACTTCCGAAAAAGACCATGTCTAATTTTCAACCCCAGTTTAAAACTTCAAATAACTTTGACTACAAGAAAAAAAATAACGATAATAGGCCTAAATTGCCAATTAAATCAGAATCCTTAACTGGGAATCACAGAGAAAGAGAATTTGATAAGAGGAGAACGCTACGTTGTTACGAATGTGGATCAAGCACTCATCTTCGTCCTCAATGTGATAAACTTAAGAAATCCCAGAAATCATTTCTCATGTTAAGGTTGGAGTTGGGCAAGATTCTTCAATAACGCCTTATCTTAGTGTGGGGAAAGTAAACGGCATACAAATGGAAATTTTAAGGGATACAGGTGCGACAATAGATTTAATTGCACAAAGGTATGTCAAACCGCATATGTATCTGAACGAAGAAGTGTGGGTTCGGGTGCCCTTACAAGATGGTCTATTCTGTTTACCTCTTGCAGAGATTGAATTAGACAGTTAAATGGGACATGTGATAACTAAAGCTGCTGTCTCTAGAGACTCTGTAGATTTAGGAAGATATTTGTTAGGAAATAAAACAGCCGCTTTATTTGAACATTGTAAAGAAGAAAAGGCAGTGAAAGAGCATATGATTAATGCTGTTCAAACCAGAGCTCAGAAGAAAATCCTGGAAGCAGAGAAGGTTTCTCATGAAGAACCTGAAATGCGCGAAATTTCTGATGAAACTGTAGAAAAGAATCATAGCAATAATATAGAAAGAGAAAACAAAAAAATGGAAGTGAAAAAAGATACAGATAAATCTGAAGAAGAGAAGTTAGAAAACCAAAAAGACTCAATTTTGCCAGTATGTCAAACTGTCTCAGTACAAGAGCTTATAAAAACGTCTCCTAAGACATTTTCTGAAGAACAAAAGAAGAGCAAAGAGCTAAAACCTCTTATTGAAGAAGCTAAAAGGAAAAATACCAAAGATAGCAAATTTTTTTTGGAGAAAAATATGCTTTTTTATAGAAGAAAAGATAGGAATGGTACTGAAAGAAAATTATTAGTTGTCCCGGAAAGGTTTCGTGAGCAGTTAAAAAAATTTTGTCATGAAACTGTTGCAACTCATTTGGGGGTAGCTAAAACTAAAGATGCTTTGTTTAAGACTTTTCATTGGCCAAACTGCTTTAAAGATATCGAAGATTATGTAAGAACCTGTGACTACTGTCAACGAGTTGGAAAGCCTCAGGACAAAAAGAAAGCACCTTTACAGATTGTTCCAGTTATTTCAGAAATATTTACAAAGCTAAATGTTGATGCTTGTGGACCTTTACCTGTCAGTACACTAGGCAACAAATACATAATAACAGTAATTTGTTTAGCTTCGAAATATCCTGACGTGGTTCCTACACCCAATTTGTATTCTACGACGATTATTGATGCTTTATTGCAAATTTTCAGTAGACTTGGATTTCCTCTTAACTACAAACTGACCAAGGAAAGTCATTCATGAGTGTACTTACAACGGAATTCTTAGAGAAATTTGGAGTTAGAGTTGTGCGAAGTTCGGTTTATCATCCACAAAGTAATCCAGTTGAAAGAATGCACAGGACTTTGAAACGAATACTCAGAGTACTTTGTTTAGAATCTGGAGCTGACTGGGAGAAAGTACTCCCTCCCGCCCTTTTTGCATTAAGAACTGTAACTCACAATAGCACTGGGTTCAGTCCAGCAGAATTAGTACATGGCCAGAACTTAAGAACTCCAATGATGTTACTCTATGAAAAATTGACTGAGCAAGAGATAGAAGAAGATAGTGTGATATCCTATGTATTTGATTTAATGAACAGAATGAAGAAATGCCAAGAGCTCGCTGCAGAAAATATGGAAAAAGAGAAACAAAACCAAAAATATTGGTATAATATAAAAGCCAGAAAACAAGAGTTTAAAGAGGGAGATCAAGTTTTAATTGTGGCCCCGTCCAAACCAAATAAACTGTCAGTTAGTTGGATAGGACCTGGAGAAGTAATGAAGAGATTGTCAGAAACTAACTATGTTATTTACGATCTAGAGAGAAAGAAGTCCCAAGTGTATCACATAAATATGTTAAAGCCCTACCATCAAAGAAAAATAGAAAGCATAAATTTACTGACTATAAAAACAACCTCTAACGATGAAGAAGAGGATGAAATTCCTAAATTGGATGAGGAAAATAATGACAATGCGTTGTTAGAAGTATTGCAAGAAATAAAAAAAAACAACAGATTAAATGAAAGTCAACGAGAAGAATTAGGACAACTTAATGGAAAATATGCTGACTCTTTTTCGACTGAACCAGGGTGCACAAATCTAGCTGAACATGATATTGAGCTGGAATCAGAAAAACCAATCTGTGCCCGGCCTTATAAAATGTCGCCTAGACAAACGGAAATCCTTAAGGCCGAAGTCGAGAAAATGCTGAAACTGGAAGTCATTGAGCCAGGTGAATCTGACTTTGCCTCTCCGTTAATTTTAGTTGAAGTTCCAGGCAGAGAAGCGAGACCTTGCATAGATTATCGCCGTTTAAATAGAGTGACTCGCACAAAATTTTATCCTTTGCCCAACATTCACAAATTAATAGAAAAGGTGTCTTCAGCTAAATATATTTCAGTTTTAGATCTGACCAGAGGTCTGAAAATCCTGTCTTATATAGTCTTGACTTTTTTCATCTTTCAGTGTAATGCTTTAAAATTGGGAATTGGTATAGTGTTATCCCAGCTGAATGAAAATAATGAAGAACATCCTATATTGTATCTGAGCAAAAAGTTTTCAGACAGAGAACGAAACTTTAGTACCACCGAAAAAGAATGTGCTGCTATTGTGTTTGCAGTGCGAAAACTACGATGCTATTTGGATGGACATCAAAAATTTCAGATCCAGACGGACCACAATCCCTTAGTATGGTTAGACAAAAACAGCGGAACTAATCCTAGACTTTTAAGATGGGCCTTACTTTTACAGTCCTTCAATTATGAAATTGTTCATAAAAAAGGAAAACATCATCAGAATGCTGATAGTTTGAGTCGAGCCCTAAAAGCCTAAGTTTGATTAGAATGCTAAATATGTAAATATGATAATTTGTATAACAGTTAAATTTGAATTTATTGTTTTGAAAATGTGTAAATTATTTTTCATTTGTATCTTGAGTATAATGTTTGAGTATTTATAAATTTTATTTGTATTCTATATATTTATGTTTTCTATATATTTATGTTTCCACGGTAGGAATAAGTCAGTTGTGGTTCAAGGTACTAAACTTTGTTTGGAACTGGTGCTTGAAAAGCAAAAACTCAGAAATAAACTTTTCCCTGTCAACAGTGAAAAGTTTTCTCCAGGTGGGGAGGAGTCTAGTCTGTAAAGAAATAACTCAATTATAACTCACTGACAGAAAACTAACATTTTCCATCGATAGATGGCGGTAGTCATCTGATGATAAAAAGATTGTTCTGCATTTTTCCAATTCTGAAGAGAAGCGGGAGTGAGCGCGCAGTGTGTTGTTTTGGTTGTGAAGGTGACTCGAGTAATTTTATGTTTGTGAACGTCTATTAAATCAAGAAACCCACGATGGCCTCTTCATTTATCAAGTGTGTTCATTATTAAAGTATACTATCGTCTCCTACATTACAACATCTATATTTATTGATAAAAATAAACATTGTTGGATATATAAGTAATATAACTTCATTAAGAATAATTTAAATTAAATAATTACTATCAATTGTGTAGAAAATTGAAATCATTTAAAATTTAAACATTTTTAGCAAAAGCTATGTCTTATGTTCTGTAAATAAAATGCTCTACATAATGAAACATTGATACCTTGAAAATCTTAATAAACAATCTTTTGATTACTAGTACTATAAAAAAATATATGGTGTAGTTTCTTAAATATAATATACTTTTCCATGACTATTCAAAATAATTTCTTTGAAATATTTGCAAAAGGCAACAGTAAAATAAACAGAAATACCTATTTACCAGCTTTTTAGACTACTGAAAACATTGATCTTAAATGGAAATTAGATTTATAAAAATTGTCATCCACTAAAACATTTAAACAGCCATCAGACTTAATACACAGGATTTTTTTTTTCTAAGCTATTTTATAATATGTATTACTTTTAAATGTCTAAACTAAAAATTAATAATATATATATTTAGGCATTTTTATGAAACTTTTTTCTGTTATGTCTCACGCAAACCGTATCTCGATTTTTACTCATTTTTTTGTCAGATCTAAATAGTGGATTTGATTATGCAATAGACGATTTAAATATCTTACTGCATATTTTAGTTAAAAGTAAACAGGTGCTTCGCTAGCACCCAATTTTACAATGTCCTCTTATTTGACTTCATATCTTGAGTTTCTTTTTTATTCTTAAGGTCTCTTTATTCTTAAGCTCTAAAATCCGAAAGGGCAACTTTATGACATAAGTTTTAATTTATTTTTGTTCAGAAATGCATGAAACTAGCAGATGCTGTTGTTCAGAAACTATGTAATGAAACTGTGTTTTCTGGGGTTTTATTTATTTATTTATTTTTATTTTTTTGCAAACGCAATAGATTTTTCTGAAAATAGAGTCAAAGTTGGCATTTTGAACCAAATTTCCGTGCAAAAGAAAAATAACTACTCAAGGAAGGTTAAAAACATCTTTGTCACGTGATCAAAATTGCTTATAAGTCAATAGGTAATTTATTTATCAAAAATGGAAAAAACACAGTTTGATTCCAAATTGCTTCCAGTCAGGCCTTCCAGTTTTATCTTTCCACTAAAAACTGAATTTGTAAATGTGTCAAAGCATTTTGTGCTTGTTGAGTACAGCAGTGGAGAACAGCCTTAAACGATAATCTCCCCAATCAAGAAAATTTTCTTTTGCAGCAGCTTGACTGAAATCTTAAAAGTCATTTTATGTTATTAATTGTAAAATAATCTGCGTTTCCTCAAAGGAAAATATTTTATTGAAAATATTGAATATTTTTAATCTATTTTATCTTTGCTACATTCACATGTTTTAAATTTTATCTTTAGAGCTTCAGATATGTTAATCAACACATGCAATTTGCATTGTACATGCATACAAATATAACCTAGACTCACTATGTCTCACGGTGACTGCTGGTATAAGACTGTTAAAAGTAGAAATTATTTATATCCAATAATTTGAAACACTTAAATTACAAAAAGGAGAAAATATTATAATAGATCTTTTCTAAAAAACCAGTTTGTTAACCAATTGATTTTAAACCGTGCTAATCCTGCTGGTAACAGAATAAAATCATAATGCAAAACCCCAATCCCAATGTAGAAAAACAAAAGCTTACTAAACCCAATAGCCATGAACAGCAAAGAAAACTCCCAGCCAATCATTCATTAGCACACAGAACAAAAAGTAACCAATGGAGAGAATTACTTAATGATTTTTTAGAATGTCACCAATGAGACATATGTAATTCTTAGTAAATCTTAACTAATCAAGCAATCTAAGTAGTAAAAGTGTATTTTTAGCTCAAATCTGCCATTTTGGCTATTTTTAAAAATAAAAGGCTTAAAAAAAGAAGAAAAATAACTAACTACTTGTTTTTTTCTTCCCAGCTAATTTTAGAAAAATTAGTTAGTCTGCTATGTAGATTTAAAGCTTATAAGAAAAATTTGATTGTTTAGAAATGTTTGTCACCCTTACAAATTTATTAATTCATCATTTTTCTAAAGTAGCTTGTAGCTTCTGCATAATTTGGATTTTGCATTTTTCAATAATGTGTAAAATAAAAGAAAACATTAGGGAAAAAGAGAAAAAAAACCACATGAAAAAAAAACATTTGGTTTAAACCAAACAACCCTGGTATTAATTATTCAATATGAAAAGGTTTATAAGTGTTCGTACCACTATTTCCGAATAGCAATTTCAGGAAATATCTTAAATTATTGGTTAAGACCGCCACTCGATGTGTTTGAAACTTTAAGATACTTTATAACACATAGAAAAAGTGTAAAAAAGAATGGAGTGTGATATTTCGAGGAGTGGAGGGGGGGGGGTGGGAGAACTAGATTTATTTATTAAATCTTAGCGTTTGTTACCGCAGAAAATGTTTTAAATTCTTGGTTAAGACCGCACCGCCACCCTCCTGACGATGTATCTACGGAGAGGTTGCGCAAAGGAGTTTTGTTCAGATATGCTTTTGTTAAGAATAGAGTGCGCTCCCTGGTGGTGGAATGCGGAACTAACATAACGCGATTTTGTTAAAGTTAGGAAATAAAACAAGGCGATCTGTTTGCAACTTTAAGATACTTCATGACACATAATAAAAAGCTTATAAAATAATGGTACATGTAATTTCCTGTGAGGGGAGGGGCGCTGGATTTCTTTTAAAAAAATTAGCGTTTATGACCTTTCTAGATGTCGTTTTTTGAGGACTATGATATACTCAGACATGTGCTACTTATAAAATATAAAAATGTCAAAATTTTAGTTACCACTATTTTCAAATAGTACTTTCAGCAAATTTCTTAATTTCTCGCTTAAGACCGCCACCAACTCGAGTAACACATCTACTGATAGGTTGTTTAATAGAGTTTCGATCTGATACACTTTTGTTATGAATAGTGTGCGCTCCCTGGTGGTGGAATGTGGAACTAACATAACGCAATTTTGTTAAAATTAGGAAACCTAACAAGTCGATCTGCTTGAAACTTTGACATAGTTCATAACCAGGGTTCATACAGAGTTGGGAAGAAAAAAAGCAAGGAGTAGTGAAAAAATCCAAGGAGTGCAAAAAATTTTAAGGATTTGCCATTTTTGTTGTTGTTGTTGTTTTTATATGCTGCATCGTTATGAGGTATGCACACTCCAATTTTTAATGCCCAATTTGGAAAGAAAAACATTTCAAAAACAAATTTTAATCTATTGGAATCTAATTGTTAGTGCTGAAATTGCACAATATTCACAATATATTGCTTACTGATTTCCTAAATTTAAATACAAAATAGACAATCAACTTTTTTATGCAGTGACCAATTGTTAATATAAATAGATTAGTCAAACCTCAAACACTTATTATGTATATCACAAACATGATACATCTTAAAGAAAATTTTAAAAGGTAAAAAAAAAAAAAAGAAAGAATGCTAAATGCAACATACAAGAAAAAATAGAACAAGTTTTGAATTTATTGTTTTAGAACAGCAGTAATCGCTTTCTTCGAAGGAGAAACTTTGACGTAATTCGCATTTTTTTTTGCGATCTTATGATAAAATTTGTGATTTTTTTCGTGATGTTCTAGGGAAATTCGCGTTTTATTTGTGATCTTTTAATGAAATTCGTGTTTTTTTCGCGATGTTCTGGGAGAAATTCATTTTTTTACGCGATCTTTTAATGGAATTCGCGTTTTATTTCGATCGTTTGACGAAATTCGCGTGTTTTTCGCGATCCTTTGACGAAATTCGCGAGTTTTTCGCAATCCTTTGATGAAATTTGCGTGTTTTTCGCAATCCCTTGATGAAATTCGCGATTTTTTCATGATCCTCTGACGAAATTCGCGTATTTTTCGCGATCTTTTGAGGAAATTTGTGTGTTTTTAGTGGTCTTCTGGGGAAATTCGCGATCTTAAGGGGTAAATTTAAGTTTTTTTCGCGATCTTTTAATGGAATTCGCGTTTTATTTCGATCGTTTAACGAAATTGACGTTTTTTTCGCGGTGTTTTGATGGAAACTGCGTGTTTTTTGCGATCCTTTGACGAAATTTACGTGTTTTTTGCTATCCTTTCACGAAATTTGCAAATTTTCGCTATATTTTGAGGAAATTTGCGTGTTTTCGCGATCTTTTCACGAAATCTGCTTTTTTTCTCGATCTTTCAATGAAATTCGCGTTTTTTTTCGTCACCCGTTGAGTAAATTCACGTTTTTTCTCTGTCTTTTAAGAAATTCGCGTCGTTTTCACTATCTTTTGAAGAAATTCGAGCTTTTCTGCGATCTGTTGAAGAAATTCGCGCTTTTTCACTATCCTTTGACAAAATTTACAAATTTTTTCCGCGAACGATTGACGAAATTTGACAGTATTTTTTAGACTATATTCGTGAAAAGCACGAATTTTCCGAGATTCTTGGCCAAATGCCGAACATCGATAAAATTTAAAATAAAGGTTGGTTAACAATGTCGAAAAACGGACTTACGGACCTAATAATTGAAAAATGGACCTAGTGGGAGCCCTTCTATTAAGATTATCCTAACCAATCAATGTTGTGCTTCAGATGAATGGCGTGCAAAAGGATTAACCGTGCGTTTTACAATCACGATTTTTTTCCCCTCGGCAGCAATATCGCTTGAGTCCGAAGCCGCAATACAATTTAAGGAGTTTCTAAGGAGTGGTTTGCTTATCTAAGTAGTTCTAAGTACTACTTGGGAATGTTTTCATTTCTAAGGAGTTTCCAAGGAGTCTGTGCGAACCCTGATAACACATAATAAAAAACTTATAAAAGAATGTTCTGTGCAATTTCCTGGGGCACCTACCTATCTTGGGTGCTATAGACCCAATCCCCTCGACTAATATACCTACGGATAGGTTGTAAAATGGAGTTTCCTTCGGATAGAGGTTTGTGTAGAATAGAGTGCACTCCCTGGTTGTGAAATGTGGAACTAACAGATTTCGCAAAAGGATAAAGTGTTTTAAAGGAATATTAACAAAACCCTCTGTGCGATCTGTGATCACACTTACCCACTTGTTATAAAATCTTCCTCCAAAACAGTAAGTTTGCAAGCAAACAAAAAGTTCCTTTGTAATGTACTTTCTTTTGCAAATCATCATAATCTTTCAAACAACTTATGGATTTATATGAGTTTCATTGCTGTAAAGCAATAATTGCAGTAATATAAATAAACAGGCAAAACTTGAATGAACTTAATTTTATGCCAAAACTGCATTCTGCATCATTTTGACATGTACTCTAATTATGAAAGATTCTTAGTTATGGTCATAATTGGATTCAAATGGGAATATCAGAAAAACTGCCCGTTATCGACAATTTAGACATATTTATGGCAACTTATTTTTGTTTCCAAACATCCAAGACTTGGTGAAAATTTGAACATGACAGCGCTTACGTTTGTATATATGTGAATATATATCAGTACATAACTGAAGCATTACCATAGATAAATAAATTCTGCAAGAAAAACAAGTTTTGTTGCATAAATAAACATTTTACTTCCAAAGATTGCATCTCATCTGCATTTCATTACATAAATAAATGTTTCACTTCTAAGTATTGCAGATCACCTTAATTCACTGCTCAGGAAAAAAGTGTGTGGTGTGAATATACAAGTTTTCACTTCAAAAAATGTCCCATTACAAACACATTTTATGATGTTAAGAAATAGAAATAAATAAAACACATCAATTACCTTGAGGCTTAGACGAAAATTTGGCAGCAAGAATTTCAAAAATGTCTTCACTAGCTAACTTTTCTTCATGTACAGATACCCAGAAAGCTTTTTCAGACAATTTTTGGGGAGGAATCTTAAAAACAAAATTAACATTCAGATAGCAGATAATCCCAGCAAAACATGGGGCCTGTTTAGGACCCCTTCACAAAATTCCATTTAATAAAAAAAGTCCTTTCACAAAATTCATTTTCATAAAATAGGTCCACTCACAATTTTTTTATAAAAGAGGACCCTTTTAAAAATGCTACTTCCCAAAATTTGATTAAATAAACACGCTTCAATTAAAAAAAAAAAATGTATAATTTAAACAAAACAAGTACACTGGATAGAAAAGTTTTAGCAGGAAGGCTTTAACAGTAAAAAAAAAAAAAAAAAAAAAAAAAAAAAAACTGATCTGAAATTCAAATTAACCAAAGTTTAATTCAAATTAACCAATGTCATTTTAAAGAAAACTGAGAAGCAAAACAATTATAATTAGCATGCAGTGGTCCTTAAAAAATACAAATGGAGAAGGATGAATTTAAAGATTGCAATTCTGATACATTTAAAGGGAAATGGATAAAGTATAAAGTCATTTTCACATATTTAAAATCATCAGATCATTATACAATTTCACCAGAATACACTACAGACGGCTAAATAAATTTTAAAGGAAAAAAAAATGGAAAAATTGATATTTTGTGCTTTTTTGCAAAGTGAAAGTTACAGAGCCTTCTTAACTTTTAAATTGCCATCTGATAAGTAGGATGTTGTGTTTCAAATAAAAATACTTTCTTGGACATCCTTTCAGACATCAGTAAACATCACAATTTCTACTGAACTGGTACATACAGCAATTAAATATAGTATCATTAATAACTTAAATATAGTATTACTTGTGTAAATAAGTTTTTATTCTTTGTTTGCTATCCTTTACTATCATACATTCAACAGAATCTTCAATTTCACTCCAGTTCAGAAAAGAACTATTATTCTACTACCTATTTTTTTTTTTTTTAACTTTTATGAATGGAAGGGGGATTTCAAAGATGTTACAAGGACCTGCATGCACAAAAGTTGACTAATGTTATTAAAGAGTGATAATAAGATACCTATAAACAAAACAAAATATTTTCTAACGAATAACTCCCTCAGGAGAATTAGGGATAAGAAGAAAAGTTGCGATTTTTTTTTTGTTGTTGTTGTTGCTATTTAAGTTTTTCAGCATTATAAACTTTTGGAATTACTTGATTTTTTATAAATATATTGATATATAAAAGATATTTTGTGTAATTTGAAATTTCAAAATTTGTACATTAAAAACATGAACTAGATAGCAATCTTTAATATTGCTTTCAATTGTACTTTCAAGAGGAAATAAACTCCTATTTGAATTATCTGATAATTTGAATTAGAAGTTCAGATTAAACAGACTCTACTGTATTTTCTTTTCATTTTTGCACCAATTCAGAGATTATCCCAAAATACTTTTTTAAATAACTAATTTGTGTGAAAAAATTGATTTTTAAATTGTTTTCTCAATGTACAATCATAATTTAATTAATATTAAACTATTAATTGACAAAAGCATATATATATATATTTTTTGAAAATATAGAAGTAAAATTTAGTTCAAAAATACATATATAATTATGGACATTCAATGATAAAAAACACTAAAAACATTTAAAATACAGGTTAAAAGAGATGTTTTGAATACTTTTCGTACTTCTCTTCAGTATACTGTATAAGACTTAAGAAGCATACATATTCCAATATAAAGCAATAAAGGTAGTTAGAACTCAAGATTGGTTGCAAATGCACTTGAATACAACCATGTTCCTGACTTTAATAATGAACAAATTGTGATTTCAAATTGCTGCTTATGCAGTAATGGTGTTTTCCTAGAGGGTTGATTGACTGTTCTAGTTGAATCCCCAATTAATGGAGCTACCTAGGTCAGAGTTCCCAGCAAAACATGTCTGACAATTTCCTGACTTTCGCTCACCAAATCTGAAAAAATTCTATGACCAAATGGGCATACAGCAACTTGCTATTTATTTTTGCAATCATTTGACAAAATTAAAGATTTTTTTTATGTGATAGCTCCTCATGAATTGCTTTTAGATTTATTTTATTTATTTATTTTTTTTTTTCAGTTGTTTCACAAATTTAGGGATTTTTTCCCGAGACCATTTGATGAATTTTGTAACTTTTTTTTTTTTTTTTTCTCTACAGACTTTTTAGAAAATATTTGTAAATTCCCTGACTTTTCCAATATATTTAAAATTTCCCTAACTGCTTTGAAACTCCATGACTTTCCAAGTTGCTGGGAACCACCCTGCGGGTCCCAGCTGAGTATGATGTCCTAAATAAACTGTAAGTTTAATGTTTTTTTATTATTTTGGCTTTTCGGTGGTCTGTGATTGTGTACGTATACTGAGGAGGAATACGAAAAGTACTCGAAACATCTACATTAACATACGAAACATTAACCTGTATTTTAAATGTTTTTAGTGTCTTTTATCATTGAATGTCTGCAGTTATATATATTATTTAATACAATTTAGTTATTTTTAAAAGCACTTAAATGTTTATCTTAAAAAAAAAAAAAAAAAAAAAAAAACTTCCTATTTTTATGACTACAATTCATGTTGTTCCAAAAAATGCTCACCAATGCAGTAACTATTTCCAAATTTAATCAAACAGTATTATGTCAATTCTTAAATGCAAAATAAATCAATGATAAAATTAAACATTGATATAATAATATACAAAATTTTGTCAACCTTTTTCCAATTGGCACGTTTCAGAGGTGTTTCTAACACATATTTCTTCTTCGGCTGCATACCATACGGCAGAACATTTAATGGAGGTAGGTTAGGAGACAGTCCACCCATGGGAGGTGGAGGCATTCTAATTCCACCCATACCAGGAGGTGGCGGTGGTGGAGGGGGACCCATTCCAGGTGGTGGAGGAGGAGGTAGAGGTCCTGATCCAGGCATGGGAGGTGGAGGGGGAGGCCCTGATCCAGGCATGGGAGGTGGAGGAGGAGGTCCAAAACCAGGCATTGGCGGAGGTGGTGGTGGAGGAGGAGGAGGAGGCATGCCAGATGAAGGAGGTAAAGGAGGTGGAATTGAACCCCCACTAAAAGACATACCTGATGGCAACTGAGGAAGCTTACCCTAAAAGTAGAAGAAAGAAATACATAAAAATGAAGACTATATAAAGTACAAATGACAAAATTTACATTAATTGCAAACTTAAAAGTAGAGCATACAAAAAATGGTGAATTTTTTTACTTATAATACAAGTAAAGTAATAAAAATTACATTCATATAAGATGATTTTTTGAAGTCACACATTTAGTTGTTTACTGACAAATGGCTTTTTAAAAAATTAATTTTTTTGCTACTATTACTTCTTCTTTAACAGAGTTCATACTTTTTCTAGAAGAAAAATTAAGCAATTTCCCATAAATTTCTGAAATGAAAATTTTAATAATAAAAAATATATTGCTGGTGCATTGCAAAACTATCATCTGTGAAAAAAAAAAAAAAAAAAAAAAAAAAGGAACTTCCTTTACAGCAGTTTTTAAAGTGAATATCATAAAGTACTTTGGATGTGAAATATTATAAGAAAGCCTCTGTAAAATATAGAAAAACATTTTGTATTCTACTTTGAAAGTTGTTTCGAAATGCAAACACACAGTTTCTAGTTACGAGTATAAGGCAGAAAAGGTTTTACATATTAAATAGTAATAATAACAATAATAATAAGGATAAGTAATTAAAGAAAATAATGCACCTCCACTGAAATTTAAACAAATTGAAGCACTTTTAAGGACTTTTGTGCTCTCTTAACACTAGAACGACCGGAGCGGTCATTTTGACCACATAGCTCCTTTGAGAAGCAATTATTCTTAAAACATTTACATTAGCTCACTAACCTTTCAGAACTTTAATTATTTTCTTGAGGTTTTAAATACATAACATTGTTTTGTTTTTTTTTGCAATATTTTCTAACGAGCATATAAATTTATGCTCTACCTCGAACGACTGAAGCGGTCAAAATGACTGCTATAGAGATTTGAGCAATTTGCTATGAAATAGCACTCTCTTTTTTTCTCTTCTGCTTAATTGGTGCATGTGCCTGACAGGAGCAACATCATAGAGTTTCTTTTCTCCATTCATACATCTGCTTGTTTTCAGTGCAATTGTAATTGAATGTGAATCGGTAAAATTCTCGTGTTTGAAGCAGGGAAAATTAGATGTGTGAGATTTATTTCAATGCCTCGTAATAAAGCACTGAGTATTAAGGAGGGTTTAGCACTGCTTAATCAACTTGATGACAATTGTAGTGATGATGGTGAAAATAGTGATTCCGATTTCATGATTTCTAAAAACGAAATTCCCGATCAAAGCTCGAATTCCTCTGAAGATGAGATAAATGTTGAAAATCTCTCACAACAAATCCTTGTTTCTTTTCAAAATGTTAATCCCATTTCCCCAGATGGAACTCAATGGAAAAGGCTTGATGAAAGCGGTATTATTTCTAGGAGATATGCCTCAGGAAATGTATCGAAGGAGAAAACAGGACCTACTCCTTATCCTAAGAAAAATACTGGTGGAAATGAAGTTTCATCTTGATATCTGTTGTTTTCCGAATCCATGCCGATACACATTCAAAAAGGTACATTAAAAAACATACAATCGAAAAGCTTGCCGAGAATAAAAATCAGATTCATGGAGCATTTCCTTGAAAGAATTGGATACTTTTATTGCGCTATTTTACATAAGAGATGCAATGTGCTGTTCTTCGTTAGACTTGAATAACTTGTGGTCAAAACAGTGGGGATCAGCAGTATTTCAGTGAAATGATGTCACAAAATCATTTCAAAGGAATTATGGTTTCTTCGGTTTGATGATAAATTGACTCATTTGAATCATCTTAGAAATGAGAAATTTGACCTTGCTTTCTAGTTATGGTCACATTTTGTGAAAAATTCTCAGTTGTGTTTTATAGCATGGGAAAGTATAACAATCGATGGACAGCTGTTGCCATGTAAAACACGTTGTAAGTTTATATGGCAAATAACCCTGATAAATTTGGATTAAAAATCTGGCTGGCTGTAGATCTTGCAGCAAAATATTTTTTGAATCATTTTATGTATCTAGAAAAAAATGAAGACAGAGACAAAAGCCTGTAGCTTGACAAATATGTCGTTATGAAACTAATGGATCTGTTTCTTTATAGGGGAAGAAATGTCACAACAAAATTTTTTCACATCGCAGAAACTTGCGAGAAGAGGACCAGTTTACATTTTTTACAACATTCTAGGTATTGCAGTTATAAATTCCTGGATTTTATTTAAAACATGTAACTCTTCACAAATTTCTTGAAGATTCTTTATTTTAAACCTTATTAACGAGTTGAGATTGCCATATTGTTCATCAAAGAAACTAACTGTGTGCATTCCTAACTCTTCTGAAACTATGAATAATAAACACCATCAATACTCTTTCTACCGAAACAAAATAAAAGAAAGTTGTTCGTCATGTCTTAGACCTATTTGTGGAAAATGTCAAGAAATGTGAGTTAAAAACTTGTAAAATTGCAAATGAACACAATGTGCACAATGATACATAACTGTTTTATGATAATACATTTTTTCCTGAGAAAAAAAGTTATGTTTTTGAATATAATAAAAAAAATTTACTATTGAAAATACTGCATGCATTTTAAAATTGTTCAAAATAACTTATTTTAGATTCTTATAATAATATTTGCATTAAAAATCAAATATTTATTCTCGATTTCTTATTGCAGTAAAAATGACTGCAATGGTCACTCTAGATAGGTAAAAATGTCGGTCATTCTAGTGTAAAAAATCAGACATTTAAACACTTTAAAGACTGCTTGAACCCTGTCTAATAACAAAAAGTTATATGTCATAAATTTATAATGTGTCACTATTTCAAAATGTTCAAGAAATACAACATAAAGAATGTAGCTGTGTTGAAACAAGAAGAATTGCAATTTTATATTCAACACCAATTAATTAATATTTTTTTTATATTAAGAATTTTGCAATTTTATTGTAATGTGTATACATTACACTTTTAGCCTATTTAAAAATCTAATAGTTAAAGTATCACCAACCTCTTAAAGCCTATTTTTTTTCTCTTCCAACCCATCCCATTCGCCCCCATAGCAGAAACTGTGCAGCACTGCAGATTATTTTAGACCTTGCAGCTTAAAAATAAATACTGGGCTTAAAAAAATTACTTTGTTTTAAGAGTTATTGTGTTTTTTATTACATTTTCTTTGTAAATTACAATTTTTGCTTATTTTATGGGTTATTGTAAGTATTTATGATAGTAGCTTGGTTCAGCATTGATGGGCCGCAGATAAATTTTGGTTTGCTGCAGATGGACACTGAAAATTCTGCCACTGGGCCATTCGTAGGAGAAAATTATTGCAACATCTTTCTCCCAAATGGTAATTAGAAAAAAGATAACTTGATTTATAAGTATATACATAAAAAAAAAAAAAAAATTAAAAAACATCAGTACATAAAAGTTATTTACATGATGAAAGAATATTAGAACCCTAAAACCTTGGAAATTTGTCAGCTAGCAGCGAATGACATACATTGAGGATTCACATTAAGGCCTGGACTAATAAGAAAACGTAAAAACGATAAATGTTACATTAAACAAGAATCGTTTGAGAACAATAATAATAAAACAGCTACTAACACTTTTCTGAACTTCCTTGATCACAGCTTCATATTCTTGTAATCGAGTCTCTATTTGCGTAAGCTTGGCTTCTGATTCTTGTTTTGCTGTCAGAGCTTCCTCTAACTTCTTACTTAATTCATCTGAAACCCTTTCATCTTCTTGTTTTGACTTGTCAATTATTGTTTCTAAATAGAAACAAGAACAAAAAATTATGATTCAGGCACGGATTATGAAACACTTTTAAAAGTAACAGAAAATTATTAAGAAATTTCCCTTTTTTATACAATGAAATGAGACTTCTAAATAAGCAATTTGAAAAACACATAACACATTAAAAGTCTATTTTCAGCATTTGCTGTCCATACACGATAAAACATACAAATTCTGTCATGCAGTCCTGTATATAACCCACAGAATTTATACACACCACATAATGCACTAAATTCACACCACAGCAGAAAATACACTTTCCACAGTTATACTTATCATAGTCAATCCTGTAACTGAATTCTTTTGTTCATCTTTGTAAATCAACGATATATGCTATGCACTCTACAATCCATAGAAAACATGTTATAGTGCATCTCAGTGCTTCTTTTTAATTTCATTATGTTTGAAGTTTCATAACATCATTAAAAGTCACTGCAACCGATTTTCCCTAGAGATCCTTATACAGTAGACTCCCTTAAATCCACACTGCTTAGAGGTTGTGCGGATTTTAGAATTTTCTGAATTTCTGGTCATTGATGTGTTTACATTTTTTTAAACATAATTTGAATGTAATAATGCAATAGAAATTATAATGAATGCTTAAATGCTATAAATTATTAAAATAATTAAGTAAAGTAATAAACTAAAATAATAAAAATTAGGATGATTTTAAAAACGATTAAATTATTATAGGTAAATGTCAAGTAAATAATTAATAATTTTATAATACATGCAAAAATTGTGTGTGTATGTAAATTTTATCTTGAAAACGGCTCTACTGATTTTGATTAAATTTTGTATTTCACCATTTTTGGGCACGAGAAGACTATTGGGCTAGGTCACATGTTAGAGAAAATTCAATTAGTGGGTTATTTTTGGGTCACTGTGGGTCAAGCTAATTTTATCTAGAAAACGGCTCTAACGATTTTGACTACATTTTGTATTCTATCGTTTTCAGGCTCGAGAAGACCATTGGGGCTAGGTTGCATCTTCAAGAAAATTTGATTAGCAGGTCATTTTGGGTCACAATGGGTCAGGGTCAAGCTAACTGTATATAAAAACAGCTCAAAGGATTTTGACAAAATTTTGTATTATGCCGTTTCTGGGCACGAGAAGATCATTCGACTAGGTCACATGTTTGAGAAATTTCGATTAGTGGGTCATTTTTGGGTCACTATGGGTCAAGCTAAATTTAAAAAATGGCTCTAACAATTTTGACTGAATTTCGTATTCTACTGTTTTGGGTCTAGAGAAGACCAATGGGCTGGGTCATATGTTCAAGAAAATAAGGTTAGTGCGTCATTTTTGGGTCAGTGTGGGTCAAGTTAATTTTAACTAGAAAACTGCTTAAATGATTTTGACTAGATATTGTATCCTACCTTTTTGATTACCAGAACACCATTAAACGAAGTCAAATGTTCAAGCAGATTATTGTATATAATTTAACTTTTCTTTAAATTAACTTAGTTATTAAAGATATTAAAACAATGTTGCATTATATTTTTCTTTTCCATTGTAACTGTATTTTTTGTGCAGTTGTTCCTAATTTATAATCAGACTTTAAAAAATAAAATGTTAACAAATGGATGATCTATAATGTATAATCCACAAAACCCTCGGTCTCCAAGTGTGTGAATTTCACAGAGTTAACTATATTACATTCTTTATTATTTATTTATAGTTTATTTTCTACTTTTAACCTTTAAAATGTTTCAGTGTTGCAGTTTCACAGCCAGTTGCCCTATTTTGGTGAGAGTGTATAAAAATAATTGGTGCAAAATTAAATTCATTGTTGTTTCAATTCCCAAACAATTGCATGAGTTATAGAGAATATTTGGTGATTTATCTCCTAAGTTGGGTTACCAGAAAAATGCCTTAAAATTGAGTATTGATTTACAATTAAGTTCTAAAAATATTAAAAGGTTCTGTTATCATTGGAAACACACCTGTGAATGTAATTTTTTTAATTCTAGCCTACCAGGAAAAAGGTTGAAAATCAATTACAAAATTTAATCTTTACATACAAAAACAAGGTTGAGTGTAATAAAAGAGTGTAAACACACCTTAAAGAAAAAAAAAATGCATGTTTTTTAACCCTTGCCCGGGCAAGGGCTTCTCTGTGTCTGAAATGTTTAAAATATTGACTGCCACCAGAATCTACAAGCAAATTTATTTGAAAATAAAAAGATTTTTTTATCATGTGCATTATAAAAGCAAATGTTTCATGAGCAATTCTGGTGTGAGTCTATCAATTTTGAATACAAATGAAGTGGGAAGCATATTCTTACTACCAGCTGAAGGGTTAAACAAGGCATTGTTTTCTTAGGGAAACAGTCATTTCTTTCTTCTAAGATTAGTACCCTGAATGTAGTACTATTGTATTAGAAAATTATTGTAAATAATAGCTATGGGACAAGAGTTAAGTTTAAACAACCCAACAATATCATTTTACACAACCATATTAGAATATGAAAGTTGAATGAATGAGAATGTATGTTTCTTTTAACTCTATGATTAGAGTACAGAAAATGAAAGATGTGGCACCTTTTGGGTCTGATCCTAGTGCTGATGGTACATTAAAAATTACATAATTTTCATGCAATCATAATAATAATAAGAAAAACTGTAGTTTTTGGAATGAAATGCATATTTCTGCTAGAACTTTAAAATGAGGAAAAAAAAAAAAAAAAAAAAAAAACTCAAAAAAAAGACCCTAATGTGTTTTTTGGGAGAAAATTTAATATAACGTTCTGGAAAATATAAAATCCTATTAATTGAAATTTACAATGATAATCAATAAATGTAAATGGATAACCAACCCAGACAGCTAAAATAGCACTTCATAGCTTTAGTGAAAACCCATGGCAAGACTAGCAGATAAAAATAAAAAATGCATCCAATATAGTCTGTTTACATATGAAAGAATATCCTTTAAAAGACAAAACTCAGCATATTCAGAAATGAAGAATGATCTGTCAACACATGTAGACATGGACATGGTGGTACTAGATATTATTTCATCCTCAATTATCTCACTGGAACTTGATTATTAGGGAAAATAATTACAAAAGGTTTGATATTAAAAGTCAGCAGCTTCTACTGTCGAATTTTAACAAAATTAGGCTTTACAGCTCTCTAACTATTGAAACCTTATTACAAATTGATTGCGATAATTAATGAAGAACAAAAAGTTTTAAAAATTTTACTGCAGCTTAAAAAATGAGTGAGTTAATGAACTTTAAACTTCTACAGAAACTTCCAAAACTTATAGCTAGTAGATGTCAATAGCAATAACAAACTTTCTTTTTTACAATAGTTTGTCTATGCCAGGACTTTAAACCACACAAATCAAAAATCAAAGAAAAAAATGTGTTTTTAAGGTTCCATACTTAAAAAGTAAAAATGGAATCATTATAAGATCACTCCTGTGTCTGTCCATCTGTCTGTCTGCCTGTCACAGGCATTTTACTCGTAAACTATGGAACGTGGAAATTTCAAATTCGGAAAAGTAATAAAGACCATTGATCCACATATTTTCAGATCATTAAACATTCATAAATATATTTAGTAAAAATGTATAGGGGCTAATTAAGCAACTTGAAAAAAAAACTTTTTTCTTTTTATATCATGTGGGGTATCGTGTAAAAGTTTTCGTAACGCTGAACTCAAAAATACATTCCTTTTAATTTTAAGTATTATATTTTCAAAGATATCGTCCGAAATGTAGCTCAAAAATATGTTAACCCCCATCTAATTCTGAATCTACAGAAACTAAAATTATGAAAAAATTAGAGGTAGTAGACGCTAACTTAAACCTTGAAGGAAAATTATAGCAATTACTCTAAATCACATAGTTTTTTGAGAAAATCGCATTTTTCTGTTACACACAAATTTCGATTTACAGGCATTCAGCAAAATTGTTGAGCAGTGCTGAAGGTACCTATCGTAGCAGAAATATAAAAGCATTGTTGATAATGATTTTTGAAAAAAATTGTCAGTAATTAGCCGAGATATTAACCCTTAAAGATACGGATACTTTGGACATACATAATGACAGGGGCGGCATAATCTATGCCTAGTTAACAACTTTTAATGATATATAAGTGTAATGTAATGTTCAGTAGTAGTATAAAAGTAATAAACGTCAAATTGTTAAAAACAGAATAATTTAAGGCATCTCGAGACTCTTAAAATTGGAAAAAAAGAAAAAAAAAGACCATTTGCAACATTTAATGTCTTAAAATGCATATGATTTAAAAACACAATTTTTACTGTGATGAAAGATATAAATATGTTCTTTCATTTCATGTATTTAAAAAATTGCAAGATGCAGATTTAGTATTTATAGCAGGCTCGAAACTGTTGGACATTTGTCAAGCAGAAAATTGACATAAGATCTTACGTGCAGGATTACAAAATAAATATTGCAACTAGAATAAAAATTTTGGTGCCTACTTCAGATTGTAATAATTACCCTGAACTTAAATACATTTGTATTTAAAACTTTTTTATATTTTTAATGCAAAGTTGTAGTTAGCTAATACAAAATTCTGAAAACTTCAACAGTATAATGACCTAAAAAAAATATTTTTTTGAACAATAAAAAGGAAATTTTAGGTTCAGTTTATATAGACTAACATGAAATATATGTTTCGAAAATTTCATGAAAAAGTATTCAGAAGTTTTTGAGGTACCCTGCGCGTTATGCCCAAAAACTTGTTTAGCAGAAAAATGACTTCAAAGTTTTGGAAACGCCGCTTCAGCTAGTGAGCGGGTATAATTCTAAAAGCCATAATTTCTGTTCTAATGGTAATTTCAAGAAAACAATTATATAAAAATGTTCAGTAAAGATAGGAGTTTAACATCTAATAAAATTTAATTTTCAAATATTTTGAAGAATCCTGAGAAACACTTAATTAGAATGAATCACATAAATACTATGGGATTCGCGACTAGTTTGCACTGAGTGCATCTCGCAATATGTCTCAAGTGACTTTAAAAGTTAATTAAAAACCAATCTGGAAAAACGCGGCACGGACCAAGGTGTCTTTGAAATTTTGCGACCTCCTTTTGAAGCGCGCTTAGCACAATGCCAAATTTTAACTTTGAACAAAGATTTTGTTTTAGCTACATTGTAGAAAGAAAAGTTATTACTACGCTGAATTTAGTTTTATGAAATGCCAAATGAAGTTTAAGTATGCACTGCTTTTATTGTCAGTGCCGAATTAAGCTCATCATAAACAGATTAGGATAATATTAAAAAAAGTGTTGCACAAAATAGTTATATTCGATGTTATTTAGGTTCTATATCTCTTTGAACTTTCATGGTACTAGTATATACAGTTATACCCAACACTACATTGTATAGTTTTTTACAAAGTCTTTTAACAACAATTACAAATTCATATATTTATTCTACAGAACCCTCTGTGCGCGAGTAATACTCGCACTTGACTGTTTATATCCTGATAGAGCAAAATTTAAAGTTGAACCTAAATTGTTTTTGTACTCTTTTATTTAACTCAACCTGGGTTTTGTATGTAAAGATGGAATTTTGTAATTGATTTTTAACTAACTTCCTGATATGATAGAATTATAAAAATTATGTACAAAGGTGTGTTTCCAATGACAATTCAAAATTTTAATACTTTTAGAACTTAATTATTAATTAATACATTAATTTTAAGACATTTTCCAATTAGACTGCCACAGGCAATAAATCACCAAATATTCCCTGTAACTCGTACAATTATATGGATGTTGAAAAAACAATGGATTTAATTATGCACCAATAAATGCTCACCAGAAAATGCCATAGCTCTGTGACACTACAACAATGAAACATTTTGAAGACAAAAAGTAGAAAATAAATTATAAATAAAAAATGAAGAATGTAATGTTAAATATAGGTGCTAAATTTTGTCATTTTAGGCTTAATGCCGACAAAATTGGATGAAATAATGCATCTTCACTATGAATTAACCAACAAGCACCTCTGATGATTCTGTGGGTTATTCATAGTTTCTTATTTTACATACTGGTTTCCTATGTTCACATCTTGTTCATCTTTAGAATTTTACCATTTGCTCATATATTTGTGATTTCATCTTTATTATATATATATACTTTTATCAATTAACAGTTAAATATTAATTAATTTACGATTATACGAGTAAAATACAAGCTTGACATTTATTTTTTATATTTGAAATTTGGTATAAGACATGTTAAAAGTTAAATCTATGCATACAGAAACTAATCAAACTAGCAGAAATGAAAATATTTATTAACTAAGGTGTAAGAATGAACAGTGCCATACTAACACACATGTCCAAAGAAACAATTTGAAGGATGGAGCCAATAATGACAAAGTCCCCCTCCTTTCCAACATCTAATTTGATACTAGAGATCTTTTTGTAACAAGATGCAGGATTGTCATTAAGTTTAATAAGAAAATTTATTCAATATGAATGATATTAAAATCTTTGATTTTATTAACCTTTTATTTATACATTTAATAATAAAACAAGAATTTTGTAAAATTATAAAAAAAACATAGGGCATAGAAAAAATAATCTGCATATGTAGAGAGAGAACAGGCAAAAGGGAATTACAATCAACGAATTTGTAAGAGTAATTAATTGATCATCTTACCAATTAAAGGTTCAACATCAATTTTAAACCTCTTGGTATGCCTGAAATCAGGATCACAACCATTTTTATGTAATACTATCTGTGAAACACATTCTTCTATTAGCCTGTAATAAGCTGATCTAAAAAAAGAAGTAAAATACTGATTTAGTAAAGAGACATTTTCTTTTTACTTTCCATTTCAATATTACATGAGAAATATAACACTGACTTATATTCAGCCTCACCGAATATTTCAAAAAACTTTAAAAAAATATATTTTTTTAAACTTACACAACTTTTACTTTTAACTGTCAGTTAATAAAGATATGCAGAATAATTAGGAAGGGAATGCTTTTACATTATTTATTTCCTGTTCAAAAAGTATCAATTAAAAAAATTAACCATTAAAATGACGATCTTCATAGAAATTAATGATGTACTGCAAACGCAAGTTCCTGAATATTGTCTGGTAAATAATCTGTTTCTTGCTTTTTCCCAAACAGGGTGTTTCTAAGCAAAATGGAAAAAAAAAACTTTCAGGGGTGATAATACACATCAAGACAATTTTTTCCCAGGAAATCAGGATCGCAATCTATTTATTCAGTCAAAAACACAGTACATCTCACTCTAGGTCAAACTTGGATTTTCATTTGTTACTTTAACAATAATGAAGAAATTGTAACTATATTTAAAACAGAATTACTTTTATTTCTATGAAGTATAATTACATGATGAGAAGTGTTGAAAATTGTCACTATTCATATCTAAACAACACTGAGCTAGACATTTCTTTATTCAAAATGCAGCTGACAGTACTTATACTGCGTCACTGTCCAAAATTCAGTCACTTCCATGATATCATCATCATATTATACAAGCAAAATTAATATGATGCAAATTTCACTAAAATACCTTCATTATTTTTTAAGTTGTAAATTAAAATTCAGTTTCACCTTGTGGTGACACCCTGTATTTTTGGTTGAACATATTGTATGGAATAAGTGGATTGCAATGTTATTTCTTGTTAAAACTAATCGGATGTACCAATCCCAAAACTTTCTTCTATCTCATACATGTTAATACTTCAAAATCCGCTATCACACTGCCAAAATTAAATGGCAATCTATGCATCTCATGAGGATTCTAACGATATGAAATTCCGTGCGTTAGTTCTTGAGATATGACTATCGCTGAAATCGTCTAAATTCAGAAAAATGCTGCCTAGCAGCGCCACCTATTGGGTGATTTATACCAAATTCTAATCAGCAACAATTTGTGTCAACGTCTGACTGAATCTGAAGTTTGGAGAAAATCCGTACATTAGTTTTTGAGATAGAGCAATAACGAAAATCATGAAAATTCCTGCATAGCAGCGCCACCTATTGGTGATTAACACCAAAACCTAATTAACAACAACTTGTGTCAACATACAACTAAATCTGAAGTTAGATGAAAATTCGTCCATTAGTTCTATTGATAGAGCTATTGAGGCAATCGTGAAAAAGGCAGCAGAGAAGCGCCACCTGTTGGGCGATTTACACCAACACATAATCAGTAGCAAGTCATATCAAGGACTAACTGAATCTGAAGTTTGATGAAAATCCGTGCGTTAGTTCTTAAGATAGAGCTATTGGGGAAATCGTGCAAAATTCATCATAACAGCGCCACCTGTTGGGCGATTTACACCAAAACGTAATCATCATCAATTCATATCAAGGACTAACTAAATCTGAAGTTTGATCGAAATCCGTGCATTAGTTCTTGAGATAGAGCTATTGCAAAAATCGTGAAAAATGCAGCATAGCAGCGCCACCTGTTGAGCGATTTACACCAAAAACTAATCAGCATCAATTTGTATTAGGGACTAACTGAATATCAATTTTTATTAAATTCCGTGCATTAGTTCTTGAGATAGAGCGCCCACAAAATTTGTGTCACATACACACAGACAGACAGACTCACAGAGAGACATTTTGTAAAAACATGTTTTTTGGAATCTCTGACCCCTAAAACGTGTAAATCCGTCGAAAACCGGAATTCGAAAATTTTCATGAATCCAATACTTTCTTCTTGTAAAGATAGAAGAAAGTAAAAATATCAGTCGTGACCATGTTATGTTCGGTGAAAGTTTACTACAGAACCACCTGTATGTTTACAACTTCTGAAAATAAAGGCCTACTTTCGATACTGCTTTTTGGTACATTTAAAAACTTTCTTGCTTAAAAAAAAATGCTACTCTTGTTGAGTTGCCACCATTTGAATAGATTGTATTATTTATTTTTTACTCTAGCCCCTTCCTGACAAATAAACAGTATATGACTGTAAAATTTTTCTTCCGATTCCTTCAAAATTCCTCTTTGATTTTAAAATATTTCTTTTGGCATATAAGAAAATTTTATTCATTTGTTTTAATAATTCACAGAAGCTATGAAATTAAAAATTTTATTAATTAAAAAAGTTTTAAAACTACCCTCTTTTTAAATAACCCCACGCATAGATTTTTTCTTAGTGTAAAGTACACGTGTGAAACAGTCTAGTTTGCAATAAATTGTTAAATATTATGTAAAAATGTTTTAAAATTTAAAATTTTAATGTTTTTAAACTCTTAACTATAAAAGTATTTGGCCAAAAAGTTACTATTCAGCATACTTGTGTGCCTAATATTCGATATCCACTATTCAGACAAAATCACTATTTGGTGCATCTCTACTGAATATCACCTGTGAAAGTCAGTGCATCTCTATTGAATATCACCTGTGAAAGTCAGAGATTGAGAAATCTTATTGGTAATTTGTAATAGGAAAATTAAATGAATAAATAAATGTACAGGATGTCTCTGAAGTCATTGTTTATTATTACAAAACATTATAACAAATTAAGTATTTTTAATACAGATGGTAGATTTTTTGTTTAATTTTCTTCATATCTAAACTTTGTGCATCAGCATTTGCAACTCTTCAACATGTGTGCCTATAGTTATCTTCAATATTTCAAAGTGATACTTTATCTTCTGCCATATACAAATTAGCATATCAGGCATTACAAAGTTGTCAGCTTCTGTGATCTGCATTTTTAGTATTGTTATGCCATCAACTTGAATAGATACACTCTTTAACCTTTTAAACGCCGCACTATGATTGAAAGATAACACAAACTATTTATTGGTAAAAATCACATTAAAATTCAAACATAAGCACTATGAGTAATTTTTTTTTTTTTTTAAATGTTTGTATAGGATTTATAACATGTTCCAGAAATGGAACATTGGCGGGAAACACTTAGTTTTTTCACATGTTTTTATAAAATGTGATTAACGATATCTAAATTAAAATCTCTATTACTATGCCTATTATTTTTAATAACTATACATGCTAAGTTATAAAAGTTATTCAGGAATAACACAAGTTAAGCAGAAAAATAGATGGGCTTCGCCCGTAGTTCCTTCAATGTGCCTAAGATTCTAGCAAAAATTGTCAAGAAGAGGTAGGAAGTTTTTCACAGAAAAAGCTTTGCCACTAAATTAAAGATATATATATTATTTAGATGATGATCAGAAATTACTGTATAAAATAAATTACAATTATTTTTCTGAATAGTAAAAAAAATTGTTAAAACAGCATTAGAAAATAATAATAATGCCTGTACTAAAATTCACAGCACAATAATCATATAAATGAAAAAGTAAAAAATACAAAGAGAGATAAAAAATCTCCTAATTTCAAGGTACTATTATCTATAACAAGATTTTTTTAAGCTTTCTATATTTATTTCTAGACATTGCTGTAGAATCAGTTCGGACCAATAGATCTTCTTGGGTGCTCCAATATAAATGTTCTCCGAGTACTTGGTGACATCCACTAAACAACAATAATCCAAAATATCGACCAATATTATTTTCATCTACAGCTATAACTTCTCCTTTTTGAAATGCATAAAATGTTGTCATATTTGCTACACACAGTAGATATTCTATTAGAAAGAACTTATGAAATATTTCAACTAGAGATAAAGTAACCAATTCAGGAAATATTTGCAATGCTTTCAGATTTTAGAATTTTGTTAAATTTTGTATTTTTTTTGTTTTTTCGCAGCGATATTGGATATTTTTCTCTTTGTACATCATGTTTCGCTTCAAATTCAGTCTTTCCTTTGACTTTGAAGGTACTTCAAGATCAAATCTGTCTTCATTTGAAATTTCAATATCATCTACTTTTCTAGAGCTATTTCAATTTCACCATAAACACCTGCTGGCAGAACAGGTTGAAAAATGGCTTCATTTATTATATTTTCCTCATGTATTAAACATCCACTTTCTTCTGGAGGTAGTTTACAAACATCAATGCATTCCTCATCAGAATCATCCGATAATCCAATTCTCGTATTCGGAAACTTTTCAATCAATACTTATATGCACTGTAATCAAAGAACATTATCATGTTAAAAAATAAACCTTTACACGCCAATGTTCCATTTCTGAAACATGCATATTTGTTATCTAAAAGAAACAATAAAAATATTTTTTATTTGTTAGAACTTATGTTCTATGAATAAAATGATCATTTTTAATTACTCTCACTTAGTTATTAAAAACATTTGTTAAATTTTGAATTTTATATGAATTTTTTAATTTTGTCTGATGAAAAGTCTAAAAAAAGACCGAAATTGTGATTTTCTCTCTTAAGCACTATTTATTTTATTAACGCAATACCGACGCCAAAAAATCAATCCACACTTTCCTTTTACATAATAATTTTTTTAGAGCAATGCGAATAAAATTGTATTTTTTGTAGAATTTTGAAATCGATGTTCCATTTATGGAACATTGGTGTGTAAAAGATTAATGTATACCCACACAAAAAATTCCATGATGTGACATGTGATGAATGGACCTGGAAGAAACACCCGATTGTTCCATCTCGACCAATACAACTTAAAAATTTACATACCATAAAAAACAAACTTTAGATTCTGCAGAAAATTTAGTGAAAAACAGCCACCATCTATATCAAATAATTTATTGGTTATAGCTGAGCTGCCCGGCATTGCCTGGGTTTGGGATAATAACATGAAATATAAGTTTAAATTCAGTGTTGAATTCAGAAATTCAAGGGCGGATCTAGGAAGTCTCCAAGGAGTGGGTGATACTACAAAATTAGAGTTACATGTAAGGATGGATTTAAAATTCCCCTGAACTATGAACAACTTCATAATACATATACAGTAGACGCTCGGTAGTACGATTGTTCATTATAGCAATCTTTTCATTATAACGACTGCTTGATAGAGATCCCTTAACCATTCGTGAATGATCATTCTTCTATCCAATTAGAATAAACAAGCACTCTTTGCATTGCTTGCAAGTCTTTTTACATTGGTAAAAAGACTTTCCAGCTTTTCTATAGTAATAGTTATTTAATATTTTTTGCCTATTAGAAAAACTTGAGAATGTTTGAGAATTTAGTCTATCAAAGATAGAAAAAAATCCCTTTTCTTCTAAAACTTATCGATTTTTTCTATGTTTATGGATGATTTGAAAGTATTTCTAAGAATTATTACTGCCCTCTACATATGCTTTAAGCACAATGCACCTTCTATAACCAAAATTATTCCAACAGGTATTTCAAAAAAGAGTTACTGCATATAAAACTACTTGTTGCTTTATTTTAAATAAAAAATATAATTTGAACTTCTTAAAGAAGTATTTATAAAGCAGCTAATGATAGCTGGTTGAAAAGTGAAATCTTAATTTCTGGTCATCAGAGTTTTTCACAGTCTCTAATTTGTATTCACGATTTCACCAGGGAAGCTGTAACAGAATATTTTATATATAATTTTATATATTAAATACTTTTATCCAACTTTTCAGGTATTATACATATTTTAGAATTTTTATCCAATAAAGTATAAGAAAGAAATATGTACTCATTCCTAACATTTAAAATGCCTTAAAATTTGGTTTAGTTATGTTAAAATGGAGACCTTCTATCATTGTTCAAGGGAGGGACGATCGCCTCATCGGCCCTCCCTTGGATCCGCCATTGATGAATTTAACACTCTCTTGGACAAAGAAAGTATGGATGATGTTCCTAATGAACGCCATAGTTCAGCTGAGATTTTAAAAAATGCTGAAAATCCAATTATTTTATCAACAAATACTAAAAAACACAAAGCGCATTCCACTGAGATTTAAGAATCTTAAATATTTCACCCCATTGCATATGACCCATCAATTCATACAGTCATGAATAAGGAAGGTGTTCAACAATATAAGATTTTGAGTTGCTTTAACTGATAAATGCCAAATGTTAAGTTGCATAGTTTATTGAGGATAAACTTAGGAAAATCCTCCAAACTATATGTGTCTATCAGTTTTTTATTTTTACAATACATAACACTTATTTAGCAAGAATTATTAATGAGAAAACTCTCCAATAGCATTTGAACCAAAGTGAAACAAACCAGCAATGGGCAAATAAGTTAGAACTTGTTTATGTTTTGTTTTCTGTAAGAGATCACTATTTTAACATATTATCATTGCATATATTATGCATTGTGGTGTCCTTAACCCATTTATGCCTAGCATCCCATTTTTGGGACGTTTCAAATTTTAATGAATTTGTATAATTTTCTTCTCCTTTATAACAGGAAAATTGCATGAAATCATTATTTATAAATGTCTTTATCTGTAACCGAGAGATGGCAGCATAAGGTGGATATTTATTTGCTTAAATTAAGGCTTTTTTCGGTGTTTATAGATTTTTAATTTTTCAAGATGGCAAAATGTAAAAAGTAAGTTTATTTGTATATTTTCTATCAAGGATGCAAAATCACAAGTTATAATCTTAGCTTGTAGACGTTTTTGAAATACGTATTTTTTTAAATTGTGAAATTAAATGTTCAAGCCTATTTTTTATGCATTTTTGTAATATCCAAAATATACGGTTCTAGGCACAAATGGCATATATTTTTGTTAGAAATTTAGGAGACAGTTATTTATGTAATCTCCTTTCGAAGATATTTATGAAATAAATTGTTTTTAAGTCTGCAATACGATTATTCTCATTTTATTATTAATAATAATTATAACGTTATTAGTCTCTGCAAAGAAATAAATATATATTTTTTTAGTTCATAAAAATACTAATTATAGAACATAATATACAATTTAAAAACATTTTAAATATAAATGTAGGTAAAATATATAATTATGCATATTATTCTACTAGAAATACTCATATTTAGTTCTTTTACATTTTATCAAATAAATACAAAAAAATTTAAGCTTAATTTTTTTTAGTATTTTTCCGGTTCATTTTGCAACATTTTACAGTGATTTTACCAAAAAAATTTGAGAAAACAAAAATTCAGACACAAATGGGTTAATAACATATTTAAATGAGCAACAGTTGTGTTATTGTGGACATATTAAAAAATGTAGATAAATATATATAAACAATGTTTATTTTTAAAGAATACTGGACATATTTAGGTTTTCAGGTCTAAAAGAAATCCCTCCAACTTCTTACACTTGTAAAATTTAATATTCAATTAAAAAAATAACAGATTTATTACATAAGTGGTATATGTTGTACTCTTACATAATTTTTTGGGGCCAAAGATCTGCCTTATGGACCCTCATCGTTGGCACATTCAACTGGGTTAAGTCAGTTTTGCAGCAAACAGGATAGAGATTATCTTAATTTTAAAATAGTAGAAAAAAAGAGTTTAACAATAATTTAAATAATTTCAAATATTATATTTATTGGACAAAAGACTTGCAGAGACTTTGTTTTTAAAGTATTTTTGGGGGAAAGGGGTTGGAGGTGGGGGGAAAACAATTATTTCCTTGAAAAGTAGGAATTGATGATAATTCTTTTGAACTAAAATGTATTCAAATTTTTAAAACATAAATCTATATTGATATAATTCTGTCTTTTTAACCCTGCTTGAATTTGGCACCTTTGTTAGAAAATGATGTCAGAATTAGTAGGAGAAAATTGGATTTCTAGATTTTTGAAGAAACATTTTTGCGTTTTTACATTTTTAATGGTATATATTTTAGCTGAAATGATGCTCAATATAAAAGCTTAGGCAAAGGTACAATCTATATAATAGTGTTAGTTTAACAGATTTCTTAAATCAGTAAAAGGTATTTTAACCCAAACTTTCAAACTTAGTAAGATAACACATAAAGTATATTTATATTGAAATATTATATTAGGCGAAATGTTAAAAGAAAAAAAAATCTTACTGCCAAAAAATTGTTTGTTTTAGAACTAAAAGCAGGAACTGTTTACTTAAATTACTTACTTCACTGTAACATCGTCCCTCAAACAAAGTAGGTGTTGAAGAATTGATAAAAAATCACTTTCTGCAGGTGTCTCAGAAATCGTTTGCCTAATAAGTTCATAGCAATCATTCATATCTCTGGACATGAGTTAAGGAATCATATATTTTACAAAATTTTTATATAATTTAATATCTAGCACTTTAAGTAAAACCTTACAAGTATCTATGTGAGAAAATATAACAAAATATGTGGTAGAAATTTATAAGGTACTTATACAAATTTTCATAAGAGACATAACACATCCCAGATAAATGTTTCGAAATCTAATAAAAAGAAATCAATAAAAGAAAATAAATTAAAAGAAAGACGTTTGTCTGTGCATGTGTGTGTTAATGATGGGAAATCTGTCATTTAAAAGTGGTTCACAAATTTGGTTCTGAACAGACAGATATAGGTCTGAATGTATCCAAGACATAGATTTGGAAATTTTTTAAATTTTTATTCTTTTGTGAGATTTTTAGTGTTTTTGATTCCAATCATTTAGCAGCTCAATATAGTAAATTTTGCCCTCTTTTCAATAAACTTTATTCAGTGTCCATACAGCAATTTTCAAGCATTTTTTAAAAATCAAATAGTCTTGGTATGTAATCTTTGTCATACAAAGGTAAATTTTAAATCCTTGAATGAGAAAAATCTCCAAGAATCCTTAAAAAAAATTTTAAATATGAAATAGATTTATTCCCACCAAATAAAATAAAAAAATCAAAAGAAGACAGTTAACAGAAAGCCTTTGCCATGTCTAGAAAATGAAGGAGGAAAACTTCACCAAAGTTTCGCCTCACAGGTAAAAAATGGTTTGGTAAAGAACAAGTGCCCCTGAAAGAAGTAAAGACCAGTCATGCTGGATTATTTGCAAAAAATTCTGCATGGCCCAATTAATTTACTTTTTTTCTATAAGAAATTTTTGTTTATTTTACTATAGTAGGGATCCAGATAGATTTTTTATTATTTTCAAAACATGTTTGACCAATTAGAAAGTTGCATGTCACAAGATTTTCAAAAAGAGCTAAAGTTTTTCAAAATTTCAAGCTTCTAATTGGTCAATTTTGCTTTGAAAATAGTGAAAAATCTATTTGAATTCCTGCTATATTTTGAACATTTTCAGCAGGTTCTTTGGCAACAGGAATTCAAAGAAAGCTTTCAAGATTTACATTTGTCACACAAAGAAAAAACAAGTGGGTAAGTGTGATCATACATCGCACAAAGGGTTTCGTTTAATATTCCTTTCAAAACACTTTGTTTCAAAACGCCCAGTACATTTATCGCCATGAAATACCTTCTAAATTTTGGCAAACACACCCTAAACTATGTTAAAGTTTCAAACATATTCGCCTTGTTATATTTCCTAATTTTTTTCGCCCCCCCCCCCCCAAAATGCTACGATATATCACATGACGGGTATCTGCCAAATTTAGAAAAGTGCCCCCCTTGGGGGGGAGTAGGCAGATGGTCACCATGATTTTTGACGCGGCCTGATTTTAAAAACTTATGTTATGTTTTATAAGCCATATTAAAGTTTCAAACAGATCGTCCAGTTATATTTCCTAATTTTGTTCGCGCACCTCCCTCAACCCCCCCCCCTCCTCGAAATGCGATGCGCCCTTCTTCTTTATAATTTATTATCGTGTGTTATAAAGTATCTTAAAGTTTAAAACAGATTGAATTGTTAGATTTCCTACTTTAAATGAAATCGCGGTCTGTTAATTCCACATTCCACCACCAGGGAGCGCACTGTATTCTTAACAAAAGCGTACCTGAACGAAACTCCTTTACACAACCCATTAGTAGATATGTTACTCGAGGGGGTGGCGGTCTTCAGCAAGAATTTAAGATAATTGTTGAAATTACTATTCGGAAATAGTGGTAATTTAACTTTTGACATATTTATATTTAATAAGTATAAGTAGCATGTATCTGAGGACTCCATCAAAAAACGCACCTGAAACGGTATGAAACAAAAAAGAAATATTTTGTCCCTCCCCCTCTCCCCACCATCCCGAAATTTCACGCGCCATTTTTTATAAACTTTTTCTAATGTGTTATAAACTATCGTAAAATTTCAAACAGATCACCTTGTTATATTTCCTAATTTTAACAAAAATGTTAGTTCCACATTCCACCACCAGGGAGCGCACTCTATTCTTAACAAAACTGTATCGGAAGGAAACTCCGTTAAACAACCTATAAGTAGATATGTTACTCGAGGTGGTGGCGGTCTTAATAAGAAATTAAGATATTTGCTGAAATTACTATTAGGAAATAGTGGTAACTAAACTTTAGACAATTTTATATTAAATAAGTAGCATATATCTCAGGACTCCCACAAAAAGTCACCTAAAGCGGTCAGAAACGCTAATTTTTTAAATAGAAATCTAGCGCCCCCCCCTTCCCCGGAATTTCGTGTGTCATTCTTTCTTACACTTTATCTTATGTGTTATAAAATATCTTAAAGTTTCAAACAGATCGACTTGTTAGATTTCCTAATTTTAACAAAATCGCGTTATGTTAGTTCCACATTCCACCACCAGGGAATGCACTCTATTCTTAACAAAAGCATATCTGAACGAAACTCCTTTACGCAATCTTTCCGTAGATAGATGGGTCGGGATGGTGGCGGTCTTAAACAAGAATTTAAAATATTTGCCGCGGTAACAAACGCTAAGATTTTAAAAATAATTCTAGCTCCCCCCCCCCCTCCTCGAAATATCACACTCCATTCTTTTTTACACTTTTTTCTATGTGTTATAAACTATCTTAAAGTTTCAAACAGACTGAGTGGCGGTCTTAATCAATAATTCAAAATATTTCCTGAAATTACTATTAGAAAATAGTGGTATGAAGTAAACTTTCTGATGATGAATGAGTTATACTTATCTCATATCGCTGTTCAAAAAGCCCAGGCAAATTATTAGATTTCCTAATTTAAGTTAATTCGTGGTTAAATAAGCGCGTCTCTTCATTTTAATCGACACATTTGATAGCAATAAACCGATTAATTAAATAATAATTAATATTTCAGCTTGTAATTAAGATAGGACTTAGATATGGGTATCAATGAAATCAGCGAGAAATTTGACATCAGGATGCCAAAAAATTTAATCAGAAAATTTAATATTTAAAAAGTTAAAATTTCGTATTAAAATATGCTATTATGGAAAACCGCAGCGTCGTCATGTCTACCTGCTTTCCCGCCGAATTGAAATCTTTTTATTTCCTTGTCTTTCCAATTAAAGAAATTAAATTTTTATCGATCGATTTTTAGTGGATATTTTAACTTATACACATCGCAGAATTGTGAACTTTATACCAAATGAAAGTAGATTTTTTTCTGTGTCTGTCTATTCCATTTACAAATTTCTCGGACCAATATTTTCTGATATACGATTTCGCTTTAAAATCTCCACTTCATTTTTCAGCTTAATTTCCTCCGTGGTAACCGTGCATTCGGCTGATTTTACTGGCAACCTTTAGGAGAAACACGGATGATTTCGAGAAAGTCAGTTTGAATTTGCATTAAAAAGGTGGATTGGTTAATTTTAGAAGTTAATTAGCCCGTAATTCGGTTAATTACCAACTTTTTCAAAATTTTATGATTTGTTGTTTGATGTGAGGTGTTCAGCTATAAGTACCCAAAATTTCAAGTCTCTAACATGTATAGTTTCTGAGAACGGGCTCTGTGACGGACAGACAGACAGACAGACAGACAAAGGAGCGAGACGAATAGGGTTTCGTGAGATGAACGAAACCCTAAAAAGAAGAAAAAACAACAACTAGATTTTCAAAATGATTTACAACTCTATCTCAGCAAATTAACGCAAAACATTCAAGAAATATTAAACAAAAAACATGTCATATTAAAAACTTGTATTAAATGTAAAATTAAAGTTACGATTATTTGTATCTGTTTGTTGTACTCTATGTTTCTATTCATATTTCTTAGGAGTAAAAATATTAGAGGTTACATCAGCTGCATGTACTTTTGCAAGGAGTATGGAAGACAAAAAAGTTTGGGAACCACTGACATATGATATTAGATTGATAATTTGCAATAGTACTACTAATACAAATACATTTTGATGTTACTTAATAAAGTTTACATATTCTAAAGTATACATATACTATTACACATATTTCCTTTAAGTTGGATTCAAATCAAATTTACAGGCAAGATGATCAAATTTACAAATATCTTAAAAAAAAAAAAAAGAAAGCTTCATAAAAATGTATTATGCAAAAATTAGCCTGAAGAATGCAAATTTGGGGTTTAGAGGATACTTAATTCCTATCTAGTGGCATTTTGTGTTAATATAGAATATTATGTTTTGTGCAAATTTAAGTAATAAATTATAATTAAATACAAAATTAACTTTAATTTTTACATCTTTAAAGATGAATATGACTTATTTTTAACTATACAACTTAAGTTATATAATGTTATTTTATTAAGGAAAAAAAAAGTATATTTTAATTAATAAATGCATAAAGTTTTTGAAAGTAAGTAAAAGAAAAAAAATATATCATCAAAAAGAAAAAAAAACTCATTTTATTGAATTTGCTGAATATATATCAATATAAAAATAGTTATCAGATGAAGCACTTATAGGTAATGAGTCTGGATAAAGACTATAATTTTTTTTTTTTTTTTTTTTTTACGTTGAGAATCATTTTACATAGTTTATATAGATATAAAGAAAAAAAAAACTCAAATTACAAAGATCCGAGAAAACCAGTTACCCTCTTTACACTTCCACTGAAACTGTCAATGCTCTCAAAAAGCAGAAAATCTAAACATAATTATTTTTTTCTGAGTGAGATATTAAAAGAACTTTCAGTTAAAAAATTCAATGTTAAATTAGTAATCCACATGATCTTACAATAGCACCAGAGACACAAGAAGCTATAATTGTTTTTCTTTGTATTACTATTTAAAAACATTTAATGATTTAGACTTTGTAAATTTGAAGAAACAAGACAAAATTGCATTATAATGTCTCAAAAATAATTTTTTGTTTTACATAAAAAAGGATACTCAAATTCTAATCTAATATTTTCATATCGTTGAGAAAACTCATCAAAATCTTCATCTTTATGGTCTTGAAAAACTTTTAATTGAATACTCAGCTCAGCTGTTTGGTTACCTTCAGATTGTAAAGTCTAAAAAAATTGAGCAGATCAGTGAAACTATTCTAAGAAAACAACAAAGAAAAAAAAAAAAAAAAAACACACAATGAAAACAGAGGAATCTTACGTCTAAGACATCAATTAATCCTGTTCTCATAAATTCATTTCTAAGGTGCAAACGAAAGTCTAAGTCATCTGGAGAAGTTACTAATGCATTAATGAGCTGTATGCAAGCAATCTATAATAAAGAAAAAAACACAATTAAGTACAAAGCCTAAATTATTCATTGACAAATGGTATTTTCACTTAAAAATTCAACACAATAAAATCTTCATAACAGACACCTCTATTAAGTGAACACTTTTTCAATCACTAAACCTAATAATTTGTATGATTTTACCTTTGAATAGGGCATCTCCAAATAAGAGATAAATACTGTGGTCCTGAGGGGCCCACTGTTCAGAGATTTTACTATATATTAACATACCAATCTATATTACTAAAAAAAGATGTTTGTGTGGCGATAAATAAGAAAATCTGCCAGATATTGATGTATGAAAATTGTGTGAAGATAGACGAAGACAGGTTTAAATGTGCCCTAGGCTCAGATTTTTTATTTTCGATAATTAGCCGAAATATCAATTGAAAACCATAACATACATCATAAAATATTGAGTTTCCTTCATCCTGCTGACTATGCATGCGCATCTCCAGACTTTCTGCAGTTCTTCACGCAAGACAAAAGCAAAGCATTCATTTTTTTCCTTTGTTTTGTGATTGCCAATACTTACAAATAAAAGAAAAACACGAAAATGTTCACCTTATCTTCCTGATTCAAAATACCTTTCATAAAAAAAATAAAATAAAAACCTAGTACGTTGTGGTGCCATCACAAAATTTTTTTCGATATAAATCACGCCAATTAAATCATTTACATAGTACAAGAAATTACATCAATTTAGCATCAATTCATATCAAAGTATATCAGAATTTGAAGTTTAATGAAAATCCGTGCATTAGTTCTTGAGATAGAGCTATAATGAAAATTCTGAAAAATGCAGTATAGCAGCGTCACCTGTTGAGTGATTTGCACCAAAACATAAATGTGAGATGAAATCTCACAGTGTTTAAATTATGTTACTGTTTTATTTCTTTTGGCGTTATACATCGATGTTCTTTAAACTTAAATCCATATTTATTTTTGCGCGGGCGATTTCGCTTCACCGCACATCGGCAAGTTCGCTGACGTTCGGCTGCCCCTGGTATGGGATGCTTCTCCTTTGAACTTTGTACGATTGTGATGACGTCATCGGAGCAAGCCTCTCACGGCATATGCATTGAATGGGTGTTTGATCTTTCGGAGGTGTGTCTATTCACCGTGCGAGGAGCAATAGAAAATAAGCTTTTTAAATGTTTTCTTTTGGATTTGTTTATTAAGACATTACCTAATATTTTAAATTCTCTAATAGATTTAAATCTTTTCTTTCAGTAACTTTTGAAGTCCCCGTATTCTTACTATAAATTAAAAATTCCGTTAATTTTAAATCAGAATCTGTTTTGTTGGAGAGCTGTCATGACTTAGTTTTGGTTTTAAAAAGATCGCGGGCTCCGGCTCCGGTCTGCCGACGCCGATGAATGTGGAATCCGGTAAAGAGCTTTTGCGTAAACGATGTCTGCGATTTTTAACAACTCCTGTTAAATTATTTCTTAATAATTTCTTGATTCATGCTGCACTTTTAAACTAACTAAATAGCTATTTTCAAGTGGAGTAGATGTTTTTATTGGCAATAGTTAATTTATGAACGGTGACCAACGGGAAGCCCTTTCTTCTCTCCTTCAAGATGAAATAAAAGATTAATTGATGCTTACAAGTCTCCTCTTCATTTATTTTACAGACTACACGATCCAAGTAAGAAGTTTCATTTATTTCTATTTTTTTACAATTGCTGACCTCAAAGAACGAAGGGTCTTATTGCAATACTGCACAACGCATTGTAACTAAAAAGAATTTCAAATTTAATTTTACTTTTAATTAACGGCCCATAAATATGGATTATAAAAATATTACAAAAATATATCCATCACAATAAACAGCACTAATTCATATCAAGGTAAATCTGAATCTGAAGTTTGTTGAAAATCCAATCATTAGTTCTTGAGATAGAGCTAGTGAGGAAATCGCAAAAAATGCAGCATAGCAGCGCAACCTGTTGAGCGATTTACACCAAAATGTATATAATATCAATTCATGTCAAGGACTAACTGAATCTGAAGTTTGATGAAAATCCGTGCATTAGTTCTGGAGATTGAGCTGTTGTGGAAATTGTGAAAAATGCTGCATAGCAGCACCACCTGTTGAGCGATTTACACCAAAACATAGACAGAACTAATTCATATCCAGGTATATATGAATCTGAAGTTTGTTCTTTATCATTGTGAATATTATTCTTTACCCTATATTAATTTTGTGACTTACAAATTATTTTACTACTCAGAAACTAATTTTGAATTATACTGCAATACGCTAAACAGTAAATTTTTAATGATTTTAAATCTACATCGTTTCTGCAAGTAAATTGCTATTAGTTGCATTAATATGACTTTCTTTTTCACTACAAACTTACTATGTTAAAATTTGTAATTTTATTTGCATGATAATTAAAATATGTTGTACCACTGTGTTATACATTCTGTATGTTTCAATTCCAATGAGAAATGATAAAAAATATTAATTTTATTTGCAATGCCTTCAAATATGATAAAATGCATAAAAAAAAAGTATGATTACAACAGAAAGTTTCTTTGTTTATATTAATTGCTGATAGATGGTGCCAAAAGAATTAGCAAGGAACAAATTCCTGATGTATAATAGATAGTTAAGTTTTTTTTTTTTTTAATGTTACACAAATTATGTAACCTCATGCTCAACAGCGAAAACTAGACATATGTATTCAATTTTCAAATCTATCTGAATTTGTTCGTACAAAGTTGGAAATAATAATAACAATAATTTTATAAAGAATTCTTTCAACAGGAGATGAGCTACATCTAAACTCAATATTTAAGTTCTGAAGCTATATGAGACATCTTTTAAAATCATGAACAAAAGGGGATGTGAGAATTGTTGAGCAGTATGAATGGGCCTGGGGATGAAGGATGCTGCACTTCATAAAAGGCTCGCGGAAGTGTAGGGTGAAGGTGTCATTGCCACCTTCAGTCGGGAGTAATAGCCCATATGTTCTACATTTCTAACCTGACATCAAACAATTTGCAACTCTTTCTGCCATAGGAGAAGGGTCCCAGGGGAAGGCCCTTTGGCTTGGCATCAATGAAGAAGTGAAGACAGTCGCGAAACAGCACACACATTCCCTTCAATACAGTTTTCAAACTTTGGTAAGATTATAATAAATACATCAATGTCTTTCGGCCTTCATAATTATGGTAGGGAAAAAAAGTAAGTTAAAGTAAAAAACTTTTTTAGGTCTGCTGTCTATTAGTTATCATGATCATGAATAAAAACACCTAACATTCTCCACAATAGCCTAGGAAAACTTATTTTATTTTATTACTTCCCTTAGATTAGATAAACTATTACTTATAACTAAGTTTTTACACTTACCCTTAAAGTTTCATTTTGTGTTTCTAAACCCTGTATTATAGAAGCAAACCGCTCTCTACCTTCAATTTCACCGCATATCGTTATGGCTTCCAGTGCTTTTTCATGACTATAAAATAAATACATAGACATTAAATTCTAAAACAATTTATAAATAAGAAATAATTAAAAAACACATATATAGAAAATATGCACAATAGAATATTATGAAGCACAAATATGTCTGTCATTTACACTAATCTCAAAAGTAACGTTAGATGTTGCAATAATGCATTACGATTTCGATCACATATAACTTTTTAATTACATATACTTTTGCTTCAAAAGCATATTTCAATCTTTATTCTATTAAATAAGGAAAAACAAAGTTTAATAAAAAGGCATAACTCAATTTAAAACCTGATTTGTTGCAATTTTTAAAACTAATTTTCAAGCAAGTCATTTTTTAATCTATTAATATGCGACATAATAGTAAATGTTTGTTTGCAACAGTAATGTACAGTAACATTTGCTGTAACTTAAAAAATTATAAGGCTTTAATAATATTTCCAAAGCTAAGGAGAAAGTGACAAAATTAACACAACTGACAATCTTGTATGCTTGGTGAGGGCACATTCTTCTAGTATAATCAATAAAAAATAAGATTTTGATTATGCTGTCAATTTAACCCTTAAATGCCATGTGTTGTCTTTCGGCAACATACCCAATTTAGGCTTCTAAAATACTATCAGAATAATATTGAAGCTATATTGCCTAATACTGACAATAAAATACATTCTGAAAATATTATTAAATCGATTTTCAACGTATAGGATGGCAACACTTGTGTTGTTTAAGATTGCAGATAGATTAATTTTTTCAATTGTTGCTACATGTTCTTTTTATTTTGTTTAGAAGCTTGCGAAATACTCTATTTTGTTCTGTAATGAGCAAGTAAAATTTATTTCTCATCATAGTTCTTAAAATTCTTGTGTGTTTAATATTGTAGAATTTTATCAAGGAAAAGTATTTTTTTCAATTAAAGACCGGTATTGCTGATTAGTAACAAACTGTTGTTTAGCCATAAACCACACTGAAAATAAAATATGATTTTTTAAAGTATTTTTCCCATGATTTATTTAAAAAATGAAAGCCAAAAAACATTTTTAAAATGATTCTTGAAAAATCAGGCATTTAAGGGCTAACACAAATTTATTTTTTCCTTCCTTTTCATTTTTATTTCCAGTTTGTTAAAACATTTCAATTTTCCTCTCTATTTTTACTTTCTTCTATCTTGAATAGAAGAAAGTATTGTAATTGAAAAATTTTTCGACTTCCGGTTTTCAATGGATTTACACATTTTAGGGGTCAGATATCCCCAAAAACATGTTTATAAAAAATGTCTGCTTGTCTGTCGTCATTGTACCATCGAAAAATGTATGAAGTTATGCATGGAATAGAACAAATTTTTTTGTGTATGTTTTTGGCTGTGGCAAACAGGTCCTCCTTCAATTTGGAAATATTATGCCAGAAGGGGGCACTATAATAGCGATGTCTGTGGCTTTTTCCTTGTTATACCATTGAAAAGTGTATGAAGTTATTGATAGAATTGAACCAATTTTTTTGTGTATGTTTCTGGCTATATCCAGCAGGTCCTCCCTGAATTTGAAAAAATTGTGCAGGAAGGGGCACTTCAATAGCAATGTCTGTGAAATTTTCATTATTGCACAACCGAAAAGTGTTAGGGTTTAATCTAGAGCTAGTAGCCAAAAAGCTAACTGGAAGTGCTTTTTGCCCCCAAAGCATTTAGTGAATTAGCCAAATAGCGACAGCCAAAGAAATATGCTATATCATTTCCATTTTGTTGTTCCGCATTTCATAAACTTGCTGCACAAAAATGAAAAAAAAAATCTCATATTGCATCCGCACTGCGGCAACACTTCAAAATTTGTCTTGTGCTCTTTATGCAAGTGTCTTCAAACAGTGTGACGTCATTTGCATCAGACACGACTCCAGCATATGGCGAAAACGAAAATCGCAGATTGTATAAGCATGGGATATGATGTGCACTAGCTTTGAATTATCAATGTGCAGATGCATGTCATATAAACTTTTCAAACTTGAATTTATGCGGGTTCTGGCTACAACGTGTAAAGAAATTAAACTAGCTTATTATATATATTTTTTTTTTCATAAAAATGGCATTAGTGGCATGTTTCGCAACGTGACTCCTTTGTATGAATTTGTAACATCACTTTTGTTGTCTACAGCAGACTGTGATGGGGGATTCAGTCTCATGAATATAACAAAAACTGACTTAAGAAACAAACTGACAATCAAGAATTTAAGTAACTTTATGATTAATTTGGAAGGGGAATTTTGAAAAGAATTTCTATTAAAAAAAAGCTTTTTTTGTGTGGTATACAGCCAAATCTCGAAGGGTCAATCTTACAGAGTGATGTATTTGTTTATATATTGCATAACAAAAAATAATACTCATGTATATAGAAATTTTGTATAAATAAAACTTTTTTTTTTCCTTGGCTAAAGCTATTTTTATTTGGCTAGAAGTTATTGGCTGCAATTAGCCAAAAAACTAAAAATCCCTTAGTAGTATATGGGGCCTACTCTGGAACACTTTTCATACTCCACTAAATAGAAATATTTAACGATTTTTGTAAGATTTTGCTCAAAAAAATTGCCTGTTAAAATATCGAGGATGTAACGATTTTATTACGATTTATCGAGCAAATAATGATAAAAAATTGTATGATTTGCATTGGTTGGATATTTTTATTTTTTCTACAAAATTATGTAAAGAAGAAGTTTTAAGAAAGGGTTATAAAGAATCAAATAAACGGGATAATAACGTAATCAATTTAGATTAAATAATGATCATTTTTAAATGCTAATATTTAATTATTATTGTGATGAAAAATTTTGACAGACGTCCTTTCTTAATAGTCTATCAATTGCTAATAAACAACCTTCCTCTAGGATAATCTTGATAGGAAAAGCAAAGAGCAGCGTTATATAATAAGTTATCGGCATTATAACCAATCCTAAAATCTTTAGTTGCATTAAAAGCTATAGAATAGTATAAGTTATTATCTCCGGGAATATAAATATGAAAATATTCTTTTGTTTCTGGTATTATATTCCAATTGTCATCACATTTACTTTCTATCCAAAAATAAACACCAGGTTGAGAAAATTTAGAGGCTTGATCCATTTTATATATTTTAGCGGTGAAAGTTAATTTTATTGTATCATTGAAACTATGAAATATAGTATAATTATTAGAGTTATCGATGCTATGATTTGTAATAACGGGGTCAAATTTAAAATAATGAAAGGTAGGCGAAAGACAATTAAAGAGTAAAGTACTTATGACAAAATATTGTAACATTTATTTCTAAATAAATTTTCGATAGATTAAATAAAATCCATTCGAACAAAGTTTAGACAGATGAAATAAATAAGAAATATCAATTGCATTATATTGAAGTCTGAAATAAAAGTTAAATGATTTTTATGATATGTTTTAAATTTTGAATAGATCTCTCTTTTTTATTAGCAATAATAAATACTATTCTGGATATTTTGATAGTTCGATAAAATTAAAAAAAAATAGTTTGTGTGGAAATGAACCCATCTTTGCCAGAAAAGAAATTTGTACTTAAAAACAGATATATTTTTGATTTCCGTAAATATTATTCTGGTAGTTTGATAGTTCGATAAAAGGTCCATTCGATTATTGTACGATTTAAAACAAATTGTAGGATTAAGCTTTTTCTAATTCATAATCATAAAAGCCGTCATTATTTTTTCCTTTAAAATGAAAGATATAACCACGTTCATTCAGTTTTGTTATTGCTGCTTCAGAAATTTTTCCATGACTCTTTTTAAGAAAATAATCCTTTTCTACATCATTAACTTCTAATCTTGCAATAGTGGTATTTCCAAATTTTGTTTGAATTTTCTTCAACGAAATCAGTTTGTATTTCCCTGTCTCTAAATCTTTTAGCTTATGAGTTACAGGGAACGATCTGAGACTGTTGAATTCTTCCATTTATTAAGAAACAATTTTTGAAAGAAAATTTTTATAGTACAGACATCTGTACATAGAACAACCCTGTCCTAGGATTCGAACGCATCTCGGTACTTCTAATATTTTTATAGGAATTCCCCATTCTTCAAAGGTACTTTTCGGAAAAACTCCTCCTTTAAAAGCAAATGTCCCTCCGTATATCTGATGCAATTGTAAGAGATAATCTTTTACATTGTCGCTACTAATCCATAAGCCTGTATTATCTGAATATCGTTTAAATCTTAAACCATGGATATCGTTAGTACATCTACGAACTATTCCATGGTCTTGATCACCTAATTCATAGTTAGGTGTAAATACAGAAATCGTTTCACCTATTCCTTCTTTTAAATGAACCCAGCTTATTTCTCTCGCTATAGATTTGAACGGAAGTATAAAACCTTGAACATTTATGATAAGAGTGACATCGTCCATTTATTAGAAAAGATTTTTTATAAATTAAAAATCTGGCTTAAAATCCAAAAGGTACAGTATCAAAGTTATCTAAAATTCTTCTTTTATCATATCCAAACATATATCTTTTATTCATTTTATTCACTTTAATATTTTTATCTTTTTGTATCTGAAATTGATTTATTTCTACATCTATATGCTCAATTTCCCCAGTTATTGTTTTCATTCTCTCGTCAAAATTGAGCTTAGTTTCGCTCTCATAACTCATTTTAAATCCTTTTACTTTTCCTTTTACAGAACCATCGTTCAGAATATAACCATAATCTTTACTAGCTCCAGATATCCACGATTTCATATATTTATCTTCTCCTAATTCATCGGTCCATTCGCCTAACATACAGCCTGTTTTTACTTTATTAGAGCCATCATCGATATAAACAATACTATCTGTATCGTAATACATTACTTTATCTCCTAATTTATCAAGCATTTCATATAATCTTATTCTAGCCGAACTGGTTGTAAAAGCCGCTATATAATTATTCGTATTAAAGTTATTCTTGACATATTCATCTTTCATCTTATAATCCATTTGCACACACTCATCATTTAAAAATATCATATTCAAGTCTTTAATGCGGTCGTTCAGTATAATTCTATAAAAGTCTGCCAATTCTGTAACATTCTCTGTATGTTTCATATTTTTTCTCTGTCCGAACTTTCCCCATAAAGAGTTTAAACAAATTTTGGATATAAATCTCATTCCTGGGTTTTCTTTGATTTCTCCTAACCTTATACCCAATTTCTTTTCTACGCACCTTTTATATTCTTTTTCAGTTTTGAAATTTTCAGGCCATTTATCATCTGTTTCTAATTTGATTTTCAAAAACATTTTAACATAATCCTTAAATAATGTATTAGATTTTTTTTCAAAATGCCAAACTTCATAGATATTTAAAATCTTATAACCTTTTTCAATAGCCAGTTCAACTTCGGTAGTTGTCCACGTACCAGTAAAACTTCTCTCCTCATCCGTATGATTACATTCATTATTCCGCATATCATAACATTTTTTACATTGTTTCTTTTCGCATTTTATAGGTTTTGAACATAATTTACACAAACTAAATATTAATTTTTCTCCTTTATAAGGTAAAACAGGATGATAGAGTTTTCTAGGTGGAAGTACTTTACATTGTATCAAACCATACCAATTCTTATCATATTTTTCCGGATTATAAATTTTTACCGGATGACCAACAGGATAGTAATCAAAGTAATTCACTGTTGGATAAAGTGAACAAACATCGATATATCTACCCTTTTCATTTTCTTTCATTTCGTATATTAATTTCGTAGGTTCACACCTACCTCCGGTGAATGCGTTTCCAGGATTTAAAGGTTCTATAAAATCTCTTTTCCATTCATTTTTCATATATTTTTTAATTTCTTTGTGATTATCAAAATCACATTCCCATATTTCAATTAATTCAAATCCTTTATCTTTTATTTTTTTATTTATTTTTTGAGTTCTTTCATACAAATCTTTCATACATATCTGATTTTGAAGATTGACGGTGGATTCTGTAAAACAGCGAGGACAACCGTGCCAATGACATCCTTGAAACTGATAAACGGTATTATTATAAAAACCATCTACTTTATAAGTTTTATCCCCTAATTTCAATTTTTTCTCACCACCATTTAAAGCATGCTGTATTTTGATATTGTGTTTTTCAGACAGATAGTCTAGCCAAATGATCGATTTCTTACTGAATTGATCCTTTGGAATACACTCCTCATCAATCGCTATTGTATTCACTGGAATAAATTTATCTCTGTATATAGCCATGCAAACGCCAGCTAAAGTGACATATTTAAAAGGATCAATATTAGCAATGTTTAGAAATAATCTTCGCAATTCTAAACATCCTTTTCTTAAAATATCAACATCAGACCTACAATATTTTATAATTTCTTTTTGAAAATCAAATGTTTCGTTTTTTACCGATTTATACCATTTATCAAAAGTTTTTCTTTGATCTAAAGTCATAGTATCATAACCATAATAGTATTTTTCAGGATATTTTCCTACATAATTTTGATTTTTCTTAGTGTTAAACAAATGAGGAAAATAACCTTTTGCCAATTCCGTTAGTCCAAACGTTTTAGGAAATTTTCTTAGCGGAATCAGTGTAAAATTTATAGAATCGATAAACCTTATATTATATACGGTTGCTTGCATATATATGAGTTTATTTCCTTGATATATTGTAAACACTTTAATTTTATTTTTAAAGCAGTATTTAGCTAGAAATTGAAAATCGAATCCTTTTCCATAATGCGCTAATACTGTATAACCGCAATGTTTCTCTTGGAATAACCATTCACAATATTCATTTTCATTCTTAAATATTTTTTCTTTTCCGTTAAAATCATGATTTATAACTAGATTGACTTGGTGATTTCCTGTCTCTTGGTTCGTCTCAACGTCAAAAAACATATATTTTTCTGTAAATTCTGACGTTTCACATTTCTCACACCATTTCTTTCTGTCTTTTATATTTTTAGGACAGATATTTTTACAAGTCCCTCCCTTAGATTCTTTCCTACGTATATAACATTTATGATCTTCCAAAACCCATCCTCTGCAGTTTTTACATAGTCTTTCTCCACATTTATGATCTTTCGGTTTTCTTTGTCTTCTATTGATATTTCTCTTACATTTTAAACATTTCCACAGTGTTTCACAGACTGCTTCATTTTTATGATTTTCGAAGCAGTTTTTTCCTTTAAAAGATCTAAAACAATCATTGCACTGAATATCATCTCCTTCGCAATTACTCTCTTTCCTAAAACATCTATTACATTTTAAAGAACATTTATGTTGATCACTTCTTTTATAACTGACTTTACAATAATCACAATAATTTTTTTTTCCTAAAAATCCTGTAACCGTTGTAATCACATCAAAATGATTTCTATTTTTTAAAATGTAAACACAATTAGATTTATAGGTACCACTGTATATTTTTTCGTTAAAATTTTCTCTGCAAAATATAGTTATTTGAATATCTAAAAAAATTTCGAATTGTTTAATATGCTCTAAATTACACATTTCTAACGGAATATCACACATTTCATGCAATTTTATCGCTAAACTTTTTTGTAATTTTCTACCCATTTTTATGTATTTAACATTTAAATCTGTAAGTTTTTCTAGATTTAATTTTTCGCATAAAATTTTACGATTTTGAATAGCCAGGGCTGTAACGATGGATCTAGCCAAACAGATATTATCGTCATTTTTAATTTGAAGAATACTTTTTTTATTGACAACATCGTTATCGTTCAGTAATTTCAAATGTTTACCACCTTTAGGCAAATCAACGACTGTAAAAATAAATTCACAGTCTTTAATATCCAACTCTTTGTATTCAATTTTATGCGTTAAAACATCTAAATAGGTCTCATAGGCTTCTTTCGTTGACATCATTTTAGGGTGGAAGGGTTGTGTTAAATAGGGATTGAATACAATTATATCTACCTTTCCTTCAATTTTTCCAATTGCTCTCCTGAATAAATCTTTTAAGATACTATAATACTGGCCCGGTGTGAGTTTGTTTATTTGTCTTATTTTATAAACATATCTATAAGTATTAAATTTTTTAATAATTTTTTTTTCTTTCTCAACAATTTCGTAATCGGGTCTAAACAGATTTTCCAAATTTGTTTGCAATTTGACTTTCTTTTCTGTCTTTTTGATCAATTTTTCATCTTTATATTTCAAGCCGTAATAATCAAAGAGTTTTTTAAGTTTTGGACGGTTTTTCGGTTCATTTATAAATTGTTTCAATTTTTCATTCAAATCAGGAAATAATTTTTTAAGGTTTACCACTGTTTTTATCTTTTTTTCTTCGTTATTTTTTGGATCAAATTCTTCTGTGTTATTGTTAAATTTTAAATCGAAAGAATCGAATATTTTTTTCAATTTATTTCTTTTTTTAGGATTTTCGATAAATTTTGTCTGTATTTTATTTAAATAATCTGTGACATCTAATTTTAATAAATCTACTAAAACATATTTGTATTCCCCAGTTTCTTTTATATATCTTATTATCAATCTGATTAAATCATCTTTTTTACAATGTTGGGGTTGGTTTATATTTAAAAGTTTTACGACCTGCCTTAATTTTGAAATATGTATTTTTGAAACAGATATCAATCTTAGAGTTTCCTCCATTTATATACAAACATTTTTATAAATACTTTTTGCGACACATTTTTAAAAGCGACCACTATCTATAAATGCTCGTTAAATTAGACCACTTTCGGTGGCAGGTAATTTTACATTAAGCGATTTAAAATGAATGTCTTTAAAAGTATGAATTAAATTAAATTGAAGAATTTCTGAAAACAACTATTAAAAAATATATTTCAAAAAGAAGATCGTTTACTCAAAAGGACTAATTGCTGTCCATTGAAAGAAATCTGAATTTTTTCCTACAGGTTCGCCATTCAATTTTAAACATTCAAATCGAAATCCGTTTTTATCTATTTCTGTTATTCTAACAAAAAATGGTTCGCTGTATTTACATACAGGCGTTATATGAACATTGGGATGAACATTAAAGGTATGATTCCAATCTACATTTATTCTTTCAGTTGTACAATTACCTGTCAAAATCTTTGTACTTTTTGAATTACCCATTTATTTAGCCTAAAAATCACTGTCATAATCAGGCACTTCTATTTTACCTTTAAATTCTAAATAAAATTTTTCTGACATTTGAATATAAAATACCAATCCACTCTGTCTTGGAATTTTTCTATATTTTGAAACTATCGAGTTTTTTTTAACTCCAATTGAATAATTTCTGAAAATGCAACATCCAATATAATACTTTTAACTAAAAAATACGTTCAATTAAAAACACAACTTTGAATATAATATTTTCAACTAAAAAATGCGTTCAATTAAAAACACAACATTGAATATCATATTTTCAACTAAAAAATGCGTTCAATTAAAAACACAACATTGAATATAATATTTTCAACTAACAGCAACTTTCAATATAATACTTTCAACTAAAAAAATACGTTCAATTTAAAACACAACATTGAATAAGCAAGTTCAATATAAAACGCAACATTCAATATAATATTTTCAACTAAAAAAATGCATTCAATTTAAAACACAACATCATAAATTTATTTTGACGTTCGTTTGATATGATAATTGCTTTTTAAATGTCTCTTTTTATGAGCTAAAGTGTATTTTTTACCACATTCGCAATCAATTTTTTTATTTTTCATAGCTAAATGACAACTTTTGCAATTAGCGTAATGTTCTGTTTTGCCGTAACGAAATCGAGTATAATATTCGTCGAAAGGTTTCGTCATCTGACAATGCTTGCAAATTTTAGACAGCTCCATTTATTAAGAAACATTTTTTAGAAAGCTATTCCAAATGTCTTCGTTTTTCTTATTAAATTTTACTTTCAAATTATTATCAATATTATAATAATCTAATATTTTCTTTATGAAATATAGGTAATTTATCGACTTTTTATAATACACTAAATCTAAAAATTGAATAAACATTTCTTCAGCTTTATATGGAATATTTAACTGCAATTTCCATTTCAATGCGTTAAAGCGACTTATCCGGGATTTGCGTCTTTCGCTTAAAAAAACATCTATATTTTTATATGTAAAATATTCACCGTCCGAATCGTACATTATTTCACTTTTTTTCATCTGGTCATAAATTTTGAGATATTTTTCGGGTATTTGACATCTGTTTTCTTTGTCAAAAGAATCCATTAAGTTAGAATCAGAATCATCTCTTAAAACGTCTTTAAAAAAGTCACAATTCATTTATTTAAACTTATTTTAATGTAATGCATTTAAACCCAAAAGTCCCGCCTAGACGGGAGTTTTGACATTATAGCTTGTTTATATTTTAATATTTGAAAAAGTCCCGTCTAGGCGGGAGTTTTGATGAGTAATTTTAATAACATAATGATATTTGAAAAAGTCCCGTCTAGACGGGAGTTTTGACATTATAGCTTGTTTATATTTTAATATTTGAAAAAGTCCCGTCTAGGCGGGAGTTTTGATGAGTAATTTTAATAACATAATGATATTTGAAAAAGTCCCGTCTAGACGGGAGTTTTGACATTATAGCTTGTTTATATTTTAATATTTGAAAAAGTCCCGTCTAGGCGGGAGTTTTGATGAGTAATTTTAATAACATAATGATATTTGAAAAAGTCCCGTCTAGACGGGAGTTTTGACATTATAGCTTGTTTATATTTTAATATTTGAAAAAGTCCCGTCTAGGCGGGAGTTTTGATGAGTTATTTTAATAACATAATGATATTTGAAAAAGTCCCGTCTAGACGGGAGTTTTGACATTATAGCTTGTTTATATTTTAATATTTGAAAAAGTCCCGTCTAGGCGGGAGTTTTGATGAGTAATTTTAATAACATAATGATATTTGAAAAAGTCCCGTCTAGACGGGAGTTTTGACATTATAGCTTGTTTATATTTTAATATTTGAAAAAGTCCCGTCTAGGCGGGAGTTTTGATGAGTAATTTTAATAACATAATGATATTTGAAAAAGTCCCGTCTAGGCGGGAGTTTTGACATTATAGCTTGTTTATATTTTAATATTTGAAAAAGTCCCGTCTAGGCGGGAGTTTTGATGAGTTATTTTAATAACATAATGATATTTGAAAAAGTCCCGTCTAGGCGGGAGGTTTGATATTATAACGGAAAAATTAAATTGACTTGATATCTTTTTCGTCAACCCAAGAGTTAAATTCGTCGGAATAATTTAACCATTTAACTAGACATTTCTTTCCTTTCTTTTTTATTATTTTTTCAATCTTATACATTTTATCTTTTTTATTATATTTAACTAATTCCGGTTCATAATAAGTTCCTTTTATTTCGTTGCCATTCAAATCCGTTATCCTATAAGTAATAGGGTCAGTGTTTAATATTTCTGAAATGATGAAAATTTCTTCCGTAAAAGTAGGTTGGTATCCGCGGGTAAAAGCAGTCTGGTATTTCGAAATTCTTATTCTATCGCCAACCTTGAATTTCGGTTTTCTTATTATTTTTTCTTCGTATAAATTTTTATAAACTTCAGATTCGTTTTCTGCTCGACTCGCTTCGCTAGGTGTCATTTTGATAGACCTATGCTTGGAATTATTATAATTTTTAACTAATTCGTCCAATACATCTATATATCTTTTAGTATTGTTGGCTGCTAGATAGGTTCTAATTTTTTTATTAATTGTCCTGTTAAATCGTTCGACTACAGAACATTTTATTTCAACATTTTCTGTAGTAAACCACTGAATATTATTATCTTTAAATAATTTTAAAGTCCATTTATTTACAAATTCGGTTCCTTTATCACTTTGTAATCTTTCAGGAATTCTTTCTTTAAATATCTTTTTAAATGCTTCAGTTACTTCTTGTCCTGTTTTTCTTTTTATCGGAATAGCCCAAGCATATTTACTAAAGATATCTATTACTGTCAATAAGTAATTAGTTCCGTTATTATATTTACTAAAAGGTTTGATAAACAATAAATCTGCTTGCCATTGATCATCGATATGACTGACATAAATGCGTCTTCGTTTAAATTTACGAATTAAAGGCTTATGTCTGGTATAAACATCTTGGCTGTGTAAAAAATCGGTAATTTGCTTTTGACTGAAACCTGTTTTCCGTTTTAATTCATTGATACCACAATAACCACTTTCAGGATGATAATATATTTTTTCTAAGATACTTTTAGGATCTTTCATCCCTAAGATACTTTTAGGATCTTTCATCCCTAAGATACTTTTAGGATCTTTCATCCCTAAGGTTTTCCTAAAAAAACACTCTTTTTAGAACCACAATCTAGACAAATACCTTTCATCATTGGCCTGTTATTTTTAGACATTGCATTTTTAATATCTTTAGTTTCTGTATGGTTTTTACATTTTAAACAATAGATCTTTGTATTTATAGATCCCATACCAAAAGACTTTTTAGCTTTAATAATCGGTTTTACAATTCCCCTTTCAATTCTTTCTCTCATCGTTGGATTTTGAATATTATCTAATTCATCAATCATATTCTTATCGCATACTTCATTTCTACTTTTCGTATCTTTATTTTCCAAATAACATTTGTCATGCTTATATGCAATTTCATCCACTCTGTTAACAGGTTTAGACGAATTTTTATACGTTAAATCTGGATTTAATCGCGTTTTCCCCCATAATAATTGTGTACCTGGGCCTGTGAAGTTATGATTAGGTAAATGCATTTCGAAAGGTAAATTACTAATGACTTTATTCAGAAAACCCGATCCAGTTTGTCCGCATTTTAAACATCCGCCTTTAAAATTACCTTTTTTAGTTAAAGACGTAACACCAAATTTTTTACTTTTACAACTCATTTATTAGACAGGAAAAAGCTGACGCTTTCTAAGAAGTATATTTATATCCATTCAACTGTACTTTTTTCACATACTTTTCGATTGGGAAATATACTAAATTATTTATAAAATCTTGTTCTCTAACATACACTTCTTCTTCTGAAATTTTTTTAGCTTTCAACAAATTTAACAGTTGTTTATAAAAATTATAACATTGCTTGTATTCTTCTTTTCGTTCCAAAATACTTAAAGATTTCTCAATGACTTCTACAATTCCAGCACTCAAACTCAAACTGGCCAGTGGTATGAACGCAAAAGCTGATAATCCCGAAGCACTTAGCATAAATTTGCTAACAGATAAGGAAATACTTATCTTTTGATACAAATTGTAACTTTTCCTATAAACATATAATCTCTTTTCTAAATATTCTTCCATTTATATAGGTTCAAAATTTTTTCTGTATCTCATTTCAGAATTTACTAAATCTAGCATAAAGAAATTACCCATACAAGATTTATATTTTTCTAGAAATTCTTTTTTTGTTAGATTTCCGTCTATTTCTCTTATTATCTGATTGATTTCCCTAGGCTGTAGTTTAAAAAATATGAAGTAATTACAATTTTTTCTAATATTGATAGGAGTTGAGTAATAAGACTGCGTTAAATAAATAATGGATGCATTTTTCTTTCGACCTCTTATAAACAAATCCTCTATAACTTTCTGGTCTTTTTCTGTAACACAATCGTCGAAAACAACGAGATTTTTTTCTGAGGAATCTAAATCGTCGACAGTAATAAATTCACTCAAATCTGAAGAAAATAATATATTCTTTTTATATTTATCATACAATTTTAATAATTGCTTTCTTTTATTTTTACTTATTTTTTTGCATTTTATAATATCGTCTATTTCAACACCTTCAAACTGTGTATAATTTTCTTGTAATTTAGAATACTTTGGCTCGGAAATATCTTTTGCGCATAAATATAAAGCGTCGAAATCTAATCTTAAATTACTAGGATTCTCAAAGCCGTTTAATAAATTTATTAGTAAATTTGTCTTTCCACAACCTGATGGGCCGATTATTAATAATCTGAAAGGATGTCTAGGTAAAAAACGATGTTGTTTAGGGTCAGGCAATTCTTCCGGTTCTGTGTAATCTTTAATTTTAATCATTTATTAGACAGCGAAAAGCTGACGCTTTCTAATGTTGCTGCCAGTAAAAACATATTAGCTGTCAGTAAAAATAGACGTCTAAGCTATCGCTTCTAATTAGCTGTCACTAAAAATTTGAAAATACAAAGCGACAGCTTTTCGCTGTCTATAAATGGATAAAATAAACGATTTAGAAAAAGATCGAAATAAGAAACAAAAAGAAGAATTAAAAAATGCAATAAAACTTGTCAAATTACAAGCAGATATTAGAAAAAATAATGAAGAACAGCGTGATAGAAAGCTAGGTATAGACAAAAGTTTAACTGAATTTCATAAACCTGTCACTAAAAAATTAGAAGAACAGGATAAAAGTAGAAAAGAAAATATTAAAGCTATCAATGATAAATTGGACGAATTAAATATATCTTTACAGCCCATTGCTGAATCATCTGGAATTATTCCTGAAGCGATCGAAGACGTCAAAGAATTATATAAAGAACCGCCGCTTATTTATAATGTTGATCAATATTTAGATACAGATTATTTAATATCTGAAAAATTATACAAACCTTCGAAACTCCTAGACAATAAAGAAAAATTAGACGAAATGTATACAAAGGCTAAGGAGTTAAAAGAAAAATTATCGAAGAAAAAAGGCAACTTACAAAGTACAATTACGCGGGCTAAAAATCTTTCAGAGGAGGAATTAAGTCAGAAAAAGGTTGAAATAGACGCTGTTAAATATAAAGAAGATGAGCTACAAAAATATCTGGCTAGATTAACTACAATTCGAGGTAGCGAAGTAATGAAAGTCGGTAAAGGTTTAGATTTATTATCTGAATTATTGGATAAAATATGTCAAGGTAGCAAGTCGAAAAAATTAAGAAATGAAGTGAAACTGCTAATAGACAAACTCATTAAAGCTAAAAAAATAACTAACGGAGATAAAGAACGATTATACAATCAATTTCTTCTTAGAAAGCGTCAGCTTTTTGCTGCCTAATAAATGAGTTATGTAAAAAAGAAGATTCATTTGAGTGACGGACAGATTAGTAAATTGAAATCTGCTCTCAGAAAAAAAGAAGAACTGACACTACAGATAGACAATTCTAAAACTCCCAATTATGAAATGTATTTAACTAAAACACAGATTAATCAGATTAGTAAAGGTAAAAGAATAAATATAAGCAAAACTCAATTAGATAAAAACGGTGGATTTTTACCTTTTTTAATTCCTATTTTAACATCCCTAGGGCTCGGTGCTGCGAGTGGTGCAGCAGGTTGGGGGACTAAAAAAATCCTGGATAAAATTTCAGGATCTGGAGTTTTTCAACCTTGGGAAAACAAAGGATCTGGTCTTAAAAAAAAGTCAGCTTCTCTGTCTAAAAAAAAAAAATCCCGATAACAAAATTGGGTATATCAGATGAAACGATTAAAGAAAATATGAAAGATGAAAAAGGATTCAGAGGTGTTTTCTCTTCCGATTTACTTCCTAAAAAGATTGGAAATTTTGAAAGCGGGATTATTAATTTAGATATTTCGACAGGTCCTGGAACACATTGGGTTTGTTACTATAATGATCCAAATTATAATTATGTAGAATATTTCGATCCTTTCGGGGAATATATATATAAAAATATTAAACTCAAAGAAAAATATATTCCTGAAAATATTATGAAATTTCTTAAACTTTCCAATAAAAAAGTCAGTATAGCTCACAATGATAGTTTTTTACAAAAACCTACTTCTGTCAAATGTGGATTATTTTGTATGAAATATATAAAAGAAAGAAATAAAGGTAAATGTCCAGAATGTGTACTTAATTCATTTACTCAACAGCCTAGCGATTATAACGAAGAGCTTGTTTTTCATCTTTAAAGATTTTTTCTGTCTAATAAATGATCAAATTGAAACCAAAAAGTCATGAAAAATCAGAGGATTTCACTGTTGAATTTCCTAAACCTCTTAAATTAAAAAAATTAGCATTGCAATCTTTTACTATGACAGTCTCATGGTTTAACATAACAGATAAAACTAATACGTTTGACCTGTACACAGATGAGAATAATGTTAAATCTATCACTATTCCTTATGGTAATAAAAATGTTGAAGATTTAAATATAGATGTGATGAAAGCGTTTGGTTCAGACGATCCTCCGGTAAAATTTGGTAGAATACAATCTAGACTAAGAATGCTTATTAAATTAACTAAAGGTTGGAATATCGATTTAACAAAAAGCGATTTTCATAAACTAATAGGCTTTGAAAAAAAAGTTTATAAAAGTCATGATGAAGAGACTGTAATAGAAGGTGAAAATATAGCAGATATAACAAACGGAAACGACATTATATATATTCATTGTGATGTAGTTAATGGATCTTTAATCAACCAGAATAATTCAGAAGTTATTTATTCTTTTACACCGAGGGATGTACCGGGTGTTATCATTTCGAAAGAATTCAATAATTTAATATATTATCCTGTGAATAGGGATTCAATTCGTAGAATAAGGATGAGAGTTACGAATCAAAATGGTGAATTAATTGATTTAAATAAAGGTTTGATTGAATATAATTTTAGAGTCGTAGAGGAAAAAGAGGACTATGTTGAAAAAATATATCAATTGATATTAACTAAATTTTCTCAGTAAATAAATGAATAAACACAGATTATATAGGAAAAGTAAAAGAATTCAAGGGAAGGGATTTTTTAAAGCTAAAAAACTAGAATTGAATGAAAAAGCAGTTGTTGACAGATTGACTGATGCTGAAATATTGAAAGAAATATTTTCAAAAAAGATGAAAGGAACAGGTCTGAAAATTCTTCCTAAATAAATGGAAAAAATTTATGATCTAAGAGATACTCATTATTATTATAATAACGATATAAAAAGTAGCGAATTAAAAAAAATAAGATTGCCTAGTACAAGCCATAATGATAAAAAAGAAAATACTACGTTTCATTTCGAAATTACCGATACCAATGATCCTATTTCATTATCGGAGAGTTATCTGGAGACAAAGTGGAAAATTTTAAAATCCAATGGCGATTCTATAAATGATGATAATGTCACAGCTGTATGTTCTATGAAAGGCGTAAAACTTCAGATAGGTAAACAAATAATCGAATCAGTTGGAGACTATCACTCCTACATTCTGCAGGTTAAGAGACTGAAGGATTATACCAGAGATTATTCAACATCAGAAGCCACCAATATAGGTTTTTATCCAGATACCAGTGATAGTGCTGATAGAAATAAAAGTTTACTTCAAAGCGATGGTACGATAACGGCTACAACCCCTATAACAGATATCGTCAATAAATTAAAAATTGTAAAAAATGAAAACTACAATAAAGGATTTAAAAAAAGATGGGAATGGTCGAAAAATAGTAATTCAGTTACAACATGGACGCCTTTAAAGGAAATTTTTGATTTCGTCGCAGAATATAAAAAAGCCATTTCTGGTTTCATAATAAGACTGGAATTCCAAAGAGACGATAGCAGAAATATGATTTACACAGATGCTGCAAATCCAGATTATAAAGTAGAAATTGAAGACATAGCGCTGTGGGTGAGATACGTCGACTTTAAAAATGGAGCGGAGATTCTCTATAATGAATTAAAATTATCTAATACGGATATAGAAATAAACTGGAATCAGTATGAAATTAACAGATCTAGTCCTATTAATAAATATAAAAGTGGTTCCGATTCTATATCTGCTACATCCGATGAAGTTTTAAGATTATTTGTAATACCGCAATATTTTGACAGAAATGAAAATCCTAAAAAAAATAATATGATATTTGATAATTTGGATATGATCGAATGTTGGTTGATGATTAACAGATCGCCGTTACCAGCAGAGCGATATACGATGGATTTTGGTAAAAAGGAATATAATAGATTATATGAATCTTTTCTGGAATCAGGTCTCAATAATCTAAACACAGAAACCGGTTGTATGGTAAATTATTCAGATTTTGGTAAATTATATCCTGTAATTCATTTTGATTTGTCAAATCATGTAAACTATACCACTCTTGAAAATTTGAGAATAGAATTCAATTGGAAATTAGAAAAAGAAACAACCAAAGAATATGTATTTTACTATATTTTAGAAGTAAGAAAGAAATGTATATTAAATATGAATAAAAAAGAAATTACTATGATTAAAACGTTAGGAGAATAACATTTTTTAGTCTTTATAAATGGCTGTTTATTATCCACCGTATGATAATCCAGTGCGAAAAGGCCCTATCGGACCCCCCGGTATAGGTTTTAAATTAACGGATGATGGTCATTACGATATGGAAAATAAGATATTAAAAAATGCTTCAGATCCAATCGATGATTTAGATTTAACTACTAAAAGTTTCGTTTTGAATAAAATAGAGAATAATCATTTCCAATTAAGAGATTTTATAGAAAAAAATAATACTAATTACGATAGTAATTTTTTAACCTTCGCTGAAGAAACTGGTAAGAGAATTAAAGAATTGGATGAAAACACTTTACAACTAATCGAGGGAAAAGCTTACGACGCTAAAGGAAAAAGAATAGGAAATGTCGCAGATCCGAAAGATGATAAAAATGTTGTGAATAAACGATATTTAGAAAAAAATGCGTTAATATTAAAGAGTGATAAATTTGATGCAAAAAATAAAATAATTACGAATATTTCGGAACCCGAAAACGATACAGACGTAGTCAATAAAATATATGTAGACAGTAAAGATATCTGGGTTACTATAAAAGATGATTTTCAGACTTTTACAGATAAAGAATTTACCAAAGTAAATTTCGACTTGATAAGTTCTAAATTACTGGATCAAGAAATGCGATTATCTACTGATATGGATATGAAAATTACTATATATTTAAAAAAGAAACAGGTAGTCATGCATAATATTTATGCTGATTATGATCTTAATACGAATGCATTGATAAAATTAAAAATCAATGATAAAATTATTTTAGAAAGAAGAATGGCTGAAAGAGATTCAGCAACTTGCTTGGCCTATGGAAAACGCAATGATATCATTACATTTTCAATATTGCCTGATGGCGAATCAGACAGTTTAAAACCTTATATTCATATTGAAAAAATCCCTTTTTAAAATATGTCCATTATTAAATGGATATCAACTGGGACGAATTTTCTAAAACGAAAAATTTATCCGAAGATGTCCTACGAAATTTGAAGGATCAACTCAATTGGAAGTTAGTTTGTAGATATTCAGTATTATCCGAATGTTTTATGGAAGAGCTCATAGATTATATTGAATGGAATGTTATATGCATTTTTCAAAAACTTTCGGAAGAATTTATCGAAAAGTACAAAGAAGAATTAGATTGGAATTTAGTTTCTAAAAATCAAAAGCTGTCTGAAGAATTTATATTAAAACATTCCAATTATATAAATTGGGTTGTTATTTCTCAATATCAAACCTTAAGTGACGAATTTATTCAAACCTATCATGAAAAATTAGATTTACATAAAGTATCCAGATTCCAACAACTTTCAGAAAACACTATGTGCACATTAGAAGAAGGATTGAATTGGTTGCTAATAACCCGCTTTCAAACATTTGGTGAAAGGTTTTTAGAAAAATATATGCATAAACTCGATTTTTGTAATCTCATTGAATATAAGTTTGATCAATTACCAGATAATTTTTATAACGATAAATGGAAAAAAATTCTTTCCGTTCAACTTGGTGAATTAAATAAAAAATTTGGCCATTATTATGAAGAAGAAGAACCTCACAGAGAAAGGTTAATAGATGAAGTTTTGGAATTAAAAAATATTTTAATACGATTTATTAATGAATTGCGACTGCTTTTAAATAAAGACGAAAAATAAAAGTGTTTATAAAAATGCTTCTATATAAATGGGGTCGGCTCAAAGATTAGACGATATTATAATTCATAAATATAAAGATTTATTTATCAATTTATCCCATCATAAAACATTTCATACATTTATTTCATTATATATGAATAAAATTGATCTTCATTTAAGTAAAAATATTATGAAATTGCCCATTGAATTTATAAGAAAATTTAAGGATAAACTTAATTGGAATTGTATATCACAGAATGAAAAATTATCAGAAGATTTTATTAGAGAATTTCAAAATAAAGTTGAGTGGCGGTGTATATCATTTCATCAGACATTATCCGAAGATTTTATTAGAGAATTTCAAAATCATGTTGACTGGTGTTATATATCATTTCATCAGACACTATCAGAAGATTTTATTACAGAATTTAAAAATAAAGTTGACTGGGAAGGGATCTCCTATCATCAGGTCTTATCCGAAGATTTTTTAAAAGAATTTAATGATAAAGTTGACTGGGAATGGATATCATATATCAACGGTTTTTAATTAACATTTCAATTTTAAGCCGAAGGATTATATCCTTTATTTGACGTCCAATTTTTTTCTAAATAAATGTTACAATATTTTGTCATAAGTACTTTACTCTTTAATTGTCTTTCGCCTACCTTTCATTATTTTAAATTTGACCCCGTTATTACAAATCATAGCATCGATAACTCTAATAATTATACTATATTTCATAGTTTCAATGATACAATAAAATTAACTTTCACCGCTAAAATATATAAAATGGATCAAGCCTCTAAATTTTCTCAACCTGGTGTTTATTTTTGGATAGAAAGTAAATGTGATGACAATTGGAATATAATACCAGAAACAAAAGAATATTTTCATATTTATATTCCCGGAGATAATAACTTATACTATTCTATAGCTTTTAATGCAACTAAAGATTTTAGGATTGGTTATAATGCCGATAACTTATTATATAACGCTGCTCTTTGCTTTTCCTATCAAGATTATCCTAGAGGAAGGTTGTTTATTAGCAATTGATAGACTATTAAGAAAGGACGTCTGTCAAAATTTTTCATCACAATAATAATTAAATATTAGCATTTAAAAATGATCATTATTTAATCTAAATTGATTACGTTATTATCCCGTTTATTTGATTCTTTATAACCCTTTCTTAAAACTTCTTCTTTACATAATTTTGTAGAAAAAATAAAAATATCCAACCAATGCAAATCATACAATTTTTTTATCATTATTTGCTCGATAAATCGTAATAAAATCGTTACATCCTCGATATTTTAACAGGCAATTTTTTTGAGCAAAATCTTACAAAAATCGTTAAATATTTCTATTTAGTGGAGTATGAAAAGTGTTCCAGAGTAGGCCCCATATACTACTTCCCTTTTACCTAGATTAAAGCCTAAGTGTATAAAGTTATGCATAGAATTGAACCAAATTTTTTGTGTATGTTTTTGGCTATGGCCAGCAGTTTCTCCTTGAATTTGAAAATATTCTGCTGGAAGGGGTCGCTGCAATAATGAATTTTGTGCCATTTTCTTTATTGTACCATCAAAAAGTGTATAAAGTTATACATAGAATTGAACAAAATTTTTTGTGCATGTTTTTGGCTATGGTCATCAGGTTCCCCTTGAATTTGGAAATATTCCGTGGGAAAGGGGTGTTGTGATAATGATTTTTGTATAATTTTCTCAACTTTTTGTAGTTCTATTGTTCATCGGCTTCTTATGCAGCGACAGGAACTTGTGTCCTGCTAATCCGGCTATTTGCAAACAATTAATGGCAACACAATAAGGAAACACTATTGATTTTAATAAATATCACAATCTAGATTAAGACGTTTTTACTCTGATTAACTGACTGAAGTAAAAATTTAAGATGAAAATCAAAGTTGGTATAGTATTGAACTGACAATTTTGAAGTATTATGTGTAATTGCTTTTTGAAATTTTATATGAAATTTGTATGAGATAGAAAGTTTTGGAAATGGCACATCCAACTAGTTTAAATTTGTCATAATTTATTATAATAAAATATTAAATGTGTAATACACAGTTTATTTTATAACCCATGCATCAATGGAAAAAAAAATTACAGAATTTTTAGTTAAAAGAAAAATAATTTTAATACATAATTAAAATTATTTCAAACACTTGTTCTTTTTAAGTGAACATCTTATATGTAGCTTAAAAAACTTGCTTCTGCTTAGCTAACCATTACATCAGACTATCAATGACCAATTTCACATTAGAATCTTTGTATAATTTAAAAAATATTTGAAAACGCCTGTTTTATTTCAAATATGATGTCACTTTTCCCCCAGCAAAATTTCTTTTCAATAATGTAATTCTTATTCAATTTATTTTTCTGTTAATCCCGATGTCATTTTTGACAGAAAACTAATTTCTGTATATAACTGATACATCATTAATCAATATCAGTAAAAAAGATTTAAACTTTTTGTTAAAAATAGGATGTCATATTCTCGTGTTTTCTCTACTTATTGATATTCATGCTCTTTGTATTAATTAAAAATACTATTTGAAAATGTTCATTTTATTTTAAAAGTGACATCCATTTTTCCAAAAGAAATCTTTTCTTAATAATAAGTAAAAAGTATTTAAATTTTTCATTTAAAATATCGCTCACCAGCAAGAAAAGTGATACATCTCGACAAAAGTAAATTTCACAGGAGGGGCAAAAGAAAATTTGCATGATTTTATTGTAACATGAAATAATAGTATTTAGCTCTGCATGCAGGAATAAAAAAGTACATAAAAATAAAAAACCCATAAGAATGAAGACATAGGATGAGGTTTTGAAATTTGGATAACTATATCTCCCCACATAATCCACCTCTCTTCTATGGCCACAAATGGACATATAGCGTAATAAAGTGATTTTCCGTATAACTACACATGTGAAACTTTATGTGTTCCAAGACGCACCTACGACAGACCTATTAGTGGAATAAAACGCAAAATGAATTTTTGTGAGATGTGTCACTTTTGTTGTGGGTGCGCGGATATGACATCATATTAATCTGCTTTTTAATTCTAGAAAATTTTAATTTCATTTTCATTATTCATGTGTAAATGTTCCATTTAAACAGCTGTTGAAAAATTACTATTCTGTGTTTTGAAGATGTGGCAAGAGAAATGGCTAAATTTTATAGGAAAAATGTCCAATTTATCCTCAATCAAAATAACGAAATTTTGATTAAAAAAAAAAAAAAATAAATAAATAAAATATAGTATGAAAACTTTACTGGGTTATAATCCACTTACATGCAGAGATACAAAGGCATTGAATCATCCATTTTGACACTGAAATCAGCCAAACATACACACACACATTCCCATCTGTAATAATCTATATTAAATTTTTAGCTCCCCCCCCCCCCCATAATCAATGGACGATTCCTTTTTATATAACTAGAGTACTATTTTTTAAAAAAATTATCAGGAAGAAATGTTTTGCTTAACTAGTAGTATTGTTTCTTTTTGGAACTTTACGTTTAATAATAAAGGTTAACTAGTTAATAAAAAAAGAAAGAAAAGCGTATGCCGTCATTTTTCTTTCATTTCTATCATTATAACGTAAGTGTGTGGCAGAAATTTCATTGTACCTGCAAGTGTGTTGTGAAACAAAAAATGTAAAAAAAAACTCTTATATGCACTCTGAAACATTCTTGTTTAAAATATATAAGTTTAACCTCTTTAACACAATTTTAATATTTTCTTTTAATTAAAAAAAAAAAAAATAAGCAGCCAAAGTGATTTTTAAAATGGAGTAAACAACTTTTAAAAGCTAGAAAGAACCCATAAATTAAATGTAAACTTTTAAGCTATGTAAAACATGTAACAATATTATGCATACCCATTTGGAGGCACAAGACACATTGCTGCCATTAGCTTGACAGCATCAGTCATGATAACAGGCACTGAAGGATCTACAGAACGAGCTAATATATTCAAAGCATCTTCATGTTGAAATATTTGTTTTAATCCAACCTGATATAATAAAAATATACAGATATTTAAATGATGGCATCTAGAAAATACCCCACATATCTTTATGAGAAATAACCCGGAGATACATAGAGTACAAAATTGCAAAAAAAATTAGGGCTGTTTTGAGAGTTATTTAAGAGGATAAATTGTTCAGAATTTAATAAACACTAACAATAAGCAATAAAGTACAGATAAAAAATATTCTCATAATTTGCTTATATAAATCTGATCTATACTTACAGTATTATTCAACAGAGCTTTTAAGCATTTGATGCATTCATGTTGTATTCTTTCGTATTTCACATTCCTAAATAAAGGTTTTTAAAAAAAAAAAAAAAACAGACTTACTTTTAATTATTTTTTAAATCAAGATATTATACCATAAAAATAAAAATAAAATACACTTATTTTGCGATAAATATTACATGCAGGATTCATAAGAACCACAAAAATCCTTCAAACTAAATTTGAGAAAATCACAGTCTAAATTGAAATTTTTTACAGTTATCACACAATTTTGCAATCTTTCCATTTTACTTTCTGCACATGATTATAAGATAGTAATAGTAATAAGTATATATAAGATAGATGTTTGTCTGTGCCTGTGTGCTATGTTCTGAAGAGATCACTGTGCCAGAGCTACAAGATTTGACAGGAAGGCACCTGTACCAGTGGTACTTGAAATTATGCACCTCAAAGCCAGTTCTTGGATTTTTTTTTTTTTTTTTTTTTTTTTTTTTTTTTTTTTTTTTGCGTTTGTTCTTTTAGTTTTTTTTTTTTTTTTTTTTTTTTCATGTGATTTTTACTGTTTTGCTACAATTTTTTTAAGTTAGTAACAGGAATCCAGTTTCAATCTGGTAGCTCAATAGTCAATCTTGCATTTTGCAATTTTTGAATTTTTCTAAAAAACATTGTATGCAATTTTTAGCTTCCCCCCCCCCCCCCCCACGTTATGTGGCGATTTTTTTACATTCATAAAAGGAATCTGGTTTCAACCTTTTAAATCCAATATAGTAAATTTAGTTTTAAGTGATTTTTGAATTTTTTCTGGATATTTTATGCAATTTTTAGCATTTTCTCATACTTTGTTTTGATTTTCTGATAATTTTTTTCTGAAACACAAGGACCTTCATCTAAATTTTGCTATGGTCATGATCAAGTTAGATGGAATGCCAAATCGGTTTTTATAGCAATGTGTACAACAATGCAAAAAATTTGAATTTAATCTGGGTCAAAATAAAAAATCCTAATACTTAAAAGTTAATGGTTGCTAGATGTCATGATTTTCAAGGCTTTTAAGACTTGTTCTGCAAAACCAGATCTCAATTTTTCATTATGTACAAATCATTTAAAATTTATTTTAGCATCATGCTATTCATTAGTTTGCTTCAAGTGGAACTTTATGCAGTAAACATGTTATAACGCAACCTGTCTATAACTGAAAAATGTTATTGTTTCACCGATAGGAATCTACGGTCGCTGGGAATTCTGATTTTACAGGCTTTAATGTATTTAGTTCAGTAAATTCTGTAAAAATAGAACCTGCCAATAACAAATTTTATTTTAAACATAAAACTTTCATGGAACCTACAGAAAGAATATTATACAATTATAACTGCTCAGCTGAAAACCTCTCCAAATACAGAGTTTTGTTTTGGTCACTAGCGATTCCACTTTCACAGAATTTACTCTCTGAGATTATTATGTTTATTTAATACAGTAAAACCTACTAAGATATAATCTCAAGCAGCCAGATAAAGATTCTATTTTAGACAGATTTCCACTGTAGCAGGTAGATATGTATGTTACTCTTTCTGTCAGGACAATGGTCTTTAACTTCAGTATAGTTATTATATAGTGAAACATAAAAGAATCAATTTTATTTAAATTCCATTACCCTATATCCTCACAGGGGATACTATAAATGCAAAAGAAAATTTTGTAGAATTTTCCCTAATTTTAAACTGGAGCCATGCCTGCCATATTAAAAATCATTGACATAAAAAAATCAATCATAAATTAGTTTTAGTAATGCAATTTTTAGCTAGTAGTGCTAATATCCTAAAAAATGAAAGTTTGAAACCAGTGTAAAAATTGTTATCAAAACATAAATTTGACTGACACAGAAGCTTATTATGAAAATTTATTTAAATAAATAAATATATATATTTAGTTAACATACTTTATGCCAGTAAACAGGTTTTTTTTTTTTTTTTTTTTAAATCTGTGCCATCTATTTTTAACTTCAGCATAGCTGTCAAACATAAAAAAAAAATGACAAACATAAAACTGTGAAACATAAAAAAAAATCAATTTTATTTAAATTTGGTTAATATATTTTTCACTAGGGAGCATTGTCGGCTTACAAGAAAGTTTAGATTAAATTACCCTATCTAATTTTAACTTGGAATATAGTTGCTATATGAGAAACAAGAAAAATCGATTTTAAAAGTTATATAATTTCCATTCAGTGGCACTGCCAGTATGAAAAAAATAAATAATGAGAAAATTTTTATTAATACATAAATTTGACAATGAAGGAAATTTATTCTAAAGATAGCAAAACTTGTTTGTGGGAAGTGAGATTAAAATATGATTGAAAAGTTAGTTTAAGACACAGAGATAAACGAAGTATCATAGATTAAATAAAGGTGAGAGAAAATAGCTCCTCGAAAAGTAATTGCATTAAAGTGTAATGCATCTAAATTCTTTTATATTATCCTGTAACAAAACTATAAACGTTACACCCCATATTTTCAATAGAGAATATGCTGCAGTAACCCTTAAGATATAAAAATTTCATAGTTTCAAATAACATAATGGCACTAAAATGGATTTTACATAATTACTTCCTATAGACGGTAGTATAATCAAACCTTTTTGTGCAGCTCTGTGCAATAACTATAAATGCCATATACACCCAGTTAAAAAAAACATGCTGTAGGTGAATGTAACATTATATTAAAATTATATTACTTTCAGCGTTCTACAAACCTTGCATTTAAGGATTTCAAGAAATGTTTAAAAAATTTATTTTAGATGACAAAATTGTGAAAGAATTTGAAAAAGTTATACAGTGTAAAAACATGTGAGAAATATTGGAAACCCTGTGGCAGAAATACGGCAACATTGTCACAGAAAGGGAACAGATCCTTGCAGAAAACTTTCATCCTCGAGCCGCTAAATGTATCTGATAGAAATATTATTTTTTAGAAGTGTTTAATAAAGGATATGTGTACAATCGACAGGCACACAGACCCCTAGAACCCCCCAAAACACCCTCAGTAAAAAACTTCATATCTATCTATCTATATAAATTTGTAGAAGTTTTTGTTTGTAAAATGCTAATTTATTAACGACTTGACTAACTAGATGTTGGAATAATAACACATAAACTTTAATACAATTCTATACAGATAAATTTACTTCACTTAGTCGATAGCTTATTTAAATACATTACATTTCTGACACAAAACCTATGAATTATTTTCCTTCAAATAAGCCACTTAGGCCTAATAATGCCTCCCTTGGCATTGCAAAAGTCGATGCTTGATGAACAATATAATATTATAGACTATAGAGAATAGTTACTCTTTTCCAAACTTTGAATATATCCAAACATTGATCTCGTGATCGTGAATTTTCATAACTCGTGCTTTGAAACCGCGGATAATAAAAATATCAGAGCGTCAGTTAATTTACTGATCATGCACGTCATAAAGAAAATAAACGATGCTTAAATTTAAATCCTACATATCGGTCATCCTGACATGATGGCGTCTCGACATCAGCATCTTGGCTTATTATTTTTTCATGCTTAAACAGCTAAACTTTGGAAACTTTTATATATTTTTCTGTCATAAAATTTTGATTACTTGTTCAATACACATACACATATACTTAATCTATTTGACTTATCCAGGAGTTTAACCCATAGACCATGGTTTCGTGTATTCGGCTTAGGTTGACGTCTTTCCTGGACCTTCATGATCTCCTACCTTCTCTACTTAATACCGATCATGATTCTTGGCGGCCGTTATTTCATATGGCTTGTACGGTAATCGGTTAAGTATTTTTCTTTAAGTTTGATAGCATTTCCAAATTGCGTTCTCTTTATGGCGACGATATTTCCTATTTTATATTTTCGTGGCTGTTTTCTTTTCTTATCAAACTGCACCTTGTTTTCTTCTTGTATTTTGAGTATATTTTTCTTTGCTTCTTCTCTCATGGCTTCGCGTTCTTCCATAATACATTCGGTAAATTCTTCTTCCAAAATCTTCTTAATGTTTTGCATGTCACTATCTTTCATCTTAACTCCTGTCTTTAATTCGAATGGACTATACTTGGTGCTTCGTGTTACTGTGCTATTGATAATTCTTTGTAATTTTGGTACATACTTATACCACTTGGATTCGTCATTATATACTTCAGGTTGAATTAAAGTTTTTCCTGTAGATCTTGTTGCGTTATTATTTTTCTCTTCTTTAACATTTTTTGTATTATTTTCAATAGGATTATCTTTTATTTCCTGACCAGAATTGTTTTTGGACTTTTTCTTTCAGGTCTTTTTCTATTCTTTTTGTATTTAAAATTATTAGTATCTCCACAAATAGTCGTTGAACTGGTTTTAATTTCTGTTTTCTTTCCAGTGGCTTTACTTTCGGATCTCTCCTGTCCAGTGATGACGATTTTCTTATCAGTTTATTTTTCCTTACTTGGGATCACAGGTGCCGCAAAATCTGAGGCGCTCCATCTGATAATGTCATTATCTAAATACTGTCGTACTTGTTTATTGATGATTTCCTGCTCAACTAGAGAGAATCTCTTTGGACGTTCGCAGATAGGTTTTTTATCTGCCAGTAGCATTTTCGTGTTTAATCTAGTATCTTTTATTCTGTTCGTTTTGCAGGATTTTATTAATCCTCATATTTCTTCTTTGTTAGCTAAATTTGTAATACGAGTCAAATCCATTCCACCATTTTCGCAGTCGATAATAACCATATCTTCCCAACCTCGATTATTGTTGCTTATATTTGATGTGGCTACTTCATCTGTTTTGAAAGGGACTTTATTAATTTTAATGTAACCTACTTGTACTGTATTGTTGTTTATTATTCTAACAACATCTTCCTCTACTTTTAACGTCAAGCCTTCGATTGCTTTTCTACCTATTATTAAATCATAGTCAGCTTCTTGTACAACGTAAAATTTATCCTGTATTTCTATACCATCTACATAAATTTTATGCGAGAAAAAACCCATTGGCTTAATTTCTTTTCCACCTATGCACGATATAGATATATTGTCGCTGGTTAACTTTGGCGCGTTTATTGCAGTATGATATCTTGAATTGGCGATTGAAATATAGCTCCATGTATCAATTATTATGTTTGTTTTTATTCCTTGAATATCCAGTATTCTTCCTTTCTTACCATTTAACGTGCCCATATTAACTACTTTTCTTTGCGTCTTTTGTCTCCAATCTTGGTATTTAGTTTCTCGCCAATTTTGATTACGTTGCGTGTTATAATTTGAATAATCTTGTTGTGTTTTATTCCCCATGGTACATTTCCAACTCACGTGACCAGATCTGCCGCAACTATAACATATTATATGCGCCTTGTTTCTTCCATGGTTCACATTGTGCTTATTATAAACTTGGCGCTTTTTCGAATTGGCGTAGTCAGCCACTCTCGATCGTTTATCCTCAAAACTCTCACTTGTATTCCTTATAGATTGTTTATTGCAAACCCTTCGTGCCGTTTCGTAAATATCTAATTTGTTTACTAATTCGTCAATCTTTTTTATTACTAACAATTCCTCTGCAAAACGTGTCTTTGTTTCTGCAGGTAAATTATGCCTAATTTGATTAACTACAATTAATTCCAATAATTCCTCGAAGTTATCTATTTCAAGACTGTCAATCCATTGTTTGAAATACACTTTAATCTCATAAGTGAAATCGCGCCAATTTGCCGATTGCTCCTTTTTAAGTGAGAAAAATTTTAGCCTAAACTCTTCTGGAGATAGTTTGTATCGTTTTAAAAGAATACTTTTTATGTAATCATAATCATGCATTTCAGGTGCACTCTCCCTGGTTATTATGTTAATCACATCTAATGGCATTATGTTAATTAAATAGTTGACCCACTCTTTTTTATCAATGCCGTCTGCGACATTTGTCTTTCGTACATAGCCAAATATAAAGTAATATCATTCGTACTATCATATTTTGTTAATAATCTGAGCAATTCATATTGCTTACATGTATTTGTTCTTGGGCTCATATCGACGTGTTGTCTTGAATTTTCCTGTAGTTGAATTTTCTTAATTTCAAACTCTCTTTCGTGATCTATTTCTTCCAATTCTATTCTCCATCTTCTCTCCTCCATTTCCATCTTCAGCTTCGTTTCTCAATCTCTGCTTGTGCCTGTAGTTTCTTTTCTTCAAGCTCAGCTTTTTCTTTTCTAACTTTCTCTTCAAGCTCAGCCTTTTCTTTTCTAGCTGTCATAATTAATTCTAAGCGGTCCTTTATAAAATTTTCGTCGAAATCCTCCCAACTTTTAATTAGTTTTATTAGTATAGGAATCGTTGGTTTTTCTGGTGTTTCGATTCCGCATTCCTCACAAAGATTTATTATATCAATTCTTTTAGCCTTGTTTAGGGTTCCCATATCTATTTTTCAATATTGTACTTGACAAGTACGATCACAGTTTTTACGCTTGTATTGCTAATTCACAGTCCAACCTTTGGCATTAGTAATTTAGATCAATTTCGTTCTGATTCATATTTGACTACTTAATTTGTTGCTTTGCATAAAATCCCAATTATTTGTTTCACTATTAGTTGCTTAAGATTCCAGCACCGAGCCCCCAAATTTGTAGAAGTTTTTGTTTGTAAAATGCTAATTTATTAACGACTTGACTAACTAGATGTTGGTATAATAACACATAAACTTTAATACAATTCTATACAGATAAATTTACTTCACTTAGTCGATAGCTTATTTAAATACATTACATTTCTGACACAAAACCTATGAATTATTTTCTTTCGAATAAGCCACTTAGGCCTAATAATGCCTCCCTTGGCATTGCAAAAGTCGATGCTTGATGAACAATATAATTTTATAGACTGACTCTTTTCCAAACTTTGAATATATCCAAACATTGATCTCGTGATCGTGAATTTTCATAACTAATGCCTTGAAACCATGGATAATAAAAATATCAGAGCGTCAGTTAATTTACTGATCATGCACGTCATAAAGAAAATAAACGATGCTTAAATCTAAATCCTACAAATATATATATATATATATATAGTGAAACCTCCCTGTGCGACCACCTCCCTGAACGACCATTTTTTCATGGAACGAAATTTATTCTCATAGGCTCAATACTAATTTTACTTCCATTCAGAGACCATCCCAGCAGAACTCCCTCCATGAGTGACCAATTTCTTTGAAGAAAATCCTGTTTTTTCCTGGTCGATTGAAGAAGGTTTTATTGGAAAAATAATTCCAGAGAGCGCATTATTCATCAAACCTCTAAACTAAGTTTAGATTATTAATTTATTTATTTATTCCAGCAACTTTTAAGTGTTTAAACCCATTTATGCCTTTTTAGGCAATGAATTTAACTCTGAGGACAAATTAAGAATGACGATCCATAAAACCCCTGCTGTATTCTGTCGGAAATAGATAAATTAATGAAATCGTCATTATTTGTTCCAAAAAGAAAAAAAATTGCATTTATTTACTGAACTTCGAAAGGACTGGGAAATAACAGTTTTAAAAGATAAAATCATAAAATCAAAGCAAACAACAATGTATTCATTTTTTTTAACTCTGCAGTTATTAACTTATGTAATTAACTTTTGTTTTCATACTTAAATTTTTATATTTTTTCCTAATGCAAAAAATAAATTTTAGTAACATTCATTGTTACCTTTTTTTCAACAATTAAAATTTAGGTTTAAACATGACCTCCATTAAGAGACCACCTCTCGGAGCGACCATTTTTACTGGAAAGGAACGTGGTTGCTTTAGAGAGGTTTTACTGTATGTATATATATCACTTTCTTATGGACACGATAACTTTCATAATTCTGCACACATCTCTTCCAAAGTGGTGCATAAAATCAAGGGGCATAAAATCTCAGTCACGTTCGTTAATGAGCAAAATCTGACCAAGAGGGTGGAAATAGGGAGGGGTTTTGCAAAAACCAAAAAACCCCCGTAACTTCTCAATTATAATACATATTGAATCAGTTTAAAGTTATTATTACTTCTAAAAAAAAGGGCCAAAATTTATGTATGACAGATTTTTGATAAAATAAAAAAAATGGGTTCAAGGAGCGAAAAAAATAGGGTTTTGGGGAGGAAAAAAATTCATAACTTCGTCAATTCTCAAGATCTCAAATCCAATTAAATTTATTATAAATCTTCTTAATATTATCTATAACTTTTATATTGACAAGTTTTTGAAAGGACCAATTCCTACTGCAAAGAAAATTTAAAACGAAAACAAAAAGCAGGTATTGAGGAAGAAAAAATCCATAACTTCGTCAATTCACAAGATATAAAATCTGTACAAATTTATTATATATCTACAACTTTTATATTGACAAGTTTTTGAAAGAACCAATTCTTAGAGCAAAAACAAATTAAAAATACATAGCGGTTGAAGAAAAAATCATCGTATTAAGGGTGTACTCAAATCCAAACTGCTTATTATCTGACTCAATTTTAAATTCATTTTTGCTCTCAAATGCATCCAATTGGTAGGTTTTCTTAGAAACTAAATAATGTACCGTAATGGTCGATTTTGTGATAGAGGCAGAATATATTTCAAAAAATGATGTCAAAGTGGGCATTTTGAACAGAATTCCCCAAAGCAATTGTGTTGGGAACGAAAAATATTGTCCTACTGAGAAAACAATTGTTTCTAAGTTCTAATTAATTGAACGGGGAAAAAAAAAAAAAAAAAAAACCCAGATCGCTTGTAAATCACATCAGCAAGTTTCATGTTTTTCTTTTAAAAATGAACCTGAAAATGTGTCAGAAAATTTAGAGTTGTTGAGCATGGAAAGTATTTTTTTGAATAGCGCCTTAACAGAATTCTGATAAAACCAGCTCTTATATAAAAATGAAATTAAAAACTCGCCAAAAGCGGCCAGACAAAATTGTGAAAGTGAGGTTTTCTCTAATCATGATTTAGGTCTTGATGTTCAAATTAGTACTTAACTTCGAAATCTACCTGTGCCTGCAGGCCGACCCAGCAGGGATTTTTTTTTAATGTGATTTTTTAGTTTTTTTTTACGTTTTGAGGCAATTTTTCTACATTAATATAAAGAATCCGGCTTCAATCTTTTATCCCAAAATTGTAAGTTTTTCCCTCTTTTCAAAAAAGTTCATTTGGAATTTGTACAGCCATTTTATTTTTATTGATTTTTTAATGTGATGTTTCCTATTTTTTGCTCTTTTTTTTTTTACATTTGTAAAAAACTATTTTATTACAAACTTTTATAACCTAAAATAGTAAATTTTGTCCTCTACGTTTTTTGGATTTTAGTGATTGTTAATCCAATTTTTAACAATTTTTAGAGATTTTTTTTTTCAGTTTCGTGTTGATTTTTATTTTTGCCATTCATGAAATAATTTCGATTGATCTGTTTTACCCAATTATAGTAAATTTTGTTCCCTGCAATTTAAAAATTTTTAACAATATGTAATGCAATTTCTAATGGGATTTTTAGCATTCTTTCAATCCCCGCACCGATTTTTCGACATTCCAAAGAAGAATTTGATTCGAGACTTTTATCCTAATATAGTAAATTTGTTCTCTGTGATTTTTAATATGATTTTCAATGCTATTGTTGGCGATTTTTTTTAAACTTTTGGTAATGGAATTCAATTTCAAAATTTTAGTGAAATATATGAAACTAGCCACCCTTGGCGACTAGTTTGGTCTCCCTCAAAATTTATGTTTGGAAAAGCATGCTAAGCATTGTATCATGTTACTTTTATTCATAATTTAATTTACTTGGACTCACTTAAATATAATTAATATAATCCCTTAAGCTAATATTAGTTTTTGTTGCATTAAAATATCTGAATTTGTTGATTTTCTGTAAGCAAGTAAACCCTATTGATTTACAATAGAAGTCTATGGGAATTTGGCGAAATATTAAAGATATCCCCAAGCTAGCATCACTTTTGGTGACTAACTTTTGTTGCCAAATTTGACAATATATCGCCAAGTTTGCAGCATTTGGCGACAGAACAGGGTCCCCCCTATGGTAACCCTCCTTATAGGTATGAAGATACATTAAATGCTGTTCAATAACCAATGAGGTGTGTTTCATCAAGGCATTCGGGCGTTGCCATTAAACAATTAACAAATAATCACAATTTCTGTGCCACATACAATAGCATAATATATATAGATGTTGTCTTCTGCGATTTTTGAATTTTAGTGAATTTTAATGTGATTTACAATGCAATTTTTAGCGTCTTTATGAGTTCTGTGGTGATTTTTTTGACATTCGGAAACAGCATTTGGCTTTGAACTTTTAGCCTAACATAGTAAATTTTTTCCTTCTCATTTTTAAAAATTTTTAACCATGTTTAATGTGACTTTATATGCGACTTTTCAGATTCTACGGCGATGTTTCGACATTCATAAAAGAACTGCTTCAACCTTTTTGCCTAATATGAATTTCGTTCCAAATTTTTTACGTAACATGAATTTCGTTCCAAACTTTTAACCTAATATAGTACATTTTCACTTTAGAGATTTTTAAACTTCGGGAAAAAAAATTGGTTTCACTTTTTAGCATTTTTCTGAGTTTCACGGTGATTTTTTTTTCTGTTTTTTTTGGACGTTTGTAAAAAGAATTTGGATTTAAAATTTGAGTCTAATATAGTAAAATTTTGCCTCTTCGATGTTTGAATTTTTAGTGCAATTTAAATGCAATTTTTCGGGTTCCACGGCAGCTGTATAACATTTGTAAAAAGCATTCTTTTTCAAACTTTTAGCTTAATATGAATTTTGTTTCAAACTTTTAGTCTAATAAGAATTTTGCTTAACATTCTTACCCTAATATAGTAAATTTTCTAACCCACGATTTTTAATGCAATGATTTTTTGGCATTCGGAATAGAAAATTGTTTTTAAACTTTTAGTCAATTTTCTCCTGTGCAATTTTTAATTTTTTAGCATCTTTAATCAATATATCTAGCGGGGTTTTTTTTTTCAATCCAAGGTGATTTTTTGACATTAGTAAAATAAATTCGATTGTAAACTTGTATCCAAAAATACTAAATTTTGATCTTCGCCATTTTTGAAGTTTTTGCGATTTTTAGCTTTTTTTTTTTTTTTTTTCCACATTTTTAAAAGTATTTTGCGTTTTCAACATTTAGAGTCATACATCAGAGTTTCCCCCAGGTTTAAAAAAGGGCAGGGTGCTTCGTGTAGGAAAAGTGCACTTTTAGATTCCGAAGGGCATCTTTTGGATTGTTAAGAGGCTACTTCAGTCAGGCGAAAAGACCCGTTCGCTAATGCTAATCCTATGGGAGAAATTTATAAAGATATCTCGGTTGCATTTCAATATTTTTTAATGATTTCTTTTGCATTCGATAGCTGAGATCGATCTGTATGCAGGCTGTTTTTTACTTTTTCGATTTTCATTACAGATTTTTTTTATGAGGATGTTTTCACTTTCGAAACCGGTTCTGAAAATGAAAGTGTCCCCATAAAAAATATCTGTAATCAAAATTGAAAAAGTAAAAAACAACCTTTGTACAGATCGATCTCAGCTGTCGAATGCAAAAGAAATCATTTAAAAATATTGAAATGCAACCGAGATATCTTTATAAATTTCTTCCATAGGATTAGCATTAGCGAACGGGTTTTTTCACCTGACTGAAGTAGCCTCTTAAGGGCACTTTCATTAATTTTTAAAGGCATTCTTTTGATTTTTAAAACTACTTTTAATATTTAATAGACAGGACACTATTTTAAAGACATCAATGAGTCAATTTTTAGTATGCAAGTAATTTTTTTAATAAACAAAGGAGTAAAGGCACTTTTTTTAGAGGGAGGGCAACATGGGTCAAATGCTTTTCATCAGGGGCAGGAGGGGTGCTATTTTGTAAACCTAAGGGCAGGCAGGGTGCAGCACCCTCCTGAAACTGTCTAAGGGAAACTCTGCATACATAATTCATTTTGCCATCTACAATTTTCAATACAAATTTTAGTGATTTTTTCGAGTTTTACGCCGATTTTTTTACATTTGTGAACGAAATTTTTAAGAGTCACAATATTAAGGAATGGTTTGTCTCAAAAATAGTAGATAAACTGATGAGTAAGAGTTCATCTCTTCCATTCATGGACTAATAACTTTTTATTTTAACATTCATTTATTCATATTTCAGTTATTTTATAGATTAATAAAATAATAGTTTTGTTGAGCAATCATAAATTTGATAACTTTATATAAATTAATGATTAAAATATTTCACATTTTAATAAATATATATTTTTTAATTTTTCATTGGTTTTTCTTTCATTAGTTGTCTGTATTAAACATACCATTATATACTACATTTTTTGACTGAGTTTTAATAATGCTTGTAAATTAATATTTTTCTTTTAATGGTGTTGCTTAGTGGCACTCCACTTGCATATAACTTTTCATTTTTGCTGTTAGCGGTGATATAGGACTTGAGAGGGGTGCAGCGTTTTTTTTTTTGCAGAACATTTTTAAGAAATTTTTTGAGTTTGCAGACAGTTTTACATTTTATCTAAGTCTGAATACACGTTCCATGAACAATCTTTCAAAGATATACAGAATTCTTGTTTTTTTTTTTTTTTTTTTTTTTTTTTTCATTCTTTTTTAGCTACGCAAAAAAATTTACGGATTTCGTACAGAAATTTTCGAAAATTTTTTAGAATGTCTTCGACGGGCTCAGGCAACACTGGATGATGGGTCAGCTAGTTTATTATAAATTACTGTAAATATGCTGAATTGTTCATTTAATGCTGTTTCAATAAATTTAGATTTCTGGCAGCATTTTTTTACATGCTGTTCAAAAACATATAAGACCATTGCATATAAAAAACATATAATGCATGTTAGATGATGAGGTTATACATGTTAGATGATATAATTGATGTTAGATGATGTAATACATGTTAGATGATGTTATGATTGAGTTACTAACAAATCATATAATACATGGTTTATGACATGTTACAGTGTGTTTTTCTAATTGTGATACGTAAAATTTGTCAATCATTTCTACTGTTAACAAAATATCACATTGCAGAAAAACTTTCCTGTTAGTGAGGCTTGTCGCAGAAAGATTACAAAAATTCTGCTACAGGGATTGGAAATACACAAAAAAAGAGAAAATATCAGAAAATTACTCCAATCAATTTTAACTTTGATTTTATAAAAAAATAAATCAATATCAGTGTAAAATTAGTTATCAACATATTTTGAACTGATTAATGAAAAAAAAAAATGCCTAACAAATCAAATACCGTATATACTCGCATATAAGTCGACTCGCGTATAAGTCAACCCCCTAACTTTCGAATGCAAATTCTGCAAAATATAAAAAACCCGCGTATAGGTCGACCCCCTCACTTTTTACTTCAATTTTGTGAAAAAATCAAACCAAATATTTCAATTGCCTATGCGAAAAAGTAGTAAGTAAATAAAAATAAATCAATGAAAAATTTTTTAATGATAAATTATTTGTATATTTTCTGTAATATTTTATTATTCATACACATAAAAAGTCATAATTTTGCAGTATTCGAAGTTTTATTTTTAATTTTTTAATTGACTCGCGTATAAGTCGACTCCCCAAATTTGCTTGCCAAAAATTGTCAGAAATTCCTCGACTTATACGCGAGTATATACGGTACATTTCAAAAGCACAAAAAATACAAGTCCATCAAATGATTTTACTGCCTGACTATGAGCCAAAAAATGAGCTAACAAAATTCAACCTCAAAGTATTAAAACATCCATTTCAATTTGAAAATTTAGATTAAAGAATCAGATACAAGTCATGCAGAAAAATAAGATTATTAGTTTTTTAAAACTCATTGATAGAGGGATTTCTGAATTTTTGTGCAAAAACAAGGTCATTTCATGTCATAGGTTTCATTGATTCCATATTTTTCTTTTTCCTTTGGTTTATTTTTAAATAACTGGCAATTGTAACTACAGTAGAATCTCGATTAAGAGAGCTTCGATTAATAGAGGTTTCTGTTAAGCGAGCCGATAACGAAGTCTGGTTTTTTTTTTTTTTGTATGAATGAGCTTTGAAAAAGACCACACTTTTCAGTTCACTGTCCGTGGTCTACAGGGTTTTCTGCCCCCAAAAGCATTCAACTTCCAAGAAACATTGCATCCTGAGAAGTCAACGACGAACAATGCTTTGTTTCCAGTGGCCGTGTGAACTTTTGTAATTTTTTCAATTTGCTTTTTAAATTTTACTACTAGTAGTTGATTTCCATTTTATATTTGTTAAGCTGTGAAACATAACTTTACATATATTTATTTTTATCATTTAAAAAACGTAATATTGTTTTTTTTTTAAGATGCGTTAAATTCGCCAGCACGGCGAGTTTTTATGCACAGTTTCTATTACCCAAGTTTTCTGATATCCGAGGTTACTAGCAGTCCCAATTAGCTCGGATAATCGAGGTTGCACTGTACTTCTAAAGCGACTAGTGCCAAAATAATCATTTGCAAAATACTTTGGCAAAAAATTTTTTTACTGTCACTTTTCAAATTTCTTTGTATTTGATGAGGTAGCATATGATTAGTGTGGTTACTGCGTAAAATAAAAATATCAATAAAATGATGTTGCCAATTTAAAAATTTAACAAAATACTGAAAAAAGTCACCCTACTGTGAGCTGCTTTTTCATTTATAAACAACTTAAGGAGCCAAATGTTTATTTTTTAATGGAAAGATTATGAACAAATTGCTATAAATCTAAAAATCAATACAATTTTCTTTTAAATGCAATGTAAAAAAGCATTCACATACGACTTCCACTTACTTGCCATAACAAGAGTTTAGAATCTGGAGTAATTTATCAAGACCTTGACTTCCAAATTCTTGCACCCAGCTGAAAAATACAAGGGGAAATAATCATTAGAGATGTTTGTACACAAATACAAAAAGATTCTTCCTGAGTTATTATGTAAATAAATAATACAAACTTTTACCTGACTGTGTTATTAGTTAGGGCAATACGCAGGGATTCCATACACTGGAACAATTTATGAACACTAATATCAGTACTTAGGTATGAAATATAATCAGCAGGACTGTCAAGTCGGCTTTTCTGTAAAAGAAAACAAAGAAACTTTACATAAATTATATAAGTTCTCAAATCAAATAGCTATAAAATGAGTATACTCAAATAAAATAAGTATAAAAGTAAAAAAAAATAATAAAAAAACCTCGCCCTTTCATAAACATTCAATATTTATCTTGAAAATCATGCCTAATTATATGACTGCAACTTATATTTTCTTCCACAAACTTCTGCTACAAAATACATTAATTTGGCATGTGTACTAGATTATGAAAGATTCACAGCTTTTTTTTTTTTTTTTTTTTTTTTTTTTCAATGCTTTATAGAAAGCACAAGCTAGTGAATTTATTTGGAAAAAAATTATATTTTTGCTCTGTTTATTTATTAAGATATGCAACAGGAAAAAAATCTATTTAGACTATGTTTTATTTCCAAATTGACTTCTCAATGTATAATCATAATTTAATTAATATGGAACTATTAATTGATTAAAGCATATTTAAAAATATATTACATTACTCTTTACTTATTTATACTTTCTACTTTTTAATGTTTAAAATATTTCATTGTTGCAGTTCCACAGTGTGTTGGCCTATTTTGGCGAGCGTGGTTTAGTGTATAATTAAATCCATTTTTATTGTAACTTGTATACAATTGTAACCACAAAGAATAGTTGTTGATTTATCACCTGAGGCTGGCTAACGGAAAGATCCATTTATAATTATGTTCTAAAAATATTAAAATTATGTATTGTCATCAGAAACACAGCTGTGAACATGATTTTTATAATTCTAGCATATCATATGAGTGAAAATCGTCCACGAAATTTCATCTTTGCACACAAAAAACAGAGTTAAATAAAAGAGTGTAAAAAGGCTCTTTCCTCTAATATTTCAGAAACAAGCAAAAATTCTGAAACATATATCTTATAATACCACAAACAATATTTAATCCCTTGAATTTAAGCAGAATCATTATTGAACAGAAATTTCTGCTTTATCTAATCATAGCATTTCAGCAAATCAGTAAGCTGGCAATTACTATTGTGGAAAAGTGGCGCCGAAAAACTAAAAGTGGTGTGAGGAACGCTGGTCACCAAAGGGTTAAAAGGACGAAATGAAGTCATACTTTAATTAGCAATAACAATGATTTTTTAAGTACATTTTAAGAAAATACTAAAATTCTAAATTAAGTGAGCACAAGATTGCAATTTCTCCTGAAAAATTCTGAATAGCTAAAATTGGTTATATAAATGTCAAACTTTCTTTTAAATGTTTTGCCAAAAATCCGGAAACAAGATCAAATGTATATTTGAATTTAAAGATTAATTTAAGGCAAAAGAGAGCAATAAAAAATGAATCTGCAAGAAATAAAAAAAAACTTTTGCAAAAGTGAACTCCTAACAAAGCTTTAGCTTATAAGGCATGAAACCAACAGTGTGAGAAAGTGTCCAGGCCAGGATTCGAACCTGGGTCATTGGCATCACCTGGGCCAATGTTCTACCAACTGTTCTACCCGAACAATATTCCATCTTGTGATGCCTTGCCAACATATAAGAGTGAAAAGTGCTAGGCTGGATATCATCTGGGTAGTTCAGTTAGTAGAGTGTTGGCACACAATGCTAATGGCCCAGGTTCAAATTCTGGTCAGGACACTTTTTTTAGACTGTTGGTTTCATGCCTTATAAGCAATTTGAATAAAAAGTCAAGCAATTAAAAGCTCAAAACAATGTCAATTTTGCCTATATCACTTATCTATGTGGTAATTTTAATAGGGACCTTTTGTATGAAATCACCCAATGTTGTAGGTCCATGACCCAAATAAAATTTCTAATTATAATGTAAAATAATTCATGAAAAAAGTACTTTCATATTTTGTGTATAAAGCTTACACTAGAATTTTGGGAAGTTTTTGACATTTTAATATTTCATATGTAGTGGGTTATAGTGATAACTTAATTTGTGATTTTTCCATTAATAAACAAAATCCAATAAAAAACATATTTTAAACATGCGTTAAACAAAATGCTGCCCTAGGTACAAAGGTCTTCCTTATATACAGTAGATAATGGTTACTGGGGACACCATTTAATTGAGACAAAATGTCAAAAATAGAATTAAAAAAATATCAATGATTAACTTTAATTCTTATAAGTGGGGTTACCGCTTCATCAGGTCAAATCTTGCCCCAATTAATCGGAATCAACTTTTTAGGTGTAATAAGTTAAGGAACAATCTCTTCAAGTGAGTTTTTTTTTTTCCTTAAAAATTACCTGTTTTATTTATTTATTCCACACCAGCTGGAAAACTTTAGAGAAAGTGGTTTGGCAATCTTGAACCTAGTATTATCATTGATAATAATAGATTCATGTTTTGGTACAACATTTTTTTTGTGGTGATGCTGTGTTGTTACCCACATTCCTTTTAAATGACACTGCTGCCAATATTGCCCATTTTGATGTGCAGTAGACCTTCATATATTAAAATTTATAAATATGCCTTATAAAAAACTATACACAATACCAGTATTATTTTAAAAACATAAAACTAGGACTGTTTATCTTAGCCACTTCAATGTTTGCCCAGAGATATGTCAGGAGTTGAAGCACTGTTTCCCTTTACCTACTGAAAGTGAGGTGGTTAACAAGGTATTGAAAATTTGTGGTGGTTGTTCAATTTTTATGAAAATTAGAGCTTAAAATGCCAAAAGAGACATAAAACCAATTTTGGATCCTGATGAAATTAAAGTGGGAACCAGAATGAGCCCTTTGTAATACAAAAATAATTATCAAAATCAGAGCATCCATTTGAAAATTATAAGTGAATGTTACATGCAGTGGTGTAGTTGTAAAAAAAACAGAGGGTATAAGCTACAGGCAGAGGGTATACAATTAAGAGCATATGCTATAGCTTTATTTGAGAAACAGAAGGTATACAGGGTTCCTTAAGGCTGTTCTCAAATCCAAAGGGCAACTTTATGACATAAGTTTTAATTAATTTTTGTTCGAAAATGCATGAAACTGGGAGGTGGTGTTATTCAGAAACTATGTAATCAAAAGACGTTTTCTGTTTTCTTTGTAATCACAATAGACCTTTCAGAAAATACTGTCAAAGTTGCTGTTCTGAATCAAATTTCCAGTCGAAAGTAGAAAAACTAGTCAGCAAAGGGAGAAAAATGACTTGTCACGTGATCAAAATCGCTTATAACTCGATAGGTAATTTATTTAATAAAAAAATGGAAAATTATTTTGATTCCAAATCTCTTCCATAGTCAGGTCTGCCAATTTTACACCTTTATGTTTAAAAATGTGTCCGTCATTGTGTCAGAAAGTTTTGCACTTGTTGAGCAATGAATTTGAGAACAACCTTTAAAAAATCCAGAAGGTATACGATGTATACCCTTCCTCTACATCCCAGGTCATAGCTCATTTGAACTCATAATAAAATTTTTGCGACATGCCTAAACCAGTAGCAAAACTTCTACAGCACACTAAATTACAACAATGGAAAAGTAGAAAACATACATATGAATATGTTAAGATTGGTTAAGTTTTTTTTTTTTTAAATATTATTCGTTGCTTCATTCTTCTCACAAACATAATGTTAAGAATGGAAATTTCTTTTTTATATGAAAATTTTACAAATTAGAAATAAATAAATAAATTGTAATTTTTTCATTGCGATCCTCAACCTAGGGCAACCAGTAAGATTAAAGAAAAAAGAAAAAAAAATAAGAAGGAATTTTTTCATGAAATTTAGGGACAATTATTAGGAATTATAAGCATATTTTTGCACATACTACACATTTGGAAAAAATATACTAAAAAAAAAAAAAAACACTAATTACTACATAAGACATTAAAATATATCTATTTAAAGAAGGAAAAACTTTTAATGCAATTTAAACATTAATGCACTATTATCCACCTTTGCTTTTGAAGCATGGTATGATTTCTTAATATATTATTATAGCAAAGTAAAGAATGAGACAAAAAAAATATATATATATAAGAAATACATAAATATATATAATAAAATAAATAGTTTTAAAGCTTTTAAACTTGTGTATTGAGGATGACAAATGGGAGGGGCAGGGCAGAGTAGACATTTCAATGGAAGAGTATTTAGATGATTATTATAAAAGGCAGACAAATTTCAAAATATTAAAATATTTTAAAGATTATGAACTATGTGGTGGGAGGGGTTACATAATAATTTGCAAGAAATGTAATTCAACAACACAACATCTCAAATTAAATATTATTTAGAATGCTGCATTAAAAATAAATATTCTTTACTAATTCAGGGTTCATACTCATTTTCCAATAAAAAATCCCCTGAGAAGCCCCTGATGTATTTTTCAGGAGGTACAAATTTTCCATGTCATCAATTAACGACATTTTTTAAACCAGTATCATGACACTCTCACCATTTAGAAATAAAATAAAAACAAGATAATCTCAAAAATAAAGTTTATACATCCCCTATATAAACAATAAGAACAGAACTTTAAAGGAAAAACATTTGAATGAATGGATGTAGACAGATGTGATATCATAAAGCACACGAACAGCAGCAATTGCCTTTAATTTCCCAGAGTAACCAGTCATTTTGTCAGGTTTTCCCAGGTTTGGTAAATTTTTTGCGTTATCCCCTGAGATTCCCCTGAATTTTACAACCCAAAATTTATCCCCTGATTTTTCTATGAATCCCATATTCCCCTGATGAGTATGAACCCTGTAATTTATAAAATCTTGATAGAATTTGATTGCAAATTTTCACAGAACACCTAATTGCATACCAGCTGAAAATTCCTGCTACCTGCCACCTATAGTCAATTCAAAATTAACAGAAACTGAAATAAATAAATGCATGTGGGAATTGGCAGCCTTTGCAATTGCCATTGATTACCCTGACAGCAATCAAAGACTGCAAAAAAGACAATCGCTAGTTTACTGTACAAAAAAAATAGTTTATATTGTTTAAAATAGATAAAAAGGCAAAAAAAAAAAAAAAAAAAAAATAGTGCAATCATTTCAAAAATTATTATTATTATTTACCTAAATAAATTTCCTTGGCTAAACAAATATTTATTTATTTATTTGTTAAACCATCAAATTAGTGATAAAAGTACACAGTCAGGAGTAAATTTGCAACACTTAGTTGATCTACTCTCTGTTTTGAATGATGCACATTGAAAAAGAGATTTAAGCATTATGGAAAAAGAGAAAAGTTTAAAAGTTAAGGATAAATGCTTTTGTTAAATCAGTAATTCCCAAACTTTTTGGGCCCATTACCATCACCCAAATAGGAGGAATTTTATTTTTCTGTCACCCTCTATAACTGTCAAAGAATTAATACGTTTTATACACTTAACAAAATAATTGAAATTATAACTGCCACATACAACTACATTTTGCAAACAAGGGTTTATGTAAGGCTAACAAAGGTTAATGTAAAAACAAAGCCAGATTATTTTTTTAACAGTAAGAGAAAATATTCTTGAATTAACCATTTCTTTCAGATACAATGACACAATTTTCAGCTATCTATATTATATATTACTGTTAGTTAAAAGAAAAAAAAAAAAAAAACAGTGCATATTATTTCATCAGCAAATTGTCACAGAGAGATACAAAAGAGATTAAAAAATTCTTTCTAAATATGAATGCAACTTTTGAAACATGGGTTGAATGCATATTACACATTGTACCAACTTGCATTGTTCAAATTGACACAGTCTACTTTGTTAATCACTGCATTAGACAGTGAAAAATAAAATACAAAGCTAAATGTTTAAAAAGAGAACTGAGATAAAATAAACAAAGTTAAATGTAACTTTTGTCACTTTAATAAGAACTTGATCAAAAAAAAAAAAAAAAAAAAAAAAAAAAAGAAAAAAAAAAACTAAAATTTACTGCATTTATACTGCAATACAAGGATACTTTATTACAAAATACAGTGCAATATAGATATGAAAATTACTTACAACAGTGCTCCCTTTCATATGCATACTAAGTAATTTCTTCTTTTCATCTAAACCTCTATTTCTTAGAGGCTCTTTAAGCTCTTCTGATAAATTCATGTCATCCTAAGAAATACATTTCAATTATTTATCTTGTTATTTATACTTTTTTTAATAAAATTTAACGAGGATATTGCAGATTTATGCACTATCAAACAAAATTCACAACAATTACACTGATGGCCAAAACTTAAGGACCACTGTTATTTTCAACGATTACAGTTAGAAATAGATCCGCAGCAGCATGTGTAAATTTGCATGAATGCAGGATGTACGCTGTTTTGTGAAATTTCTGCAAATTTTGTACTTCCGCTTTTGTTGATCACGTGACAGCAGAGATAACAGATTTTAGGCAATTGGCGGGTGCTGTGAGTTATCATTAGATGTAAAAATTGAAGTAGATGGAGTGAAGCTTGAACATGTCTTTGAGGCATCATTTAGATATTACTCGTGGTAGAATAATTGGAAAGTCGGAAGAAGGATGCAAAACCGTGAATTTAACATCGCACACACTATTGCTTCTAGGCTGTGGACGGCATTCCAAAAGAATGGAATATGTACTAGGCACATGGGGAGAAGTCGTCCTAGCAGTACAATGTCCCAAGAAAATCACTATATTGTTATTTCGGCAAAAAGGAACCGACGCAGTACAGCTGGTCCATTAGCAAATCAACTTTGTGCTGCCACAGGAACTAAAATATCGAAGATAACTGTTGCAAGATGTTTGAAAAAAGGTGGACTATACGCAGAGTTGTATAATATAGACGCACATGCGAACACTGTGCGCGGAAAATTTTCTGAAAAATTCGGAACTTTGCGGAAAAAAGTTAAGAAAAGGAAAACATATTTTGTTTTTGTAGCTTTTTTTTAATACCAAAAATTTAAAATATTCCCCAATTTTATGTACGATTTATGTATTGTTTGTCTACAATTCAAAGTTTAAAGACTCAAAACATTGTTGTGACATCACAGACCATTTTATTTCTATTTTCCGCAGACTAAAACTTGTCGCCGATTGGTTTTCTATCGGCAACTGCAGTGATTAAGCTCGCCGACAATGATTAAATCAAATAATTTCATAGTGTTATTTGTGCGAAGAGATCACAATATTAAGTGTTGGGCTATTTCTAAATGCATTGACAAAATAATTGAAAAGAATTCATTTTAAACTATGGTTTTCAATACATATTATCCAAATAATATAACACATAATTTTATTAAACATTAAATTATTTTGCAGAAAAAATTTGACCCAATATTTATGTGCGCGGAAAGTTTTTGGTTTTATACAAGTCTGACTATACGCCCAAAGACCTGTTGTGTGTGTCCCACTTTTAATATGGCAACATAGCGTCTGTTAGTGATGACGTATGCATCTAAATTGGACTGATGACGACTGGTCTACCGTGCTCTTCTTAGATGAGAGTAGATTCAGTCTATCATCTGATTGTAGACGTAAACTGATATGGTGCGAGGTTGGTAGTGCTTACTGTCGCGAAAATATTCTAGAAAGAGATCGATTTCAAGTATCATGGTGTGGGTAGGCATCATGTTCAGTGGGCGCAAGGATCTCTATGTGCTTCACCAAGTGTCCATGACTGGTAGAGGGTACATTGAAGACGTCCTGCTTCCACATGTTTGACTTTTTCGAGGTGCTGTCGGCGAAAAGTTTTGTTTTATGGACGATAACGCACCTTGTCATCGCACAGTCTGTACAAGTCTTGAGGCTGAAGACATCCATTGCATAGATTGGCCAGCACGTTCCCCTGACCTGAATCCCATTGAAAATGTTTGGGATGCCTTGGGGAGATGTATTGCTGCTTAGCAATTTCCACCCACAAAGAAAACCTCATCCGTGCAGTGAAGGAGGAATGGGGCAACTTGCTTCAACAGCTACTGAATCATGTTGTTCTGAGTATACCATGCTGTGCCGAAAGTTGTCTTGCATTACATGGCAGCCTCATCCTTTATTGATATGGCACTGACGATTGTTAATTATGAGTATTTTGCTTTCTTTGTAAAGTCATGTTTTCGGACAATATTCACGTTTCAGAAAAAGAACCTCTGGTAATCTTGTGGAAACCTCTGGAGAACCTCTGGTGGAAAGGATACATCCTTTCAACAAAAATTTTATATTAAATCCCACATAACATTCTGTTAATACTATTGTTTGCTTCTTGACCTACAATCTCATGTAGATTCTCATTTACGTGTACATTTCTTCTTGGTCCTTAAGTTTTGTCTACCAGTGTATTTCTCAAAATAAGAAATCAACTTCTACTGCCATATTAAAAAAAAATAAAATAATAAATAAAAGAATTATATACTCCTTTGTCTGTAATCTGAAAATATGCATAATAAGCTGACCTGCCCGGCATTCCCTTGGTCAGGATAATGATCTTAAATACACTGGCCTCCAAAAGTTAAGGTACAGGGACTGGATGCTTTCGATTGTACACGGTTTGTCGAATATCTACCAACATTATTGGCGAATTTTTCTTGAACTTCTGGGATGTAAAGAACATGTTTGATTTCATATGTCTCGGGGGTACAATTAGGGGGCTAATAATAAATTTAATAATAAAATATTTGCAATCACCTATGTAACAGAAAAGGCTGGAAATGGTTTGTCACTGTGGTAAATGACTATTTGGGTCCTGTTCAACGTTTGTATGCATTTGTGTAAGCATAGCACTCATATTCGTGAAGATGTTAACGTTTTTGTGAAAAATTAAAAATTTTTTTGTTCATAGCATACAGAGTTTTCAACCAAATTTAACACAATTTTCCAAAAACCTGACAAAGAACAGTAGAAACAGTATACTGCAATTAAAACATGAATATATTGAATATTTGATGAGATATGGGCACTTGTATGAAATAATTTTTAACTGTGCATGCATATAAGATTTCAAAATTTTTATTTCATAATTTGGTAGCCAGCTATTTTGGGTAACTTCTGTAAAAAGACCAGTCAAATATTGTGAAAACTCAGAAAGATATAGTGAGTTGATTGAAAAGTTGTGGAAAAACCCTTATAATAAAGCTATTTTTAGAAAGCAACTCACTATATCGCCCCTATCTTTGTGAAATTTCTCGATATTTGACGGGACATTTTAGATAAGCTGCCCTAAATAGCTGACTACGAAATTATGAAATAAAAAATTTGAAATCTTCCACACATGGGCAGTTAAAAATTATTTCATACAAGTGCTATATCTCATCAAATATTCAATATATTCATGTTTTAATTGAAGTGTACTGTTGCTACTGTTCTTTGTCAGGTTTTCGGAAAGTTGTGTTAAATTTGGTTGAAAACTCTGCATGCTATAAACAAAAAAACTTTTGAATTTTTCACAAAAATGTTAACATATTTACAAATATGAGTGATATGCTTACACAAATGCACACAAACGTTGAACAGGACCCAAATAGTCATTTAACGCAGTGACAAACCATTTCCAGCATTTTCTGTTGCATAGCTGATCGCAAATATTATTTTATTATTAAATTTATTATTAGCCCCCTAATTGTCGGCCCGACTAAATCTTCATTGAGAAATATGAAATAAAACGTGTTCTTTACATCCCAGATGTTCAAGAACAATTCGTCAATGTTGGTAGATATTCGACAAACCATGTGCAATCGAAAGCATCCAGTCCCTGTACCCTAACTTTTGGAGGTCAGTGTGTAACTAAAATTAATACTGAATTAAGACATTTTTCTCAGGGAAGGATTTAGTGTTGGAACCCACTGCCTTCGACTGCATACACCCTCAATTTGTATACTTATAAATTTTAAACAAAAAATCTTTTCAACCAAACCTAATGTTGGAGGCCCCACTGCTGCATCAGCATACATCCTTGAGTTTGTATGTTTATCTGTATGAAAATCTATCCTAACAAATATAGAGTTGGGGGATGCACTGCTTTCAGCAGCATTCAATGGGTGTGTTATGCACACTCCTGCCTGTTTTAGCAAATGAACCTAGAATTTGCAAGATTTTATATTTTTTAAGCAGAAATATTTCCAAACAAACTAAGAGGCCTCCATACAGTGACTGCCAATTTAATTTCTGACATTTAGATATATTACACTTTCAAAAATCTGTTCAAAAATGCCTGAGGAAGACCTACAGAATAAAAAAATATATAACCTATCTTATCCTTTACATATCTTTAAATAATAATTTTTAAAAAAAACCATAAAAATCATCAAAATCGGTGAATTAGTTTCATAATTATAAAATTATAACTTTTTTATCACAGGAAAAAAATAAAAATAAAAATAAAAACCCTGTTTAATCTAATCTTTTTCTATTCACATATTGAACAAAATTTATCAACTCTCCATATGAAAATGACTGAAAGCACAATTCTTTTTAAAAACGAAACAATATTTTGAAAGGGGGGGCGGGATGTATCTCTGGCAAAAGTGATAAGCAACTTCCAGAAGATAATTTTTTGAAATAATAAATATTAATATTTTTTTAATGAAAAGATCCACTGAAGCAGAAAATAAAATAGCTATAAGTGGGCATTTTTTCTTTTTCTGTATTTTTCTCCAGAAAACAGGGATAGCAGTTTAAAACTGCAGAAAAAATGAAATCAATCTTAAAAAAAAAAAAAAAAAAAAAAAAAAAAAAAAAAAAAATACAAATTTAAACTTACCAACATCATTTCAAACTGAGAATTTATTTGCTCATCAGTGAAAAAATCTAAATTGTTTTCAGTATCATTTTGAACTTGATCGGTAAAATCATCTGAATGAGGTCTTTGATTATGAACCCATTTGGTTTTATCTTTCTTGGACTTACCAAGTACACCAATTTTTTCCAGCTGAAAAAGTAAAAGAAATGTTTTTACTCAGAGAATAAGACATATTTAAATAAAAATTAATGCACAGAAAAGAATCTACATGCATGTAGTATGGGACTTTAAAGTTTTCGAATCATTTTAATGTGCAATGTTATAAGATTCCTGTCCAAAGTTTCAAAATCTGAACCAAGAAATTTCACTTTTTTTTTTTCTTCTTTCTTTGGAACAGCGATCAAATAGAGAAAAAATGTGATGACCTCTATGAAATTAAGGAAATAAAAACTAAGTGAAACTCTATTATTAATCGCATATAATATTAAGTTAAAACTTTCTGACTTTCTCAATTGTTTATGAATTCTTTCAACGTTACTTTGGCTTGTAGTTAATTTAAAAAGCACATTAAAATAAATGCAGGGTTGAAAATAATTTTTTTCTCCCAGCCAAAGTAGTCCTACTCCTCACATAGGAGTAGGTAATTAATTGGGGTAATTTTTAGATAGAAAGTAACAGCACAGCACTTATCAAAGAAAATAAAGCATCTTTATTAAATTTTACACAATTTCAAGCACTTCAATTTTTTTTTTTTTTGCTCTCTGAAAAAAATCAAGAATTTGTAATCACTTCAAGGACTTTATGAACAACCTATATCTTTTGTAGAGTACAAAAACTATGGCAAAAGAATCTGGCACCAAACACATATTTGGAAAATAACAGAAATCAAACTATCAAGGCCAATAGAATAGGTTAGCCATGATTTCTCATCAAAATAAAGATATAAATAGGATTGATCCACATTAAGTAATTGACTATAGCAACATACTGTTACTGGCAATACTGGAGATTTCAAAAACATTTTGCATTATTTGTACAGTTAGAGATGTTGCTGTTGCTAGCAAATTGAAAAAAACATGAAAATGATTCAGCAACAACATTCTCATAATGTTAGAGTTTCATAATACATGCTGAATATTTTCTTTCTTGTTAAGTTTTTAATTTTAGCAATTTTTAATGTTTTTTTCCTCCCAATTTTTAAAAACTCAATGATATACAAGGATGCATAACATTATTCTATTTTGTTTTAATCCTTGAATTAACATTTGAAATTTTTGATTTTTTTTTATAATTGCACATAATTATCCCGATTACATTTTATTGATTTTCTGTACTTCCTCTTATAGAAGCTTTCGATATCTCGGTGTTAAGAAAATGCATTTCATGAAATATAAAAATTTCTAATTTTTAATTTATGTATTCCATATGTCATGTATTTTGTATTACATTATTATATTGTTATGTATATTTTTAATAAATTGCTTTTCAAGGTACACATTAAAAATGGTGCACATATTGAACAAATTGCTTATGTGTTTGATATGCTGGTAGTTATTTCATAGAGATATAACAATCTGATGAGGTTTTTAAATGCAAATAAAGATTGTTAGATTAGAAAGTGTTTGAAAATCTTGCTTTTCCGGCCAAATTCAATATCACTGACTTCTCTATCCCATCAAGGACCCTATAGAATGGAAGTACTGCATGGATTTTATAAACCAAAAGGCTTTATCAATTCAATTTATGTATTTAATTTTTCCATAGAGAATTTTTCCACTAAAGATCGACTAAAAATTTGGTTTCTGATCAAAATCTGAGTTTCGCCAAAAATTCAGTTCGGCTGAAACTATCTGTATTCCAAAAATCTTGTTTCTTCCTTCAGGAATTTTCAACATTGCTCATTCATTTGAGCTGCATCGGCTCAAATGAGACACTCTTTATTTATCGCTATGAATTTCACTACTTATAATTATCAGACGTGACTAAAGACTTGAATGCAAATTATAAAGCAAGAAATACATATATGACTAAACTTTGAAGACACTTTTCATGTGCTCATTACAAGCTGCAGACTTAACAGTAGTAATAGAAAACTTTTAGTTTGAAATAGTGATGCAACGAATAGTGGTTTACCGAATACCGAATATTCGGCCAAGTTACAGCCGAATATTCGGCCTATTCGGCGGCCGAATAATGAACTTATTTTTGCCTAAAAACAAAATATAGTATGCACTATATGCACAATTCTTGTTATTTCACAATTAAAATGTATTGTTTTCTTTTAAAAAATTATTTATATACAAATTTTTAATTTTTGAAAGCATTATTTTACTCTGAAAAAATATTCGGCTATGTTCGGCCTAAAAATTGCCTCAATTATATAATTCAGCCTAAAAAAGAAATCCTTAGCAAAAGTTCCTCATCAGGTACTGTCTAGTTACATTTTAATAGATATTATGTGTGTTGTTGTTAAATTTTAAAATAATGACAAAATTTTAAAAGTACTAGGAAACATAAGTTTCAAGCTTTCAGATGAAATAAAATAAAAAATAAGAAATCTTAAGAAATCTTAAGCATCTTAAGAAAAACCACTGATAGAAAGGATGAAAGGAATACCCTCTAAAATGGTGGAAAGAGATCATTGTAGACTATATAAAGCTCACAATTAACAATTTTTTTTTTTTATCATTATTATTATCATTATTTTTTTTCTTTGCTGTCAGCATATAGAACTATTAAGAAGTGTATAGTGAATGTTTTCAGATTCAGAGGAAGGAAATATCTGTAAGGAAAAGCAAATTACACTCATTGCATTTAACAGTATCTGATGCTCTAACATACCAAAGATCAATAAACGATTTCATTGTTGTAGGTAAAAAAATCGTTTACACATTTTAATCATTCGCCATTAGCATGTTCAAGATTAACTGATATACAAATTAATGAGTTAAAAATTCCTAAGAAGAAATTAGTTCAACGTGTAGTTCAAACTACTTAAAAGGTGACAGAAACATATAAAAAATATTATTTAACGCAACCCTGAGATCTATGAGATATGTTTATGTCACCTTTTAAGTAGTTATAATAAGCATGTTTGTATGTTATAAAGTTTCTTAATAACAAGGTGAAAATTTCCTTCACGACACTAGTGTTTAATACAGTGTTTTGACTCTATTGATTAATTTTAAATTTAACAGATTATGTTAGCTTATTACAGATATTTTTTGTACTTATTGATACAGCATAAAATTTTTTTAACCTGATTCCTAAATTAGCCTCTTATATAAAAATGGGTAGATAAAATCCATTCCAGGTATGAAAGTTAATGGAAAAAAAAGTGTTTGTTAATTTCAAATAAAATTTTTATTATACATGATGAATATAAATTGTCAATTAAAAAGTTATACTGTGTAAATATAAAAACATTTATTACAGTATTAGTATTCGGCCAAGGCCGAATAATAGACTTGATATTCGGCCGAAGCCGAATATTCGGCAGACAGGCCGAATATTCGTTGCATCTCTAGTTTGAAACTACAGAAGTCTTTCATGTACTCTTTGAGAAAGTTCTATTATAACAGATGATCATTTACAAAAATCATTATAAAAGATAAGGGTATGTATACCTAAAACATTTTTTAATTAGATGAAATTCGTATAATTAGAAAGTTATTGTGTGTCATTGAGGAATTAGTTACTTTTTATTTTATATGGAAATAAATAGTTTTGGTCAGAGGCAAAGAGAGCCTGGCCACATATATAATAAAATTAATAATTATGTATATTTATGTATGTATTAATTACTTAAAGATTTTTTGGGGGACATTTTTGTTTTCAGGAGAAAATAAGAAATATTACCGAAATTCAGTTCTGGCCTTATAAACCTGTTTTGGTCGATCCTTACTTTACACATGTAACAATACTTAAATTGAAATTAATTCAGGTATACACCAAGGAAAAAAAAAAAAAAAAACTAATCTAAATTTTACAAACATAAATAAAGCTTGGATATTTCATAAACATTACTTGAATAATCAGGATTTCACCAGTTTTTCTTAAATCATAATATCAGAAAAGTCTAAATTTAACATAAATTTGAAAAAAGGATAAAGAAACATACCAAATAGCCACTTTTCTTGTCTTTTGCAGACATTTTCACCTACAAAAAGAATCATAGTTTAAGAAAACAGAGAAATTCAATTCTATATTTTTAATCTGAATGAAATAAATGATGAAAATAATACAAACACATTCATTAAACAAAACTTTTGAGTCAGTAGAAAGACACCTCCTTTTTTTTTTTTTTTTTTTTTGCCACAAAAGAAAGTGATAGACATACAATTTCTTATCAGAGACACACAATATAACAATTTGAAATTCAGAAATTTTGGGGAAAAAACATTTTTTTCTCCCGAAGGGGTTAGTTTCCCATTTGGAAAAATTGAAATTTCCTTTATAAAATAATGCATTCAAAATTTTACAGTGCTACATTCTGATACTTTTATGTTAGCCGGCTGCATAACTCGCCTAATCTTCAATGTTTCAATCTGCATTATTGTGGAGTTAGGGGGATTGTGATTGTTTGCATAGTTTCAGTAAGTACAACACGCTGTAATCCATAGCGAACCCCAGTCAGTAGTAATTCGTCAGCAATAATTCAGAAACCAGCTTTCCATGAAAAATTACTTTATTATACAAAATAGAAGGCTAAGATGTAAAATTCGTGGTGGTCTCCCATACTCAGCAAAACTTTGGAAGCCCTCTTATTATGACAATCAAAGGCGAAGTCTTTTTTAATCTGTGTAAGTTAATACGGCAAGAATACAAATCTGTTAAACCAACATGTCAATCACAAATTATCGGTTAGGCTGGGAGCTATATTAAAATTTGAAAGATAAACGCCAAGAAGTGACTCTACATTTGGCTATCTATTAAAAAGTGAAATAAAAAGGCAAACCTAGTATTGCTTACAGAAATATAACGGCAAGGATAATTAACGACAAATATCTATTTGCAAGCAGATGTAAAAACATAATTTACGGGTCTTTAATGCTTATACAAGGTGCCAGATAGCTTAAATTAAATGTATGATTTTTAGATTATGTAAACAGATTTGCAAGAAACCTATCTTTGAAATTTATCTAATAAAATATTAATAAAGAATATTCATGCGGGTATAACGATTGTGCTTAAATTAGAAATAAAGATAAATCATTTTTTAATGCTAGAGTTTAACAGAAGAAAGGAAAATAAAATTTAGAAAAAGGATTAATTTTTAATAAAAATATAACTCCAATATATGGCCTCACCATATGCATCATTTGAATTTCAACCCTTGGATGAATTCATGTGAGGAAGAGGAACTAAAGATCCATTTAAAAAAATTCTAAATGATATTTAAAGGGTTTGAGACCTTAAATAATGCAAGCTTCTATTTTTGTGTATATAAAATTAGATACAATGCTTTTATTATGAAATAAAATGTTTCTAGTTTATCTTTATGCTATTGGTTTTTTAAACATTCCTGTTACTGACTAAGCCTAATAATTAATAGGCCAGAATAATGTGAGATTTTGTTATTTGTAATGATATTATCATCTGTTTATATAAAATCCAACTAAACTGTGTGTCCCTCACAATTCCGGTAGGACCACCTCATTGATCATAGCTACGTTAAGCTTCCTATGGAGAAATTTGTATCAGCTTCAACAATGAGTAATTGTTGAAAAGTAATAATGCCAGGGTTGCTACAATCAGGGATGTAGTGGAGGGTATACAGGGGTATACGCCGTATACCCTCTGGATTTTTTTAAGGAACACCGTATACCCTCTGTTTCTCAAGAAAGCTATAGTATATATATACTAGGGTATACCCGCTGCCTTGAGCGTATACCCTCTGCTTAGAACGTATACCCTCTGTTTTTTTTACGACTACACCACTGGCTACAATAGCACCAAATTTTACCAACTGGGCAAAATATCACCAAATTTGGCGACAAAAATAAGTTACCATATATGAAGCTAACCTGGCGATAGCTGGCTAATTTGCTAAAATTCCCATTGAAACCCATTAACCTTTCATAATCAAGCTCCTGCAATTTAATTTAAATTCTACACATTTAAGTTTTTTTTTTTTTTTTTTCCAAAATCTATCGGTCAGAATTGAAAGTGTAATACAGGCAAAGTTCTTTAATTCGCACAGGTTGGGACTAAAGGTTGTGCAGATTATAGAGTACTGGATGGATTATGAGTCAAATTTTTTCTGGAGAACATTTTAATACCACATTCAGTATAGCATAAGATAAATATGAAAACTAATAATTTAATATGCTATCTCAAAAAATACAATTTTTCAAGTTCTTTTAGAAATAAAATTATGTATTTAAGGAGTAATACATCGATAATTTGATATATTTATTATAAAAATTAAATTTTTCTTTTACGATCAATTGCCGAAATCGTGTTTTTTTTTTTTCTTTTTTTCGTGATCATTTCAAGATTTTTTTCAACGATCGTTTAACGAAATTTGCATTTTTTCTGCGATTGATTGTTGAATTTTGCGATTTTTCTCCACGACCACTTGTCGAAGTTCGCGATATTTTTCAACAACAGATTGACAAAAATCACTATGCATTTCCTTTTGCGATCGTTTATCGAAATTAGCGATTTTTTTCTACGATCGTTTATCAAAATTAACTTATTTTTCTGCTATCGATTGACGATATTCGCGATTTTTTTACGATTGTTTATCGAATTTCACGTTTTCCGTGATCAATTGATGAAATTTGCACTTTTTTACCGCAACCATTTCTCGGAATTTGCAATATTTTTCAGCAACAAACTGGCAAAATTCACGATATTTACTCTTGCTAAGCAACGCGGATTATAGAAAATTGCGGATAATGGGTACGCGGATTATCGATCCTTGCCTGTATATGAAAATGTATGTCATGTACATCTTCATCCCGATGCTACTAATAAAATAACTGTCACTAGATGGCGCTGTACTAGCTGAGCTCTTAAATGCACCATTTTAATGTGTTTTACATTACTGGATACAAAAATTAAATTCTCGGTACTTTTCCAGTACAGGGACATTGGCAAAATAGATAAAGCTACCTTGGCGAAGAAGGAAATTTGGCATCATATTTTCTGACAACCTATTCACTGTTTCATTTCATATACAGACACAATTTTTTCAATGTTTATGCAATTTATTTAACATAAAAAAGCCATTTATCTAATTTCATTCAGAAACAGAAGTAATTTGTACATTAAAAAATATATATGGGTCATTTTCCATGTCAAATCAACCAAAAAATTTCAATTTTCAACCTGACCATTTCAGATTAAAAAAAAACTGTCAGGGATCATTCTCTCCGGTGATATAAATAAGAATGCATTTTTATAATTTTTTTATCGCGTTAAATTTTCATACAATTAATTATTTAAATTTTGAAAAATCATCATTTTTTGGGTTGCAAAAATTTTTCAACTTTGAATTTCTCAAGTCCTATCAGGCGTACAGAATTTTATGACCCCTCATTTTAAAGAGAAATTTATAAGGTTTAATTTGATACCCAAGTTGACTATGCTCAGTTAAAAAATAAATAAATTTTAAAATTTTTCAGATAGTGTTTTTTAAAAATTTTGAAAAAAATGTATGTTTGTTGCAATATTATAAGCTAAAATTTCTGAAATTTTTAGAGTGGGATCTAACAGGGTTGTAAAAAACCCGGGTTTTTTGTTAAAAACCCAGCCCGGGCGGGTTTTATTAAAAAACCCGGGTTAAATGGGCAATTTTCCCCGGGTAAATTGGCTACTAAATTTTGGTACTTTGCAAAATTTATCCGTTGAAATTTTGAAAATTTTCAGAGGAATTACTCAGGGAAAATTTTGTTTTTTTGCTTAGGAAAGCACAAGAAATTTGATTGCACAAACACTTCATAGTCTAATAGACGGGATGACTTCATAATCTTAATAAGGGTCTCAATATTTTTCTCTGTTCTTAAAATACATATATATTATATGATCCCTTTAATTTAAATAACAAACAAATTTTAAATTGCAAAGCTATCAATTGTGTGTTATTTAATAATAAAATATAAATATAACTTAAAAAAACTTGCTCCTTTGAAATTATCACAAGATTAACAAATGTTGATAAAAAATATCTTACAACGAAAATGTTTCTTATGTATATACAGGGTGTCCACTCTCAATGGTGTCCAATGGCTAATTCCTAAACCATTAGTCATACACATAATAGTTTAAATATTACAAAAATGTTTTCATTTGAGGCAAAAAAATATTTTAAAAGCGATTTGGGTCAATAAAAACATTTCTTAAAAAATTATGAAATTTAAATGTATGCCCCGGTGCTATAAGTTATATTTAGTAAAATTTTCCTATTACACTGACAAGACAGACAAAAAAAGTCCCATTTATGTAACACTAAAATTGACTGAGTTATGAAACTTTAAAAATGCATGACTTATACCACTTTTCTGCATCTGAACACAAATGAGTTTGGCCATGCTTTGAGGGGTCATATCCTAAGTGCTTAAAGTATTCGAAGAACTTTTCATGCGTATCAGCGCTTTGAAAAAAATAGTAAAGTGTTATGATTGAGTTAACTTTTATTAAGTTTCAGATTGGCTAAAATTATTGTATTTTAACATATGTTTTATTTTGTAAGGATTTGAGACTATTTCTTTTCATGATTTCTTTTAACAAATATTATGTTATTTTATTTAACTTAAAAAATCGTATGTATGTTTTCCCAGTTCAAAATTTGTAGTCGAAATTTAACTCACTTTCAAGTTTCAAATATCCAATCGAGACTAAATTTTACATGTATACTGATGTAAATCCGATGACAATCTAATATTATTAGGATTTTCGGTGGTTACCATTCATACTTATTTTACAGGAAACACAAAAAATTTCGGATAGATTACTGCCAAGAAGTTTAAGAAAAAGTTTTAGATTAGATAACACAAGATTGCGATGGTTATGTTTTTTAACTTTTATGTATTTTTTAGCACTGAATCTGAGAATTACCTTAATTTTTAACCATCATCTCAGGATGTTTTGCAAATCATAAATTGTCAAAGTTAAAAAATAACAAAAATCAAATACTATAAAATAGAGGAGACGGCTGAGTTTTTTAACTTTTGATAATTGATTTTTATGTACTTTTTAGCACTGAATCTGAAAATGACCTTCATTTTTAACGATCACGTTATAGTTTTTTTACAAATCGTAAATGTCAAAGTTAAAATATAGCAAACCTCTGATACTATAAAACAGATGTAAAACTTTTTTTATTTAATTTTCCTGACGTGATGGTTAAAAATGAAGGTCATTTTCGGATTCAGCAGTAAAAAATACTATGAAACAGATGTAAAACTTTTTTATTTTATTTTCCGTATGTGATGGTTAAAAATGAAGGTCATTTTCGGATTCAGCAGTGAAAAGTACATAAAATAATTTAATAAATATAATAAGTTTAGTAAATATAATACTCTTGAAGCTAATTGAAAAGCTTAAATTTACGTTTTAAATTAAAAGCTAAAACGTTTTAAAATTATAGGGTTCCCAATCTAAAAGTGCAAGTAAATTAGTACAAATATATTTTCTAAGATTCAAAGAAGTGAATAAATAAAACAAAATAACCATGAACAACAAATACATCATTTGTTCCTTTCCAGAAATACTCTTAAAAAACCCGGGCTTTTTAAGTGGGTTTTTTATAAAAAACCCAGCCCGGGTGGGCAGCTGGGCGGGTACCTGGGCAGCTACCCACTACAACCCTGGATCTAAATGGGATCATGAGTTATGAAATAAAAACTGAAAATTACCATTCAAATAACAATCCAATTCTAGCTATTTTGTTATTTATGTATTATTTGAATGGTAATTTTCAGTTTTTATTTCATAACTCTTGATCCCATTGAGATCCCACTCTAAAAATTTCAGAAATTTAAGCTTATAATATTACAACAAACACATTTTTTTTCAACATTTTTAAATAACACTATCTGAATTCTTTTTTTATTTAAAATTTTTTTTTAATTTATTTTTTTTAACTGAGCATAGTCACCTTGGGTATCAAATTAAACCTTATAAATTTCTCTTTAAAATAAGGGGTCATAAAATTCTGTATGCCTGATAGAACTTGAGAAATTCAAAATTGAAATATTTATGCAACACAAAAAATGATGATTTTTCAAAATTTAAATAATTAATTGTATGAAAATTTAATGTGATGAAAAAATTATAAAATATATTCTCATTTATATCATCAGGAGAATGATTCCTGAAAATTTCATTGAAATCTGAAATGGTCAGGTTGAGTCACTGGTTGATTTGACATGGAATGACACGTATACATTTATTTAAAATACATACACAAACAAACATAGAATTTCATCAAGTTTCTTTTCATAGTTGTTTATATCCTTTGTGAACAAATCTCACTTTCTGATGCCTGAATTTCGGCAAACTTAAAAAAACCTGCCAAGGCCCCCGTAGTGGAAAAATACCAAATTCTCTATTATTTTGAACTATCTACACCATAGTTTGTACTATATGCAGGAGGGGAGGACGAGGAGGAGAGGACAAACGATCTAAATTGTCCAAAATATGGATATTTAAACAAATATTGAATAGACATGACCAGTAATCCACAAAGTGCCTCAAATCCACACACTTGGAACCAAGCTCTGCGGATTAGTGGTCTTCTACTGTACATAGTTTTTCATAAATGTATTTCATTTTTAAAATGTGTTATTTCTATCTATCAATGCGGAACAAGCCAGAAAAACTCATTCTTGCACACTCTTTTATATATCTTTATATCTCATTTTCCGTCATTTTTGACGAGCTTTCTTTCTAGTTATATTTTTAAGATATTATAATAAAAATTGTCGAATTTTTTATAACTAATCTTAATTATTTTTTGTCAAAGTATTTTAATTTATTTATTCATTCTCAGATAGTTGCCACTAGTAAATCTACCACTGTAATGTTAAAATATTTGTTGTTTGTTCTAGGAGAAATAAAAAATTTTTTTGCCGATCATTGGCACCCAGCTAACATAAAAATAATACATAACACTAGCACCCGGCTAACCAAAAAGTACCATGAGAGTTCTGGAGTGTGTCCTACTGCTCTGGATTTTACAACTTCGGCTTAGATGCCATATATTCCCAGATGGCCGCCATCGGATGTTTTGAGATTTCTTGGCGATCTTTATGGATATGCGGAACCTCATGTGACGTGTTCTGGCAACCCCGTTTTTCATTCGAGATTGTGTTGCGAGTACGCGAGAAGGCAGTTTTTGCTTGTAATACGTGTTGTATGTTTCTGTCAATTACTTTTATGTTAAATTTATTGGATGTATTTGATTGAATATGTGTTCTGTAGTCCGTTTAAATGCTCTTGCTGAAGTAATTAAGAGATATGAGGAAATTTTGACGAATAAAGGAGGTTTGTTTACAGTGCGTACTCATAAGCCTATTTTGGAAAATGACGGTGATGCTAGCATATTTCGTGCTTGAGCTTTCAAGAAAGCAGATGTCTGTTAAGGTTTGCTGATAATTTTATGTATATTTTGTTGCATTACGAGTTTTGTACATTTTAAGATTGCTACACAGTGAGAACTGCTGAATTTTGAGATTGCTACACAGCGAGAACTGCTGAATTCAGTGATTTATTTTATTTTTTTCGGTTAACGAGCATGTAGCGCTCATACGACATTTAGTGATTGTCAATTTAACGAGTTTTGTTTATTATTTACATTTTATTTTCGTTAAGCCTAACATGCATATAAACCAGTGCTTGGCGACATTTACTATCTGGCAGAAAAGGGATTTTCATGCCAAGAAAAATTCCAAGATGGCGGCCCGGGAATTTATGACATCTGTTCTGTTCCACACTTGACATCGTTCAATTTGGCTAGACGATAAATGGATTTTTGTTGTTACCAGTTCGTTTCGTAAATCTTTTCCATGCCTACAGTAGTCTGATCTTGAATTTGGATTGTTTGATTTGTTGTGTATTGAATGGTTACGCCTATCTGAAAACTTTTACTATTGACAATTAGCTCAGCGGTGTTTTGACAACTCAACTCCACATGTTTTGCAATTTGTGTAGAAGGAAGACTTTTGTAATTGTAAACTTAAAATGATGGCAAGGCAAAAGTTTGTTATTGTTAATATTTGTTAATTTTTTTTTGCTGTTTTTGTTGTAAAATTTGAGGGACTACTTGCAAATATGCTGGCTCCTGTTGCTAATCGTCCTTCAGTTTGTGAGGTTGTTCAGAAGTATCAGGCAATTTTGAAGGAAAAGAGAGGACATTTTGCTGTATCGTAATCAAGAAAAATTTACATTTGCATACCATTTTGTCGCATATTTTTTTAATCAAGAAAAAAATTATTTTGTGTATAATATTTCAATATTGCTATTACCTTTTTTTGGATAAATGTTATTTTGCATTTTGTCTAATTGCAGATTTTCAGTAATCACCCGGAGGTGGTCCCCTATTTTTATTATTATAAATAACGAATCAAGTGCTGTTTTCTGTTCAATTTGCATTGTTTTTTATTTAAAATTGAATATTTGGTTTAATCTACTGCTTTAAAAGGGTAATTTATAGCGATTTTAGGCTTGAAAAACTTTGAAAATTCAGAGATTAAACACTTAAAGAAAAGCAAGAAAAAAAAAATATTTATGAAAATTACTGATTTCTGTTAAAAATTTATTTATATTTTTGCTTTTCTTTAAATGTTTAATTTCTGAATTTTTCAAAGTTTTTTAAGCCTAAAGTCGCTATAAATTACTATTTGGCGACAACTGCTTCGTGCAAAAAGTGGGTTTTTCACACCAAAAAACAAAAACAAGATGACAGACTCCGGGGGTATTCGCAAGTAGTTCCAAATTTGAAAGTTAAAGTACCTGTGTAATTTAGTTTGAAATTGTGAGTATTTGTTCTTTTTTTCTGCTGGAAAGTTAAATGAAGTTTGCGGACGACTGGAAATTTACGAAATTATTGCAATTCAACATTTTTTAGAGTTGGGTTTCAAGAAAGGAGATGTCTGATAAGATATGTTAATAATTTTATGCATTTTTTGTTGTAGTGTTTTATATTAGCCGTTTATTGTATATTTCTCATGTATGCTGGCCTTACGAGTTTTGAACATTTTGAGATTGCTACGCAGGGAGAACTGCTGAGTTTTCCGATTGCTACACAGTGAGAACTGCTGAATCCAGTGATGTTTTTTCTTTGGTTAATGAACACGTAGTGTTCATACAAGGTTTAGTGATTGCCGCTTTAACGAGTTTCCTGCGTTTTTCAGATTGCTGCAGAACTATGTTGCTGTATTCAGTGATATTGTTTTTTCATGAATGCTTCGCGTTCATACTTTCATAAATTAGAAATGAATTGTTCAATATTTACTCTGATAAAATAGGCACGTACTTTAAAATATTAAATGACGCCATGATTTTTTCTGAAAGTTGTTGAGAAATGAAAATTTTAATCATTAAACTGTTACTCTGATTTGGAAAGGTACTCTAAAAATTTCACATTTTTCAATAAACTTATGTTGAAATCATTTGTTTTATTTTGAATCTCATAAAAATCAGCTTTCCTGTTTTCTAATACGTCATTATTAATAAATGTTGTATTTCCCATGATTCCAGGATGATGGCATAGTAAAAAACAGTCTGGAAGCATTCAGGAAAGTGGACCAATTACGTTAGTTTTCAGGTTGCTGCATTTTAGGTTGCCGTATGTGGGGTGTTTGGTGCTTGTCAGAAAAGTCGCCAAATGGGGTGTCTCGTCTGTTTTGGGATTGTGCCAAAATTTTGTAGTACTGAAATTCACTAACAAATGGATTCTTTTTTAAGATTACAGCCTGTTGTTGACATTGAAAGCAGACATGCAAAGTATTTAATCTAAGCCAAAGTTACAGTTTGCAACTTTTTGATAAGTTGTCAAATGGAAACATTTTATTTTAAAAATGCGCTCATCATTTGAGTTATATGTTGTTTAAATATCATCAAATTCCTATCAGAAGAATTCATGCCACAGCTCTCTTAAGTAACTTATTTCTGCTAATCTTGTAGATTAAATATTTTTACTGTTTTTGTTTTAAAATATTATATACATACATGCACTTAAAAAAACAGAAACAACAAATTTTATAATGAAGCATTATTATTCCATTATTAATACTGGTGTAAAAGCAAACATGAACTTAAAGGAAGAATGTAAACACTGGATGCATTTTAATTTACCTCGGCATCGTAACATTTTTTTGTCACTGAAATGCGACAAATTTATTTTAACAATGTACAAACGAATAAAAAACTGCGATCAACCTATAATATATTATAAAATTAAATATTTAGATATTCAACATACTTATACACAATGTGACCTGAAAACCTTAATTAAAACTATCCGACAGCAAATAAAAAGAATTAATGAGGATTGTATTAACCATTTGTGATCACAGACCAAATACCCAATTTTATTAAAACTAAAAGACATATAAAATGTCACTCACTTTTTTTTTTACAATCGATGTATCCAAAATACAGATCAAAACATCACGAAGTAACAAACTTTAACATATTGTGAAACACTTTGTAATTTATAATATGTCGAAATGTCATTTTTCTTAGTAGCTATAAAACGAGATCATCAATGTTTATCATCAAAATAAGACTCTGCAAAAACCGGTCCTCCCATTTTTGATTAAAATGTGAAATATGATTTTATTTTGGGCGTAACGTTAGCAACAAGTAATTTAATTTATTGAAATTATCGTGTGCGGCAGATACACTAATAAGCATTTTAAACGATTCTTAAGTGGAGATTGGTGATAATTTATTCAACAATATCCTTAACATAAAAAAAGTTTATACGGTGCGCCAATTATAAAAAAAAAATACGTAAATACCACACACGAATTTTGTTTCCGTGTTCAAAATTGTTGCCACCTCTTTTAGCTAAAGAAGTGACTCATTTCTAAAAAAAGAATCATTTTCAGCTTTGGTAATAACTCATTGATTTTTTGGTAGTATTATATATTTTTTTTTTTTTTGCGAATGATATTTGATCAAAAGCATTCTTTAAAACAAAATGAAGCAATTAAAATTTTGAAAAAATTTAGCCGTTGTGAGAATAAGAACTGAGAAAATAATTTTATCAACAGAGTTGGATACTAGGGTACCTTTATATGACAGTGATGCCATACGCACAGGATGAATGATCAGACTGTGTTTAGACAGACTCTTGTGTCCAAACTTGGCGACGCCTGGAATTTCAAGCGTCTTTGACTCCTCGTGTAATAACAAGATTACATTCCAGAATTCAGAGAAACCCGCCTAATTTCTTTTTAAAAAAAGATGAATGGAGAATATTCCATCTATGTAATGATCACGTGATCAAGGCAAAAACGTCTAACGTAAAGAAGGGAAGGCTTCGCAAGACCTAATGTAAATTCCCGCTAGCCAAGAAACACTTCATGCAGGAGAACAGTAGTAGCTTCCCTTAATATCAGTTGGAAGTTCTTTGGGTAATTACCGGAACCACGTGACTTTTTTCCGCCTCGAACCCATATTTAGAATATCCTCCATTAGACCAGTGAGACGTTAATAAATATAGTTTGGCGATAATCGCAGGCTCGCCTAGATGCTTGGCGATTTACTTTTGGCCAAATCGTCTGAACCAATCAGCCATAACCATATATCCCGTGCCTCTTTGGACACAGGTATTTCTCAGTACATTTTTCTGGTATGAAATTTTGAATATTCTGAAACACTTATGAAAGCAATCGCTGTGCTATAGAAGAATGGAATTATTATTTAACATGTTCTGGCTCGTGAATATTCTGAAACACTTATGAAAGCGATCGCTGTGTTACAGAAGCATGGAATTATTATTTAACATGTTTGGGCTCTCGCGGCGCATTAACCCTTTATGTCTCGACGATACATTAAAGTAGAATTAAAAAAAAAAAAAAAAAACTTGTTATAAACTTGTTATAATGTTTTTTTTGCACAAAGGAAAAATGCTTTTAAAAGGATGATTTATCTTTAATATGCATCTGTTTAGCTTTCTTGATGTCGGAAGTTTGGGGATGCAAAGTTTCAGTTCATAAATATTTCTATTGCGAGGGCATTATATTTGCACATTTCTTAATTCTATAAAATACTTTAAAAAGTATTTTATATACAAAGAAATTGAGTTCAATTATAAATATTCTACAAAATCCCAATAAATAAATGTTCCATTCATTAATTTTAATTGGTGATATCATTCCAAAATTTATTTAAGTATTGCGCGGCAGCGCAATACTTATTTATTTCCAGTGTCACTTCTCAATGTTAATTTAACATGGAAAAGCCTATGGAGATCTTAACTTTTTCATTTTTTCTTCCCACCTTTTTGTCCCTGATGCCACTCATTTTTTATTCTTTACTAATTCTAATGATATTCTAAATTTAAAGTGTAAAAACGTTTGCCTGACGTCAGGGTCAAAACGAATGGTAAAATGCCTTTGCATATGGGTAAATTATAACCCAGAGAGAAACATGGGCCAATTTTTTTTTTTACATTATTCAAATATTTTACTTAATAATTCCAATTTTCGCTTTTTTCATTAAAAATCAACGGACATTTTTCATAGAAAATGTAACATTTTTACTTCATTGTTGCAAAAATTTCAAAAGCCGTAATAATAATTTATTTCTTTTTAGTTGAAAGATTTTCACGTGAAATATTAAATTGAGCTAGATTTTTTTTCAAAAATTAAAAAAGTGAATATGGCGTCATAGTGTCAATAAAAAGGATATTTTCAGAGTAAGTTTTTGCTTTGGTCAAGTTTATATTTTAGTAAAAAGTTTCTAATGGATAGCTATTTTTACGCAGGTAGCGAACTTTGTGGGGATTTACATAACTTAAATTTTAAGATGTATTTTTTTTCCGAGATGATTTTTCCTATTTATATCCCAAGTTAAACTTAGGTAATAATTTTCTGATGTGTTTACATCACCCCTTGGGAGAGAATAAGGTTTAAAAATTTAAGTAAAACTTGTATTTTTTACTGTATCACAGCTATAATATTGTTAAATATTAGCAGTAAGGATTCAACACAATTTACATTTGCATTCATAGCGTTCCTGAGTGGGGAATAGGGTATCTAAATTTAAGTGAAGTGAATTTTTTATGTTTTGATTGTAGATTGTTTACGTTCAGATTGGAAGTTTTTGTCCAAACTACCGCAACCTGCGTTACTACAGTGGTGAAACATTTTGAATTACACATTGGTAAACTGTATCCCACATTGTGTTGCAATATCGCATGCATCAAAGCCTGATGATGATACTCTTTATTAGTTTTAAAATGCGTTCGTCTGAGTGCAGTAGTTATTAAAAAACTTGACATATTAAACAAAAACATAATTTGAAGAACAAATTAAAAGAACAAAATTTATTTCCTACATTGTTTAAGCCCGAGAAGGGACATATATTAAGTTATTTCATTCAATTAGTTCTACATTTAATGTTAAATTTTTGTAACAAATTAGTTAAGCCAATTGAAGATTAAAAAATAATAATAAAATTCATACAATATGATACTTAAAACACCCTAAAACATTAGATTCCGTTCAAATGAAATCGAAATAAATCTTAGGCTTTTTTTAAAGTTTTGTATTTTGCATGCATCTTATAATTTTATGCACAATTGTCAAAACATAATACAAAATCTGCAATACAAATATTTTCAATTAAAAATGGAAGAAGTCTAAGATTTATTTCGATTTCATTTGAACGGAATCTAATGTTTTAGGGTGTTTTAAGTATCATATTGTATGAATTTTATTTTTATTTTTTAATCTTCAATTGGCTTAACTAATTTGTTACAAAAATTTAACATTAAATGTGGAACTAATTGAATGAAATAACTTAATATATGTCCCTTCTCGGGCTTAAACAATATAGGAAATAAATTTTGTTCTTTTAATTTGTTCTTCAAATTATGTTTTTGTTTAATTAATTGATTGTGTAAATCTTCTAATGAATTTTCAAAAATTCAGGAAAAATACTTTAGAAGATGAAATTTTCATTATTTCATAATTTGGGACATAAAAGGTTAAGAAAACATGTTTTTTAATTAAGTATTATTTTGTTTTAATAATTATTTTTACTTTCTTCTATCTTTACAAGAAGAAAGTATTGGATTCGTGAAAATTTTCGACTTCCGGTTTTTGACGGATTTACACGTTTTAGGGGTCAGAGATTCCGAAAAACGTGTTTTTACAAAATATCTGTCTGTGACTCTGTCTGTCTATGTATGTGACACAAATTTTGTGGGCGCTCTATCTCAAGAACAAATGCACGGAATTTAATAAAAATTTATATCCAGTTAGTCCCTGATATAAATTCGTACTGATTAGTTTTTGGTGTAAATCGCTCAACATGTGGCGCTGCTATGCAGCATTTTTCACGATTTTCAGAATAGCACAATCTCCAGATCTAATGCTCGGATTTTCATCAAACTTCAGGTTCAATTAGTCCTTGACATAAATTGGCGTTTAATACATTTTGATATATTCCTTGATATGAATTGGTGCTAGTAACGTTTTGGTGTAAATCGCTCAACAGATGCTGCTATGCTGCATTTTGCAGGATTTACACGACTTTTACAATAGCTCTATCTCAAGAAATAATGCATGGATTTTCATAAAACTTCAGATTCAGTTAGTGCTAGACATGAATTGACGTTTTGTACATTTTGGTTTAAATCGCTCAACAGGTGGCGTTGCTATGCTGCATTTTTTGCTACTTCCGCAATAGCTGTATCTCAAGAACTAATGCTTGGATTTTCAAAAACTTCAGATTCAGGTATACCTTGATATGAATTAGTGCTGTTTATGTTTTGGTGCAAATCTCTCAACAGGTGGCGCTGCTATGCCACATTTTTCAGAATATCCACTATAGCCCTATCTCAATAACTAATGCATGAATTTTCATCAAACTTCAGATTCAGCTATACCTTGATATCAATTAGTGCTGTTTATGTTTTGGTGTAAATCGCTCAACAGATGGCGCTGCTATGCTACTTTTTTCAGAATTTCCGCTATAGCTCTATCTGAAGAATGCACGAATTTTCAACAAACTTTAAATTCCGATATACTTTGATATGAACATAGATTAAGGACCAAGATGGGACATTTACGGCAAAATCTGTAATGGCAACAGTACTAGCGTCACTATCGGCAAAGGGGAAGAACTAACAAACCTCGGAAATTTACCTATGTTGAAGAAATATGTTTATCCCCTATGGTTTGAATATCTATTCGTTCCCAAAACGAAACAGGTGTCAGACGATATTCTATTCATGCTTGCTTTATTTATTTAGCTGCTTTTTTTTTTTTACCGTACTTGTATTGTTCATTTTTAACTTACAAAATGATAATTAGACTAATAATATAAAAGAAAGCCGCCAGAAAATTCTGTTAAGAATGCAAATATGTAAGTTTATAAGATTAAATTGTAAAAAATCAAATTCAGGTATTGTGTCAATTTATTCATATCGAATAAAATTTTACTAAGTGTAATGTCACTACCTCTATTTATTTTTAACTTTTAGATTTATACAATTCTAAAAATTTGTCGAAAGGAATTTTTCCCTATCTGTAATATTATTATCATTATTTCTTATATGTTAAAATTATAAACATTATTGAATTGATTGTACGTTATTTAGATTAAAAACAATATTTTTATTTTATCTGTAAGGAAGTGAAAATGCATAAATTTTAACACGGGCTATAAAAATTTTCCTGCCAAAGGGGAATAATTATGAAATTTTCTGGGACTTGTAGAGTTCAACATTTCATATATTTTTATGTTACACCATTGCTTTTGATCCATAGCATTCAAGACGAAATTTTTACCTAGTATTCGTTGCACTTAAAACCGTTCACTAATCATGAAAAAAAAAAAAAAAAAAAAAAAAAAAAAAACATATCCGTGCATGAACATAGAATAGATATTAGATATATAAAATAGAATGTCTATTCTATGTTCATGTATCGGTGTAAGATTCTATCGAAAAGGTAAACATGCAACATTAAAAAAAGAAAGATCACAATAAGGTAAATACTCAATAATAAGCATACTACAAGGATGGGGAGTTTCTTCCCCATTGTCACTAAGGGCGCTACGATCGCAATCGCATTACCATTACGCTCTATGGGAATGTCCGATCTTGGATGTTAATCTATGGATATGAATGGATCAGTTTCAACCACGTGACCACATGCCCACCAATTTTGCACCAACCAATCAAACTCACCGATCTTTTAGCCTCAACCAATGAAAGTGGAGAAACCCGTGAAATTTGAGAGGCAAACAAAAAACATTCAGGAGGTTGCCAAGCTGGTTGCTAGGGTGTGATGTCAGTTGAAACTGATCTATTGTTTCTAAATTGATGCAATTTCTTGTACTATTTAAATGATTTAATTGACGTGATTTATATAGAAGAAAGTTTTGTGATGGCCACAACATACTAGTTTTTATTATCTCCATGTAGTAATGATAGAAACCTAATCCTAATAATATTATAAATGTGAAAGGCTGAAAATTTTTGTCTAAAGTCAGTGTCAAAACAGATGATTAAATGCCTTTGTGTTCATTATCCAGTACTTTGTTTTTTTTTCCTGTGTGCAAAATTTTCACTTAAGTTAATAAAATTTACATAAATTTTATTTGATTGTAATACACAAAATAAAAGCTATAAAAGTGAAACCTATTTTCAATCAAATATTGCGTTTGTAATACAGGGCCATTTCAAAGATAGAAAAATACGAAAATCCATTCGACATTTTAGTAATAATAGGTACAACAGTGTTAACCTTACTAAAAATGTACATGATGCGGTAACCCGGGAGTGATTGTGTTTCCGGATTTAAGCAAAATATTTTTTTTTTTCTAATAGTGCGTAAATCTGTGCAAAATGTAAATTGGCAGAAATATTTCGCAATTTCGCTAGTAAAATTTGCAATATAAAATAGATATTTTTGCAATATGGACGTGTTGTTGCAGGTAATTACAACGTATAACAAGATTTCTGCAGTATTGACATCTCGTTACAAGTATTACCAACAATGTAAAAAAAATTCTCTCAAATTGACAGCAGAAAACTGCAAATTTTGGCGCCAGTGGAAAACCGTTTAATTTACAGAAAATAGCTGTAATATTTCATTAAAACAGCTTTTTCTGTAAAAAATATAGATTTTTTTTCTGTAAAAATGACGAAATTCAGATTTTTTACAGAAAAAAACTGTTTTTCTTTAAAACAGTTTTTTCCTGTAAAAAATACAATTTTTTCTGTAAACATTACAGGTATTTTTTACAGTGAATGTAATTTTACTAAAATTGGTATTTTTGTTACAGTATCATCGATAGCAATCAGTGTTGAAAATTAAGCGTATTTTTGCATTCAAAATGTATATCAGAATTTTTTAATAATAATTTTCGCTTTATTTAATTGCAGACTTTGGTGGATGAAATAAAATAGAAATTACTCTTTCAAAAGTCTGGTAGGTATTTTAGATTCAGAATTTCGCTAAACTGGCAACACCGTTAGCGAAGAATGCCAATATTGGTGCAAGATAACCAAAATAATTGATACTGGTTTTCAAGTTAATTATTTTCTGGATTTTTATAATCGCTATTTTCAAATAAGTAATATTCGTCTTATTTTATCTCAGAATTCATAAGACTAATTGTGGCATATTTTTATGGACTTAAATATCATTGCGTGGAGAGATATATCTACAAGAATAATATATACATCTTGCTTAAACCAGTATTTAATAACGAACACATTTTACAGCAGACGATCACAGAATCGGCATAGCATACAATTACCGCTTAAGCACAAAAACATTCTATTTTTCTTTCGCGCTAGTCGCGGTTACAGTCAAATACACCACACTAATGTTACTATTAGGATGAAATAGGAGTTATAAAAATTCTGGAAATCTCGTATTTTTAGTAGGGTTGACATCGCGTTACTTTTTATTACTGCAATTTCAAATCGATTTCCATTTTCTTTTTCCTTTTTTGAAATGTCACAATATTGTAAATGGAATAGAATATTATATTGTTACATTTTATTAAAAGTAGGTTTTAGTTCTATAACTTTTATCTTATATATTACGAAGAAATATCGTATGTAAATTCTATTAACTTAAATGAAAATTTTACACATTGGAAAAAAAAAATATAATGTATAATTAATACAAAAGCATTTAATCAACCATTTTGACGCTGACTTCTTAGCCAAGCATTTTTAGAATTTCACATTTTTAGCATTTTCGGGATGAGGATTCTATCATTACTACATGGAAATAATTTCAAAACTAATTTCTAAAACTAAAGAATATTAAATGAAAAGATTTGTTCTCTTAACACTAGAACCACCGGAAATTTTACTCAAGTGTTATAAAACTAATTTACACCAGAATTTTTATTTAAAACTATTTAACTTATGTCTCCGTCGTAGTACATATTTAACTTATTTTAGAAAAAAAAATTTCTGGTGCGAATCGAAATATTTTCCTTTTTTACCGGTCAAAATGACCGCTACGGCGGTTTTAGTGTTAATAGAATGCTAGACCACGAACGGGTTAAATAACAATTTCATGCATCTGTGACATAGCAATCGTCTTCATAAGTGTTTCAGAAAATTAAAAAAATTATACCAGAAAAATATACTGAGAAATACTAGTGTGGAATCTGAACCAAGTAGGTATTGTGAATATGCGGGCCTCTGTATGAAAGTGGCGGCATACGTGACATAAAATTCAATTGATTGAAACTATTTTGGGCGAAAACGAATCACCAAACAGTTTGACGAGTCTGCCGCTGTCGCTAAGCTAATGTTTATTACAGTCGGACCTCTATTTAACGAACCTCTATTTTGCGAATTTCTCTATTTTGCGAACTTTTCCTTGGAACCAAAAACATTTTGCGAATTTCTTCGTAAAATAACCTCCAAATAGCGAAGTGCATTCTCCATTTAACGAACTTTTTCTTGTGACCTAAATTTCTTTTCGCCCCATTTCTCAATATATTTCTGGACATTTCAACCTTATTCTTTCTTTAAACGCATTTTATGATGTTCAATGGCCTTGAACTGGTTTTACCAGGCACCTTCTTTCTCAGCACTGAGAATTTGGTAAAGTACGGAGGACGAAGACGATAATCCCTTAGAGTAACTTAAAAAAAATGTGGATACAGATGAGAAAAAAAGAAGAAATTAATCATGATGTGCTGATTAATAATTGTATTTCACTTAATTCTGCACTTACCTCGGAAACACTATCCGCATTGGATATTTTCAACAGTGTGAAAAATAAAAACAATACAGCAGTGAATTGCGATGAAGACGAATATGATGATGATGATGGAAATGATCATGATGCAGCAATTAGCAAAACTTCGTATGATGAAATGCTAAAATCATTTGAAACAATCCGACGCCAATTATAGTTAGAAGAAAATATGCATGAAGGGGTTTTTGGTGCATTGCAAAGATGCGAGACGTATTATGAGAGAAAGATCTTTTTAAAAGGAAAAACTCAGACAAAATTAACAGAGTTTTCCAGAAACTAAATTTAAGGACGCATATGTTAATGTATGGTTAAAATTATTTGTTATAATAATAATAAATATGATAAGGTCATTAAAATTCGTTAATTTTAATGTAAAACTATTTACTTTAAACCAAAAATACAGTGTATTTCCGGACAATGTTTTGTTTTCCTTGCAGATTTCAACGATTTAAACACATAGAAAAAATGAATTGATGATGGATATTGGTGGGTACAATAAATAAAAGAAATCGATATAATTTATTTAAAAAAATGTAATTAATTACTTTTAGTAAAAGTATTTAGTGTTTATGAATTAAAAATCTGTTGGATGTAGTTTAAAGTACTTTAAAAGGTGAATCTCTATTTAACGAATTTTCCATATAACGAACTTTTTTTCGGGATTTAGCGACTTCGTTAAATAGAGGCTCGACTGTAATTTGTCTCACTCGTCTAATCGAACTCATTCAGGCAACTTTCGCCAAATTCTGGAATATGGGTTTCCCTGGTTTGGACAAAAACGCATGTCTCAAAAGAGTCTCAACATGCGTCCTTTGCGTATGTATATCGGTACACTCGGTATGTATCAACAGTCTCACTCGTGCTCCCGTACTCCCAGGTGTTCTATGTCACAGGTGCTATAAGGAAAGGGCATGTTTACAAACAAACATAGAGCTATTCCGTCAACCAATCTACCTCTACATTTTTATCGTAGTTAACATTATAGGAATTGTCTTGGCAACGTAGACCAATCACATCATAAACTTGTTAAATGTAGACCAATCAAATTGCCCGAACGCATTGTGGCGTAAATACAGTGAAACCTCCCGGTGAAATCACCTCCATTAAGCGACCACCTCCCTGAACGACCATTTTCTCATGGAACGAAATGTATGCCCATAGGCTCAATACTGATTTTACCTCCATTCAGAGACCATCCCAACTGAACTCCTTCCATGAGCGACCAATTTCTTTGAAGAAAATGAAACAAATTCCGTTTTTTCCTGGTCGCAGGAAGAAGGTTTTATTAGAAAAATAATTCCGGAGAGCGCATTATTCATAAAACTTCTAAACTAAGTTTAGAATTTTTTTTTTAAATTCCGGTAACTTTTAAGTGTTTAAAGCCCTTTGTGTCTTTTTAGGCAATGAATTTAATTCTGAAGACAAATTAAGAATGATGGTCAATAAACTCCCCTGTCAGGAAACTCTCAAAGAAATAGATTAATGAAATCGTCATTATTTGTTCCCGTCCAAAAGAAAAAAAAATTGCATTTATTTCCTGAACTTCGAAAGGACTTGGAAATAAAAGTTATAAAATATAAAACCGTAAAATCAAAGCAAACGTTAATGTATTCATTTTTTTAAACTCTGCAGTAATTATCTTATGTAATTAACTTTTGTTTTGATACTTAAATTTTCATATTTTCTCCTAATGTGAAAAATAAATTTTAGTAACATTAATTGCTACTTTTTTTCAACAATTAAAATCTAGGTTTAAACATGACCTCCATTAAGAGACCGCCTCTCGGAGCGACCAATTTTTATTGGAACGGAACATGGTCGCTTTAGGGAGGTTTTACTGTAATATATTCTTATGCCGATAAAATATGCAAAGAACAATATTGCCGATGATATATATTGCCGATGATGTGTGGCGAGAATAAAAAAAATTAAGAATGGTCGTACTAGAAACAGTTGACACAGAGGCTTGTTCAAGGAGTACACATATTCGTATTAAATCCAACTTTATTTTCGTTCTTGAGAAGAGAGAGATGAAGCAAGAGGCATTTAATCTGGTCACCGTACACATAACAAAAAAATCCAACTTAAAAAAAGAATTCTATGACGTTAATGAATGCTGGCTGATGCTGGTCAAAATTATTCCTTAGAGAATGCCTTGATGATAAAATGTCCAAATCGAAATGCATAAAATAAAAATAAACTTTTTATGGATGACGAATTCGCTGTTGCAGAACATCAGAGTCTAAAGAATCGCTCTCTGAATAAGGCGCGCGGCCCGAAATCCAAAAGGACAATCACATTGTCAAAAAATACAATATCAAATTTTCGTAAAAGCTGTTGAAAACTAGCTGCACTTGGTATATATACCATGTAAACGGGGTTCACATTAGTGCATCCACAATCCACAATTAATTTTAAATCTATTAGTTAAATTAAAATTACGTATGATGAGCAGCGCGTATAAAAAGGGAAGAGAAAACATAAACTATCTGAAGAGAGAATATACTTTTAATTCGCGGAGCGAAGGCACCCCCCTTTCATTACGCAGCCGGACGTCACTGCAATACGCGCTGGTTCTAAAAATAGATCAGAGGAGAGAGGAAAAGTTATCTGTTACTTTCGGTAAAAAAGGAAAGAAAAAAAAGCGATATGAACGATGTTGAGTCGAAAAGAAATCATTTAAGGCACGAGATAAGAATGCTGCATTACACACACACACACACACATAAAAAAAATGTGATTACATCACACTCATGTGTACAGTAGGAACGGACAAGTGTTTCTTGCAGATCCACAGTAATTTGACCACCAATGACGCCAGCCATAGATTAATATACAAGATCGGACATTTCCATAGAGCGTAATGGTAATGCGATTGCGATCGTAGCGCCCTTAGTGGCAATGAAGAAGAAACACCCCATCTTTGTAATATTTTTATTATTGAGTAACCTTATTGTGATATTCTTTTTTTAATGTTGCATGTTTACGTTTTCAATGGAATCTTACACTGATACATAAACATAGAATAGATGTTCTATTTTATTTAATATCTAATCTATGTTCATGCACGGATATATGCTTTTTTTTTTTTTCTTTTTTTTTTTTTTTTTGTTACATGATGAGTGGACGTTTTAAGTGCAATGAAAAACAAGGTAAAAATTTCGTCTTGACTGCTGTACATCAAAAGCAATGGTGTAATATAAGAATATACGAAATATTGCACATTAAAAGTCCCAGAAAATTTCATGAATATTCCCATTTGGTAGGAAAATTTTTATAGCCAGTGTTTTATTACTTTATGAAGTTTTAAAATTTACGTCTTTTCACTTTCTTACAGATAAAATAAAAATATTGTTTTTAATGTAAATAACGTACAATCAATTCAATAATATTTATAATACAAGGTCATCGAAAAATAATGACTAGATTTAAAAAAATCAGAACAGCGAAACCTTTTATGTTAAATGAGTAATTCTTTCACTACACGATAACTGGTGAACGCAAGTTTGGTTTTAGTTCATCAGAATTCGTTTGCGTGTCTGTGTTATGCGCGAATTAGTTGGGCAGTCGTCAAGGTTAGCCGACGCTTTGTTATCAGGAGCAGTTTGACCCGGATAAGTTTTGCGAAAAAGCCGCTGTACACTGACTATTGACTTTGACTCCACATACCAAATCACGCACTGTGCTTTTTGTTGCACGGTCAACATTGTACTGAGCAGCTGCAGTCTGGCACGTCGGCCGACCTTGACGACTGCGCAACTAATCCGCGAATTCTGGTGAATTAAAACCATTACTTGCGTTCACCAGCTATCGTGTAGTGAAAGAATTACTCATTTAAAATAAAAGGTTTCGATGTTATGATTTTTTTAAATCTAGGCATTATTTTTCGATGACCCTGTATTAACATATAAGAAATAATAATAAAATTACAGATGGGGATAAATTCCTTTCGACAAATTTTTAGAATTATATAAATCTAAAAGTTAAAAATAAATAGAGGTACTGACATTATATTCCATAAAATTTTATTCGATATGAATAAATTAACACAGTATCCGAATTTGATTTTTTACAATTTAATCTCATAAACTTTAAATGTACGTTCTTAACACACTTTTCTAGGGGTTTTCTTTTATATTATTACTCTAATTATCATTTTGTAAGTTAAAGGTGAACACTGCAAGTACGATAAAAAAGGCAGTTAAATAAATAAAGCATAAATTGAATATCGTCTGCCTCTTCTTCGTTTTGGGAAATAATAGATGCTCAAAACATAGAGCTTAAACATATTTTTTTAACATAGGTAAATTTTGGAGGCTTGTTAATTCTTTCCCCTTGTTGGTAGCGACGCTAGTACTGTTGCCGTAAATGTCCCATCTTGTATATTAATCTATGATGCCAGCTGTCCTTACCTTAAAACTTTTCTGAGCATTAGTTATTATTAGTTTTTTATTTTTAAAGGCTAATGGTTTTACAAATGACGGCGTCAAATTGTTGTAACACGGAATCAATAGTGAAGCCAGAAACATCAGCGAAGAGACCTAATGGAAAGCCAGGATTATGATAACTCAATAAAGCAGTATTTGCTACATCTTTTTACATTGTTCAATTTTTTCTTTGGCCTCATCAGCCTACTGAATTTTCCTTTCATCTTTTTTTTTTGTTTGTTTGTTTGGCCGTTTTTAAATATTCATGGAGTATTTATTGCTTTTTAGCAGCATCTTTCATCTCTCTGGTAAAAATTAAGTAAACCAAGGAAAGTGCGCAATTCGTGGATTATTTCTGGTAATTTATAATTCAAGATGACTTTTACTTTTTATCACTAGAACCGCCATAGCGGTCATTTTGACCGGTACCAAATAAAGATATTTCGATTCGAACCAGAAATTTCCTTCTAAAATAATTTAAATATCTATCACACAGAAATAAGTTAAATAAATAAGTTAAATTGTTTTAAATAAGAATTCTGGTGTAAAATATTTTTTATAACACTTGAGTAAAATTTCCGGCGGTTCTAGTGTTAAGGAAGAGGTTTTGAACCTTCGAGAGTAAACAATGTATCCTAATAAAAGCTCTAACTGTTAGCTCCCAAAACGGATATTGCAATATTTGTAGGAAGACCATGTTGCTCTAATCTTCAACAAAAACAATTTTAGATTTCCTGTGTGCTCATCTTTCGTTAAAAAATTCATTAAAATGTCATCTAAATACGGGGAAAAAGTGTCTCTCTATTCTAAAAAAAAGTAACTACCGCTGTCACCGCCGCCGCCGCCGGTTTTGAATTTTTTGTGACCGGAGGTCTTTCTTCGTTAATATTAAAAAAAAAACTGTTGCATACAAAAATATGAAAATCGGTAGTATTATAGAAAAATGTTTGATAAACACGCTGATGGAGACAGTTTTCAAATCGAAGAATTATTTTAAGAGATCTTTAATGCCAAAGTTGGACAAAATCGTTCCATTAAAAAAGTTTTATAGGAGCAAAAACTGTACATAGGAATTTAATCATTTTTAGATCATTTTATGCGTCAGAATTTCCCGGTGTGCAGATTGCAGTTAGTTTTTCAATTTGAATAATTTTTCGAGGTTTTATTTCTATTTTAAATTCAAATTTTCAGCATTTCGAGAGATATTTTTTACAAATTTTAGAAAAATTTTATTAATTTAAACTGTTGCCAACTGCATAAACAGCGCAAACAGTAATGTTTGCTTCAAATTAAGAAATTTATTTTACACGTGACTATTATAAACAAAAAATATAAAAAGCAGGAACTCATTGAAAATTACGTCATAAAAACTATAGTTACAAGTGAATTTTAAATGAGAAAGAATATTGTAAAATAATAAATTCAGTAACATGCGTTAGAAGTACTAAATAGGAGAATTTACGTCATATTACACTTATTACGTAAAATGAACAAAAAATAATATTGCAAAACAGTTTTAATTTAAAAATTGCGCGAGACATTTACTTGACATTTTAAGATGATCATAATATTTCATTTCTAACAAAAGTATTTTGACGTGAATATTAAAAAGAGAAAGAAAAGTTTGGTGAAAATTACGTCAGATTATAATTGTCAGATTCAAATTATAATTCAATCTTCCGAAATCTTTTTAAAGGCGATCAAATTAGCGTGCTGTTAGAGTCTGCGGTGTCTGAACGGGGGTTGACGAGCGTAGCTCGTAGGGGGCAGAGCCCCCTAGTAATACAAAAAAAAAACTTCGTTAAGAAAGCGTTGAAACGTAGATGGAGTATTTCACAATCCAAAACCTGTTACGTTAAACTCGTAAAATCCAAATGGTGTTATGATTATCAGTGCCCGACTTAGACTGTTTAGGACACCGGAATGAGTATCATTCTGGAGATCTCCTTCTAGAGTCCTGCATCGGGTCGAGTTATCCGTTTTTACCCGCACTCGACCCTCGGGTCGGATCGGCGCTATATTTTTCCGTTGCGGTTTGGTTCGGGTCAGTTGAATTTCATCTTTTTTTACTGCGGGTGGGTTTGACTTCACTGCTTCGGGTCGGTTTCGGGTTGGATTTAGATTCTTGCGGATTGGGTTCAGGTTTACTCGAATTTCAAGAGAATATTTTTTCAGGTTAAAAATTTACATAAATAAGACCATAATGGCTTTTCTCCCAAAAAAATGCACCTCTATTTAACAAACATTTTTTTCAATTCTTGTCATATACATATTTGAACGCTTATACCTCTGAATAGCGGGCACCTCTCAATCGACGCATACGTAATATGTATATCTGTGCATAAACTGTCAGAAATATGATACATTTGTTTTTGTGTATATCAAAAACGAAATGTTGATAATTTTCAGAAATTCGAAAGAAGAAAAATGGTTCTTAAAGAAAGAATAATCTATGATCACATTTCTTATATATATATATTTTTTAATTCTCATGCAATAAATTAAATATATACTCATTCATATTCAAATACGTATTTATTTTCGCTCAAACTTTTTGTGAAAATCACAACAACCTGCCTTGCAACAAACCTAGCTATGACCCGCAAGAACTCTTATCTGAGTCATTATTCTACTCGAAAGGGTTAAGGCGCACAGTGAGATTTTTGAAAGACCTGGTACCCGAGGGGCTCACTCCCTGTACCCCGAATACTATCGCCATAAGCATGCTAACTATAAATATGAGAAATCCAACTCCGAAGATTATAGGTTGGATTCCTTATGGCCTAAAACTTCGTGCAGACTAGAGTATTTAAGTTGCATAATTTTAAATCCCTCACAGTATCAGCCTACGTTCGGAGCGGATTTTTTTTTAAATTCACATTATTGAAAGAATACACATATTTTTATTTCCTTTATTAAACAGAATGATGAAAAAATATCCTAGCAATATCTTCATACCCTTTTAAAAAAAATTGGGTTTTTACATTTTTTTTAACAAAATTTCACGCCACTCAATTCAACTAAATATATTTCAATTTCCTCCCAGTCCAAGAGCCGGCAGCACAAAAATCTATGTTATCAAGCACAAGAAAGAAACCTTTATTTTTCTAAATGGATGGAATGGGGAATCTAATGATCCATGTCTGCCGGAAGTGAAGTGGTGCATAAGCCAAAAATTAATACCACCAGTGGTTGACTCGTAGGTTTATCATTGTGTTTGTCCTACAACTATTCTTCATGTTTTCATACCTTTGTTTGTAGGACAAACACAGTGATAAACCTACGGGTCAATCACGGGTGGTATTAATTTTTGGCTTATGCACCACTTTACTTCCGACAGACATGGATCATTAGATTCCCCTACTTCTACCCTTTCATAAAATAAAAGGTTTTTTTTTCTTGTTCTTGGTAACATAAGTTTTTGTGCTGTCGGCTCTTGGACTATTTGTACTGCATACTACTATTACCCTTACCTGTGCACTGAGCTAGGAGTTTTACAATACTTTCAAAATTTACAGAAATATTTGAAAATATGTAAAAAAATGCATATTTTTTATTAAAAATTGCCATTTGTTTTAATATTCGAGTACCTATAAAATAGTTACATTATTACATAAAGCTTAGATTCTTGTTCAGAATACAGTGATTAATATGGAAAGCATTCTGACACAATTTCACTGAAATATGTTTAAAGCATTTTCTGTAAAGAAGTTTATCGGACATGGACATAACGGAAAAATTGCTTTCCAGAAATCGCATTTAAAGATTTCTTTTATATGTTTCAGATACATACAAAAATAATCTAGAAGAGTCAATTAATGTTTATTAGTGTTTTTATGTAAAAAAAGTAAGAAAAGGATGCATAGCAACCTGACCTTCCTACGCCAACGTCTGGTATTTGACTTATTACTTCCTGTTTGTTTAATTGGCCAAAACCCCTCTTCTAGTAAGCATAGAAATAAAATTAAAACAGATTTGGAATTGTAAACAATCGCTCTTTCAAATAAAACAATAAAAGAATTCGAAAAGCTTTATGAAAACGGCCATTTTAACGTAGACAGATACTTTAGGTGAACGTTCTTTATTATCTTACTAATGCATTGAGAAGTGAAGCCTACTTCCGGATCGCCCGTTTCAAAAAACGCAACTCCTTTAATTGCCTAGACTGAATATAGTATAACATGCCATTCAGACTAGGTTAAGCTAAGTATCCCAGATACGGTGAATCTAACTTTAAGTGGAACACGGAATCAGGCTTCATATTTTCATACATTTAAGAGTGTTCTGAGAGCGTTCTTCTTAAATCTAATATCTTAAGTTAGAGCGCTCACACAACATTCCTTCAACTTAATTTAAAGTTAAATGTCTTAAAAACCGTAGGCTGAACAGTAGGTGGAGGGAAGAGCAGTTTTTCCTTTTGCGAAATAGGAATTTCTGTTACTTTTCCTTTAAAAGTCTTCCAAAGATATTCTTTTAAATACAATACAATTAAGAAGGGACTATGCCTATTAACCCTTTCAGGGGCAAAGCATTTTCAATGCTAAAGTGTTGAAATAAATGAATGACACCGGAATTGTCCAACAAATTTATTTGTAAATAAGAAAAAGGCTATATTTAACATACATACAGTGTTGCCATATTGGGGATTTTGTCCCCATTTTGGGATATTTTGAACCTCTAGGGGAATTTTTTGGGACAAGTAGTACGTGGGGAAATTTTTGGGGACTACAAAAATTTTAGGGAAAAATTTGGGGATTTTTTTTTTTTTTACTATTTTCCGTAAAGATTTCTTTTCGTCCTGTAGAAAAGCTGGATCTGTCTCGAACTCAATTTTGATTCGAAAATCGAAAATACAATCCAGAAATCGGAAATATCAATCATTATTCTCTTGGATGTGGTCGTGTTCGTTGTTTACTACATTACAGTTTACACATATTACAGATGCATGAGACTCTAAAGTCTTAAGCAGCTTAAACCTGCACGTGATTTATAAATCTGCAGGCCCTTAATGAAAAATTCCTTCGCCGTACTTAAAAAAAAATTAATTTAAATATGTAGAAAGCAGATATTTTTTCTTTCATGATATACTAAAGCACATCGATTGATACAGCGAAAATACTTAGCATTATGCTTATGTACTTCAGCATAGGGTTGACAAAAAAATTAAAACAGCGTACCATCTCGGATTCATTCAAACACCAACTGATAAAAGATTGTCTAAAGCTATGGAGCTAATGCAACAATAATCCAACATTGTTAGACAATACTTTAAAAAAACAAACGTAAAATAACTTGTCACTGCAAAATGTATCTCCCATTCTCTTTATGTAGCGACAGAATATGCATTCAGTCCAGTTTAAAAGTTTGTTTTTTGTAAATGGGGAATTTTTTCAAAAAAAAAGGCTTGATTTGGGGAAAATTTTTGAGCTTAAATTACTTAAATATTTTTTATAGTAGTAAATTGAAAATTTAAAAATTCTCTTTTTGAGTAAAAACTGAGTTGGGGGCTTTTGCGGAAAAAATCACTGATTTGGGGGAAATTTCAGAAATTTTGGGGAAATTCACTTTTGAATCTGGCAACACTGCATACATATTAAATAGAAAATATTTTTCCAAAATCCTGGTGCCATTGTGGCGTTTGAGAATTAAAACTGAGTAGTTTCATAAACATATCACCGCCCCTGAAAAAGTTAACACTTCCTGTTCCTCACAGCCAGGTGTGCTACAGTCCAGCATCGGGTCGGTGCTATATTTTTTCTTTGTGGCTCGGTTTCGGGTCGGGTTGATTTCACTTTTTTTGTTGCGGATCGGGTCGGGTTCGGCACGGCTTAACTTTCATTGTTTAGTTTTCGGGTTGGGACTGTTGCGGGTCAGGTTCGGGTTGACCCGATTTTTCAAAAGAAATTCCAAAATATTGCTTCATGTTAAAATTCTATATACAGTAAGACCTCCACAATGGACACTCCCGAAAAGCGAATATATCTGTTTAGAGAACACTTTTTAAATTCCTAACACTTATCAAGCAGGACGGTCGTTCTGCCAAGCCAAGCTGAAAAAAAAAATGCTAACCCCGCCAAACAAACAAACGCCAAGAATAAGGCAAGAAACCGTAACTGCTTATTATACTGATGACAACTTCTCCATGTTAAATGAACGAAATATGCCAGCGTAAAATTTCCCATATCAAAAGAAGCAATCATCGCAGAAAAATAAAACCAACACTAGAAGGACCTAATAAAGAAGATCTTCAATTTGAGATCAAATGCATCCTCATAAATTAATTATAAACAGAGATATAGATTTTTTTAAAATAACGTCGAGATACTGAAAATGACAGATTTATTTTCTTCGTCACAACTTATGTTTAAATCGAGGTAGAGACTTAAATAATGGGCAGAAAAAAGTAAGGATTGAATTTTTGGATAGATATTTACTCAATCTACGTGCTTTTATAAAATTCAGCTTTAAAAACATTAATTTTCTATTCATAATTAGCGAAAAACTGTTAATTAGTTCTAAAGTTTACAAATTATGCCAAATAGCGATAAACCCGCCAAAATATTTTAGAAATCTTACACTTTTCTTTTATATTATCCTTTTGCATTGATTTCATCGAAGATAACTATGGCTGAGATTCAGATAGATTTTTCGCTGTTAGCGAAATGAGTTTGACCAATCAGAAGCCTGCATGTTTGAGAATATTTGCTGTTTGTGGATCCCGGCCTATGTCATGAAAGTTTTGAGTCATTTTTTTAGTGCCGTGGATGAAGTGCAATGTTTGTAGAAATGTAGGCTAGGATCCAGATAGATTTTTCGCTGTTAGCGAAACGAGAATCGCCAATCAATAGCCTGCATTTCTGCAAACAGCGAAAAGTTCACAAAAATGCAGGCTTCTGATTGATGAATCTCGTTTCTCTGACAGCCAAAAATCTATCTAGATTGCGCACAATGGAGGATATTCCAAATATGGGTTCGAGGCTGAAAAAGTCACGTGATACCGGTAATTTATCCAAGGAACTTCTATCTGATAAGAAGGGAAGATACTACTACTTTGCCTCATGAACCGTTTCATTGGCTAGCGGGGATTTACATTACACGTCTACGGAGACTTCCCTTCTTTACGATAGAAGTTTTTACCTTGACCACGTGATCAAAATGTAGATGGAATATCCTCCATTATGTTGAACACAATTTTGCTTTTCCACATCCAGGTAGGGTATTAATTGTCATAACAACAATACATATTCGAAACTATTTAAGGCACTGATTCTGAACTCCTTTGCTATACCTTTCAATGTTAAAGAAGTTGTTGTTTCCATAGTAACAGTACTTTTCTGTATTGCTTTCTCTAAAACTCAAATATAGAAATTTAACAAAGAGCGCTCAGAATCAACACCATAACAGAGAGCCTTCATACATAAGAGTGGTGATATATGCACAGGAAGCATACTCATTTCAAGTTTTTGCCGAAAGTATGGCTACAGCGTCTAGAATACCTTGTGTGGAAATATGCTATCCAAACAACGCTAAAAATTTGTATCCCTTAAATGTGCGACGATACTGCTAAAATCCCAAGTATCGATCACAGCGACATCTGTGGGATTTAGTATTACATTGTATAGACTAGCAATATCTTGCAGTTTGAGAAAATATCCTGCAGATGTCGCTGTGATCTGTATATTTCAGCAGCATCATTACACAGTTAAGGGATACAATATTTTAGCACTTTTCAAAGTATTACAGGGATAGCCAATTTCCACACTATATATACAGCGCCTAGAAGATACAGTGTGGAAAACGGCTACAAAATAGTGCTAAAAAATTGAATCCCATAAATGTACAACGATGCTGAATAACAAGATGTCGATAGTAGCGCCATCGTAGTGATTTAAAAACGATAGTCATTCTAAAAGAGACTCTTTAACCTATTTCACGTCATTCCTTAACTAAATTAGCTTATAACAGACCAAAATATCTTATATTTATAGTTTCCGATGTTTAACATTCTATAATTTTTGAAAACTCAGTGTTTATATTGAAAAGAGTTACGAGATGGCGCTCGTATCAGCATATTGCCGCTGAGCATTGTTGGAGATTTATGGGATACAAGTTTTTAGCACTTTTTAAAGCATTATAGGAATAGCCGTTTTCCACACTGTATCTTCTAGGCGCTGTACTATAGCTCCGTTATAGGCCTAGATTATATGTTGTAGAAATCGACTATCCCAGCAATACTTAAAAAAGCGCGGAAATAGTGAATCCCTTAAATGTACAACGATGTTGAATTCCAAACAGTCATTTACAGCGACATCTTCAGGATATTTTTTAAAGAAGAAAGAGACACGTGTAATGCACCGCTATAGCGTCTAGAATACATACTGTGGAATTTTGCTATCCAAGCAGCGCTAAAAAGTTGTATCCCTTAAATGTGCACTGACGCTGAAATCCAGGGAGCTGATCGCAGCGACATCTGTGATAAACTTTCAAAGTAAACATCGTATTATTACAGCGGGCTTGACGCCAAGCACACAGGTCAGATGTATGCTAATAAAATGTAAAAAAAAAAAAAAAAAAAAAACGCTACAGCGTCTAGACCAAATTATAGCGCCTAGAATATATAGTGTGGAAATTGGCTATCCCTGTAATACTTAAAAAAGTGGTAAAATATTGTATCCTTAAATGTGCAACGATGCTGCTGAAATATACAAATCGCAGCGACATCTGCAGGATATTTTCTATAACTGAAAGATATTGCTAGTCTATACAATGTAATACGAAAGTCCCGCAGATTTCGCTGCGATCGACACTTGGAATTTTAGCAGTATCGTCGATCATTTACGGGATACAAATTTTTAGCGTTGTTTAATAAAATATTTCCACACTAGGTATTCTAGACGCTGTTACCAAATCGTCATAAAGTTTTAGGAAATATCCTGCAGATATCGCTGTGATCGACTCATTGGATTTCAGCATCATTTGAAATTTAAGAGATCCAATATATTAGCACTTTTTAAAGTATTACTGGGATAGCCGATTTCCACACTATATATTCTAGGCGCTGTAGCACCGCGGTAGCCTGTCTTTTCCGTTTACCTCGGAGTAAATATAGATGAAGTCATTTGTAGCTGTTCCTAAACTGTGGCCAACAACATATAAGGCCAGTTCATAACGTCACACGTAGTTGATTATCTGTACACGGCAATGGACACAAAAAAAATCGGCTCGCAGCTTTGTACTAATCATCGTGTAAAGATGATCCAACTCTGAGACTAACGAAAAAGACAGGCTACCGCGGTGGGTCCGATTCTTCTTTTTTTACAGACCGCTGGAGTCACGTGATGCTCGAATGCACCAAAGAAGGTGCGTGAAAAGAGCATCACGTGACTCCAGCGGTTTGTAAAAAAAGAAGAATCGGACCCACCGCGGTAGCCTGTCTTTTTCGTTAGCCTCGATCCAACTGCGTGTGACTTTTAAACATCATGAACTGGCCTATTATGTCATTGGTCGCGCTAACACTCTCCCTCCTGCGTCCACAGTATATAGTGGCATCTTGTACTGGAGACTGCTAAATGGGCTGCTATCGGTCAAAATCAAGAGAGAAAAGGGCAGAAGAGAGGGAAATAACTCGTTTTATTTGGTAACTAGTTTTTCACACGGGAAGATTGACATGTCTGTTCCTCTCTTTTCATAACTTCATGGTGGTGAAATACGCCAAAGCATCCTAAATATCTGAGAAAATCTTGACTCGCGTCACGAAAACATCACACAAAGCAGGCAAAGCAAAGAAACAAAATCATTCATCGGCTCGTGAATATGAACGAGCCAATGAATGATTTTTCTTCTTTGTTTTGCCTGCTTTGTGTGACGTTTTTCTGACACGTGTCAAGGCTTTCTCCAATATTTAAAGAGCGTTGAATAGACCGGGATCAAGATAGATATTTCGCTATTAGCGGGATGGGATTGATCAATCAGACGTCTGCATTTTTCCGAACTTTTTGATGTTTGCAGTAAACACCAAAAAGCCTGCAAGGATAAAGGCTACTGATTGGTCAATGTAATTTTACTAACAGAGAAAAATTTATCTGGATCCCGGACATTAACTTTGGTCGGTTAAAACAATTTTGAATAAAATCAAATCAGGAAGCCAATGTTTGTTAACTTTTCTGGTTAGTTTAATTGAAATCTTCCTCGTCTATTACTGAAAACTGAGTTACCGTACTTTGGACAAAAAATTGAATATGAGTACACGACTTGTGCATATGTCACCACTCTAACACAGTGTTGCCAGATGGGCTACTTTTTTTTTTTTTAACTCAGATACTTCATTGGCACCACTTTTTTGAAATTGTAAAATGTGCCTTATTTAATGACATATTAATTAAGGCGAAAACAATGGGAATTTTACCGTTTATAATAAGTGCTGGCAATCAAGAAATCTGAATTTAAAAAAGTAGCCCACTGGCAACACTGCTCTAACATATAAATGTTCTGTGTTATGACCATGATTCTAAGTGCAGTTGGTTAAATTTGAGTATCTGGGCATTAGAGAAAGCAATAGTGGCCCACTGTGGCTGAGTGGATAAGACACAATGCCGCTAATCGCTTGAGAGCGTAGGTGGAAGCAGATTCGAATCCCGCCGTGATCCGCATGTGATATGATGTATGTGTTCAATAAATCAAACAAACAAACAAGCAAGCAATAGTGAAAGGTACAGTTGGCATGGAAACAACGACTTTTTTAATTCGTATAGAAAATTAATGAATAGTAGTAAATGACTCAAGTTTAAAATGTAGGCAAATGGTCTGGAAATATCAATGGCTCCCATATAGTATTTCACAAAATTAATTTAATAGATTCACATGATGTATAACTTGATGCAACTCTTAACTAATGAAAATTCTGCAACAAGACTTATGTAGGTAGATCTTTTGAATGAATAATTCAGAATTCTGAGAACAAAACGAAGTTCTTAAGGCTCTTCCTCACACCCCCCTCAAAAAAGGAAATACGATAGAAAGATATAAGAATTTGGATAGCTTCAATATGTCTGTGATCTTTTGTCAGAGTTCAGAAAAAGAGTCTGGGCATAAAAAAAACAAACAAATTTAACGAACGATAAGACTATAGATTTCAGGCAATTTTTAACCGAAAAATATTTAGTTCTAATGTATATGCGGCTTTAATAATAGACTATTAAAGATAATCAATTTAGGGGAAATTTTATAGTAAATTAATATCCTCACATTTATGCAAATAGGTATGGATAAAAAGACTTGAGTAAAATTACATATTTATTCTTTCTTCTCTATAACACGATCTAAATGAAGAGGAAGTTATATGTACAGTTTATATCTTTAAATTTTTAGATTTTTTTAATCAAAAATGTTCCTTTATTATGTCTAGAATTGCTAGATTTACAGATCTTCGATTCTTTAGATGCCTGCGGGTTTTCATTCTCGGATTAACCGTAGGTATTTGTAAAGGTAAATTTATTTTGCAAAACCGTCAGCAAAAAGAGTTAGAAAAAACAATTAACTGACAGACTAACTGTAAATATATATTTTATTTCGACTCTGTTTTTTACTAAATTTTCATCTTTCGTAGAAAATTTTAAGGAGATATAAATTGAGAAAGACTGATACTTTGAAAGAATAAATTGACTTTCCTTACTTTTAAATTATTAATCACTATAAAAAATGAATGATAGGTAAACAAAATGTATAATATTGTGTTTGCTCCCTGCTTATAAAGGCTATACAAGGACTAATTTTAATTTGAGCTAGTAGAATTATTTCAGTTACATATCATTTGTTTTAAAAAAAGAACTGATATCTACTAAAAAACAACTTTTCAAAAGTAAAAAATAAGCCAAGCAAAAAAAAAAAAAAAAAAAAAAAGAAAGAAAAGAAAAGAAAAAAGGTGAAATTGTGGCTAAAAAATAGTGTGATATCAAATTTCCAAGCTTATATTGCGGTACTTATTTAACATTTTTTGATAAAAATTTACCATATGTAAGTCGAGTACCTAAGTATGCGTTGATAGAAAGCCTTTTCTCCTTTACTAAATACATCATAACGTGTTTCTGAAAATTAATTTTTTTTAAATTATGCATGATGGGCTTGGCGGCCATCTTTCCATATTTTACACAAATTTCTAAGCACTCAAGCTCGTAACATATTTGCATTATTAAGAATTTCGAACTTATAGTTTTCGCTACAGACAGATAAATTAAGAAAGTTTTTTATTTTGAAAAAACAAATTGATTTTTACTGCTTTAACTAATTAATTAACCCCCCTCCGAAAAAAGAGAATCATAAGATGAAACCTGAAGTTACTTCAGCTTTATTTTTAGACACAAATTTTTAGGCACTCATTTCCATAAATTAAAAGAATAAAATGTTTGCTTTAGTAACAATTTCGAACTTCCAATCTTAACAATGAACTTGTGTGCTTAGAAATTTGTGTAAAATATGGAAAGATGGCCGCCAAGTCCATCATGCATAATTTTAAAAAATTTAATTTTCAGAAACACGTTATGATGTATTTAGTAAAGGAGAAAAGGCTTTCTATCAACGCATACTTAGGTACTCGGCTTACATATGGTAAATTTTTATCAAAAAATGTTAAATAAGTACCGCAATATAAGCTTGGAAATTTGATATCACACTATTTTTTAGCCACAACTTTCACCTTTTTTCTTTTCTTTTCTTTTTCTTTTTTTTTTTTTTCTTTTTTTCTTTTTTTTTTTTTTTTTTGCTTGGCTTATTTTTTACTTTTGAAAAGTTGTTTTTTAGTAGATATATTTGTACGCTTGTATCTTTGAATAGTCGGCACCTCCCAATCTACAAACACGTAACCTGTGTGTGCATAAATTATCACAAATACGATACATGTGTTTTTGTGTGTATGAAAAAGAAATGTTGGTAATATTTTTCATATTCCGAGAGAGGAAAAACATGATTCTTAAAGAGATAATAATCTATAATCACATTTCTTATACATCTTATTTCTCATGCAGTAAATTAAATATATATGGGGCATTCTCACAATCTTTTAACTTTCATGTCCCTGAATAATATTTTATTTAATACACTTTTTTGTGTTTTTTTATTTCATATACTTGGGAACATCCCATAGCATGATTGCACAACAATATTAACGAGATAAATAAGTTTTGGACGATGTTGGGGGTGGGGGGGGGGGGGGGTCAAAACACATGGAAAACTCATCTACCGTCCCGTGTTCCTGATGCTGATTTTGAAGTTTGGAGCTGTCTGGATAAAATTGTTTCAATAAAAATAATTCGATGTAATTTTTTTCTGAAACTGGAACTATTGTTTTATATAAATATGTAGCTAAAAATTGACCGGCACACATTTTTAGGGTTGATATTATTTTTTGAACTATGTCCCTGGATTTTAGATTTTTTACCATCCCTCCTCTAAAATTATACAGAAAATCACTTCAGATGCAGCGACAGAATTTTTTTCAAGTTTTTGCTCATGCAGAAGTATGCTAGAGAAAGAATATCTAAAATTCTTTGACAGGAAATGTACTGCAGAATATAAATCAGCATTTAAATATCAATTTCAAGAACCGTGGCTTTATTGGTAGTCTTACCGTCCCCAAGGTTTATTCCTGCACTTTTCGAGGTAAATTAAAAAAAAAAAAAAAAAAAAAAAAAAAAGAATTAATCCAATGTTAACAACAGTTTTGAAAAATCAATGAACATTGTGGCTATCACTTAGTCTTAACATGATTTTCCTAAAAATAGGTGGTAATTTTCCTTACTGTTCCATCCTTACCGTCTCTTTTTTTTACCATTTCGTCCCTTTTTTTTACCATTTCGTCCCTTTTTTTTAACCATTTCGTCCCTTTTTTTACCTTGCCGTCCCTTCTTTAACATCCCTTTAAGACAATGTTATACAAAAATTTTGTATTAAAAGTACTACATTTGTATTATTTCTTATTTGAATGTCCTGTGGGTACTATGAAAATTCATTATAGGTAAAAATTTAGAAGAAAATAAAAAGTTATAGGGGTAAAATGGTAAGGAAAATTATACTCGCAAGTTTAACCTAAACCTCAGTTAAATAAAAAAAATTTTCGCTGCTGACCCTTTTTTCTTTATTTTGAATCATTAAGGCATTCGTCTATCAGATTAAAATGTTATTTTAGCAAGTTTAATTTCGTCAGATTCCCCCCCCCCCCCCCCAACAAAAAAGATTGTGAGAATGCCCCATATATATATATATATATATATATATATATATATATATATATATATATATATATATATATATATATATATATATATATATATATATATATATATATTCATATTCAAATACGTATTTATTTTCATCTGAAACATAGCGTTTTCGTAGCTCAAGCGTTTTGTGAAAATCTTAACAATGCGATTTCTAGTGTGAACTGGACCCTCAGGAAGAAAATTAGAGTCATCCCGAACCGGGAAAAGAAAATTAGAGACAACCCGTCCCGATGCAGGAATCTATTTAAACGATCCCGAGGTGTCCGCTATTCAGAGTTTTTAGTAAATTTGAATACCAGCTAGCCCGCCCGGCGCTGTCCTGACCCGTGATGAATGACACTTAAATGGACCTCAAATTTGTATGATTTTATATCTTTAACTCCATTTTATTTGAATTTATATTTTTAAATGAAAAAATATTGAATTGAAAGTATTTTATTTTCTGCGTAATTTAATTTTTGGAGCCCATGCGTACCGAAAGCGAGAGAAACCGCGACGAAACACTCAGATTTTTACTGATTTCGTCGAAATTTTCACACATTATTTTGTCAGGTTCGGGTCGGGTTCAGTGCCTGATTTACGGCAGGGCATTCGGGGCACAGGCCCAGGGCCCCTGATTTTCAGGGTTCTCCAAATGCTGCTGAAGGTTTTTCAATTATTGTCCAAAATCTCATGCAGTTTTAATATCTAATGGATTTTTACATTTCATTCTACATTACACTGCGCTCATATTGTAGTTTTATAAGATTGTATATTTTGCCTAAAACATCCATTTATAATTAATTACTTAATTATAGTGAATATTTTCTTTTACCCTTATCACTTTAAAAATTCATCTTATTTTTAATTCTTCTTTAATCCTGTTCCTGTTCTCGTCAGATTGTTTGGGGGGTTGATGAGCATAGCTTGCAGGCAGTAGAGCCCCCTAATATTTTAAATAATTGTAGCTTGGTGTTGTCAAAAATTTATTATTAGTTGTTGCATGCTTCATCATTCCAGATATATAGACTTACTTGTATAGGGAAAGATAATCAACACCGCACAATTTATTATAAAACGTCAACACATTTAAATTTCATAATTGTGAAATAATTATTCAAAAGTAAATTAATGATTATCATATTTAATTTTTTAATGGATGTGTAATTATTAAAGTCAATAATGGTTATTTTAGTAAGTACCATTTTTCAATTTTTTAAAAAACTCAATCCCCTTGTAAGTGTCAGTGCACGGTAGGGTGTCAACGATTTAAATCAGTTGATTTAAATCTGCGATTTAAATCATGATTTAAATCAAGTGATTTAAAAAAAAATCATTGATTAAAATCAAAAAAATTTTAAATGTTTAAAATGACATAAAAAAGTATTCAAATCTAAGATGAACATAATTTGGAAAGTTTCTACAGGTATTGTAACTTAAGAATACACAAAACAAAGCTTTAAATAATTGTTTCGAAGCGTAATTCCTGAGTATTGTGAAAAATTTAAGTACAGTAAGTTTATAAAAAGCATGGTTTTTTATCTAACAAACATAAAAAGCATTTAATTTTAAAATGATATTTAAATCTAATATAACTTACAATGTCATCATTTCCTTTTAATAATCAAGTTATTCATTCTTTTATATACAATAAACATAGCAATAGAGTGTCAATGATTTTAATCAATTGATTTAAATCAGATGATAAAATCACATATTTTCTGACTTTTTAAAATAGTGTGAAAAAACATTATAATCAGTAATGGAAATTATCACTAAATCACTTGTAAAAATGTAATATTTGTTATTGTTAATTATAACAATATTAAACTGTGTAAAAAGAAGTATTACACATTTAAAAAACATCTAACTAAATGTTAAATAACTTCAAAACATTATAGTATTTACTAGCCATTCAAATATTTTAATGTTGTGGGGAAAAAAATCTGATTTAAATTTCAAAAGTACAATTTTTGTAATCTATTTATAAATTATGTGTGAGTTTGCTGTATACATTGCTACAATTACTGATCAATTTGATATACATACGCTTTAGAAAATGTGTAAAATTACTGGCTGCTTTATGAATTTATGAATTATTATTTATCACCTTTTTTCAACCACGTTTTCAAAAATGTAGATTGTGTTCTTAATTAAACAGTTAATTGTTTAATAATTGCAAAATTTAATCTGTATCATCAGTTTGAAAATAAATGCAATTTATCAATAATTTAAAAATATAAGCAGTATTTAATATTGGTTTACATAATTATTACAAAATATTAATTCACATAATTTTGTATGTTACTAAAGAAATTTTTAATTTGCAGTTTTTTGTAATTTCTATAATTACATAATTAAATTTTATTAATTAAAGCAAAAAAAAAAAAAATAGATTATGTTAGTAATTGGAGGGTTATTCATTTTTGAAATGCTTAATTCTTGATAGATGTTTAATATTTTAACACAGGGAAAAAATAAAAAAAATCCGATTTAAATAAAAAAATCCGATTTTTTTGATTTTTTTACACCCTAGTGCAAGGGTCCCCCCCCCCCCCCCCCATAAGCCTATGTACCCAGAGCCCCCAAATTTGTTAATCGGTCCCTGGTCGGGTTGCTTGTCGAGGAATTGTTTTTTCTTATTTTATCGGGTTGAGGGTTGACTTAAAATGGAATTTTCGGGTTCAGGTCTCGTACAACCCGACCTGCACAGGACCCTAATCTGTTCAAAGAAAATTCTCTTAATTCAAGCTTCATTTCGAGATGCTATTTGGTTATGATTGACATCTTTTCGGCCGTTAATTTACTTCTTCCTTATCAGTAGGTTCTGTTCGAAGAATGATTTGACATATTTATGAAGATTGCAAAATATGTTCATAGTTGAAATGTCTTAACACCGCAGATAAATGAAGAGGAATACATTGAGAAAAAGTGAATAAAAAAGGCGAAATGTTGCGCGACCGCATATTTTAGAGATGATAATTCCTGTTTAAAACGGTTCGTGTCCGATAATACATAAATAGGAAGAGAAACTATTTGCCAAACTATCTGATGTGTCATTTTTTTTGTATCGTTAGCAGACAAGCACAATGAAATGCGGAAAATTTCGCTTTTTGTTTGGAATGTTTTCATGACAAGAGTGCTAAAAATGTGCTATGTTTGATTTATGTTGCATTTTTTTAAAGGTTATTAAATTTGACAATATATACAGGGTGCTTTTATTTATTGTTGACCAATTCTAAATCGATTAGTTTAGAGGAGATTAAAATTGCAAAAAAATATTTCAAATAGTCACTTACATCAAAATAGTTATTTGTTAAAAAGTTACGAAATTTAAATTTTTGAACAGTTTCTGTATACGATAAGTTATATTTAGAAAACTTTCTCCACTATTTAACAAGTAAAGCAATATTCCATAGTTCTAGGACCCAAGCTTACCGAGTTATGACGCTTCGTATTTTATGAATTTTTGGCTTTTTCTCGCACAAAAACAGAAAAACGAGTTTTTGACCAAGAGCTCAGCACTCAATTAAATGAAACCGTGCTACAATTATAATAAGCACCTTTTACGAAACTTTTAAATGTGTTTTTCTCGAAGTAGCGTTTTTTTGAACTGGTGAGCATCGTAAAGAAATTAATAATTATGCTATCGACTTCAAATAGGGAATATGACTACATGAGACTACATATACTTATCTATTCAACACTTAAATATGTTTTACTATCGGTATTATTTTATGAAAAGGAATTCTAAGAAATTTTTTTGCTCCCCCCCCCCCCCCCCCCTCCCCACCAGTGAAATTTCATTATAAAAAAAAATAATAATTATATAATTTTTTTGTGAAAAGTAATGGTTTACCAGATTTCTGAATTTAGTTTTAAAATATTAAAACTTTTTTCTTTTCTTTTTGAGAAACCGTTACAAAGCAACAGTGCCCACCAATCAGAAAGCAGGCTACGCATAATTTTAATTTTCATGTTCTGAGCATCCTGATGATCAGATTATTTTCACATTTTATGGATTCTGCTGTTTAAAGTCTGTTTAATCTAATAGCGATTTCTGTCTGAGGATAAATTTTCGAATTATTTTTCAAAAAATCTGCAAAATGATGTTAAAACTTATAACTAAAACTTTAACTAACCCCACCCCCCCCCCCCCCTAAACCTGTGGCTATACTATCCAGCTATCCATGAAGGACAAGTGGCTACAATGCCCAACCCTGTTTACTTGACCCTGGGCCCAGGAGGGTTATATAGCATATGTCCCGGTCCGGTGGTCAGTCCAACACGAGACCAGCGGTGTTTTGTCCCCAAGCAAGCTTAATACTCACAATAATCTATGCCCGTTCAATCACCAAGGTTAATACTAATTTTATCGACACCAAAGGGATGAAAAGTTGAATGAACCTTGCACAGCCGGGAGCCGAACTCCGACAGTGTGGCAGAATGCCGCGCTGACCCTTACACCACTGGGCTTCTAACCTTTAACCACTATGGCAGAAATTGTTGCATAGTTTCTGTGAGCGGTCTCTAAGGCAGCTTGATTGAAAGATAATAAAAGTGTCGTTTAACTCATATGATACTATTTCTCTATTATACTTTATGTACAGGACTATTAATAATTAAAGTTCATATATTCAAAAGTCTCAAGCGGTAGTACAAGAGTTTCAAACGAAACAAAATTTCATTAGTAGGTATCTATAGTTAAACTGAAAATTGCAAGTTAAACTGTGAAGACCGAAAAAATCGCAGCGGCCTCTGAGACCGCTAAGAGCAGTTAAGGGGCGTTCCATTGCACAGGGGCGGAAATTATCAAAATCAACTTCCGAATTCCCCTCGCTAATATTAAACCTATGGGTGCAGAATGAATTCGTATGTTAAACTATCTCCTCAGGAGATTAATATTTTAAACTTCTTTTTTCCTTGTAATCCTCTTAAAAGATGTTTCCTTTTTCCCCCAGTTCTCGAAATATTTCTAAAATCTATGCTTAATTTAATATTTTATGTGTTAAAAGCTGACGAACCCCGAGTAAGATTTTAATTCTTCACATAAAACTAAATGTGTATTTTATAAATATTTTGACAACTATGAAAATAAATTAAATTAAAAAAATCAAAAAACCCAACTGCGTAAAAAGCGAACTAATTAATTATTTCTCATTAATATGAAACTATTTTTTTATATTACTTACCTATTTTTTTTATATTACTTACCTTTTTTTTTATTTTCTTGTATTGATGATTTTTAAGTTGTGTTTAATTGTTAGTTCCTATCTATAAACACTGTTTTGATGAGACCTATAGATGTCTATGATGGTTAGAGTTGCAGTAAAGCTAGAGATCCTACCTACACAACTTCCAGGTTGTATAATATTTAAACGGAGTTTCTGACTGTAAAATAGTCAATGAAACATCGTCTTCATTTTGAAAGACCTATCCAATGATATGCCACTCAGTAGGGTGCATAAATTTTTTTTTTCGTCTCTATCGCCATTTTGTATTTTACGGCCGCCATTTTGAATTTATAAAAACAAAGCCTAGCCTGCAACCATCGGGCGGTTAAGATGAATCGATAGATTCATTAAAATCCACCCAGCCGTTGGGATGTTTCGAGGGTATAAAGAAATCCACATACCCAGATACGCGGGAAACACATAACCCTTCTTGGCGGTCGGGTAAAAAGGGACATTCACAAAAATGAACACAAGTAAAAGAAGTTAAAAATATAAATTTTTTGAGGGGATATTTTAAATATATGAATGCATTCTATGTCCATAGGTTTAACATTAGCGAGGGGAATTCGGAAGTTAACTGACTAACAGGTGGAGTCATACCAAACCTTTTTAACCTTTTTTTTTTTTTTTTTTTTTTTCCTATTTATAAAGAGGTATCTCAAAAGAGTTACGGAAATGTGGAAATATAAGAAGTAAAGAATTCTGCTGTAACACATGAATTATCTGGAAGATATAAACTTCACCCGAAGTGATTTTATTAAAAGAAGAAAGGGCGTAGGGGTGTGTTACGCTTTGATGACCGTTCAAGGTTGGGCACTTGAACAATTCTAAAATTCACGCTATCATTCTTTCTCTAAAACGTGCGGAAATGAAAGAATAAATCCTTTCTATAAATGTGTAGGTAAATGTATAGAAGGGAATTTCGCAGATCCATCTTACTAAATTTTCCATGCAGTGACGTATTCAGCGCCTTCGAGCGGGAAATATTAATGCTCGTCCATGTCTCCCAGGGAAAAATTTTGGCAAATTTTGTTTTAAGATTTACAAATCACATATCTACTTATCAGTGTTGAATTTAGGCACATTTCTCCGGGGGGGGGGGGAATTTCTGAGGTTCCGGGGGGACATTTTATAGTTCCGGGGGGAATTTGCCCTTTTTGACCATTGAAAACACAAAATCTCAAAATTTCCGGGGGGGGATGTCCCCTCCGGGCCACCCCCTGAATTCAACACTGCTACTTATGAACACTTTCCAACAAAGTTGAAAAGTGTTTATGAATTCGGTTTGTCTGTCTGTCCGTGGCTCTAACTCGCATAAATAGGGGAAAGTTGGGTAATGCCGCTTACTTAAGGGAAAACACGAATAGCTAGTCAAATTTACACAAAAAATCAATATTTTATTAGCCCAGTATAAGTCCAAAGCATAAGGAACAGTTTGCAATCAACTAATTTGCATAAAACTTTTAGAATTTTTTTTAATCGTTTTATTCAGTTAACCATCGATTGAGCGGTAATGTCCGACATGGTAGGGTAATGGTGCTCAAAATTTGAATACAACATTAAATTTGAATACAACATTTAAAATGAAGTTTATAGTGTTAATAGTTCGTTTATAATCGTGTTTCCAAATTGAACTAAATTTTAGCATACTATAGCATATATACAAATCTACAGATCCTATACAGGGGCGCACAAACGAATTCGAATATTTTATCGACTATTGATGGTAGTACCTGAAATTGGGTTTTCAAACTTGTTATGCGTTTTTCAAATTGTTTATTTAGATATAATCTTTCGTCTTATTAAACTGTATGTTGAAGTAGTCTAGAAAGATTGGAAAGTGTTTCATCGCTTGATGCACGATTTTTCGATTTAAGATGTGTAATCGAATTACGCGCTTAACGCACTGAAATGAACAGAATCAAAAAGACTGATTGTAAATAGCGATCTTTGCCGATTTCTTCAGCTATTAACTACGGGATCGAGGCCAACCTAAAAGTATCGCTTTTAATAAATTTCAAAACTTTATTTAAACGCATTATTACTATTTTTTTTATATAAACAGAATTTTTGGTATTGCTAGTGGGCTAAAAAATATATTAAAAGTAAAAAAATATATTGGAGCTGTCAATTTAAAAAAATGGTTTTAGTTTTCCCATTTATTCAGTAACACGGGATGCTTTGGTGTTTATCCCCTTGTATCAAATAAATTTTCAAAGTCCCCGGGCCACTTATATTAAGGGGGCTCAGGGCTTGAAAACTTTTCAAAAAATTGATTTTTTTTAGTATCTATTTTGATTATTCAGTTACTTCTGAACACAGTGCAAAAAACCGCATAAAAATATTTGCATTTTTAACGGAGTTATAAGCATTTATGTAAATATCACTTTCATAGCCGCACCCATTTAATTGCAACTTTAAGTCGCGTTTTCTCAAAACTTGATTTTTGACAACTATCCGTAAGATTAAAAAAAACCTATTTGATGGAATGGTTTAAATTTTTTTTTTGCATGCATATAACATCTTTATCTATAGAATGAATTAATATATTTTAGATAGCTTAATATTTTGCATATTTATAAGGGAAAAAAAAACTTCATTTTTTAGGGTTTTTTAAATTTTCAACTTTGAAAGTTTTTTTAATAAGGTTTCCTTTGAGTAATTGTTATATCCTTAATTCATTCTATAGAGTAAAGTTTCCTGATCATTTTAAAGCAAAAATTAGGTTCTTATGTCAATTTAACGTTAAGATATATTGCGGGTACTGACATGACACCTAAATTTTTTTTCGAAAATTGTGTTATAAAGATTTTGCTGTATTTTTTCTTTTATTACATTGAAGTACTTCATTTTATAATTTTATAAGACTACAAACCTACCTTAAAAATATCAGAAAGTTTAAATTACATTGAATACTTCTGTTTTTATATGGATTCGAAGCAAGAGTTCTGTTTACATGAAGCCTTGAGCCCCCTTAAATAGCCTATGCAAAAATTGTATACATGCTCGCGCTCGTGACTTTCATGGGCAATGTAGGCTACTTAAAAAAAAAAAAAAATCAGATTGTTTGATTCCCACTAGTTTTTTAAAATAGTGTAATTGTCTTTATTCTCGCATAGTTTTATTTGCCATTAAATAAGGTGAATATTTCTTCTTAAAAAAAAATGGCGGCAATCAAACAATCTCAAACTTATCGAGAGCGCGGCTGAATGGGTCCCAAGACTGTTATAATTGGAAAAAAAAAGAAAAAAAAAAGACCATTTTCAACATTTAATATCTTAAAATGTATACGTTTTAAAATCACAATTTTTACTGGGATGAAAGATATAAGTATGTTCTTTCATGTCATGTATTTAAAAAATTGCAAGATGCAGAACTAGTATTTATAGGGGTCTCTAAACTGTCAGCCATTTGTGGAGCAGAAAATTGGCTTAGCAGATTACGCGCAGGATTACAAAATAAATATTGGAACTAGACTGAAATTTTCTGTGCCTAATTATGCTTCATATTGTAATAATTACCCTGAACTTTAATAAATTTGTAATTAAAGCATTTTTATATTTTTAGTACAAAGTTGTTTTTAGCTAATACAAAATTTTGAAAATTTCAACAGTATAATCACCTAAAAAAATATTTTTTTGAACAATAAAAAGGAAATTTTAGTTTCAGTTTATACGGACTAATACGAAACATATGTTTTAAAGATTTCATGTAAAAATATTCAGAAGTTTTTGAGATATCGTGCGCGTTATGCCCCAGAACGGCATTTGGAGAAAAATGACTTCAAAGTTTCGGAAACGCCGCTTCAGCTATCGAGCGGGTATAATTCTAAAAGCCACGACTTCTGTTCTAATGGGAATTTCAAAGAAACAATTATATAAAAACGTCCAGATAACATAGGAGTTTACCATCTAAAAAAATTAAATTTTCGAAAATTTTGAAGTTTTAAGAGTCTTGATGACCCCTTAAGACGGCTAGTCACTCAGTTTCCAAACGCCCCTCGGTAATGTAAAGTCTATGTGCCTTTGATCCATTCTTATATTCAAAATATCTCCTCAGGAAATTAATATTTTTAACTTATTTTTTCAGTCTTCTCTTCTTAAAGGATGTCACTTTTTACTTTCTTCTATCTTTACAAGAAGAAAGTATTGGATTCGTGAAAAATTTCGACTTCCGGTTTCGACGGATTTATACGTTTTAGAATGCCCAGAACACGATTTGATGGTTTTTAGAAAATTTCTGTCTGTGAGTCTGTCTGTCACTCTGTCACTCTGTCACCCTGTCATTCTGTCACTCTGTGACTGTGAGTCTGTATGTCACAAAAATTTTGTGGACGCTCTATCTCAAGAACTAATGCACGGAATTTCACAAAACTTTATATTTAGTTAGACCTTGATATAAACTGGACCTGATTAGTTTTTGGTGAAAATCGCCCAACAGGTGGCGCTGCTATGCGGCATTTTTCACGATTTCTGCAATAGCTATATCTCAAGAACTACTACACGGATTTTCATAAAACTTCAGATTCAGTTTGTCCAGGATATAGTTTGGTGCTGATTACTTTTTTGTGAAAATCGCCCAACAGGTGGCGCTGCTATGCTGCATTATTCATGATTCCCGCATGAGCTGTATCTCAAGAACTATTGCACGGATTTTCATCAAAATTCAGATTTAGTTAGTCCCTGATATAAATTAGTGCTGTGTAAGTTTTGGTGTAAATCGCCCAACAGGTGGCGCTGCTATGCGGCATTTTCACGATTTCTGCAATAGCTATATCTCAAGAACTACTGCACGGATTTTCATAAAACTTCAGATTCAGTTTGTCCAGGATATAGTTTGGTGCTGATTACTTTTTTGTGAAAATCGCCCAACAGGTGGCGCTGCTGTGCTGCATTTTTCACGATTCCCGCAAGAGCTGTATCTCAAGAACTATTGCACGGATTTTCATCAAACTTCAGATTCAGTTAGTCCTTGACATGAATTGACGTATAAATTAGTGCTGTTTAATTTTTGGTGTAAATCGCTCAACAGGTGGCGCTACTATGCTGTATTTTTTGCGATTTCCGCAATAGCTTTATCTCAAGAACTAATACTTGGATTTTCAACAAACTTCGGATTCAGGTATACCTTGATATCATTTAGTGCTGCTTATTTTTGGTGTAAATCGCACAACAGGTGGCCCTGCTATGCTACATTTTTCAGAATTTCTGCTATAGCTCTATCTCAAGAACTAATGCACGAATTTTCATTCAACATCAAATTCAGATATACTTTGATATGAATTGGTTCTAAATCGTTGTTATTTCTTGTACTATTTAAATGATTTAATTGACGTGATTTATATAGAAGAAAGTTTTGTGATGGCCACAACATACTAGTTTTTCTTAGTTTTTAAAATATTTCTAAAACCTATGCTTAATTTTATATGAAGTGTTAAAATTTTACTCCCAGTTCGTCGGTTTTTAAAACATAAAATATTAAATTAAGCATACATTTTAGAAATATTTTGAGAATTAAGAAAACTAGTATGTTGTGGACATCACAAAACTTTCTTCTATATAAATCACGTCAGTTAAATCATTTAAATAGTACAAGAAATTATATCAATTTTGCACAAATTCTTATTAAAGTATATCTGAATCGGAAGTTTGATGAAAGTTCGTGCATTAGTTCTTGAGATAGAGCTATAGCGGAAATTCTGAAAAATGTAGCATAGCAGCGCCACCTGTTGAGCGATTTACACCAAAACATAAACAGCACTGATTGATATCAAGGTATACCTGAATCTGAAGTTTGACGAAAATTCGTGCATTAGTTATTGAGATAGAGCTATAGTGGAAATTCTGAAAAATGCAGCATAGCAGCGGCATCTGTTGAGCGATTTACACCAAAACATAAACAGCACTGATTGATATCAAGGTATACCTGAATCTGAAGTTTGACAAAAATTCGTGCATTAGTTATTGAGATAGAGCTATAGTGGAAATTCTGAAAAATGCAGCATAGCAGCGGCACCTGTTGAGAGATTTGCACCAAAACATAAACAGCACTAACTCATATCAAGCTATACCTGAATCTGAAGTTAGTTTCAAATCCAAGTATTAGTTCTTGAGATAGAGGGTATTGCGGAAATCGAAAAAAAAAACACATCATAGCAGCGCCACCTGGTGAGAGATTTACACCAAAATGTGTAAAATGTCAATTGATGTCAAGGACTAACTGATTCTGAAGTTTGATGAAAATTCGTGCATTAGTTATTTAGATAGAGCTATAGTGGAAATTCTGAAAAATGCAGCATAGCAGCGCCACCTGTTGAGCGATTTGCACCAAAACATAAACAGCACTAATTCATATCAAGGTATACCTGAATCTGTAGTTTGCTTCAATTCATGTCAAGGAATAACTGAATCTGAAGTTTGATGAAAATTCGTGCATTAGTTCTGGTGATTGAGCTATTGCGAAAATCGTGAAAAATGCTGCATAGCAGCGCCACTTGTTGAGCGATTTACACCAAAAAATAATCAGGACCAGTTTATATCAAGGGCTAACTGAATCTAAAGTTTTATGAAATCCGTGCGTTAGTTCTTGAGATAGAACGCCCACAAAATTTTTGTCACATACAGACTCACAGAGTGACGGAATGGCAGAGTGACAGACAGATTCACAGACAGACATTTTCTAAAAACCATCAAATCGTGTTCAAGACATTCTAAAACGCACAAATCCGTCGAAAGCCGGAAGTTGAAAATTTTCACGAATCCAACACTTTCTTCTTGTAAAGATAGAATAAAGTAAAAAGTGACACCCTTTAAGAAGAGAACACTGAAAAAAGAAGTTAAAAACAGTAATTCCCTGAAGAGATATTTTAAATATAAGAATGCATCAAACGCACATAGACTTAACATTACGGAAAGGGAATTCGGAAGCTGAGTGACTAGCAGCCTTAAGGGTTAATCAGGGTTCTTAGTGGTTTTTGACTAACCTTAGCAATTTGGCTAATCATTTGAGAAAAAATATAGCCAAATGAAACTAATGTTAGCAATAAATTCGTCTTGAAAAATCATGCGTCAAGAATAAATTATAAAACACTTAACAACAATTCCAAATGGTTTTCCAAAATAGTGTAACAAAACTTCCCCGTTTAACAGCGTGGAAGGTGGTTATCGAAGTAGACAATTTTGAAAACGCATAACACATATGTAAATTCTATTTCTGCAATTTCCAACAATAGTTGGAGAAGTATTCGAATTCTTTTGTGAAGCCCTCTATATGATCTACAGGTGTGAATAGATACTAACATAATATGCTAAAATTCAGTCCAGTTAGGAAACGCATAACAGGTTGGAAATTTCCTTTCAGTAATTTCCGCCAATAACAAGATATTTACTCGAATTCTTTTTTGCAGCTCTGTATAGGCTCTACAAACTTTATACACATAAAGAAATCCTTCTCTATATAAGGAAAAGTAACGCTTTGGAAATGGACCAATGAAAATCTGCGTAGATACCGCGAAACGCATCTGATTGGTCAGAGTTTTCTGATGCTATAAGGGGGTTTCCAAGGAGGAAGGAACCCGACAATGTCGCCTAACTTAGCCAAGTTTATCACCAACTTGGCGATATATCGACCAAAATTAGTTGCAAAAGTGACGTCAACTTGGCGCTATTTCCAGTATTTCGCCAAATTTCCATAGACTCCCATCGAAATCCAATAGGGTTTTCTTGCTTGCAGAAAATCAACAAATTGAGATATTTCAATGCAACTAAAGCTAATATTAGCTTATGAATAGAGCTTAATTGAACTATTAACATTATTTTTAAGCACAAACATCAACTATTTACAATATTCGTAACACTATATATCTAATGTAATTTTACACATATATGTTGTCGGAGAAAAGGCGGCGAAGTGAAAATTTCAAGGGAGAGGAGATTTATATAAGATTATTTAATGTAACTACAAATTAGGGACTTCATTACAAAGATAAGGGAAAAAATAAGTACACTGTAAAAAAAAAAGACATTTTTACAGTACAAAGTACTGTTCATCTCGCGTACAAACTCGATCACAGTGAATGTGCTGTATCTTTCTTTGGTTTCCTGACTATATTAACATGGAAAATACAGTAGTTGCGCAAAATTAACAGCACAATGTGCTGGCAATTTGGACGCCAGCAGTTTGTGCTCTAAAAAAATGCGTCCAAATTCCCAGCACATTGTGCTGTTAATTTTACGCAACTACTGTATTTTTCATGTTAATATAGTCAGGAAACCAAAGAAAGATACAGCACATTCACTGTGATCGAGTTTGTTCTGGCAAATTTACAATGGTTTTTTTTACAGTGTACAATCACTAACTATTTACAGTATTCGTAACACTATATATAATTTTACACATATATGTTGGCGGAGAAAAGGCGGCGAAGGGAAAATTTCAGAGGAGAGGAGATTTATATGATAAGATTATTTACCGTAACTACAAATGAGCGACTTCATTACAAAGATAAGGAAAAAAAATTCCAAATAATTTTAATAAATTTGTCACTTTTTAAATTTAACATATTTTTTAAATTTACAATATTTTTAATTTTCTATTAATTTATAATTTTATTTAATTATAATTTATTTAATTTGTAATTATTCAAATAAATTATAAATTTTACCCTTTTTAATGATTTTTTATTTAATAATTCTTATAATTATGAAACTCTGTAAGCTCTAATGATTATGTGCTTGGAGATAAGGAAATAAGATTTCCAAGAGTTGGGGAGAAGCGCGTTTTTACCAAGTGGAATCTAAAAATTGAAGGCATCGAAAATGATGAATCGCGATTGTTTTGCGATACCGAACGGAATCGCGAAACGATTACGCGGGGGGTTGGTGAGCGTAGCGATCAGGGGTGCGGAGCCCCCTAGTGTGCAAAAAATTAGTTACGTACCACAACTAAAAACACACTTGTAGCAATTATCACTCATTGACATTATTGTAAACTAATTCTTTTGTGCGCCTCTGTAAATGAACGATAAACGTTATATGCACACCCGTTTCTACAGTAAGAATCGTGTAATGCACCCCAGTATTGTAAATCAGTTTCATATTTTTGAAATAATGTAACATCATTAAAATTCATTTCGAACGATTTCCTCCCATTGACATTGACCATAATGTAACGGAATTCGTTTCGGTGTCTTTGTAAATGAACTATAAGTGCTAGACACTTATTTTCAATTCCAAATATGCCATAGTGAACCTCATCAATTACATGGCAGTCCTAGTGTATTTATGCGAGTTAGAGAACAGGCAGACAGAAAGATAGCCAGACAGACAAAGAGAAGAGACAAACACTTTTAAATAAGTGTTGTTGGTGTGTTGTTGTTGACAACGTTGGAAAGTGTTTAAACTCCCTCTTGCAATAACGTAAGTGGAACCGCAAATCCATGATCTTATTTCAAACAGGAACAAATATCACATCAAAAGTGTGTCATTGAAATAAGCTTAAATTAATTTGAAACAATTGAACTAACTTGGTAATTTTTACAATTAAAGAACCTTTTAAAATGAAAGGCGATTTTCTTTTGATTCAATAAGTATTTACGATTTTCTTATAATTAAATATGGTTTTATAATTCTATTAAATGCATTTCTTATCTTTATTATAAAAGGCAAACGAACCCGTGCGTAACGCTGACGTCATTTTGAAGTTGGCAACACCAGAAGATTAAATTTCGATTTTACTACAATGTTGCACGCACCGAAAACCTGAACTTTTGAAATGACTCAATTTTTACACCGAAGTATAAAGGAAAAAATTTACTTTCGACTGCAATTTGTTTGAAAACTGTATCGAAATTTACTAATTTTTTATGGTTTACAAAATAATTTTCAAACAGGATTTTTTAAAAATCTACCTCTATCGCAATCAGACGATAACGAAAGAAAAATCTGTTTACAGTTAAATCACGCACAATAACTAATTATACAATAATCTAATTAACAGACATAGTTCAGCATTTTTTTTCGGTTACTATTCCATAATGAAATTAAAACTTCATCCATAAAAAAAAAATGCTGCTGTAAAAAGCAATCTTTGGCGATTTCTTTGACTGTTAAATCCAGGAACGAGGTCAATACGAAAGTATTCATTTTAATAAATTTCAGAAGTTTAAATGAATACATTATAGCTATTTTTCATACAATAATGTTTGTGGTACTGTTAGTCAGCATCCTAAAAAAGATATATTAAATCTAAAAAGTCTGGTAGTGTCTTCAATGAAAAATAATATAAAAGTAATAAAAAAAGAAAAACTTGTTTTGATTAAAATTCACTAAAATGTAGAGATTTCTTTTTTTAAAATTCACTACCAAATTTGGCGATATTACGCCAAGCGGGCCACAATTTGGTGCTATTGTAACAAACACTCAGTGTTGAAGCTGATACTGATTTTGCCATAAATAAAAAATCTATATAATAAAAGCTCAAGTCATGTGACTGTCATCAACAGTTCCGGGTTGACCGCTTCGCTTTTTGTATGTCCGGCGGCCAATTTGGCAATTTAATGTCAGCTGGAAACAGGTGATAAATCGCCAAATATTGTTCCATCGCCATCATATCATCAGTATTATAATAATAGTCCATTTCATGCGACTGTCATAAACAATTTTTCGCATGGTAAATTAAAACAAAGTTTTGATGTTGAAATTAAATGTCATGGTTTATGGTATTATTTATTACTTTTCTTTATTCTTTTCTTTTCTTTTTTTAAAGCAATAATTGAGAGTCATAAATTTTAAATACTTCAGTTTTAAATTAAAGCTATGCATTTTAAATAAAATGAGTGAAAGTACTATATTTTAAATGAAATTACTGAAATACGAAAAAATACGATGGGAACAATGTTTGGCGATTTATCACCTGCGCCCGGCAAACATAAAAATGCTGAGTTTATGATTTCTGTATCAGAATCTTCGGATTTGGCGAAGGACTGATAATCAAACTGAAGTAACTGATTAATCATTAAGTTTAAGTAGTGCTTTTGCGATGTCTTTCAAAAACGGAGGGCGCTTGGTGGCGAGACATCCCCCCCACCCTTTTGGTGTCGAATTTTGAAAAATTCCGAAATATATACATATTTACTAGTTTTACTTATACTATTGGCATGCCAAGTTTCAACATTTTATTTCCATTGGGTTTATGAGATAGGGTGATTTTAAAAATTTTGAATTTGCCCCCTTAGGGGTCGAATTTTAAAAAATCAATGTTTAATTCCTGTATTGCCCTCAAGAATGCATATACTATATTCCAAATTTCAAAGCTTTATGTCAACAGGAAGGGAGTGAAACATGATTTCACTGCTACATAGAAACATACGAACAGAATTATAAGTTAAAAGAAAGCATGTAACAAGTAAAAATTAAATTTAATAAATCAAAAAACCCGACTGCCTAAAAAGCGAACTAATTAATTATTTCTCATCAATGTGAAATTTTTTTTTTTACATTACTTACCTATTTTTTTTATTATTATTATTATTATTTACTTGTATTGATGACTTTTAAGTTGTGTTTAATTGTTAGTTTCTATCTATAAACACAGTTTTGATGAGACCTATAGATGTCTATAATGGTTAGAGTTGCAGTAAAGCTAGAGATCCTACCTACACAACTTCCAGGTTATGTAATATTTAAACGGAGCTTCTGACTGTAAAATAGTCAATGAAAGATCGCCTTCATTTTGAAAGACCTATCCAATGATATGCCACTCAGTAGGGTGCATTTTTTTGTCTCTACCGCCATTTTGTATTTTACAGTCGCCATTTTGAATTTATAAAAACAAAATCTAGCCTATAACCATTGGACAGTTAAGGCGAATCGATAGAGACCTCATTCATTAAAATCCATCCAGCCGTTGGGATCTTTCGAGAGTATAAAGAAATCTATTTACGCGTGAAACACATACCCTTTCTTGGCAGTCGGGTAAAAAGAATAGCTTTCACCTATATTCTGGGATTCGGTCATCCAGGATTGAATCCCCTAGTTACTATAATGGGTGTTCTTTGACCATTATTGTGGTATCGGTGACCGAACAAGTAAACAAACAAACAAACAACAACGAAAATACAACATACATTTTAATCGCCAACTTTCTATCTCTTCATGAAGTTAAATAAAGATATTTTGAATCAGAAAATTACTTTAATGAAATATGTCTTGTGGTACTTATTTAATTTCGTTGATTTCGTTAATTTCGTGAAACAGAATTGTAAGTTAAAAGAAACCATAAAAGAATTTTCAAAAATGATTTAGCATGTAAAAAGAATTTAGCACTCTGGTTCAAAATATATTTATTTGAAAGGGAAAAAGACAAACCTGGATGGTTATGGCAGATATTTAAGAAATGCGACTTTTTACACTAAAAATTGCAGTAATATAATTTAGAAAAAATAAATAATTTAGAAATATAATAATTAATATGGTTAATATTATGGTATTAATAATGGTAAATAATTTAGAAAAAATAAATAAATAACTAGAGAACAGGAATTCTGCTTTTTCAGAATTTAGTGTCGCCCCCGGCATTTCCATTACTTCATTTTCTTCTGGTGGACTGGTGGCTTCTATTATTATGAAACAGCCATTACTTTCACCAAAAAAAAAAAAAAAAATATGGCCATTTTTTTTTTCCCATTCTGACCAGTAAATCAGAGTTCTAACTTTTCACGGCTGCTCTTTCATCTTCACCAGTGGCGTGGCGTGAAAATTTTCGGTGGTCATCGCAATTATTTAAGTTTGTGGTGAAAAATTATTAACTCTAAAATTCAATGGTTGAATGTTCAAAAAAGAAACTTTAAATCTTACCTTCACTTATACATGAACTCCAAATGTTCTGCTAAAACTGGATCGTAGAGTTTTAAAAGCTTATTAAGAGTTTTAAAATATTGCTTGGTCATCGCCGCATCCAGCGATGACCGGACGCCACGCCACTGATCTTCACCTACCGCTTCATTTATAATGGCTGTTTCATAATAATAGAAGCCACTAGTCCATCAGAAGAAAATAACTCGGTTAAGCGGGACTCTACTGCAAAACATATTTCAATTTTAAGACTGAAAGTACACGCTTTTATTTTATGTAAAATGACGTCATTTGCATTAATATAGATAGTTAAAATTAAATATAGACTTTCTACAGAAATGGAGTACATGAATTGCCAAAATGAAACAAATGTCGCTAAAAACTACAAAAAAATTAATATTTCAAAAACAAATGGAGATGCAGTTTTCAAACAAATTGCATTAAAAAGTACTTTTTTTCCCAATACGACGGTATAAACATTGAAAATGTGCGATGCTTAGAAGTTTTAAAAAATGCTGTAGAGTATTTAATCGCACAATGAAACATCGGCTTTTGTTTTACGGCTGGCGTATACAAGGTAACGTTATTTATTGGAGACAAAATAAGCTGGGAGAAAGAAATAGCATACCGGGGTCTAAAAAATAAAAGATACCGGGTGTCCCAAAAAGGACTGACTGATTTTAAAATTCAATAACTTGCAAACGGTGACAGATATTTAAAAAATTCTTGCAGGAGGTTTATGCATAAGGTCAAAAGTTTTATTACAGTGATTTTCGATTTTAGTTCGAATTACAAACAATAGATGGCGCTGTAAGCAATAGTCGCTAAATACAGGCTCGATTTTTGGTCCTTTCTCTTGTTCTATGCGGAAAAAGGAGATGGAAATGTATTATCCGGGCCACGAAGTACCAAAAATCGAGCCTGAATTTAGCGTCTATTGATCGCAGCGCCATCTGTTGTTTGTAATTCGAACTAAAATTGAAAATCACTGTAAAAAAACTTTTGACCTTATGCATAACCCTCCTGCGAGAATTTTTTAAATATCTGTCACCGTTTACAAGTTATTGAATTTTAAAATCAGTCAGTCCTTTTTAGGACACCCGGTACTTCTATTGATTCACAAAATCTTAATAGAACTTAATTGAAATATATTGGGTTGTCCGGAAGTTCGTGCTGATTTTAAAGGAAAATTGAAACGCAGACGATTTAAATTTTAGTAAACATTTATTAAATTATATAGGTGCCATTCTGCCTTACAACCTTCTTCCATCTCTCCAAAAGTCTCATAATGCCTTCTTTCCAAAACATTTGTGATTTGATGGGCAAAATACTTATCGAGATGCTTTTTTATGTCATTCAAACAGTCAAATTTTTTTGGCGACGAGAATTTTTGAGAGAAAGAAACAAAGAGTAGTTGGGCGGAGCAATGTCCGGAGAGTAGGGAGGGAACTTATAATGTCTCAAACGAATGCAAGGAGTTTGTTTCTGACAGTTAAAGTTGTCCCAAAAGCTTGTTTCTCAACTCTCGTGATATTTTTAATTCATCTCGCATCACTTTTTGTCAATAAAAATCTTTCAGATATACTTTGACAACATCTGCAAAAGAAACATACTATAAAACGTGTTTTTTAAAATAGTGGTACGGATAGAATATAAAAACTAGAAAACAGGTCAGAATTTAGTGTCGATTCCGATGAAAAAAAATATGTACATAAATATAGACAGTACAAAACATATCAGTTTTAAGACTTAAAACGCACGCTTTTATTTCATATAAAAGGACGTCATTCACATCCGCTTAAGAATTTCACATTTACGATCCAGTCTTATACAACATCTACAGAAAAGTATGCATAGGCCATCACTGTCGATGAATAATACACAAATCCAAAAAAAAGTGATGTCGGCATTCAAAAAACTCGACAAAAAAACAAAAAAAAAAAACAAAAAAAAAACGGCTCTCTAATGATTCATATGCCTTCACTTGTTTGTAATATGAATAGAGATACTTAATATTAAATATAGTTTATAATAGCCCCATGTTTTAGCAGAAATCATTCATTTATATTTTTTCAAAATAACACGCATTTTTTTTTTCAGCTGTTATGGGAAAATGGCAACAAAAAGATATAATAATCTGCTATTTTCCAACTACTTTCCCTTTACTTTCTACAGAAATGGAGTACTTCTGTTGCAAAAATTAAAGAAATGCCGTTAAAAACTACAAAAAAATTAATATCTCAAAAATGAATTGAGATGCAGTTTTCAAACAAATTGCATTTAAAAGTGCTTTTTTCCCCTATACGACGGTGTAAAAATTGAAACTGTGAGATGCTTAGTAGTTAAAAAAATTGCAGTAGAGATTATCCCGTACAATGATAAATCTGCTTCGTTTTATGGCTGGCTTCTGTAACGGAACGTTATTTTTTAGAAACGGCACTTTAATTGCTGGCCGAAAGAAATAGCATATAGAGGCTAATAGTTACCATTGGGCACGAATCGGCACGAACTTTCGAGAAAACCCAAAAAATTTCGCCTGTGAGATCGTCTCACACCACCGGCTGATAACCACTGCTCTAAATAATAAATAAAAACAGCATAGAAAGGTGTACAAAGATTGAAATAAATAAACACGAACGTATATGAGGAAAGCAATTTAGACTATCTTGAAAAAAAAAAAAGTTTAAATTATTAAGGCTGTTCTTAAATGCTCTGCTCAACAAGCGCAAAACGTTTTGACACATTTACAAATTCATTTTTTAACAGAAAGATATAAAATTGGAAAGCCTGGTCATGGGAGAGATTTGGAATTGAACTGTTTTTTCCATTTTTTGATCAATCAATTATCTATTGAGTTACAAGCCATTTTGATCACGTGACAAACATGTTTTTCGCCCGCTCATGAGTGCTCTTTCTTTCTTCGCGCGGAAATTCGGTTCAAAACGCCCACTTTGACACTATTTTCTGAAAGATCTATTGCGTTTGCAAAAAAATGAAAAAAAAAACAGCTCAATTACATAGTTTCTGAACAACAACACCAGCTAATTTCATGGATTTTCGAACAAAAATAAATTAAAACTTATGTCAGAAAGTTGCCCTTTTCGATTTGAGAACAGCCTTAAGTCTTCTTTTTTGAGTGAAAATTGTTAAGCGTAATTTATTGCTTATTTCACAGCCGGTATCATTTGGAAAATTGAATACACTCTTTTGAAAATTACTAAAGGAACACTTAAAATTAACATTTAAAATAGTGCTAGAAAAGGCGAAATTCATTAACAAAAAGGATCTCAACACTCTTCTTGAAATGCTTAAGGACTTCACGGAAAAAATAAGATTGAAGACGAAACAGAAAAAAAAAAAAAAAAATAAATGAACTTATATAAATTAAGTTACTACTAAACGTATTATTGGCACTTGTATATCAGCCTTTTTTTCTTTTTTTGATAGATCTGAATGAAATGGGATTTGGAATGATTGATCATTGAGTTAGGAGGAGTAGGAAAGCCTGGTTTAAAAAAGAAAAAGAAAAAAAAAATTGTTATTGGATATTTCACAGGGTTCTTGAGTTAAAGCGTGAAGCAAAAACTACAAGATTACGAGAAGAAGGAACATAAAACGAATTGCGAATGTTGATAGACTATCTGACAGAAATTAGTTTTAGGGAAATTTTATTTTATTTCTTTAATTTCAACCGACCGATGACATCAATATGAAAGTTATTTAGATCTTAATTATTTTTAATTTTTCTTAATTATGTATAAAACGTTAAATGCTGGGTACAATAACGTATGAAAGTGTTCAAATAGTTAAATAAATAGAAAGCAACAAATACCTGAGCAAATCTTCTTAGATCTATCAAACAAAAAGAAGTTTTTCATCATTCTTTTTTAAGAGGGAATTTTGTATAGCCCGATTTATTGCTTGTTTTGTAATCAACATAAATTGTAAAACTGAGTGAGAATTTTCGAAAACCTTTATAAACAAAAATACTTAATGGCTAGAAAAAAGACGCAATTAATTAACAGAAAGGATCTCAACATACAGTAAATAGCTTAATTTAGAATGTCGCATTAAAAATAGAAAATATACATCTATTGATTTACAGAATCTTAATAGAACTTAACTGAAATACTTTTTGCATCTCTGAGATTGTCTTACTCAGGTTGATAATGATAACCACTGCTGTAAATAATAAATGAAAAACAGCATAGAATGGTATTCAAATATTTAAATAAATAAATAGGAATGGATAGTACAAGAATGATTACAATTCAGGCTATTTTGGAAAAAAAAAGTTTAAATTATTAAGTTTTCTTTTTTGATTAAAAATTGTTACTCGTGATTTATTGCTTATTTCACTTATTTCACTTTTTTCATTTGGAAAGCTGAATACACTCTTTTGGAAATTTCTAAAGGAACACTTAAAATTAACATTTAAAAATAGTGCTAGAAAAAAGGCGAAATCCATTAACAAAAAGGACCTCAACACTCATTTTGAAATGCTTTAGGACTTCAAGAGAAAATAAAGCTGAAGATGAAACAGGAAAAAAAAAAAAAAAAAAAAAAAAAGAAAAAAAAAACTATAAGAAAGAAACTTATAAATTAAGTTACTACTAAACACATTATTGGCACTTGTATCAGCCTTTTTTGATCGGCTCTGAATGGAATGGGATTTGAAATGATTGAGCATTGAGTTAGGAGTAGCCAGGTCTCTCTTTTTTTTTTTTTTTTTTTTAAAGTTGTTATCGGATACTTTACAATGTACTTGAGTTAATGTGTGAAGCAAAAACAAAAGGATAAAAGAAGAAGAAGCGTAAAAGGAATTGTTAATGTTGATACAGTAAATAAAGAAATTAGTTTTACGAAAATATTTCATTTTTTCTTTAATTTCAACCGATCAGTGACATCAATATGAAGGTTACTTAAATGAATGTTACAGTTACTTTTATTTATATTTTTACTTTCTTCTATCTTCAATATAAGAAAGTATTGTAATCGAAAATTTTTTCGACTTCCGGTTTCCGACGAATTTATACGTTTTAGGGGTCAAAGGTCCCCAAAAACCTGTTTATAGAAAATGTCTGCCTGCACGTGTGTCCCCGTCTGTCTGTCGCCATTGTACCATCACTAAGTGTATGAAGTTATGCATAGAATTGAACCAATTTTGTTTTTAAGTTTTTGGCTATGGCAAGCAGGTCCTTCATTAATTAAAAAAAATACGCCGGAAGGGGGCGCTGTAATATCGCTTTTTGTGCCATTTTGAATATTGTACCATCGAAAAGTGTATGAAGTTATGCATAGAACTGAAACAAATTTTTTGTGTAGGCCTTCGGTCATGGCAAGAAGGTCCTCCCTGAATTTGGAAAAATTCCGCTGGAAGGTGGCGCTGTAATAGCGATTTATGTGCAATTTTCAATATTGTACCATTGAAAAGTGTATGAAGTGACGCATAGAATTGAACCAGATTTTTTATGTGTGTTTTTAGCCATGGCAAGAAGGTCACCCTGAATTTGGAAATATTCCGCCGAAAGGGGGCACTATAATAGCGATTTTTGTGTAATTTTCTTGATTTTTCGTAGTTTTAGTGCACACCGGCGGCTGATGAAGCGAGGGGAACTTCCCATCCTGATAAGCCGGCTATTTGGGAACAGCTGATACACAACAGAATAACGGAAAACTATTGATTTTAATGATTATCATGATTGAGATTAACTCGTTTTTACACCGATTAATTGACTGAAGCAGACATTTAAGATGAAAATCAAAGTTGATTATAGTATTGAACTAATAAAAATGAAATATTGACATTTGTAACAACATTTTGAAATATTAAAATATATGAGATGGAATAAAATTTTGGGATTGGCACATCCAAATAGTTTAAATTATGTATAAAACATTACAGGCTGGGTAAAATAACATGTAAAAGTGTTCAAATATTTAAATAAATAGAAAGTGAGAAATGCGTGAGCAAATCTTCTTAGATCTATCAAATAAATAAATACACAAATAAACAAAAAGAAGTTTTATATCATTCTTTCTTAGGAGGCCATTTTGTAAAGCCCGATTTATTGCTTGTTTCGTAGTCAACATAAATTGTAAATCTGAGTGAGACCTTTCGAAAACTGTATAACTCTTAAAAACAAAATTTTTAAAAAATAAAGGCTAGAAAAAAAAGACGAAATTCATTAACAAAAAGGAAATCAACATATAGTAAATAGCTTAATTTAGAATGTCGCATTAAATATAGAAAATATACTTCTGTTGATACACAGAATCTTAATGGAACTTAATATATTTTACACCTATGAGATTGTCTCACATTGGTTGATAAACATTACTATAAATAATAAACGAAAAACAGCATAGAATGGTATTCAAATATTTAAATAAATACATAGGAATATATTCGAGAATACGTATACAATTTAAACTATCTTGAAAAAAAAAAAGTTTAAATTAGTGTCTTTTTTGAGTGAAAATTGTTTCGTGTGAAAGTTTCTCATTAGTGGTATACGCTTATGTGTATTATATTTACCAAGTAAATATTCATTTGTAAACATTCACTATTTATTACAAAATTACAGGAACAAACACTAACATAAAACATAAAACAACATATTCAATAATTCTTATCCTAGTTCTGTTATTTTAACCATTGCCAATATCTGTAAGTAAAAGTGGTTATTCACGTGTTGCCATAAAAGTGCATAATGTTAATTTTAAATACACGACAGTTTCCTCCCCTTTCAATTAACAGCACAATCTTTTTGGTGGTTTACGGATCCTTTTAGATCTTCTTAGCTGCATTGGATTGTGAACAACTTGGGGTGTGACATCTGTAGGAGATACGATTGGAGGCAACTCTTTGGTGGTTCCCTCGGAGGTGCTAGGTGGCTCAGTCGACGCTGTGTCTCTCTCCGTTTCTGTCATTGTTGTATTCGATGGTTCATTCACATTTACTATTCTTTTTCTATATTCAACATCATTGTCTACGTCTTCGCCTGCTGATCGAATTTAATCGACATGTCGCCTAACCAAATTACCTTGCACATTTATGGTATAGTATAATTCACCATCTCGGCTGATGATACGGCCGAATTTCCATTTGGCATTAGCTGCAGTATAATCTCGAATGGCTACTTTATCACCCACTTCAAAATAACGATCATTAAAATATATATCCTTCCTAATCTTGTTTTGAATTCTTTCTTTAGGGTTAGGAATTAAGAGGTCAATTCTCGTACGAATTTCTCTTTTTAAGAACATACTTGCTGGAGACTGCGTGGTAGTCATATTGGGTGATTTCCTATATTGTAACAAAAAACAGTTAATCTTTTGATTGATACTACCAGGGTATTTTTGCATTGCCCGAAGAGATTGCTTCAAAGTATGTACATATCTTTCTGCTTGACCATTGCTGGAGGGCTTGAAAGGTGCACACGTTTTATGTATAACTCCATTATTTTGCATAAATTTCTGGAACTCGTATGATGAAAACTGCGGTCCATTGTCACTGACTAACATGACTGGCAATCCAAAACGAGCAAAACAATCTCTTAGACATTCTGCTGTTTTCAAGGCAGTTGTCGATTTCATAGGGTAGACTTCGAGCCATTTTGAATATGCATCTACAATTAATAAAAACATATGCTCAAAGATTGACCCGGCAAAATCAATATGAATCCTTTCCCATGGAGAACTTGGGTACTCCCAATGGTGTGTTTTTGACCTTGGAGGATTATCCTTAATCCTTGAACAATCAGTACAGTTTTTAACAACATCTTCGATGTCTTTATCTATGTTCTTCCAAGTGACATAGGATCTAGCTATTGCCTTCATTTTTACGACTCCCAAATGACCCTGATGAAGTTCTTCCAAAACCTTGTCATGATATATTTTAGGTACACAAACTCTTTGGCCATACATAATGCAACCATCCTGGAGAGTATATTCGACTTCCTTCCCTTTTAAAGAAGTCCCCTTTTTTAAAGCATTTAGCAAAGGCGCCAAATCTTTGTCATTTGCAGTTGCTTTAGCTAAATCTCTTGCTGTTATTGGAAGTGTTTCGATTTGGGAAAGTTGAAAAACTGAAACTTCATCTTTTAATTCTAAGTCTTCAGATCTTAAGGGTAATCGTGAAAGACAATCTGCATTACCATGGTCCTTAGTATTCCGATAAATTATGTCGAACTGGTAAGCCTGCAATACTAGAGCATAATGCAAAAGTCTTGTAGCAGACAAAACTGGAAGACCCTTTTTGCAAGCAAAAATTGCCACGAGAGGTTTATGATCTGTAATGAGCGTAAATCTATTTCCTTTAAGGTAAAGATAAAACTTTTTTACAGCCCAAACTAGAGCTAGAGCTTCTTTATCAATTTGTGAGTAGCGCTGTTCGGTTGGCGAAAGTGTTCTTGAAGCAAATGCAATAGGCCTCTCAGAACCATCTGGAAATCGGTGGGAGAGCACTGCACCCAAGCCGACTGGAGATGCATCAGCTGCAAGAAAAATAGGAAGTTTGGGGTCGTAGTGTGCTAATACTCTATCAGAACAGATTTCATCTTTTATATTTTGGACTGCTTCATGACACTTTTTATCCCATTTCCAAAGAACACCTTTTTTAGTTAAGTTATGCAATGGATATGCTAAAGTAGAAATTTTGTTTGAGAATCTAGAGTAAAAGTTAACTAATCCCATAAAAGATTGAATTTCCTGAACATTCTTAGGAATTTTAGCATTCTTAATTGCAGCAATCTTTTCATCTGTTTTACATAATCCTCGGGCATTTATCTTAAATCCCAAAAATTCAATTTCATTTTGGAAAAATTTGCTTTTAGCTTTATTTATTCTCAATCCATGTTGACGACATCGGTCGAAAAAATTCCGTAATCTTGACAAATGTGTCTGGAAATCTGGTGCTGCTATCCGCGCATCATCATAAAATACTTCTACTCCTTCTAAATCATGAAATACACTTTCAATATATTTCTGCCAGATAGCAGGTGCTGAATTAACTCCATACATTAATCTTGTGCATTCGTAAAGCCCCTTATGGGTATTAATCGTTAATAACTTTTGACTGTCAGGGTGAACCTTCATTTGTAAATAAGCTTGACTAAAGTCAATCTTTGAAAATATCTTACCATCACTGAGCGAAGCAAAAATTTCTTCTGTTTTTGGAAGAGGATGTCTTTGAATTCTTAGATTTTTATTAAGAGTGACGGAATAATCAGCACATAATCGAATTTTCCCATTTGCTTTAACTACTGGTACTATTGGAGTCGCCCAATCTGAAATATTACATTTTTTAATAACTCCGTCTTCCTCAAGTCTTTCCAATTCCTCTTCAACACGCTTTTTCATTGCAAAAGGTAATGGTCTCGGTCTGCAAAAAACTGGAAAGGTATCCGGTTTCAACTCAAGACTACATTCATAATTTTTTATTTCGCCCAATTTTTCATCAAATAACTCTGTATTCTTCTAATAGTTTTGTAAGATTTCCCTGTTCTATAACTGTAAGAGCTTTTATTCTCGCCCAATCTAAATTGATTTTATACAGCCATTCTCGACCCAAGATGGTGTCTAAGTTTTCTTGAACTATATACAAATTTAAATACTCTATTTGATTCTTATATTTTACTTTAACCGTTGAGTAACCTAGGGGTTTAAGGATTTCCCCGTTGTAGGTCTTAAATGTCAAGTCCGTAGGACAGATTTTCTTTCTCGAAATCTCTTTAAATTTCTTCAAACTCATTACCGATACCGTACCGCCCGTATCAACTTCCATTTCAACAGATTTACCTTCAATTTCCACAATTACTATTATAGGGGGTCTCTTAGGAAATTCTTCTTTGATAGAAACGTTCTGAACTTCTAAACTATGAAGTGGAACTAAATTTTGAACTTCTGTTTCGCTTACATGAAACTGTTTTTGTTTCACAAATCTAGTTGGTTTAGCCTGTTTAGCGAAGTAACAAGCTCGTTCAATGTGGCCAATGCGTTGGCACGCTCTGCATTTACTAGTTTTAAACTTACAGTTATATTTATTATGATTTGATCCGTTACATCTAGAACAATATACTACGTTACTTTTCTTTTGTGTGTTCCTAGGTTGTGTTGTTTTATTTTTCCCATTATATACGCCAACAGCTTTAATTTCTTGAGGCTTACTCATTATATCATTAACGCCTTTAGTGGCTCGTTCCATTGCTAAAGCGATCTGAACGGTTTTATCGAGATCGATATCGTCTTCTTCAAACAGCCTATCTAAGATTGACCTATCTCGCAACCCACTAACGAAGACATCTCTCAACATAGTATTCAACATAATTTGATTGTACTTGCAAGGAATTGCTAAAGAGCGAAGTTCAGCAAGATAAGAACTAATGCTTTCCCCTTCATTTTGTTTCCTGTTCAAAAACATATGTCTACTGGGTATTATTAATGGTTTAGGATTCAAATGCTCTTGTAAAATATTTTTAAGCATTTCATATTCCTGATCACTGGGATTTTGTGGAGCAAGAAGATTTTTGAGCAAGCTATACAACTTAGCGGATAAACTTGATATTAGAGTTTTTGCGCGTTTTTCTTTTGGCACATTTTGTATGTCTAAAAATGCTTCAAATCTATCCATGAAAGTATCGAAACTTTCTAATGATTCATCATATTTCTCGAATTGCACACCAGAAACCTTATTATTCTTTTGGGTACTTTCCCCTTTTAGCGCATCCATCAACGCTTTATTTTGTTTAATTAATTCTTCTAATAACTTTTCCATTTTTTACAGAATAATAAGAAATTTCTTACCTTGGCAATCTTGCGAAATCGTAGAAGTATTCTAACGTATCAATTTTATAAACTTGATGAATCAATCCCATTTCTCGTCGCCAGTGTGAAAGTTTCTCATTAGTGGTATACGCTTATGTGCATTATATTTACCAAGTAAATATTCATTTGTAAACATTCACTATTTATTACAAAATTACAGGAACAAACACTAACATAAAACATAAAACAACATATTCAATAATTCTTATCCTAGTTCTGTTATTTTAACCATTGCCAATATCTGTAAGTAAAAGTGGTTATTCACGTGTTGCCATAAAAGTGCATAATGTTAATTTTAAATACACGACAGTTTCGCGTGATTTATTATTTCACAGCCGGTATCGTAACTGAATACACTTTTATGAAAACTACTAAATGTACACTTAACATTTGAAAATAGTGGTAGAAAAAAGCGAAATCCATTAACAAAAAGGATCTCAACACTCTTTTCGAAATGCTTAAGGACTTCACAGAGAAAATAACATTGAAGACGAAACAGAAAGGAAAAATAATAAAAACAAAATAATAAATTAAGTTACTACTAAAAGTTTTTTTTTTTTTTTGATCGGCTCTGAATGAAATGGGATTTGCAATGATTGATCATTGAGTTAGGAGGAGTAGAAAAGCCTGTTCTTAAAAAAAGAGAAAAAAAAGTAGTTATTAGATATTTCATCACGTTCTTGAATCTTGAGTTAACCCTTTATCTACTGCATTATGATCTACTGCAATTTTTTTCATGGAATATTTTTTTTTCAGTTACTGCAATGAAAATTAAAGGATAAACATAAAAAAAAATACTCACCGTCACCCGTGAGAAATTTAATTATTTAAAGGTAATTAATTAAAGTGGTACTTTAAAGTACCGTCAGTACACTATGACTAGAATATTGTAACAGAAAACCCACACGGTATTTCAAATGCCACCAGAATTGTGGTAAAATTTTTCGATTTAATAAGTATATGAAATATAGGCTTTTTCTTACTCATAAATAAATAAATCTCTTGGCAAATCCCGGTGTCAATCATTTATTTCAACACTGTAACATCCTGTTAACTCAGATGTTATAAATAATAAGATAGTTACAAAATACTAAACTGACCATAACGAAACCATTAATTTATTGGAACACTCAAGTTAAAGTAGAAGTACATAAAACTGTTACGTGAAAGTATAAATATACAAACTGTTCACGTGACATCTTCCCTTACAATAAAAAAAATAAGAATAAGAGTTCTTTTATAAGTTCAAACGTTCTGGAGGGCGTATAACTCTTCCGGAGCGGGTAACCACTGTTTTAGATTTGGGCGGAGTAAAAACTGGAGCAGAAAGACGAGAAACATCGAGAGGGTCAAGTGATGTACTATTATCATTCTCCGATCGAACAAAACCTGAAGGGTTAACAGCAATCTGGCGGTCTGGTAAAATTTCAGCCTTTGTTGGACGTAGATGTGCGCTGTTTCGACGGAGAATCTTGCCTGTAGGAGTGGTAACAAAGTATGAACGGGGAGTATTAGCAACATCTGACACAGTAGCAGGAATCCAAGTACGATGATCAGTTTGGAGCTTAACAGATTGACCTTTAGTCAGTAATGGAGATTCATTTCGTGAGTCAGTGGTCGAAGCTGCACGTTGCTTTTCTCTACTTAATTGAAGAGGAACGGTAGATGACATTCGAGGCAAACGTAAAGAGGGATGTATAGGTATTAAACTTCGAGTAGGTCTTCCAAAAAGACGTTGAGCTGGAGAAGGCAAATTTTCACGAGGTGTATTTCTCCAATTTAGAAGTGCCAATCTGACATCTGTATGATCTATAGAGCATCTTCTTAAAATCAATTTTGCTATTTGAACATAGCGTTCTGCTAGGCCATTAGATTTAGGATAACGCGGGCTAGACGGAATGTGCTGTATTTTCCAATCTTTAGTAAATTTGTGAAATGCATCTGATGAGTATTGTGGACCGTTATCAGATTCCAAAATGTCTGGTATTCCATGAGTTGCGAACGTATCTTTCAAATATTCTATTACCGAATGTGATGAAGGATGCACTAGTTTTTTAAAATCGAAATATCCCGAGTAACTGTCAACAATAAGACAATATTGATTTCCGGAAAATTCAAACATATCAGAAGCCACTCGTTGCCACGGGAATTGAGGAACAGGTTTCATTTGTAATGGCTCTGTATTCGGTGAACGATCTGTTTGTTGACAAACAGGACATTTTTGTATAAAGAACTCAATATCACGGGTCATTCCATGCCAAAAGATAATTTCTCGAGCACGATGCAAAGACAAATTAATTCCTAGATGACCTTGGTGAATTAAATTCAAATACTTTGACTTTAATGCAGATGGAACTATTAAACGTTCTGATTTGAATAACAAATTCTCATAAACTGCCAATTCTTCTCTAAAGTTCCAGTATTTACGAAGTTGTGGAGAAACTGAGCTAATACTAGGTGGCCAACCATCAAGAATTAAAAGTTTTAACTCTTGCAATTCAGAATCTTCGTTAACCGCATTTAACAGTTCTGAAAAAGTCAATAATGGGAGAGGAACATCGCATAAAACTTCAAAAGTTTCTATCTCTTCATCTTCTACAAGATCAATAATGCAATCACGACTTAATGCATCTGGAATAGCCCTCATAGCATGCATGGTCACAGTGACGTCATTGTGACGTCACTGTAAGTCACTGTGGTCACGTCACATCTGTGACCAAAATGCCACCACTCAGTGATGTCACATTGTGACTGAGATGTGAACTTCTTAGAAAGCTTTAAAAAATTACGAAAATTCTTTAAAACATGTTATTTACTGTAAAATTATATTTTTCTGGCAATTAAGAAAAAATGTGACGTCACTGTTATGTCACTGCTATGTAACGTACGTCACGTCACATATGTGACAAAAAAAACCACTATATTGTAAGTCACAGTGTGACAAAAATATGAACTTCAAAAATCTTTGAAAATGAAGAGAAATATTTTAAGCAGTCACGAGTTATAGCGGCATAAGGAATGAAAATATATTAGTGGATAGCAAATGGTAAATTCTGTCACTAAAGGGGAGAGGGGTGGGGGCATAATAAATAAAGTGCACGATACAAGCATTAATAAACTAAATTTTCAGGCTATATTTTATCCATTTGATATCTAAGACAGTGAATGTATACTTTTTCATGATTTCAATTTTATCTAGCATTTGGATAATATATTTAGAATTAGGATTATTAAATTTATACACTTTACATATTTAGTTTGCTGGGAGGAAATTTCTTTCTTTCTTTCTTTTTTTACCGACCAGGATTATTCGAAACACTTCTGTGGTTTCAAACTAAAAATTTTCTATTACAGTTAAATCTGCACCTTTTAATGAGCACGTAGAAAGAGTCTTCAGAGTTTAGTCATCTATGCATTTCTTGCTTTAGAATATTTTTATAATTTGTATTCAAGTCATAAATTCTACTTCTTTCAGACTTTTTAAATAAAATTAGCATTTTCCGAAAATAAAAGAAATATACAAAATTTGTGCAAAACAAACTTTACTTAAAAAAAAAAGAAGAAGAAAAAAAGGGGGGGGGGTCGTTAATACCATTAAATTTATTTTTACACCTTTTAAAAATTTAAACAATGTTTTATCTAATAAACTCTAATTAAGAATATTATTATTATGATTATTTAGAAAAAAGAAACTTTACAATACATTTAACTTGAATTATTTGGTACGGATAAAAAAGAAAAGGTTAAATATATAGGGCATGTCTTCAAATACAAAATTTTAATTAACGATACTTTCAGAAAATTACTGCGCATTCAAGTTCAATATTTCTTGTATACAAAAACAAATAATCTGTAACAGAACACCTGCTTGAAAATCGTCTGCCCACAGAAAAATAAATATGAGAAGACGCGGGAAATTGTTCACTGTTTTTAGAACATCACCAAGTCTACAACACTTTAAGATAAGGAAATGACCATTTTAGGATACACGGATATTAATGGAACGTATATGTAAGTGTTATTTAATTTAAATATTTTGTTCCTGATTTGTATTTATGAGTTAAATAGTTTTATGTTATATTTGTAAGAGACTGATCTTTATGTCAGAAGCGATATTTTTCAATTCGATAACTGTAAAGAAAAATATCTTAATCTGCCATCGCTTGAAAAAAAAAAAAAATCTGCGCAGAGACTGATTCAGGCTTAAGTTCATACTGGAATTAATATAAACATTAATTTACTCTTACTTGAGATTGAAAATGTATGGAACGACAATGATTTGGAATTATTTTATCGGCTTCTTACTATTTTTTGATTACTAACACTTATAGTTATTATTATTTTGGGGTTAAATATGATGTTCGATTATCATGAGATTACGAAACTGTTTCAGATTAGAAATTAACATTATACTGGGAAAATATATTTTTACATATTACAGTAGTGAAACATTTGAAAGAATTTTCTTTTAGTGCTAATAATATTTTAAATTATCTTTTTAAATCCTAAATCTTCAAACCAATGTTTTCAGATTTAACATTTGCCAAAATTATGAAATAATAGTAATTCCTTATACCATACGGAAATATTTTTGAGATATTGTTAAATCTAATAGTGCATTTAATTTATTTATTGTATTTTGCTGTTGTTTAATAGTACAATTATAAATACTAATTATTATTTTTAGTGTTTTTCAAATTGGTATATTTATTTTTTTAAATTGTATGTAAGAATTTTTGTGCTTGTGATTTTAATCAAACATTTAATTATAGACATTCTGAATCGGTTATTAAATTTTCTTCTATTGTAAATTCATTTTCTACGTTTATGATACACGTAATTATTGGCACTAAAAAGTAAAATATGATATTTAAGCATTGAAATGAAGTGTTTTTCATGCCTGATAGGAAGTTATAGATTAAACTGCTTTAGTATATATTTTTTAAAAGTTCATATAATACAGGATACATAAGGACATAAGTTGAAAAGTGCTTATGACTTAGGTTTGTCTCTGCGTCTAGCAGTCTGTCCGCACTCTAACTCCCGAAAATATACTCGGATTGCCCTGAAATTTTTGGATGTTATTGACGTTTACTATAGCACGGTACCTATTTGTAATGAAGTTTGTAGCATGCTTTGTTCATTTACAGGGCCAGCCAAAAGTTTTCCGTTACATTACGGCCTATGGAAAAAAATCGTTTCAAATGATTTTTAATGATTTTACGCACGCTTTCAAACATAATAAAATTTATATGCATTTATAAAGGGCACTAAAATATGCATTCTGTTGACTATGCGATGCACAGAATAGCTATTGTTCATTTTCAGGGCTAAAAAAGGAATTCAAATACATAATGATATAGGGGTGGAGGGAATTGTTTGCAGCATACTTTAATTATGTTAATCTATTTCATATATAATGAAATTGATGTATGTCGCTTAGGTTTACATACTATAAATTATTTCATTTATAATACGAATAATACGTATATAGCATTTACAGGGACACTCAAAATATTTCAGATACTATATTGTATCCAAAGTACTGTTCATTAGCGATGTTTGCTGGAAATGTATTTTTAATTATGATATGCGCTTTTATGATTCACTATATTTATGCATAGTATCGTGTATATAAATGCTATAATTCCTATACAAGGCTACACAAAAGTATTCGTAAGGATTACTGGGTATGGGCGCAAATTGCTTAAAGGTGGTTTTTAAATGAGTTATGTTTTTTTTTCGCTGAACTGCATTTAATTTACCAATAAATGTTTGTAGAATATGGATAAAATGATACACAGGGTCACGCAAGGAAATGGATACAAGGCCGTCTATAAATGATAATTTCTGGAAATGTGATTTCAGCAGTTTTAAGAGTGTCTTAGTTTGAATTAAATTTTAACTAAATAGTAGCGTGTAATAAAGATTCTAGGTAAACTACAGGGTTGTACAAAAGTATTCAAGTATCTTTCCTTACATTAGTATAAATTGCTGAAAAAGAATTTCAACCTGTTAGGCGTTTTCTTGCTAAACTAAATTTTCCCATTATATAGTATATATACACTTAAAAAATGGGTACTCAAAATTGAGTAAGAAGTACCCAATTTTAAATGCGTCACATACTCAAAATAGCTCCGATCCAAATGTACTCAAAGTTGAGAAACACATGTATTCATTTTTTATTCCATGGTTGTGATGAAATATGAATCGTTATGCACTCCCCCCCCCCCCAAAAAAAAAAAAAAAAAAAAAAAAAACCTAAAATTTAAAGTAAAAATGTACTGACATTTATTTCCCGTTCAAAGTTCTTAACAAGAAATGTTTAATTGATTATTTATTAAGAAAAACAGCAAAATTCTTAGCAAGATACTCAAATCGAATATTTTTATGACAAGAGCATTATTGCCAAGTACTTTTAAATTATTTTTAAAATGCTGTGCATAATTTAATATTTACATTAATAAACATCATTTATGCCGCTATGCCGCTATAAATGAAATGAACCATTACAGGGTACAAAACTATTCGTTTGTTTGGGTTTTATAACATGTGATGTTTCAAAATAGAGAAAGCATAGGTTCATTTTTGATCCAAAAATATTCAATTCGATATGAGTACGTCGGATTACTCATTTTTGAGTACTTCATTTTTTTTTTCAGTGTATCAACCTACAGATCAAATACAGGGCTGTTCAAAAGAATTGGAAAACATATTTGGCTATGGACGGTAACTGTTGAAATCAGTTTTTCGAATGTTTTATGCGTTTTCTGAAATGTTTACTTAGTTATCTTATTTACGTCATTTTCCTAAATTACGATGTCTTGTTAAAGCATTCAGAAAGTGTTGGAAAGTATTTTATAATCTATGCTTAACGCATGATTTTTCTTAATCGTTTTTTTTTTTTCTATTTCCTAGATCAGTCTTTTCCTATAAAACATACCAAATCTATTTAGCTCATATTCACAAAATACAATATACACGGGAATAAAAAATTTAAATAAATTTCGCTTATCATGCCGCTCTATAAATAATAGTTGTATTAATATCCGTTAGTCTCCATGTTCATATTTAATAAAGCAATGACAAATAACAACAAATTAAAAAAACTTACACATTCTAAATATCAAGCTTGAACTCAATATCAAGCATAGAACTTAATAAAAAAATATGGCAGTTGATAAGCATTGTTTTTTAAGTGGAAAAATTTAAAATGTTTTAGAAGAATAGGACTCCAAAATAGCGATATTTTGCTAAAAAGTACGGTAAAAAGATAAGGTTTTATATTTACAGCAAAAGTTTATTTTAAAATTCATCGCTGTATTAATACTTAGAAATTTTTCCAGAGAGAATCATTCGCCTTATATACAATATTTCAAATGAAAATCAAATATCAAATTAATTGCTTAAAAGGCGCAAAGGAGTGAAAAAGATTCCATGCCGGGACTCGAACCCGGGCCATCAGTATAGCACACTGACATTCTACCGACTAAACCACATGGAACGACGCCCAGCCTGTAAAATTTCTCACTATTACATGTTGGCAAGGCTACAAACGCAGCACAAGATGGAATATTTATCGTGAGCCACCGACATGGGGTAAACACGAAACTTAATTAAATCCAGCATCGATTGAAACCATATTAATAATTGGAAATTTTTCCAGGGAGAAACATTCGCCTTGCATACAACATTTCAAATTAAAATTGACTTTTAAGCAATTAATTTGAAATTTGATTTTCATTTGAAATATTGTATGCAAAGCGAATGGTTCTCGCTGGAAAAATTTCCAAGTATTAATATAATTTCAATCGATGCTGGATTTAATTAAGTTTCGTGTTTGCATCATGTTGGTGGCTCACGCTAAATATTCCATCTTGTGCTGGGTTTGTAGCCTTGCTAACATGTAATAGTGAGAAATTTTTCAGCCTGGGTATCGTTCCATGTGATTTAGTCGGTAGAATGTCAGTGCACTGTACTGATGGCCCGGGTTCGAGTCCCAGCATGGAATAATTTTCACTATTTGCGTCTTTTAAGCAATTAATTTGAAATTTGATTTTCATTTGAAATCACAGTGTTTATGACAAGTTCGTCACAAATGACACATATTTCACAAATTGGTCACAGTGTGACTTCAAAGCATTGTCGCTTTCGTCACAGGTTCGTCACAAAGTTAATGCCAAAATAGTCACAAATGACACACTTTTCACAAATTTGTCACACCGTGACTTCACAGAGTGGTCACAATGTGACGTCACAAACGACCTCTAAAACGGCCATAACGACCTCGCATTCTAGTCACTATGACGTCACATCGACGTCACGTGACGTCACATCGACGGTCACAAAGTCACAGTGTGACTTCACAACGACGTCGCCGTGACGTCACCATGCCTTACGGGAGGTATATCTTTACCTTTTTTGTATACTATCTTGGGCGAGTATTGAAGAACGTCAAAAAGTATTCTTTGAAGACGTGCAGGAGCTGCCTGTAAGGATTTCTTTGCAATAGCCTCTAAAGGTTTATGATCAGTTTCAATTGTAACTGGTTTTCCATAAATATAATCGTGGAACTTTTTACACCCAAAACGAATAGCAAAGCATTCCTTTTCGATTTGAGGATATCTTCGTTGTGAATCTGTTAATGCTTTAGTCGCATACGCAATTGGTCTACCATTTTGAAGAAGAACTGCACCAACAGCGTGTGAGCTGGCATCAACTGAAACTATCGTAGGTTTATTAACATCAAAGTAGGCCAACTTTGGCGTATTTTTAAGAGCCTCTTTCAGTTTAAAGAACGAATTTTCTTGATCTTCGGACCATTCCCACAATACATTTTTGTGCAATAGTCTACGTATAGGTTCTGTAATTTGAGAGAAATTAGGTATAAATTTCGACACATAGTTCACCATTCCGAGAAATCTTTGCAATTCAGCTAAGCAAGTTGGTGTTTTCAGTTGTTCAATAGCTTTCACTTTTGCAGGATCAATCTCGATTCCATTTGATGTAAACAGGTGACCCAAGAATTTGATTTTTGTTTTTTCAAATTCACACTTTTCTTTATTTAGACGAAGTCCGGCATCAAAAAGACGTCTAATTACTTTCACAGTTAATTTTCGTAGTTCTTGTTTTGTGTCTGCCCATAAATTTGTTGTTCAACCTTGTTGTCAGATGAAAGAAAAGGAAAAAATGAAATATGCATTATCCCAAATTGACAAAACAAAATCCTTTATATTATTGGAAAACATGCAGTAGCAGTTCAGCATTTAACATTGAAAATGCTTTGCCCGTGAAAGGGTTAAAAAAAAAACTATTTTATTTTTTTTTATTTTTTTAAGGTTTTGATCTTATTAGCAGTCCTTTAGTTATGCGAAGTCTATATTCCAGGGACAACATGTTCTTTTGCATCTCCATATATGCAATATACGAATTTACATGCATTTCTAGCATAGCAAAAACGAGCCGGTGCCACAATTTTTTCAATCTATATATATAAAAGCCGTTCTCTGTATGTATGTCCTTTATACAAATCTTTAATTTTTGACCATTTTGCACGAAACTCGATGTACATACGTTTTAGAACGTGGAAAAGATCACTGTCTACTTTAAAAAATTATCAAACCATTATTTATCCCTTTTTTCTACCACTTCCATAATTTAACATTATAGAAATATCTCTTTTTAACTCTTTTTTAATTCAAACGTTTCTTTCCTGTTGCCAAACCCTAAAAAATGACACATTAATGTGAAAAAAATAAGGATAACGCGTGTATTTTGTTTCTATTTGCCAATAAAAATTCAGATTTTCTTGCTATATTTTTGCGTGTTTGATATTGACGTCATTCTAAACAGAAAATTTACATTTTTTATTTTGTATATAAAATAAAAACTTTAACTATAAGAGCGGGAAAATAACGTAGCACCTCAATTTGAATGTTTTTTTTTTATTAAAACATCTATTTTAATACAAACAGTCAAATTTCATGAAAACAATTTAACAAAAAGAAAAAAAAGGATAGATATGACGTCACATTCTATCAAATCTTTTCAACGCGTAATCAAACTCATTGTAAACATATGGCTCCTATATTTTGCTTACTACTTCGACTGTATACTACAGCCAAATCTTATAGCTATACGTTAGCGCTAAGTGTTGTATTGGTTTAGATTCAGTGCTAACATTTTCTGTGATTTATAGCAAAAAGAGAGCGGTTATTTACATTTTCAAAAAAAAATCTTGATAGATGTCTTGATTTAAAATTTATGGAAAATGACATCATTTCATCTAATCATTGTAGATTTAATTTCAATAAAATTTCAAATTTATCAAATAAAATTTTAGTAACTACTACCTCATTTGGATGTATTTTTTTGCATTTTCCCCCGTATTGTGAATATATTGTATATTTCTGTTACGCGCGCCAAAGAAAACATGTATTTTAATTTTAAAAGTAAAAAAAATTACCACAATGTGTCAAAAGAACATCCTTTTTCTGAATTTAAATTTCGCGAGTTCCAAAATTAAAACTAAAAATGTGAGTTTTTTCATAAACTTCAAGTTAAGGCTGTTCATAAAGTTAAGGCTGTTCTCAAATCCAAATGAGCTATTTTCTGACATATTTTTTAATTAATTTTTGTTCGGAAACGCATGAAATTGACAGGAGTTCTTATTTAGAAACTATGTAATCGAAAGATAGATTCCATTTGTTGGTAAAGGTATAAGATCTTTCAGTTGGTGTTTTGAACTGAATTTCGGACGTAACAGTGCAATAAAGGATAAAAACCGGCCGTCACGCAACCACAATTGCTCATAACTCGATAAGTAATTTATTTATGAAAAAAGGAAAAACTCATTTCAATTCCAAATCGCTTTAATAGCCAGGCCTATAAATTTTAAGCCTTTACGTTTAATGAGTCAGAAAAAGTGTCAGAAAGTTTCGCGTTGTTGAGCAGGGAACTGGAGAAGCACCTTAAGCATTTGCAGGTTAGTATTTTGTAATCAAGTTGCATGCCAGATAGTCGCTTAAAACATAAGTCATTCTATATTGTTTTAAACAAAGGTGCATGCCATAATAGGTGTCAGGCACACTCATTAAAATAAGAATACCATAGCGCACAGCTCCATTACCGAAGATAAACCCGTCAATATACTTAGAGATAAAAATAGTTCTACATTTTTCATTCAGCTAATAAGACTAATCCTTCATAATTGGGTTCACATGATTATATAACTTTCCCCTATAATTCTATGACTAAGCAACGGAAAACAATATGTTACGCACTAAAATCTTCCCTAAAAAACTAATAGCGCAAGTCGCATGGAAATCCGTTCTGAAGAATTCAAGTTATATGCACCTGGAACGAAATTACCATTTGAATTTTATATACTTATCAGGTTAGTTTGAGTAGTTTGATTTGATATCTGTTAAATTCGTGTTTTATTTTATTTTATTTTTGGCGTTTTAATTTTGTTTGCTAACTTAGCTATTGAATATTATGCGAAAGCAAACAAATTCTGAATTATTTACAATGTTTTTGAACAATTGAGTTAATCTTTTGTATTTGGGTTGCAAGCATATTTAAAAAATATGCATGCTTAAAAATTATTTTAAAACCCATAAAAAATTCGTAAATTGAGATAAACATTACAAACAAATATCACTGAAAGTATTTTTGTTTTCTATAATACGTTGGATCAATTGAATGTACAATGTTTAGACGTTAAACTGCAGTAAAAGGGAAATATATTGTGTTAGGTTGTTGCCACCGAAAATATGATACCAGTGTTACTCATAGACATGTCTTTTCTTTATACTATTGCATTAAGTGTAAACAGGTTCATCTTTCGTAATCGGGTTGCACTCAACTTTAAAAATATCCATGCTTAAAAATTACTTTAAAATCCATTAAAATCAGAAAACTGAGGTACAATTTTCAAACAAATTTCATTCATTTTGAGAGAACTTTTTTCTATTCGTCATTGTAAAAAATGAAATTGTGTGATGTTTAAAAGTTAGAAAAATTGCAGTAAAGGCACATTTTATGGGTTACAATTTATGGGGCACAATTTAGGGGCACTGCATAGTGTTTTTACTTTATAATGTAGATAACACCATACAAACGAGAATTTCACTAAGTGCTGCGCGATTTGGAGGAATTTCTTTTTTTCGTATTGTCAGGAAAATCATATATTTTTCTCTTATATCCACCAAAGAAAACTTGCATTCTGTTATTGAAGCTCAGGGATTTTACTGTGGTTGCAAGACAATAACGCCATGTTTTTTTATTGTCTTTATGACGATTTGTGGATGGGAATGCACAAATTTCAGTTATTGTGATTGCCGTATTATTTCGTTTTAATTTATTTTACTTGGAAGGCTTCTTATAATTGACACGGGCGAAGCCGGGTAGTTCTGCTAGTTTCCTATAAAAAATAACAATGAAACAGAAAAGAAATACCACGGAAATCATTACTGCACTACAATTTAGTAATTACATTTTAAAGCAGATGGAAACGATGGATAATAGACCAGTAAATTTAGGGTTTGATAGCTAAGTAATTCATAATGAGCTGAAAATTTCAGAATTAGCTCTTTATGATAAGTAAAAAAAAACCTTAAACGTCTCAGAAGTTCTCATGTGTGCTTCTATCCAAAATGGCCGATCAAAGATGGCTGCTAAGACCTTTTTGCATCGTCCAATGTTTTTTTTCCATTTTTCAGTCATATATCAATATTTTTTTACTTCTGAAAAATTGTGTGACCTCTACTTACATCCTGTTTTAATGTATACATAGGGCCTGACTAAAGCAGGGGCACACGGGGCATATGCCCCGAGCCCCCGTGCCAGAAAAGGCCTCAAAAATTAAAAAATAATAATAAAATTACTAAAAAAACCCCTCTCTGTTGAAGTTTTTTAATGGTCTTGTAAAAGAACCTTAAGGTGTAGGGGTCCCGCAAAGAGATGCCTACCCAGGCCTCAGTCGATTAGTCGAGCCCTGTACCTAGTTTTTATCAAAATAAAAGCTACGAATGAGTTGTACATTCATTTATTTGTCCTCAAATTAATAGAATTTCATTGCCCTTAGCCTGTTTTGCCTCATATTTAAGAAACTATTGACAAGTCATCTGTATGTTTGTAATCCTATTTGTGAGGATTATTTTTAAAATTTTGTTTTAAAAAATGACAGATATTCCATTTTTCTATATAGAAATGTTTGTCAGAGGACTATGATGGAAAAAAAAGAAAGAAAGTTAGAACAAGTTTAAATTATTTATTACAAAGCACAAAGATTTAAATCCAAAGTAAAAGTACAATAAAACATTACAGTAATGCTTGTAATAAATAAGCTAATAATCTTGTGGTAAATAAACTTAAAATTACCAGAATGCCACTCATTCAACGACGTAACCGTTATCGTCGTCTTCAAATCCATTAACAGGACGAACTGAATTTGTGCATGTTTCTCCTAAGCAAGAGGTACAAAACCTAGAACAATGGAGAGCTGCCTTCTTGCACTGACATCTTTCATCACAGTCCCTTGAAGCAGTTATTTTGCAATCACAAGAGATAAGCTACAGAAGATCTTCGGGCGCTGCGGGAAGTGTTGAAGGTAATGTGTTTAATCTGCTTTCTTTCATGAACCATCCCCATTCAGTAGGATCTAGGTTGTTTCCCAGCTACGGTTGGACTTGAAGATAAACCCGAAGTGAATGCTGCGAAGTTGCTGCACTTGTTGGTGGAAGAACGGCCAGGTTAAATTTGGATGAGATATTTTTGGTTACTTCTTTATTGTAACAGATATACCGCAGCTTATCTAGGGAGTCAACTTTCTCTCCCCCAAAAAGGTTTTTCATGAATATCTCTCCAATTTCAATTACCTTTTAGGGTTTAAGTTGAGGACTGTTGAATAAGGAAGTAAAAGAAAGCAGCTCATGGTTTTCTTTATCAATTTAAAAGTTGAAGATTTCCCCTTCCTAAAAATTGCTGATGTGGTATCACATCCAGTTGCTGCATGTAGGAAGAGAATGGAATCCTTCATTGGGCCATGTGATTTTTTAATTTTAAATATGTTATAGCATTTTTGTTCGCGAGGTCGTAGAAAGAAGAGTGGTTTTCCTGGGTTAGATCGTGCGATGAGATGGTCAGCAGATCTGTGTCAGTACCAGCTACTGTGACTAATCTAAAATTGGTCTTACTTAAATTAATTGCTGTTGTACAGATTAGTGCATCAGCATCAGCATCCGTCTGTAGGGCAGTTATTCCTTCGGCCTGGAAGTAGCCCATGACCATTCGAATAAGCCTAGCCTTGTTCTCGGAGTTACGTAAAAAATCAGCTTGTTTGGTTGTGGCCACCATGTTTTCGTCAAAAGCAATAGTTGCAGACATTTTCGACATCAACCTTCTTACCTCTCCATACTTTTAGTTGATAAGGCACAAATGTACCCATCAAAAACAACTGCTTCAGATGGAGAGAAGTGTTTCTGGACAAATCTAACATATTTGAGGCATATATCTCTGTAGCTGTCGGACTCATTCCAAACCAATGCATGCAAAAGAAATCCTCCATCTACAATAAATGAGCAAGTTGGTGGAGATTCAACACAAGGCTCAGTTGTTTCAATGATAGCAGCTAAAGTTGATTTAACATTCTTTCTCATTGAAACTTCATCAAAGAGGGAGGGAGGTTGAGGAGCCAATTCGTATTTGAGGTAATCTCGTAGATTTTCATTTGACTTGAGTACAGCACCAATCCGGGTAAACAACTGTAGGGGATTGAATATCACAGTTGAATTCCTTATTATCAATGTGTTATTTGTTGCCGATATTGGTACAATTCTCTTTTTCCGTTGAAGTTTAATTTCCCCAAATGAACATCCTATGATTGAAGACAGTAAATTTTCACCAACTTTCTTTGCATTGTCACAGTTTGTTTTATCATCAGCAAACAATCCACTAGCTACATTCGTCAACAAATGTTTAGGACATTGATTATCGAAAGAATTGTGAAGCAGTAGCCATTCGGATAGCTTATTCAAATCAGAATCATCTCTTGATTGTCTGGAAAGTCAAAATTCAACGTGTTGTTCTGAGCATACATAAGTTTTTTCACAAAAATCTTCTAATACTTCCGATACTTTCATGTTAATTGGGCAAGAAGCAATCCATCTGGTCAAAGTAGAATCTTCCATTCCTCGGCCATGTGTTAAGCCTCCTGCTACTTTTATGGATTTCATGAGACTCTGCTCTATTATCATGTCTGATGCAACTCCACACTCCATGCCCTGTCTTTTCTGCGAATAGTAAAATAACAATCAACAAATTTTTTAAATACATTGCTTTCCATTTTCTCCATCAATTCTTCCATTTGCTGAATATATAAATGGGCACATTTAGCATAAAAAATGTGGCCTGCTGCATGAAAGTAAGGCATCATGGATTTAATGCTATACAAATGTAATTCCCAGTTCAGCTTGCCAGTTCTAGAAAAGTCTCTGCTTTCTGCAGCTGTTTCAATAGAGTTTATTAACTGTTTAATGCAGTTGTTGTCTTGAAGATCTTCAATACGGCTTCCATTTGTCATCATAAGTTCATGAATAACATCTCGAATTTTGCTTTTGGTATTGTCATCTAACTCGTGCAGAGAGTGTTGAAGTTTCTCATACAGAGTTATGTATGTGAGAAAATGTGCTCTTAAGGCTCTCGAATAAGCATGTCACAGTGATAAAAACTTAAAACTTATGATATAATATATATTAACTTATTCTTACCTGCATTTTTTGTTGAAAAATGCCTGTGTGTGAAAATGTAGGTGAAAACTCCAAAAAAAAAAAAAAAAAAAAAAAAAAAAAACGATTTTTATTTTTTTAAATAATTTTAGTTTAAATAAATCGTATTACCGTACATTTATAATTTCTTTATTTTATAAACTTAAGCTCATATTCAAATTAGCATACTTGCTGACTGCATTGGTTTCCTTAGAAGCGAAAAATATTCACTTTTGACGTAAATATGCAGAAAAACATCCAACAAGGCGCAATTATTTGGCGACCACAGTTGATCCGCCATTTTGGATGGAAGCCGACATCGAATTTTTTGAGACTTTTCAGGATCCATTCTGTACATATCCAGGAGCTAATCTTGAAAATTTGAGCTCATTATGAATTTCTTAGCTATCGACCCCCTTTTTGGTCTAAATTTACTGAGCTATAACTACACAGACGAAAATTAAACAAGACGTTTTCCTCCAAAACCCAGTGTACTGATGGTACTTATTGTTGGCAAAAAAGCCACCTCTTATATACACAGTATGACTCGCGCGCTGATATTCAAATAAATAAAGGCCTCCGACTCTGGCCATTTATAATAAAGCAATTGAATATAATAATATAGGTAAATTTCTTACCTTTATGTAGTCGCTCAGCAATTCCTCGCATGAAGGATGGTCCGCATTTAAATCAGGTACAGGTATCCTTTCGTCCGGAATTCCCGCTATTTCACTACTCTATAGTGTTAAAATAAAAAAGGTTGTAGTTTAAAGCCGCTATCAGATTCACCGACTTTTCGAGCAACCAAATTTACAGCCGATTTTAACCCCAACTTTTTCCAGTTGAAAGGGAGAAAAAGGTTGCAATTGTCTTTGCTAAAGTTGGAGGAAAACCTGGGAAAACCAGTACTACTAGTACCAGCCGTCAATATTTATCGCATTTTCGTATCAATCGCTTATCTCTGATTCGCTGAAATGTTGAAAGGTGGGAGGAAAAGTTGCGGCTAACACAGACTTTTTTGAGATGCGGATAAAAAGTTGGGGATATTGCTGTTTGCTATCACACTGGGTGTCGAGACAACATTTCGCGAAAAGTTGGAGGAAATCAAGAGTTGGCTCAAAAATTGCTCGAAAAGTTGGTGAATCTGATAGCGGCTTAATATTTTTTTCTTTTCATGTGTAAATTAAATCCACTGCTGAGACTGATTTTTTAGCTTATAGGAATTATATTATTAAATCTTTTAGTTTACAGTTTTAGGTTAATTACTTATATGCATTTATATTACGCTGCGTTTTGCAGCAACAATTTTATTCATTACATGTTTTCAGATTGAAAACAACAGAACAGCTAAATTAATAATAATAAAAAAATTTTATTCCTTTTTAGTTCTTTTTTGAGGATGACGTAAAACTCTTGCTTCATGCGTGGGTTAACATAAACATATTTTATTGATGGATGTAATTGTTCATTTTGAATAGCATAATTTAAGAAATATAGAAAAGAGTTCGGTGATTACACGATGGTTGATTGCTGTTTAATCTATTTTTATAACTGTTAAGTATTTGTGTCGTTGAAGATTACGGCTATTATTTCCTGTTTCGAAATCAATTTATTCGTATCTGAGAGGGTTATAAATCCATCACCCTTCCTTAACCATCTCAGATTCATCATGTATTAGTTGCATGGATTCTCGGTGTTTAAGAAACTGAGGTTTGGCCAGTGGTTTGGTCAAACAATCAGCTATCATGTCTTGTGTTGGACAATAACGAAGATCTAGTATACCGTCTTCTGTCATCTCTCTTATCGCGTGGTAACGCACATCGATATGTTTGGTGGGCTTTGAGAATTTTTCATTCTCCACCATCTTTATACAACTTTGACTGTCTTCGTACAGCAACACTGGTAAGTTTTGTTTTAGGTCTAAATCGGATAGCAGTTTTATTAACCAGGCAATTTCCTGTCCTGCACTAGCTGCTGAAACAAATTCAGCCTCCGCAGATGAGTAGGCAATGCAATTTTGCCTTTTGGTGTACCACTGTATGGGACTATTTCCCAGCATGAAAATGTTGCCTGTTGTCGATTTTCTCGTTTTTGTGTCCCCTGCCCAGTCAGAATCAGAAAAACCGATGAGTTTTGGTTCGTGATTTGTGTTCAATGTGAGATTTATAGTTTTTGTAGCGTTTAAATAATTTATTACGCATTTCACAGCTTTCCAATCTTCGAAACGTGGAGTTTCACACCTTCTGCTTAGGATATTGACGGCGACTGATATATCTGGGCGTGTAGTAGTACCTATGCATAGCAGCGATCCGATCGCTTGTCTGAATTTCGTATTGTTAAGCATTAAATTTTCTTCATCTTCTAATCTGTGAAAACCGGCATCCATGGGAGTGCTTACTGGTTTCGCGATTTCTAAATTAAATTTTCTTGCGAGTTCATCTATTTTCAATCTTTGATTCAATTTGTATCGGTTTTGTGTTTTTCTTATTTCCATCCCTAAATAGTGAGATACTTCCCCGAGATCCTTTAACTCGTATTCTTTCTTTAAAGCTTTTATTGTACTTTCAATTGTTTCATTTTCACCGCCTATCAAAATATCGTCGACATAGACTATTATATAAGTCGAAATATTGTTTTCTTTTCGTGTGTATAGGCACGAGTCCACGGTGCTTTGTTGGAAATTTAGTTTTTTTAAAGATTGTTCTATTCTTTTATTCCAAGTTCTGCCTGTTTGAGTCCGTAGATTGACTTTTTTAGTTTGCAGACTTTATTCTCTGAATTTTTCTCAATGTAGCCCTCCGGTTGTTTCATATACACTTCGTCTTCTAACTCACCGTAGAGAAAGGCTGTATCTATGTCGATGTGTCTCACGCTCAACTTCTTATATGCGGCTGCTGCCAAAAATGTTCTCACAGTTGCTTGTGACACTACTGGGGCGAAAGTCTCGTCATAGTTTTCCCCATATTTTTGACTAAACCCTTTGGCTACCGAACGTGCTTTGTACTTTTGAGTGTTTCCGTAACTGTCTAATTTCTTTTTGAATGTCCATTTGTAACCTATAACCTTTTTGTTAGGTGGAGGATCCACCAATTCCCATGTGTTGTGTTTTCTCAGTGAATTAATTTCCGCTTGTGTGGCTTTAAGCCAATTTTCTTTTTCTGTGGGGTTATTTATTTACAGTATTTCATTCCAACTAGTGGGTTCTGTCATATCATTATTTTTTATATAACAGACATATCTGTCTGGCGGCACCCCCCTGTTCGATCTTTCAGATCTTCTTGGTTCATTGGTCGATTGTTTGGACGCGGTTGGTTCTTCGGTTGTGTTGTTTATCTCTGTTTCAATGTAACTTTTGTCGTCATATGAGTTTTCTGTCTCTTTACTTTCTTTTAGGTTAATTTTGCTATTTTCTATGAATTTCACTGTTCTGCCAATTAGAATTTTATTTTCTTTAGTGTATATGCGATATCCTTTTGAGTTGTTATCGTATCCTACAAAAATCCCTTCCTGAGCCCTGTCGTCCAATTTTCCTCGATGTTGTTTATTCACGTATACGTAAGCTTTGCACCCGAATGTTCGCAAATAGTGTAAATTCGGTTTGCGATTAAACCATAGCTCAAATGGGGTTTTATTTGTTGATCTTGTTGGTAAGCGATTCTGTAAATGATTCGCGGTGTTAATTGCTTCTCCCCAAAATCTTTGTGGTGGATCCGCTTCTCTGAGTAGGCTTCTAGTCATGTCTAATAGCAACCTATTTTTTCTTTCCGCAATGCCATTTTGGCTCGAGCAATACGGTACGGTTAATTGATGCTTAATACCCCTTTTTCTTAGGTAATCCTCTATCCCTCTATTTCTGTACTCTCCCCCGTTATCCGATGTTATTGCTTTCGGATATTTCCCGAACTGGTTTCGAACCATGGCTATGTAGTCGATTAATTTATCCTGTACTTCGTATTTATGTTTTAATAAGTATATTACAGTAAATCTAGAGTAGTCGTCAATGAATGTTACAAACATTGTTTTACCATCTATTATGGGGGTTCCTATAGCTGTGCATACGTCCGTCTCCGTGTGCACTAGATCGAGTACTCTACCTGTTTCGTTTCTATACACTGTTTTGGGATAGGGAGCATCGCTTGTTTTTGTTTGTATGCGCGTTTCGCATGTTGTCCCATGATTGCAATTATTTAGTTTTATGCCATAGGCTAAGTCGTCTTTAACCATTTCCTTTATGGAATTATAATTTCTATGCCCTAGGCTTTTTTGCCAAAGTTCCAGGCAATCTTTATTTTGCATTCATGTACCATGTTTACTATATTCCTATCTGCATTTTCTAATAATTCAACTTCGTATAGGTTATTTTTCATTTTTGCCTCCAAATAGATTTTCCCATTTCGGGACAGCGTGCATTTATCTTTATCAAATAATAATTTATACCCATTCTTTGTAGCTTTACTTACTGAAATTAAATTAGATTCTAGCTCAGGTACATATAACACTTCTTTCAACGTAATTTTATTTATGCTTCCATCGGATGTTTTCGTCGTGAATGTAGTTTCTCCGGTACCTAGCGAATTTAGAGTTTTGCCGTTGGCAATTATGACCGTTGTTTTTTCGGTGTCATTTAATTTAGTAAACTCATCTTTATTGTTTAGGATATGTGAAGATGAACCAGAATCAATAATCCAGGTTTGTTTTCCTGCTTTGTCTATTAGAAAGGTTGCGTCGCTGCTTTGATCTGGTTTTGTTTCCCTATAATCTCTCTTGTTTACTGATTCGCGGTCAGTGTTTCCTATGTGGTTATCCGATTGTTGATAACATAACGATGATGAGTAATGTTTATTTTTGTATGTTTGTTGTTGTTTCTGTATATTTGGGTGATTATTTCGATTTTTCAAATACCAACATTCTTTGTACGTGTGATTTCTCAATTTGCAATATGTGCACTGTTTATCTTTTTTAAAATTATCATTTGGATATCTTTTTTGCGTTTTAAACGCTTTTTTTGAATTTTTACCCTGGTCTGCGTTTTCAACCCTTCTGCTGTACTCATCTGTTAATTTACTTTTAATAAATTGTGGTGTAAGCTCGTCCTCATTTCGCGATTCAAGGGCAGTGATTAAAGTATTATAACTAGGGGGTAGTGAACACAGCAATAAAGCTGAAAGATGGGAGCCGCTAATTGTTTCCCCGATCGCTGAAAGTTTGTCTGTTAGTTCTAGAATGTATGTTATGTGTTTGATTAAGTTGCAATTTTCTTGGAGCTTGGCTCCATAAAGCTTTCTTAACAAAAATAATTTACTTGACAAGTTCGCCCTTTCGTGTATTGTTTTAAGTGCGTTCCAAGTGTCTCTGGCTGTGTTAAGCCCCTTTACATGAACAATTTGGGAATCGTCAATTGAGAGATTAATTATTGCTCTCGCCTTCCTGTCTTTCTTCTCCCATTTGGTTGTGATTGGCGTGGGCCTATCTTCAGTAATGACATCGAATAAATCTTCTTTAATTAATAACATCTCTGTTTTGAACTTCCATGTACTGTAGTTGCTAGTATTAAGTCTCTCGACCAGTTGTATTTCGCGTGATGCGGCCATTTTATAAGTTATTTAATTTTTTTTTAAGTTTAGAGTTTTGCTGTTGGCAATTATGACCGTTGTTTTTTCGGTGTCATTTAATTTAGTAAACTCATCTTTATTTACTAAATATTAATCTTTATATTAATAAATATAAATCTTTATTTACTAGAATTTTGTTTGTGAGGAATTGCTGTTGTTATTTTATTTCATATAAAAAACTTATATATATTTAGTTTTCTTCAATTCTTAACATTTCATATATATCATTAAAATGCACAATATTTATTTTGTCAGAATGTATCAAGAAACTAACGTACTATATTTTCAATAATTTTCACACTTTTACGGCCAGTAGTTCTTTTTCTTCCTACTAATATTATTTGTTAAATATCAGACTTGATCAGTCTCATAATCAAATTATGTTGGCAAGAAAGCCACCTCTTATATACACAGTATGACTCGCGCGCTGATATTCAAATAAATAAATACCTCTGACTCTGGCCATTTATAATAAAGCAATTGAATATAATAATATAGGTAAATTTACCTTTATGTAGTCGCTCAGCAATTCCTCGCATGAAGGATGGTCCGCATTTAAATCAGGTACAGGTATCCTTTCGTCTGGAATTCCCGCTATTTCACTACTCTGTAGTGTTGAAATAAAAAAGGTTGTTGTTTAATATTTTTTTCTTTTCATGTGTAAATTAAATCCACTGCTGAGACTGATTTCTTAGCTTATAGGAATTATATTATTAAATCTTTTAGTTTACAGTTTTAGGTTAATTACTTATATGCATTTATATTACGCTGCGTTTTGCAGCAACAATTTTATTCATTACATGTTTTCAGATTGAAATCAACAGAACAACTAAATTAATAATAAAAAAGTTTTTTTAGTCCTTTTTAGTTCTTTTATGAGGATGACGTAAAACTCTTGCTTCATGCGTGGGTTAACATAAACATATTTTATTGATGGATGTAATTGTTCATTTTGAATAGCATAATTTAAGAAATATAGAAAAGAGTTCGGTGATTACACGATGGTTGATTGCTGTTTAATCTATTTTTATAACTGTTAAGTATTTGTGTCGTTGAAGATTACGGCTATTATTTCCTGTTTCGAAATCAATTTATTCGTATCTGAGAGGGTTATAAATCCATCACCCTTCCTTAACCATCTCAGATTCATCATGTATTAGTTGCATGGATTCTCGGTGTTTAAGAAACTGAGGTTTGGCCAGTGGTTTGGTCAAACAATCAGCTATCATGTCTTGTGTTGGACAATAACGAAGATCTAGTATACCGTCTTCTGTCATCTCTCTTATCGCGTGGTAACGCACATCGATATGTTTGGTGGGCTTTGAGAATTTTTCATTCTCCACCATCTTTATACAACTTTGACTGTCTTCGTACAGCAACACTGGTAAGTTTTGTTTTAGGTCTAAATCGGATAGCAGTTTTATTAACCAGGCAATTTCCTGTCCTGCACTAGCTGCTGAAACAAATTCAGCCTCCGCAGATGAGTAGGCAATGCAATTTTGCCTTTTGGTGTACCACTGTATGGGACTATTTCCCAGCATGAAAATGTTGCCTGTTGTCGATTTTCTCGTTTTTGTGTCCCCTGCCCAGTCAGAATCAGAAAAACCGATGAGTTTTGGTTCGTGATTTGTGTTCAATGTGAGATTTATAGTTTTTGTAGCGTTTAAATAATTTATTACGCATTTCACAGCTTTCCAATCTTCGAAACGTGGAGTTTCACACCTTCTGCTTAGGATATTGACGGCGACTGATATATCTGGGCGTGTAGTAGTACCTATGCATAGCAGCGATCCGATCGCTTGTCTGAATTTCGTATTGTTAAGCATTAAATTTTCTTCATCTTCTAATCTGTGAAAACCGGCATCCATGGGAGTGCTTACTGGTTTCGCGATTTCTAAATTAAATTTTCTTGCGAGTTCATCTATTTTCAATCTTTGATTCAATTTGTATCGGTTTTGTGTTTTTCTTATTTCCATCCCTAAATAGTGAGATACTTCCCCGAGATCCTTTAACTCGTATTCTTTCTTTAAAGCTTTTATTGTACTTTCAATTGTTTCATTTTCACCGCCTATCAAAATATCGTCGACATAGACTATTATATAAGTCGAAATATTGTTTTCTTTTCGTGTGTATAGGCACGAGTCCACGGTGCTTTGTTGGAAATTTAGTTTTTTTAAAGATTGTTCTATTCTTTTATTCCAAGTTCTGCCTGTTTGAGTCCGTAGATTGACTTTTTTAGTTTGCAGACTTTATTCTCTGAATTTTTCTCAATGTAGCCCTCCGGTTGTTTCATATACACTTCGTCTTCTAACTCACCGTAGAGAAAGGCTGTATCTATGTCGATGTGTCTCACGCTCAACTTCTTATATGCGGCTGCTGCCAAAAATGTTCTCACAGTTGCTTGTGACACTACTGGGGCGAAAGTCTCGTCATAGTTTTCCCCATATTTTTGACTAAACCCTTTGGCTACCGAACGTGCTTTGTACTTTTGAGTGTTTCCGTAACTGTCTAATTTCTTTTTGAATGTCCATTTGTAACCTATAACCTTTTTGTTAGGTGGAGGATCCACCAATTCCCATGTGTTGTGTTTTCTCAGTGAATTAATTTCCGCTTGTGTGGCTTTAAGCCAATTTTCTTTTTCTGTGGGGTTATTTATTTACAGTATTTCATTCCAACTAGTGGGTTCTGTCATATCATTATTTTTTATATAACAGACATATCTGTCTGGCGGCACCCCCCTGTTCGATCTTTCAGATCTTCTTGGTTCATTGGTCGATTGTTTGGACGCGGTTGGTTCTTCGGTTGTGTTGTTTATCTCTGTTTCAATGTAACTTTTGTCGTCATATGAGTTTTCTGTCTCTTTACTTTCTTTTAGGTTAATTTTGCTATTTTCTATGAATTTCACTGTTCTGCCAATTAGAATTTTATTTTCTTTAGTGTATATGCGATATCCTTTTGAGTTGTTATCGTATCCTACAAAAATCCCTTCCTGAGCCCTGTCGTCCAATTTTCCTCGATGTTGTTTATTCACGTATACGTAAGCTTTGCACCCGAATGTTCGCAAATAGTGTAAATTCGGTTTGCGATTAAACCATAGCTCAAATGGGGTTTTATTTGTTGATCTTGTTGGTAAGCGATTCTGTAAATGATTCGCGGTGTTAATTGCTTCTCCCCAAAATCTTTGTGGTGGATCCGCTTCTCTGAGTAGGCTTCTAGTCATGTCTAATAGCAACCTATTTTTTCTTTCCGCAATGCCATTTTGGCTCGAGCAATACGGTACGGTTAATTGATGCTTAATACCCCTTTTTCTTAGGTAATCCTCTATCCCTCTATTTCTGTACTCTCCCCCGTTATCCGATGTTATTGCTTTCGGATATTTCCCGAACTGGTTTCGAACCATGGCTATGTAGTCGATTAATTTATCCTGTACTTCGTATTTATGTTTTAATAAGTATATTACAGTAAATCTAGAGTAGTCGTCAATGAATGTTACAAACATTGTTTTACCATCTATTATGGGGGTTCCTATAGCTGTGCATACGTCCGTCTCCGTGTGCACTAGATCGAGTACTCTACCTGTTTCGTTTCTATACACTGTTTTGGGATAGGGAGCATCGCTTGTTTTTGTTTGTATGCGCGTTTCGCATGTTGTCCCATGATTGCAATTATTTAGTTTTATGCCATAGGCTAAGTCGTCTTTAACCATTTCCTTTATGGAATTATAATTTCTATGCCCTAGGCTTTTTTGCCAAAGTTCCAGGCAATCTTTATTTTGCATTCATGTACCATGTTTACTATATTCCTATCTGCATTTTCTAATAATTCAACTTCGTATAGGTTATTTTTCATTTTTGCCTCCAAATAGATTTTCCCATTTCGGGACAGCGTGCATTTATCTTTATCAAATAATAATTTATACCCATTCTTTGTAGCTTTACTTACTGAAATTAAATTAGATTCTAGCTCAGGTACATATAACACTTCTTTCAACGTAATTTTATTTATGCTTCCATCGGATGTTTTCGTCGTGAATGTAGTTTCTCCGGTACCTAGCGAATTTAGAGTTTTGCCGTTGGCAATTATGACCGTTGTTTTTTCGGTGTCATTTAATTTAGTAAACTCATCTTTATTGTTTAGGATATGTGAAGATGAACCAGAATCAATAATCCAGGTTTGTTTTCCTGCTTTGTCTATTAGAAAGGTTGCGTCGCTGCTTTGATCTGGTTTTGTTTCCCTATAATCTCTCTTGTTTACTGATTCGCGGTCAGTGTTTCCTATGTGGTTATCCGATTGTTGATAACATAACGATGATGAGTAATGTTTATTTTTGTATGTTTGTTGTTGTTTCTGTATATTTGGGTGATTATTTCGATTTTTCAAATACCAACATTCTTTGTACGTGTGATTTCTCAATTTGCAATATGTGCACTGTTTATCTTTTTTAAAATTATCATTTGGATATCTTTTTTGCGTTTTAAACGCTTTTTTTGAATTTTTACCCTGGTCTGCGTTTTCAACCCTTCTGCTGTACTCATCTGTTAATTTACTTTTAATAAATTGTGGTGTAAGCTCGTCCTCATTTCGCGATTCAAGGGCAGTGATTAAAGTATTATAACTAGGGGGTAGTGAACACAGCAATAAAGCTGAAAGATGGGAGCCGCTAATTGTTTCCCCGATCGCTGAAAGTTTGTCTGTTAGTTCTAGAATGTATGTTATGTGTTTGATTAAGTTGCAATTTTCTTGGAGCTTGGCTCCATAAAGCTTTCTTAACAAAAATAATTTACTTGACAAGTTCGCCCTTTCGTGTATTGTTTTAAGTGCGTTCCAAGTGTCTCTGGCTGTGTTAAGCCCCTTTACATGAACAATTTGGGAATCGTCAATTGAGAGATTAATTATTGCTCTCGCCTTCCTGTCTTTCTTCTCCCATTTGGTTGTGATTGGCGTGGGCCTATCTTCAGTAATGACATCGAATAAATCTTCTTTAATTAATAACATCTCTGTTTTGAACTTCCATGTACTGTAGTTGCTAGTATTAAGTCTCTCGACCAGTTGTATTTCGCGTGATGCGGCCATTTTATAAGTTATTTAATTTTTTTTTAAGTTTAGAGTTTTGCTGTTGGCAATTATGACCGTTGTTTTTTCGGTGTCATTTAATTTAGTAAACTCATCTTTATTTACTAAATATTAATCTTTATATTAATAAATATAAATCTTTATTTACTAGAATTTTGTTTGTGAGGAATTGCTGTTGTTATTTTATTTCATATAAAAAACTTATATATATTTAGTTTTCTTCAATTCTTAACATTTCATATATATCATTAAAATGCACAATATTTATTTTGTCAGAATGTATCAAGAAACTAACGTACTATATTTTCAATAATTTTCACACTTTTACGGCCAGTAGTTCTTTTTCTTCCTACTAATATTATTTGTTAAATATCAGACTTGATCAGTCTCATAATCAAATTATGTTGGCAAGAAAGCCACCTCTTATATACACAGTATGACTCGCGCGCTGATATTCAAATAAATAAATACCTCTGACTCTGGCCATTTATAATAAAGCAATTGAATATAATAATATAGGTAAATTTACCTTTATGTAGTCGCTCAGCAATTCCTCGCATGAAGGATGGTCCGCATTTAAATCAGGTACAGGTATCCTTTCGTCTGGAATTCCCGCTATTTCACTACTCTGTAGTGTTGAAATAAAAAAGGTTGTTGTTTAATATTTTTTTCTTTTCATGTGTAAATTAAATCCACTGCTGAGACTGATTTCTTAGCTTATAGGAATTATATTATTAAATCTTTTAGTTTACAGTTTTAGGTTAATTACTTATATGCATTTATATTACGCTGCGTTTTGCAGCAACAATTTTATTCATTACATGTTTTCAGATTGAAATCAACAGAACAACTAAATTAATAATAAAAAAGTTTTTTTAGTCCTTTTTAGTTCTTTTATGAGGATGACGTAAAACTCTTGCTTCATGCGTGGGTTAACATAAACATATTTTATTGATGGATGTAATTGTTCATTTTGAATAGCATAATTTAGGAAATATACAAAAGAGTTCGGTGATTACACGATGATTGATTGCTGCTTAATGTATTTTTATAACTGTTGAAGTATTTGTGTCCTTGAAGATTCTATCCAGATTCCGGATTCTCCAGTCCTATTATTTCCTGTTTCGAAATCAATTTATTCGTATATGAGAGGGTTATAAATCCATCACTTATAAGTATCACCGAGTAATTCAACTGTTAAATCAAATACATACACTGTTCACCTGAAATAGCTAGTCAAACTGTACTCTAAGATCATAATGAACACATTTAAAAAAAATATAACCCTTATCTTATATCATTTACTGTGTTTGCAGTAATAAAAGGACGAGCATGACAATCTTTACAAAATGTCGACAAAAAACTCATCGACTGTGTTAAAAATAGCCTCCTTCCTCGCTAAAATAACAAACCTAGAACTACTGTCGCCATGCATCCGGATAAAGTGGAGTTAAAAGAATGTTTTTGCAAAGTACCATTAGAATACCAATACCAGTAATATTCACTATGGGATGAAAGTTTAAAGTGAGTGGTACTTATAAGTACCGTCAGTAAATAAAGGGTTAATGTGTGAAGGCAAAACTAAAGGATGAGAGAAGAAAAAACATAAAAGGAATTGTGAATGTTGATCAGACAGAAATTAGTTTTAGGAAAATTTTATTTTAGTTCTTTAATTTCAACCGATCGATGGCATCAATATAAAAGTTACTTAAATCTTAATTACTTTTAATAAAAAAAAATATGTATAAAACATTAAATTCTGGGTAAAATAACATATAAAAGTGTTCAAATAGTTAAATAAATAGAAAGTGAGAAATACATAAGAAACGTTCTAAGATCTATCAAATAAATAAATAAATAAATACAAACTTTCAAACAAACAAACAAACAAACAAAAAGAAGTTTTCTATCATTATTATTTAAGAGGGCATTGTGTAAACGCCCGGTCTATTGCTGGTTTCTTAGTCAATTTAAGTTGTAAAACTGAGTGAGAACTTTCGAAAACATTTATACAGTAGCTCTCAAAAGTATTTTGACAAAGATAATAATTCACTTATTGAAAAGAATAATAAAATACAGAAATCAATCATTTATTTTATTTAACCATATTCAATGTTTTAATTTTAATAAATTAGCAATAAATATTAATAATATTAATAAAATTATATATATACTATATATATAGATAGATATATATAAATATATATCCATATATACATATTATTTATATCTGAATTTTGTCATGCTGTAACTCTCGAATTTTTGAACCGATTTGGATGAAATTTTTCATATACATAGCACATACTAATGTCTCGACCAAGTTCGCTGGCCATCATCATCCGCCATCTTGTTTCAAAATGGCGGCCATTGGAATTTTGGAATTTTTTTTATGTTTTCTAACATTGTATACTTATAGAAAATGTTACGTTTCACAAAATGCAAACTCTTATGTATAATTTTAAACAGAATGTTAGAAATATTAAAAGATATTTTAAAGAGTCACACAGTGTAAGTTAACAACATAAGTCATTTTAAAGAGAAAGTTAGGAAACCTAAAATTTTCCAAACGTGTTCACAAAATTCAAATGGCTGCCATTTTGAAACAAGATGGCGGATGAAGCTGGCCAACGAACGCGGTCGAGTCATTAGTATGTACTATGCATATGAAAAATTTCATCCAAATCGGTTAAAAAATTCGAGAGTTACAGCATGATATATATATATATGGATATCTATATCTATCTATCTATCTATCTATCGATATATATATATATATATATATATATATATAGTATATATATAATTTTATTAATATTATTAATATTTATTGTTAATTTATTAAAATTAAAACACTGAATATGATTAAATAAAATAAATGATTGATTTTTGTATTTTATTATTCTTTTCAATTAAGTGAATTATTATCTTTGTCAAAATACTTTTGAGCGCTACTGTATACTCTTAAAAACAAAAATGCTTAAAAATAAAAGCTAGAAAAAAGACGAAATTAATTAACCGAAAGGATCTCAACATACAGTAAATAGCTTAATTTAGAATGTCGCATTAAAAATAAAAAATGTACTTCTATCGATTCACAGAATCTTAATCGAACTTATGTTTTGCACCTCTGAGATTGTCTCACACAGGTTAACCACTGCTGTAAGTAATAAATGAAAAACAGTATAGAATGGTGTTCAAATATTTAAATAAATACTGAATGAATACAATCTAGATTATCTTGGAAAAAAAAAGTTTAAATTAGTAAGTCTTTTTTGAACTAAGGTTATTTCGCGTATTATTTCACAGCCGGTATCATTTGAAAAACTGACTACTCTACTAAACGAACACTTAAAAATCAACGTTTAAAAATAGTGCTAGAAAAAAAGATGAAATCTATTAGCAAAGAGGATCTCAACACTTTTTTTCAAAAGCTTAAAATAAAACTAAAAATTGGTTATTGGATATTTTACAAACGTTCTTTAGTAACGTGTGAAGCAAAAACTAAAGGATGAGAGAAGAAACGCAGTGAATGCTAATAAAGTGTCTATAGAAATTAGTTTTAGGAAAATAAAATTTTATTTTTGCTTTAATTTCAACCAACCAATGACATCAAGGTAAAAGTTATTTAAATCTCAATCCTTTTCCCCTTTTTCTTAATTATGGATAAAATATTAAATGCTGGGTAAAACAATATATAAAAGTACAGTACAGCCCCGATTATCCGCGGGATTGGGTGGCAAGGGCACCGCGGATAACCCGAAAAAGACTGAAAATGGAGTGCAAACACAAAAAAAGAGAGAAGAAAATTCAACATAAAAACTATGTTTTAGTGTACAAAAAACACAATAAAACGTTTAAAATGCATACATATGCAAAGTATGTCAGAAACCTTTGCTTTACGTCTAAATCACTAAAAAAAAGAACAGTAAACAAGAAACAATGCCGTACATACTATACAAAAATAGGTGAGTTACATCTTTTTTTAAAAATCAGTCACTTGTTTTTGCTTCTTGCTTTGGAAACACCTTTTCTTTATTCTAAATTGTAAACTATTATTTTTCTTTTAATATGGAATAATTTTTGTCTAAAAAGTGAAGTTATTCTTGATAAGATCTCCTGGAATTTATCGTAATAGTGTTATTTAATAGTAAAATATTTTAATTTCTGTGTTTACGTTTGGTTAACAAAATCATGAAAAGACATCAAGACTTTATATCTGATATTTCAAACATGGCAACCGAATCTAGAAATATTGTTCCATGAATACTTTGATTTTTCAGTTTGTGTTTAACAGTAGGGCTTATTGTATTTACCTTGTTGTTGACTTGAAAAAAAAAAAAAATGCTTCGCGGATAAACCGCACCGCGGATCATCCGCTCGCGGATAATCGGGGCTTTACTGTATTAAAATAGTTAAACAAATAGAAAGTGACAAAGACATGTGTAAATATTTTTAAACCTATCAAATAAATAAATAAATAAAAACAAGGTTTTCTTTTATTATTTTTAAGGAGTACATTTTGTAAAACCTAATTTATTGCTTATTTTGTAGTCCACATAAATTGTAAAACTGAGCGAGAACATTCGAAAACCTTTATAAACAAACTCTTACAAACAAAAATGTTTAAAAATAAAGGCTAGAAAAAATTCGAAATTCATTAACAAAAAAGGATCTCAACATATAGTAAATAACTTAATTTAGAATGTCGCATTAAAAAAAGAAAATATACTCATATTGATTCACAGAATCTTAATAGAACTTGACTGAAATACTTTTTGTACCTCTGAGGTTGTCTCACTGATGATGCCTTTATGACTAAAAAAATGTGCCCGTCATTTTCCCTGCAAACAATGATTAAAAAGACACTTTTAAAGATATTTTTCTCAAAAAGAAGAAAAGCCATTTTTTTAAATATTTTTATTGCGCACAAGATTCATTTTACATTAGTTAATATTTTTGCATGCAATCTTTACGAATTTAGATATTATATCTACAACTTAAGATTGGATCTAAATTTGTGCATATTTTAGTAAAATTTCTATTTAAAAAGTATTGTTGAAAGTATTGCATACATTAAGATTATCTGTTTTTGTGCCTAGAATTATAAACGAACTTTGGTTCAGTTTTAATATAATTCTTGCGTTACAGGTATTAGCGAGAACATAGCCAACAGTATTTATTTTTATTTTTTTTTATCTTGCTGAAATTCAGGACTGAACGTTGGCACTATGCGACTCCTATATGACTCCGTACATTTCCCCGTCTTAATGATTCTTGGACTCAAGTCCTTTCCTAACGGAAGTACTTAATTACCTATTTGATCAATGAGCATTCGGCAGATCCGGAATTCACGCGGGTTGATAACCACTGCTGTAAATAATAAATGAAAAAGAGCATAGAACGGTATTTAAATATTTAAATAAATAAAGAGGAATATATATACCAGAATGAATACGATTTAGACTAAAAAAAAATGTTTAAATTATTGTCTTCTTTTTGTGACTGAAAGTTGTTAGGCATGATATTTTACAGCCGGTAATATTTGGAAAACCGAATATACTCTTTTGAAAATTACTAAACAAACACTTCAAATTAACATTTAAAAATTGTGCTAGAAAAAAAGGCTAAATCTATTAACAAATAGGATCTCAACACTCTTTTTGAAATGCTTAAGGACTTCACGAGAAAATAAAATTGAAAACGAAACATAAAAAAAAAACAAAAAAAAACATAAATTAAGTTACTACTAAGCGTATTATTGGCACTTCTATCAGCGCTTTTTTTTTTTTTTTTTTTTTTTTTGGGTCTGAATGAAATGGGATTTGGAATGATTGATCATTGAGTTAAGAGGAAGCCTGCTCTTAAAAAATGAAAAAAAAAAGTTGTTGGATATTTCCCAGTGATCTTGAATTAATGTATGAATGACGAGAGAAGAAGAAACGTAAAAGGAATTGTGAATGTTGTTAGAGTGTCTAGAGAAATTAGTTTTAGGAAAATGATATAAAGTTTTATATATATTTTTTAATTTCAACCGACGAGTGACATCAAGATAAAAGTTATTTAAATCTTAATCTTGTTTATTTTTTCTTAATTATACATAAAACAGTAATTGCTGGGTAAAACAACATAAAAGTGTTCAAATATTTAAACAAATAGAAAGTGAGAAATCCGTGAGTAAATCTTCTTTGATCTATCAAATAAATAAATAAATAAACAAAAAAGGAGTTTTCTATCATTATTTTTTAAGGGGGCACTTTATAAATCTCGATTTATTGCTTGTTTCGTAATCAACATAAATTGTAAAACTGAGTGAGAACGTCCGAAAACCTTTATACATAAACTCTTAAAACAAAAATGTTTAAAATTGAAGCTAGAAAAAAAAAGACGAATTTTAATTTTCAAAAAGAATCTCAAGATATAGTAAATAGCATAATTTAGAATGTCACATAAAAAAAAGAGAAAGAAAATATACTTCTACTGATTCACAGAATCTTAATAGAACTTGGCAGAAACATTTTTTGTAACCCTGAGATTACCGCCCACCGGTTGATAACCACTGCTGTAAATAATAAATTAAAAACAGCATAGAACGGTGTTTAAATATTTAAATATATAAATAGGAATATATACGAGAATCGATACAATTAAGACTACATTAAAAAAAAAAAAAAAAGTTTAAATTACTGCATTCATTTTGCGACTGAAAATTGTTACGCGTGATTAATTGGTTATTTTACAGCCGTATTATTTAGACAACTAAATACACTCTTTTGAAAATTACTAAACGAAAACTTAAAATTACCATTTAAAAGTAGTACAAGAAAAAAAGGTGAAATCCATTAACAAAAAGGATCTCAACATTCTTTTTGAAATGCTTAAGAACTTCACGAGAAAATAAAATTGAAGACGAAACAGAAAAAAAAAAAACTATACGAAGAAAAATTTATAAATTAAGTTACTACTAAACGTATTATTGGCACTTGTATCAGCCTTTTTTTTTTGATCGGGTCTGAATGAAATGGGATTTGGAATGATTGATCACTGAGTTAGAAGAAGTAAGAAAGCCTGTTCTTAAAAAATAAAAATAAAAATTGGTTATTGGATATTCTACAAGCGTTTTTTAGTAATGTGTGAAGCAAAAACTAAAGGATGAGAGAAGAAATTAGTTAATATATATATATATATATATATATATTTTTTTTTTCTCTTAACTTCAACAAACCAATGACATCAAGATAAAAGTTATTTAAATCTTAATAATTGTTCATTTTTTCTTAATTGTGTATAAAACAACATATAAAAGTGTTCAAATTATATATATAACTAGCTGACCCGCCCGGCGTTGCCTGGGGCCCGTTATAATAACCTTAAACAGAACAGAAGTTTGTATGATTTTATATCTTTTGAAAATCTTTTGAATGAACCTAGTTTCGCGGGCCCCAACGACTTCCGCAACGTCTAGTGTGTTCCCAACAAATCTGCAGAAATTTCAAGGGGCCCGGTACCGGGCCACAAGGTGCCAAGGACTTTACGGCATGTGGTTAGGTACAAAGATATTTTTTAGTAGTTCTTAAAATATTCGGCGGACGCTAGGAATATGCTAAATAAAATCGCATGCAATTCGGATAATTTTTTAAGAAGCTGTACCAAGGGCCCCAAGAGGGCGATTAATATTAAAAATTGGTGGCAGCTAAAGTCTGACATTTTCTTTGTCGTTCATGTAATAGCTGGAGGACCTAAAAAGTTGTTAGAAAAAAAAAAGCTAGTTAATCGGACCATTTTTAAGGGAGCTAAAATAGGAGGCCCAAATGGGGTCAACTGACAGTTAAAAACAAGGCCCTAACATGGAAACCGGTTAAACTGTCTTCGTACTTAACTTTTTATATCTGCAATTAGTCAAAATTAAGTATAGGGTATGAATTATTCGTTAGAATAATATTTTAAAGCAATGCATAAAAAAATTAGTAAATCCTTTAAAAAGGCCCTAGGGTCCCAATAAAAATATGAGGGTGTTGCTTCTAGAAGAAGAATCAAAACTCGACTTTAAAATTATGCACTGAGAAGGTGAGAAAATTAAGGGGTGAAATATGCATGGCGCACAAAAAGTTCAAGGGCCCTCGACCGGGGCCCTACGGGATCATAGGGGACCCCAGGGTCGTAACTGGAATGTAGGAACGTGAGAATAACATAATCTAAAATGGGTTCCAAAAATGAAGATTGGATTAAATGGGGGCAATTTAATAATAATTTATGGTGTAAAAACTCCAAGGGGACAGGGGCTTAACTGGCATGTAGTTAGGTATAAAATATATTTTATACCTAAAAAGTTAAGTAAATATATTTTTAGTAGTTTTTAAAATAATTGGTGGACGCTAGAAATATGTTAAAGAAAATCGCATGCAATTCGGATCATTTTTTAAAAAGCTGAATCAAGGGCCCCAAGAAGGCGATTAATATTCAAAATTGGTGGTAGCTGAAGTCTGAAAATTTTTTTGTCGTTAATGTAGTAGATAGCCTAAGAGAGGACCTAAGAAGTTGTTAGGGAAAAAAAAGCTAGTAAATCGGACCATTTTAAGGGATTTATAATAGGGGGCCCAAAAGGGGCCAACTTGCTTAAAAACAGGGCCCTAATATGAAAACATGTTAAAATGAAAAGTGCTTAGCGCTTTATATCTCAAATTAGTCAAAATTAAGCATAGGGTATGAATTAGTCATTAGAATAATATTTTAAAGAAATGCACAAAAGATTGGGTAAATGTTTAAAAAAGGGCCCTAGGGCCCCAATAAAAATATGAGGGTGTACGTGCAGAACGAAGAGTCCAAAACTCAAATTTAAAAGTATACACTGAGAAGGTGATAAAATTAGGGAGTGAAAAATACTTAGCGCACAAAAAATTCAAGGGGCCCTACGGTTCCCTAGGGGGCCCCAGTGTTTTATATGGAATGTAGAAACGTGAGAATAACTAAATGGAAAAGGGATCACAAAAATGAAGATCGGGTTAAAAGAAAGCAATTAATTAACAATCAAATTTATTAACAATTTATTTGCGCAAAAACATTAAGGGGCCCTGCAACGGACCCCAAGTGTCCAGAGTCATAAATGGAAAGTAGAAAAGTGAGAATAACTACTTGGAGAAAGGTCCCCAAAACGAAGAAGATTGGATAAAAAGGGGGCAAGTTATTAACAATTTAGTGCACAAAAACTTAAAGGGGTCCAGGGGCCCCGGCCTTTAAAAAATTAAAAATCTTAGCCTCAGGTGCATCAGGACCTATCTTGGACTAGCCTCATCTAAATTTTCAGACTTCTACGTGCTGTAGATTTCGCTAACCATCGCCGACAGACAGACACACACACACACACACACAGAGCGATTTGTTCTTTTATTAGTATAGTTAGCGCTAAGTGTATAACACTTCCGGGATGAACTCATCCGGATCCTGGTAACCTTTCGCTAAAATCAGCCCTTTTATTTTAAAGGTTTCTTGGTGAGAAAGGAGTTCGGCAACGTATTTTCTGACAACCTATTTATTGTTTTATACTCACGAGCAATTTTTTCCATGTGTACACAATTTATTTAATATAAAGAAGCTATTTATTCATTTTTATAAAGAAACAGAAGTAATTTGTACATAAATAAAATATTATATATATTTAGAAATATTTTTTTATGTATCTAAATACATATATAAAAAATAAAAGTTCACTAGGTTTGTTTTCATAGCTATTTATATATTTTAGCAACATATCTCACTTTCTGAAGCCCGAATTGCGCCAAGCTTTTTTTAAAAAATGCCCTATAATGGAAAAGTACCTAAATGAATAATTAATAGAAATAACCGATAATATAAACCAAAGCATTTTATTTCTAGATCAAACCATTGTTTTTAATTTAGATTAAAAAAACAACAACAAAAAAACATATATATCCTAGGATAACTTCGGTTGAAATTCGTTTGACAACTTACTATCATTTGACATTTTATTAACATACATCTTACCTGTGTGCTTCGCTGTGTAGTCATCGTCAATATATACAGAGACGAGGTAGCACATACAAGGAAATTTACATCACAGAGAAATACAGCAGGGAGCTCCACAAAGAGTGTGCAACGGAGCCAGCGGGATGCAGCTTACCAAAGCGGTTATATAGGTTATATTCCTGTAATCGCTTTGCAGCTTACTATCTCATTCCATAAACGTAAACAAACACATCATTCCGGTCACAATTCATTCATCGTGATCGGTAAAAAATATTAAACCATTGAGGTAATCATTCACAAAGCAAGTTCTCCAACAATCAACGGACAATATTCTTATGACGTCATAGTAGGTAAAATGATGGCGCTATGGATTGTTTATGGTTTGCATTATATTATCAAAGATTTTATTTTGCAATTTCTCTTAGTTACATTACTTTATTGTCATCTTTATGAGCTCAGAAATCAAATTAATGAAAACAAAAGCATATTTTTTTATTATTTAAATATTAAATAATGAAAAAAAATATAAATGCATGATTTGAAAATTTTAAATAATTTTTTTCCTTAGTACTAAAAACAAATATTGAAGTAACAGCATGCTTAAGTTAAATAAGTTTAATTTAGATAATTTATGAACAAATCTCAATTTAAATACTTAAAATTTCACAATACTCGCCAATAGTTATTTTTTGCGCCTGTAAATTAGAAACAATGCTTTGGTACTGAAATAAAATGTTATTGTAATTTACACCACATAATAATAACTGTAGAGTTACAATATCGATAGAAAAAAAAACGGTTACTGCAATTAGTATTATAAGTGCTAATATTGGCGCTGTGTATTTACGTGATACGCATCTTAAAAATCAGTAGAAATTAAGCATAAATGCCGAAGTCAATGAGTTACGCAGTTATAAAAATTGTAGTATGCAGCCCGATTGTGTCACATTATCCAAGACACAATTGGATGATAATAATGATCGTTTTTCTAATCTTCCGTAATCAATGTCTACTGCCAAGGTTAAGAGGAAACAAACAGATATTAGCTACAATAATTTTAAATATAAATGAGGATATCACTAATCGCTTTTGACAAAAACATTCCATTGTACCAAACTGTATTAGCCACAATATGCCAATAGGCAGTGATCCCAGTTAACGGAGATTACTTAATATGTTTTTAAATTCCCGGCTTTGCTAACTCTTGTCAGACGGATAATCAGATAATCAGACGGAAATAAAGCATAAATGAGAGTTGTACAAAACCGGTTAGGCGGGTAAAACCGGGTACCGCAGATTCGTCTTTAATTTGAACTTTTATCTATTGGCCAACACGATGAATTGCTTGTTGAACATCAATACGGCATTTGTAGCTGAACAAAACGCTACTGTATGTGGTTATTTTTTGTGTGAAGGATTTCGTTTGAATTGCTCTTAAAAGTTATTTTGTTTGATGCTAGGTTTTACGCATATATCAACTATTTGTCAGCAAGTTAAGTATTGGTAAGTACTTTATCTAATTCTTTGCTTTCCTGCTAGTATTTTAACAGTTTTACTGATACCTTAATATAAGGTTGAGTGTAGTGACGCCATGTTTTTAAATCTGCGTCATGTTGGGGTAAAACCGGGTACTTAAGTATGGGTCAAAACCGGGTTATGATGATGCAATCATCATATATTGTCCTTTTTATTCTTTTTAAATTAATGTTTTCTTTTTCTTTCCATGTATTCAGTCAGTCATAACTGGATTTGTTAAAAAGTAATTTCAGGCTTATTTCTCGTCTCTTTCATGCGGAAGTAAAACATTAAATAATAAACATGTCTTTTTAACGAAATGATTCATTATCATTTTGATTTCGCTATTTTATATCTGCAAGTCAACAGCTTAAATTATACTTGATTTACGATAATTACATTTCTGTCATTTCGATAATAATTTAATACTAATCTATTTTAGTTACAATATGTATGTGGGTAATTTTCCTTTGCTTTGTTTATAAAATAAAGCGATCATTTTTATTAACAAGGGAATGTTATCCATTTCTTGCATTTTAACTCAGGCAATAAATTTAATCATAAAATTATATTTGACATCTATAATATAAATAAATTTTACGTATTGTTAATGTTTTGGTAGTGTTGTTTGAAGTTATTTTCACGATTTTGTCTTTTTCTGTTTATTCGCCAATAATTTAAATTCTCTCCCATTGTTTTTCTATGCAACGGATAATTTGGCATTTGCGTAACTCTCATATTGGCTTGGTATTCCAGTGGATGTGGCGTGTATTCGATATGTAAGTGTATCATTCGGCCCGATACTCTGACTGTGTAAAAACATGCTTTTCTAAGCGGCCCACCCCATCAGTATATTATGTCAACATTTCTTCAATAAAATCTTTATCTTTACTTTTGCTGAATCTGTTCGCAGTCAATGGGATGAGAGCTCAATAATAAAAGTGGGTTTTGTGCAGTATCACAATGTAGTGTCCCTTTTACATCCCCGGCCAAACTTTTAGTTTTAAATGTGTGAGTTATAATATCTTCACACAGATTGGTGCCGAATATTTTTGACTGCGAACGTTTTTTTAAAAACTTTTAATACGATGGGGTGGTGCCAAAGTTTCGATGCTGCTAGCGTCCTCTTCTCCAGTTTTTGTGATGGTCCCGATGCTGTTGTCCTGCGATCCTGATTGTCCCGAAAGTTTCCTGATAATATACGAGGCTTCCCGTACCGGATACTCATGCTGTTCCTGGTCCCGAATCTTTTCTGCTGTACTGATGGATTTGTATTTCGTCGGCTGCTCCCATGTTGCGCATCACTGCTGCTGCTGCTCTGGTCCCGGATCTCAGTCCGGCTTTCCTGATTCCGCTGTCAAAGTCCGGAGTCCTGCCCGGGGGCTCCCGTGTTCTTGAATGATTTTAATGTGCTGGATTCAATCTTCTAGTGGAGTGTGCGGTGCTCCTAAGGTCAGTAAGCGGCAGGGGGTATATTTTCCCCGTGTGAGTGGTGAAACCTGAGAATACCAGTGCATAAGCTTCATGGTGTCCGATGATGAATCAATGTGTTCGTTAGTACTCAAGTGCCTCTTAAATTATCTGCAATTATTTTAGGCAAATTTTTACTAAAGTACAGAGATTAAAAAAAAAAACAGCGGTGTACTTTTTGTTTTAATGGATGTTGGTGAGTGATTTTTTTATTTTCACCAACACGTCCATCAAATTTACATAATAATTATTTTTTTTCTTCTTTTTCTCAGAACTTTTTTATAGTTTCTGACGAGTGATTTTTTTTATTGTCGTCAGTGTAATCGTGGTTTATTTTTTTAAATGGCGAAAACAAATAGAAATGTTACAAAAAAAAGAAAGAAAAGAATTTTTTTTTAAAAGTATGGTAATACATAAATGTGGTATTATTCAGGGGTATCGTAAGTAACAGATAAAAAATTTCTTTAATACTAGTTTTGATTTTGCATATTTTTGATCGTAAATAATTATGCTAGTATTATTTTGGCATTTTTGTGTGTAAATAGGTTTGATTGAATACCTGTTAATCACTGAATAATCTCTACAATTTTTATTTAGAGTGTGTATTTATTATATGTTTATTGAAAATATAACTGAATTTTTAAGTGTGCATTATTCCTATTGAGTACTTTTTAAGTAAATGAATGAATATATAATTTCGCTAGATAATAATAATAATAAAAAAAAAGTACTCGTAAATATATTGATGATTTTGTGCCTACATTGATATGGAGCTGTTTTATTCTTCCAAAGTAAGTGAAAATGTTTATTTTGATCATGCACACATATTCAGTAAATTCATTTCATGCTTTGCAATTTAATATGACAATTTTGTTGCTTATATTTATATTATTTTGGTAAGATAAAGTGTAGTATTTTTTAAAGTTCTAATTGGTATATATTATAGAGTTCATATTTAAAATGGCAGAGTCGCATAATTTAAATTTTTCTGTGGATGATTTTGAGGGTGATCCTACCCTCATTAATTTTTTCTTTGATCAGGTATCAGCGTATGTCAAAATCAAAAAGTTAGATGAAGAGGAACTGGTTATCTTTTTAAAGTCTAAATTTAAAGGTCCCGCGAAAAAATACTTAATTGAAAATGATATCCTTGCTAAGGCAACTAGTTTCGACTTCATTGAGAAGGCATTTAAGAAATTCTTTGCTGTGAGCTCTACCGCCTCATCTTTAAACGATCTTAATCATTTAACCCTCTTGCCCCATGAAAATATTCGGAACTTTGCGCACCGTTTAAATGTGTTAGTAACAAAAGTATATCCGGATATTTCTGAGAAAACTGCTTTGGATAATATTAAATTTGTCAAATTATTATCATGTTTGCCCTCTGCAATCAAAATTAAAATTCAGGAAGAAAATATTAAGGATAACGAAAAAGCGATTGAGAGAGCCCAGACTTTACAAGATATTTTTAGTCAGGATCACATTCTTACGAGTAGTAATTCTTCTTCTCAGGTGACTGACAATATTCAAATACAGTTAGCGGAATTGACCGAGAAAATTAATACTTTAAGTTTTGCCGCTACTTCATCATCCCAAGAACTTAAACAATCACCTGAGGTCAGACAACACAAGTATAGAAAGTCTCAGGAGTTAAAAAAATTATAAAGCTCGTAATACTTATGAAGCACCTCCCAGGCATCAAAATTTTCAGAGACATATCAGTGAACGTTGCCAGCTTTGTTTTCAGGTCGGTCATGTGGCCACCAATTGTTTTAAGTGGCAACGTGCTAGCACACGACAATTTCATCAACAAAACAATGATTTTAAGCGACACGATAATTTTAGAGACCGTAATTTAAACTCAAGGTGAGGTGTAATAGCGCTGATAATATTACACCTCAAAAAATTCAAGACATTTCAGCAACAGATACACAAACCATTTTTCACACACAATGTCACGAACTTCCAAAATTATCCTCTAAAAGAATTGTTAACTCGATTGCATCGCAAACAGAGTCTACGATAAAGATTGCAAACAGTTGTGCTACACAGACAGAGAGTGAGATTCATGAACACATATTTAATGTCAATAGAGACTCTCCGGCACTTCTTCTTGTAAAGGCCTCCATTGCCAAGGAAGATGCTTTCTTATTATTAGATACTGGTAGCAGCACGTCTTTAATTTCAGTGAAAATTTTGAAAATCTTAAACACAACTTAAAATATAAACGTTTAGGCTTCAATGTTACACTGACAACGGTTAACTCTGAATTGAAATTTACAGCATGTATACGTTTCTCGTTTACGATCAATCGTAAATTTTTCTCACATTGTTTTTATGTCGTAGATATGCCAGAGTCATACAAATTTGATGGCATTCTATGGCTAGATTTTCTACATCACATTAGATTTGTCAAATAAAATTATGCAATTCAATGACTTACATATACCGTTTACTTGTATAGAGTCAAATGATACATCACCGGAATGCCATAATATTTCTGTAGACACTCACATTATTGAAGATGTAACTCTAAAAAAAAAACTTATGTTGCATCCTGATGAAGTCAAATGTGTCACCGTTAAAACTAGTAACATGTTACACGAGACTCCATATTTGTTCCAAAGTAATGCTTTTTCTAAAGATATTCTGGTTTTTGACTCAATTATTCAGCTACAAGATAGTAAACATCAGTATGAAAAGAAGGTAAAGAAACATGCAACTGATGAATTTAATATTTATGTTAAAAATATATCTAAAGAAAATGTGCATTTGAACAAAAATATAAGTATAGGATGCATAACTCAAGTTGATGAAATACTTGACAATGTTAATGACTTTGAAAACAATCAGGAGGATTTTAAAAAGGACTCTCAATTATTTGTTAATTTTATTCAGGCTTCTCAAGAAATATTACAACAGAGGAAATTAGAACTATCCTCTTCTGATTTTAAATTAAATAATCTTGACTCACAAGAGGCAGAAAAGCTAAAAAAGTTACTGTTAGATTATTATGCTGTATTTTCTAAAAGTATGAAAACGTTAGGACATACTGATAAGTTCAAGTCAAACTTAAAATTTATCAATGACTTCCCCATAAAAACTCACCTTTTCCTTTTCCCCCAGGCTCTCCAGCAAGAAGCTTCATCTCAGATTAATCAATTAGTAGAGGCTGGAATTATCGAACGTAGCTGTTCAAAGTGGGCATGTCCCATCCTTTTGGTTAAAAAGAAACCAGATGGGTCAGGAAAACAAAAATATAGACTTGCGCTTGATCTAAGAATGTTAAATACCACCATTCAAAGCTCTTCATATCCACTTCCTAAAATCCAGACTATAATCTCAAATCTTTCGAAATATAAATTCTTTACATCCTTGGATTTTAAACAGGCATATCATCAGATTGATCTCCCTAAAGAATATCAAGAAAAGGTTACTTTTTGCAGTATGTTTGGTTCATTTAAATTTAAACGTTTATGTTTTGGTTTAAAGAATGCCAGCGCTTATTTCCAAACTTTAATGGACATGCTAGTAGATGAGATGCAAATTGAAGGTATACATGTATACCAGGATGATCTCATTTTTGGTTCTAACTCATTTCAAGAAACTTGTGAAAAATTAGAAAGAATTCTTCAAATTTTAAAGAAGTACAAACTTACTTTGTCACCATCTAAATGTTCATTTCATAATTCGGCAGTAGATTATCTTGGTTTTCACATTGAAAACCACTCCATTTCCCCTATTAATGCTAACATTCAGAAAATTAAATCCTTTCCTGCTCCAACTACTAAAAGACAAGTTCAAGGATCTGTTGGTTTAGCAACTTTTTACAAAAGTTTAATTTCATCCTTTTCTGAGCTCATACACCCACTTGTTGATTTAACTAAGCCTAATACTACTTTCAAATGGACTGATTTTCATCAAAAGGAATTCAATGATATTCAGAAAATTTTCTTTCAACCTCCCATGGTTAGACTACCGGACTGGAATAAGACTTTTTATGTAAACACTGATGCCTCAGGTACTGCAATTTCAGGTGCTCTTCTTCAAAAACATAATGATCAATTACTACCTGTCGCTTATTTTCCTAAATCACTTAAACCATCTGAGCGAAGATATCCAGCTTTGAAATTAGAGCTGATGGCCATCGTTAAATCTATTAATGCTTTTAATTATTACCTTTTCAATCGTGAATTTGTTGTTCTTTCAGACAGTGCACCTCTACAAAAATATAAAAAGATTTCTAACCCTGCTGATATTATAACTAGATGGCTTATGCACCTTTCTAAGTAAACTCTCACATTTCAACATATTCCAGGTTCCAAAAATGTATTGGCAGATTATTTATCTAGATGCAATTTCAAGGAAGATAATATTAATACTCTAAATTCTAACCCTCAACTTATTCACGAGGTACATCAGGCTTTGCCCATTATTGAAAATGATGTAGATGAGAGTGCTAAACAACATGAGATTATCAATTGTTTAGTAACAGGTAATTCTAAGAAAAAAGACCCTCTTCTAGAAATTTCGAATGAAACTTTTGTACAGGAACAATCTAAAGACCCTCAGTTATCTAGTATATACAATGAAATTTTAAAGAATGGTTCATGTGAAAAATTTCCATCTTATTTTATTCATCCGGATTCCGGTGCAGATAATTGGCCGACATAAATACAACCATAAATACAACCAATCATCCGGATTCCAATGTGCTAATGTTAAAGAAAAACAATGTTGCTAATAATAGTTATTCATACATTATTATCGTTCCAAATTCTCTTAAGCTTAAAGTGTTAACTATTTCACATTTCTCTCATTTTGGACTGCGTAAAACATATGATTTTCTTTCATCCCGTTACTGTTGGAAAGGCATGTACAGGGATACATTAAATTTTGTTTCATCATGTGTCAAATGTTTACAAGCTAAACATCACAGGACGCCTAATGCACCTCTCCAAACTACTTATACACCTAAATTCCCTGGCGATACTATTTCAATGGATTTAGTTGGCCCTTTTACAAATGGTCAATCTATTTTAACTGTCATTGATCACTTTTCACGCCGCATGGAATTATATCCGTTAAACAGTACTACTGCTCCTAAAATTGTAAAATGTTTATTTTCATACATAACAACTTTCGGTCGACCTTACAGAATTTTGTCAGATTTAGGAAAACAGTTTACATCACATGCTTATGAATTAATTAATGATACTTTAGGTATTAAAATCAGCCACTCTTCGGTAGGGCATACCGCTTGTAATGCGATTTCGGAGCGTATTAATACTTCTATTAAATATTCTGTTAATATGTTAATGCAAGAAGGTCATACATTTGAAAATTCTATTGCTATTCACAAAAATTTATATAACGGATCAAAGCATTCTTCCACTGCCTTTTCGCCAAATTTTTAAAAGAAATCAATATCATCAACGAACAGCAAAGTTAAGACCTATATGTGAAAAAGACATTGTATATTTGAAATCGGTGGATAAATTTAAGCCGAAGTATACAGGACCATACATAATTGTAAAGAAACATTCACCTGTTTCATTTTCCATCAAACAGGTAAACTCACATCACAACAATTCCATATTCAGAGTTCATATTGACAGGTTACTGCTTGCCCCACCTCGCAATGGTCACTTATTTGATTTAAGCTATGTTAAAAATAACAGTTCTTCTCATAGCAACAATTACATCCTTAATTAACCCCATCCCTATAATTTGCGTCCTAGGAAATAAATATGTCACTAGCCCTGCTCGTTCATGTTTCTTTTGTATGCAGTATCTTTGCATTGTTTTACTTCTATGTCTGTGCGCACATTTTTTTTCTCTTTCTCTCTTTGTTGTCATGTGGCTGGTTCCATATGTCATATGTTTTTTTTATATGCACAGATGCTCCATGCAGAAGGTTTGACATTAAGTTCTAAAAAAAAAAATATTTGCAGCTTAAATTTTATTTTAATTAGTATTTTAAATGGTAACTTTGATACTTGTTAATTTAAGTTTCGTTTTGGCCAGCAGTAGTTTACTATTTATAAACATGAAGGATAATTAACAGATAAAATAGTTTACATGTTATGGAATTGATTGTTTTAAAACAAGTATGGATTAAGTAAAAAAATACAAGAATATAGCTATTCTCGACTATGACACTTTTCGCTCTCAATACTCTAGATTTATGTCTTTTACACATTATTACATTTTTTTAGAAAAAACTTTGATTTATTTTATCTTTTGTTTTTTATTTTTTCATTCGCCCTTGCTGAAATGTGACCCGTTCGAAATTAAATGCCCACATGGGGTCTGCATTTCATTGTATTGAGAGCACATACACACTTTGGAAGTTGGTTCGCCAACTTCCCTTATGACAATTTTTGTTTTGAAGTCCAGGTGGCTCCAAACTTGTCAGAGGATTCTCTGATTTTGTGCGGAGCGGGGGATTTGCAGATATTAAATATTAATGTCTGTGGGTCATCCTCCCTTTTACGCCCTGTACCGTTTAGGACCAAAGCCATAAGCTGCGGTCATATTCCTTGTAATTATTTATTACAAGTTAAAGGGGAGAAATATTTTTTTCCATGCCACATGTGCATATTTTTTCTATCTCTCCTGTGCGGATTGCACGAATATTACATTTATTTTTTTTTACACTTTTTGTATATAATTTTGTGTTTAATATTTCATTGTATGCATACATATATTATATTTTGTGAATGTCAAGTATTATAAAACATATTAGAAAATATTTGTTTATGCTATCAACAATTATAACAAACAAACAAAGATTTGTTTATGTCCTATTCAGAATTTCATAAATAAGGACACAGTACTTATTAAGGACAAATGACTTGAATATTCATATTGAAAATAGTCGACTATTTAAAACGAACAATAAGAAACTTTTGAAAGTTTCGATTGATGAACAATCAATTTTATCACGTGATATAGACTTTATTATTAACATTCAGATCTGTGCATTTATTTTTTTCCAGAAGCTTCTAATTACTTATTCTTAAAAAAAAATAATGAGGAAAATGTTTGTAATTTTAGTACCGTATATATTGATTTAGTATAGTGTTTTTGAATATATTTTTTATGTTATTTGTGGAATCAAGTCATGCCGAGAGTCAGCATTTTTTTTTGCGTGCTGGGGGTGATAATATATGATGATGCAATCATCATATATTGTTCTTTTTATTCTTTTTAAATTAATGTTTTCTTTTTCTTTCCATGTATTCAGTCAGTCATAACTGGATTTGTTAAAAAGTAATTTCAGGCTTATTTCTTATCTCTTTCATGCGGAAGTAAAACATTAAATAATAAACATGTCTTTTTAACGAAATGATTCATTATCATTTTGATTTCGCTATTTTATATCTGCAAGTCAACAGCTTAAATTATACTTTATTTACGATAATTGCATTTCTGTCATTTCGATAATAATTTAATACTAATCTATTTTAGTTACAATATGTATGTGGGTAATTTTCCTTTGCTTTGTTTATAAAAGAAAGCGAGCATTTTTATTAGCAAGGGGATGTTATCCATTTCTTGCATTTTAACTCAGGCAATAAATTTAATCATAAAATTATATTTGACATCTATAATATAAATAAATTTTACGTATTGTTAATGTTTTGGTAGAGTTGCTTGAAGTTATTTTCACAATTTTGTCTTTTTCTGTTTATTCGCCAATAATTTAAATTCTCTCCCATTGTTTTTCTATGCAACGGATAATTTGGCGTTTGCGTAACTCTCATATTGGCTTGGTATTCCAGTGGATGTGGCGTGTATTCGATATGTAAGTGTATCATTCGGCCTGATATTCTGACTGTGTAAAAACACGCTTTTCTAAGCGGCCCACCCCATCAGTATATTATGTCAACATTTCTTCAATAAAATCTTTATCTTTACTTTTGCTGAATCTGTTCGCAGTCAATGGGATGAGAGCTCAATAATAAAATTGGGTTTTGTGCAGTATCCCAATGTACTGTCACTTTTACATCACCGGCCAAACTTTTAGTTTTAAATGTATGAGTTATAATATCTTCACACAAATATACCCGGTTTTGTCCTACACTCATGGAATGACTTTTTTAGAATAGTTAATAATTTCGCATACAGCAATTTAATGCTGTTAAGTACTGTTAATCCCTTGATGTGTCATTCATGGTACCTTTAAACTCATACTTCAAACAAGAGGTGAGGAAGTGGTAACTTTTCAATCGTGGGCGATCTGTAACAATTTTCTAAATTGAAAAATTATTCAAAGCTGCATTTTTGAGATCAGCAGTTGCAAATACTCCAATCAGAAGGTTTGAGAAAACAGGGATTTTTTGTTACTGCAAGGTGTTTCTCCATACCATCTTTTTGCTTATTCGGAAATGACAGAGAAACCCATGAAAGGCAATGATAACACACCTAGGGCTACGCAATCACAGGTTGGCATAGATGCAGCAATAAATATTTCTGAAACATCACAGGATAATGAAGCTCATCCTTCCACATCTAAAAGAGTTGACATCATACATCAAAGCTCTTCCATCGACATCTCAGATTATGTTGCCCAGCAATCTGCATTTCCAGTTTCACCTAAAATGTTATTACCCCCCACCAGGAAGGCTTTGGGACTGAGGAAAAAATTGGCAAAAGGAAGGAGAAACTGTTTTTTTTTTTTCACTTTTTCGCCCTATGCATTAGAGCTAGAAACAGATATTATGAAGAAAGAAGCCAAACTACCTGGAAAACGAAATAGGAAGATTCTTAAAAAGAAAAAAGAAATTAAGAATTAACAGAAAAATAAACCAAAAAAGGTTGAGGAGACATCCTCAGAAGTTTAAGAAGATAATGAAGCCTGAATGTTTTGCAATGAACTTTACACCAATTCTAAGTCCAAGGAAGTTTGGATACAATGTTTGAAATGCCACGGATTGGTACATGAAGCATGTGATATGAAGAAGAATATGATAACAAATTCATTTGTGATTTTTGCAGTTAAATTAACTTTAAGGCTTCCAGTGTAAAAGAGGTAGGCATATACAAAGTAGAAAATTTGTAAGATTTATTTTTGACACATGGAAGAACACATGTGCAATTTCATTTTGTTAAATATAACAAAAATGCATTTTTTACTATATTGAACAAGAATTTTTTTGAACAAAATGAGTTCACCAGGAGTTTTAAATGGATACTCGGTCTTACCCAACCAGTGGGATAAAACCGATTTTTTGCATATCTCTGAAAAAAGCCTTTTTTATATTTAATCAATTATATTTTTTATCGAAAATAATATGTTTTATTATAGCCAAATATTCATTTAATGTTAAAAACGGTGTTCAGTATTTGTTTTCCCATTTGATTGTATTTGAGAACAACAAACATTTATGGTACCCGATTTTGCCCCACCTTCCTCTATTTGTCAAAAAGGACGAAATACATCACAACAAAAGGAGTATGAAGTGCTACCATGATCTCAAAGAGTTGTTGATTTCTTTAACAGAATCTTCATAATTGGCGAAAGATTGATCAAGTACATTAAATTAAGAAAAAAAGTAACATGATGCAATGCTTAGTTTAGTATACATTGGGAGACCAAGCTTTTTGCCAGATGCGGCTAGTAGTTAAATAAATAGAAAGTGACAAATTCGTGTGTAAATCTTCTTAAATCTATCAAGTCAATAAAAAGAAGTTTTTTTTTTTTCATTATTTTTAACGAGTGCATTTTGTAAAACACGATTTATTGCTTATTTCGTAGTAAACATAATTTGTAAAAATGAGTGAGAACTTTCAAAAACCTTTATGAACAAAATTTAAAAACAAAAATGTTTAAAAATAAAAGCTAGAAAAAAGACTGAACCCATTAACAAAAAGGATCTCAACTCTCTTGTCATTTGCGTAAGAACTTCACAAAGGATATAAAATTAAAGCCGAAAGACAAAGAGAAAAAAAAAACTATAAGAAAGTAAACTTATAAATTAAATTACTAACTAAACGCATTATTGGCAAATGTATCAGAATTTATTTTATTTTATTTTATTTTATTTTTTTTTTGATCGGATCTGTATAAAATGGGATTTGGAATGATTGATCATTGAGTTAGGAGGAGTAGAAAACGTTGTTCTTAAAAAAAAAAAGTGTCAATTGGATATCTTTCAGCGTTCATAAAAAAAAAAAAAAAAAAAAAAAAAAATGTCTGACACAAAAATCAAAGGCAAAGATAAAGATAAATGTAAAAGTAACTGTGAATGTTGATAAGGTTGTATATATAAGAATTAGTTTTAGGGGAAAATAAATTTTTACCTCCTCAATTTCAAACAACTAATGATGTGAAGCTGAAAAGGATTTAAATTTAAATTTGTTTTTCCTCTTTTTTACAAGGTTTTAGTTAAATCGCTTTGTATGAATAATTCAAATCTTGAAACGTTAATTTCACCCACTTCCCATTTAGCTATTGACCTAAAATTTGGCACACTTATAAATCTTTCATGATAATATAATTATTACAAATTTTGGGGTGGTTCGACGCATTAAAACACCCCAAAACGTATAACACAGCGATTATTTAATTTTAATTGAAAAAATAGCTTCATTGTTGCAACTATCATATATTAACCACATTGTAGCTCGCATCATTATGACATCAGCATTGCGCGACTCACACATTTGAGCTTTATAATATAGGCTGACTTTTAGAAATTTTTGTTTTAGAAACACACATTTTTTGTAACCCCTGTTCTAACTTTCATACAATTGAAACTACGTATTAATATCTGCTAGCGTCAAATTATCGCCAAGATTGGCAACAATGACGAAATATGGCCAAATTTAGCGACAAAAATCGACATAAAAGAAGCCAACTTGGATATAGCTGGATAATTTGGCGAAATTCTCATTGAAATTCACTATTGGTTAAAAATTGGGAATGAATCTTCTATAATAGTGTTCCTCCCAATTTAGCTTCGTGTTTTCGAGTAACATTAGCTAAAATCTTAAAACCAAGTTATAAGGAGGCTACTTTTTCCTTCCGGTACAGACCGGAAGGATTTTTTTCAGCTCAAGGCGGGATATTTTATATTTAGACAATTTTTTTTTCATCGGATTTGTTAACAAGTTTTTCAGAAATTTTTCTAAATGTCCCGGATAAAAGTTTAAAATAATGTTTTCCTTTAGTAGAAAGAAATGATTCTGTATTAAGTAAGACCAAAAAGTAAAAAAATAAATATATAAAAAATAATTTTTCAAAAACAAGATTTTATTTAATCTAATGTGCACTAAAAAGAAAAAAAAAGATTTTTTTTTTCTCAGTCAGAATAAGAAATGTATTTATGAATATGACAAAAAAGTAAAAATTAAATATTAGCCCAGACATCATTGAACATGTTGAATACAAATCAATGAACAGAAGTTATAACTAAATGATTGTGCAGCTAAATGTTCGATTCACATTAGCTTGGACGATTCATGAACAAATTTGTTACCAAGTGGTCTCTTACAAGAATTTACGTCAGTCAAGTCAACTGATCTTTCAGTTTAATGTTTCCTGTTCGCAGTTCATATACAGAAACACCTTTCTTATTCTGGCTGCGGAAAACAGGACGTGTAAACAACATAGGATATAGCAGCGGTTTAAATTTATATTAATGATTATTTAATAATAGTTATGTTATTGAACAGTTACAAATCCGTATATCTTATTAAGTGTTTAAAGAATATCCTCAATATTATATTTTCAGTGCCTTTTATCAAAGCAGGTTTGTTGCTTATCTAGTAGAAAATATTACTTAGAAAATTGAGTAACATTTTTTAAAGGATAAATAAAGACACAACTTTGCTTAATGGCACACAAAACACGAACTTTAATAAGCTAAAAGTTAAATTCTACGTCTCGAACTGTTTCTGCAGCCGTCTTCAGGAAAAATATGATGGTTAAATGGCTAAAAGCTCAGATGAAGGCTTCCTGTGCGAGAGATAATTTGTCGAACATTGACTAAAGATATGAAAACAAAATTGTAGTGGTGCCATCCAGTGAAAATAAATGTCTATTCTGCCTCCTTTCTTTCCCTCTAAAAAAGTGGTTTCCAACCTTTTATTGGCCATGCCCCACCAAAGCATCTGTAAAATCAATATCCCCCCTCCCTCTCACTATGTCAATTACGTTATTTAAAAAACGAACTTTATTCACACTTTAACAAAAACTATTCATTTAGCATTCTTTAACATATGAAATAGGTGAATCTTCTATCAAATTTCTGTTTTTAACACGATTCTATAAAACGAATGATGCTATATATCTTCACTTTTGTGCCAAAAAGAGTTTTGTTGTACTTTTCAAACTTCCCTCAATGTTAAAGAAAGGTGTTATACTGTGTGCATTTTTATCTTTACAAAATATCTTGAAGATAGACTTGCATTTAACATTAAAATTGATACTATTCACACATTTTATAATTCATTATTGTAACTTATTAAGAGCTGGTGGAAAAGATTTTTGCACTACATTTTCTTTCTATGGATAACACAATACACAAGAGCCCTTTCAAGATTATCATTTTTATCAATTTTAAATAGCCACTAATCCCCATCGCAGAAGATTTTTCTCTGTTTTCCTTTCCCAATATAGTTAATTCCATTCAATGTATTATCGGATTTTGAAATGCAAAATGTATATGCCATCATGCAAATTTATTTACTGTGTAGGATGCCTGTAATGGAGTAATAGATATTTACTATCTACCCATTTACTTTTCCATTGCTATTTAAGTTTATAAATTTTGTAAAGTTCGTAGTACTTTCTTTAGATACTTCATATACAGTGTGTCCACGTATAACCTAACCGACCTTTATTTTGCAACCATTGGTCCTAGATGCATATTTCCAATTACAAAAATGGTTTAAATAAGGTAAAGAATTATTTTTAAAGCGATTTGGGTCAAGAAAAACATTTATTAAAAAAATTACGAAATTTAAATTTTTATAGGTTCCCTGGTCCTATAAGTGATATTTAGTAAAAATTTACTGTGACACTAACAAGTACGACAAAAAAAGTCCCATTCATCTAACATTAAACTTCACCGAGTTATGAAATTTTGAAATGCATGACTTATACCATTTTTTTTGCATCTCAAAACAGATGATTTCGGCCATGCTTTCAGGGGTCGTATATATAGTACTTAAACTTATTTCAAGGTATCTGCGCTTTGAAAGAAATCGTACAACTATTACAATTGAGTTAACTTTTATTAGTTAAGTTTCAGATTAGTTAAAATAATTGTATTTTAACACTTGTTTTATTTTGTAAGTATTTGAGGCTATGATTTCTTTTAACAAAAATTATGTTATTATCATAAGGTTTTATTTAACTTGCAACGATCATCTTTCCAGTTTAAAATTTGTACTCGAACTTTAACTCACTTTCAAATGCCCGATCGAAGTTAAATTTTACATACTAACTTAAATCCGATTTCAATGTAATATTATTATGATTTTCGACGTTTACCATCTTATACATACTTATATTACAGGATAACACAAAAAAAATTCGGAAAGATTACCATCAACATGTTTAAGAAAGAATTTTAGATTAGATAACATAAACCTGCTATGGTTGTGTTTTTTAATTTTTATAATTATGTTTTATGTATTTTTTAACGCTGAATAAAAAAATTACCTTCACTTTTAACCATCATGTTAGGATTAAAGGTATGTATAAATATTATACAGACATAGAAACAATAAATACAATAAACCCGACTGGAGTGAAAAATTAGCCAGAGCCAGGAATCGAATCCGGGACCACAGTATACAAGACTGCTGCTCTAACCACCGAGTTACTCCGGCCGATGCATGAGCCTGCAATTTCTCATTAATAAACCATGTTGGGGAAGTCACCATTCATCTATACAATAGCCTTGGATGACCGGACAACGATGAATAGATTTTACTATTACATCGATCTACGATAATTATAATAAAACACTCATACTACAATATATATTAAAACACACATACACACATAAATAACGCCTGCATTCAACAATTAAAGGTATAATAAATATTATACAGACATACAAACAATAAATACAATAAACCCAACTGGAGTGAAAAATAATCTGATGAAATGTCTAATGATCTAATGAAAAATAATATTATAATTATCGTAGATCGATGTAATAGTATAATCTATTCATCGTTGTCCGGTCATCCAAGGCTATTGTATAGATGGCTGGTGACTTCCCCAACATGGTTTATTAGTGAGAAATTGCAGACTCAGGCATCGGCCGGAGTAGCTCAGTGGTTAGAGCAGCAGTCTTGTATATTGTGGTCCCGGGTTCGATTCCTGGCTCTGGCTAATTTTTCACTCCAGTTGGGTTTATTGTATTTATTGTTTGTATGTCTGTATAATATTTATATATACCTCTAACTGTTGAATGCAGGCGGTATTTATGTGTGTATGTGTGTTTTAATATATATTGTAGTATGAGTGTTTTATTATAATCATGGCAGGATTTTTCGCAAATCATAAATTTCAAGGTTAAAAAGTCGCGAAAAATCTGATACTATAAAATAAATGTAAGACTTTTTTATTCAGTTTAATTTTATTTAATTCAATAATTTATTCAATTTTTTTGGCTTATACTGGGTTTCTTACAGCTAAACAGCCCAGAGTCCGATGAGGTTGGAAGGGGAGGGGGGATCAATTTTAACTTTGAGCTTTTTAAAATTTGCGATTTGAGAAAAATCCTGACGTGATAGCTTAAAATGAAGGTCATTTTCGAATTCAGCGCTAAAAAAAAAATCAATTTTCAAAAGATCATCAGATGTGTCACGCCTGTAATGCTAAAAAATGTTCAAGACAAATTTCTGTCGCGTATCCGTCTATACAGGGTGATTCATAAATATCGAAACAGTAGGGTATTTCCTTAATTAATTCCCCTAGGCACATGCTTCCAATTGCAAAGTTTCATAAAAAAAGGTGGAAAATTTGATGAGATAAGTTACAACTCCATGAAGGTCTATTTGAGAAAATACGAAAATTAAATTTTTATACGGCCCCCGTAGGGTAAAATTTCCAATTAGGATTTTTTTTCCTTATCCATTCCTGAATTAAACACAAAAAGTTCCATCTTCATATCTGCAAAACTCATGAAGTTATGCCTGTTTAAATAATTCGTCAGGTTTTAAGGGATTAGACACAAATTGAAATGCGTGTTATTTAAGAAACAATGTTACTTTAAAAGTTCCAGGATACATGTCAAAAACATATTTATTGAGTTAGAATTAGACTTTTTTGTTTTTTGTGATGATTAACCATATAATTTTCAAATAAAATCACATCCTAAAATTTCTCAGAAAGTTTAAAATTTTTAAAATTATTATTATTATTTTAATTGGGGTAATTTAAAATCGTTATAACTCGAAATATTATCGTCGAATTTCAAACTTTTTTTCATTTAATTAAAGAGGAAAATATAATTTAAATTTTGTTTCAGGATTTTTTTAAATATTGATATAAAAAATATTAAACACACACACAGACAAAAAAATGATGTAACTTATTTAAAAAAAAAATCATATTTTCAAAAATAAATATATTTTCAAATTTGTCGAAACAAAATTAATGTAAAATAATCAGAAAGGTCATGTTCCAAGTTTGCCCGCTTTTTTATAACAATTCTTGACTTAAAAATGTAAATTAATAATTTAAATTAAATTAATTTTAATTTTAATTACGCATTTAAATTAATAAATTTAAATTAATTATTTTTAAGAATTTAAATTAATAATTTAAAACGCATTTAAAGTTTTAAACAAAGATTGGCTCCTAATAAAATGTTTAAACGTTTTTTTTAAATTTGCAGGTGAGTATGTAACTCTTCCATGTAGCTTAAACTTCCGATTCAGTTTAACTTTTGCCCTTTCCACCTTCTTTCTGTACTATTTAAAACAAGGTTTTTTTCTAACATACCGATTAAGAGTGTTTTCATAATTTTAACCCTCACAACTTCAGGTTTTATATCGTCCCGGCGAGCGGTTAAAAAAGTCTGTATTCTGGGGCCGCACCAGTCTCGACCGGGCCTGATGTATTTTTCTTACCGAACCGGGATTGGCTTCCTTTCTTCCTAGGTCTGCACGGGGCGAAATTTTCAGTCCTGGTCTCGACTCAACCCGTATTAAAATCATTCTATCCGACTCGCCTAATCCGTGCAGAAATCAGTAAAGTGCCGTGCAGAAATCAACAGACAAAAAAATGATGTAACTTATTTTAAAAAAATCACATTTTCAAAAATAAATATATTTTCAAATTTGTCGAAATAAAATTAATGTAAAATAATCAGAAAGGTCATGTTCCAAGTTTGCCCGCTTTATTATAACAATTCTTGACTTAAAAATGTAAATTAATAATTTAAATTAAACTAATTTTAATTTTAATTACGCATTTAAATTAATAAATTTAAATTAATTATTTTTAAGAATTTAAATTAATAATTTAAAACGCATTTAAAGTTTTAAACAAAGATTGGCTCCTAATAAAATGTTTAAACGTTTTTTTAAAAATTGCAGGTGAGTATGCCCAAAAAAATCAACCCAAAAAATTTACAAAATATGCATATATTTTTAAATTGTCATGAAAATTAAAACATATTACCATTTACAATTAAACTTTAAAAATCGTTTTTAAAGGATAGTAGATTTAAACAAAAAAAAAAAAAAAAAAAAAAAAAAAAAAAAAAAAAAAAAAAAAAAAAAAAAACAAAAACAAAAACAGTAAAACAACTGAAAAAGAACCTGCCTATTACGGAATCCTGTCTAAAAGGAATAATTTTTTTATCCGTGCAAAATGAATATAATAATACTTGAGAAAAGAATAGAATACGTTTGCACCTCCTAAGATGGGAAATTGTCTATAGGGCATTTTTTTCTTGTTCTGTGTGATTCAGTCTTGGAAGGTTTTACTGTATATCATTTTTGAAAGTCTCCAATGCATAGATTATGGATTAACGATATTAAATGGTAAGTGAAACATTTACATACAAACAGAGATTCATTAAAAAAAAGATAAATATAACAGCCTTTGACGCTTCTTTAAAAATGAAGATTATAAACATCTAAAAAGAAAATCTATAAGCTATTATAAAGCTATAAAGCTATTTTTGGTCAGAACTGTTTCATACGGAACAATTTTTAACTATATCGAAGTACAAAACTATGTTTTCTAGAAACTCAGTCAGGCCGGATTAGATTCTGGCTAAGATTTAAACATTTTTCCAGGCCGGGACGAACTTTTTTTTTCTATGGGTCGGCTCGAGACCGTGTCTGGATATTTCGACCTATGCAGGCCTCTATCAAGGCCTCCAGCATAATTTGAAAGAAGGTTTAATTTAAAATCTATACGCTGCTATTTTATGTCCAAAGGAGAGGCACTGTCTTAAATCGACTTGTAATAACGTACAATTTGTGGATGATCCCTATCTTGCATTCAAAATGAGTCAATAACTCTTCGCTCAGAGGCATGGGAAAATGGTGTAAGCAGGGCTTAATTTGCGCCGGAGCCCACCGGAGCTCGGCTCCGGTACTTCTCTGTTTTAAGTAAATATTTAAATATTGGTCGGAATTCACCGGAGCTCATAAATACAGGGCTCCGGAGCCCAGTGCAATAGCGATTTCGAAAAACCGAGGCCTAAATTACTCTTTCCTTTCCCTCCGATCTCCAAGTTTCTGCATTCTTTTCTATCAAAACGCTTACGTAGTGTATCGCCCACGTAGGGGATGGAGAGGAAGATTTTCTGAACATATTTCTTATAAATGTTTTTACCTGTTGTTCATTCATTAACTTACATATATGCATAGCTGCGAACATTTTGTGTGTGTGTGTGTGTGTGTGTTAACACTATTTCCGAATCATAATCCTTACCTTATCAAATTGCAGGATTCTGCGATTAATTAACATTAAAATTAGGCAAAGGTTTCTATTCGAAGGAGTGATGAGCTAAAAAGTGGAATAGTTGACAGTTAAGTATATGCAGGCAGGTATATTTAAAATTCTTATTTTGCTAAAGAAAAAAAGATGCTTTACATTTTGCAAATAAGGCATGAAATATGAATATGCGGATCGGAATGATGGCGTGGCGGGGGTGGAGGCAGGGGGAGGGCACGCTACGGTTTTAGTACTGCAGAATATTAGGGCTCCGGTACTTCTTTTCATAGAAATTAAGCCCTGGGTGTAAGTCGTGAATTTTGAATTTTAATAACTCTGCCAGTTTTGCAGATATCGAGATGAATTTTTTTTTGTTTAATTCAGGAAGGGATAAGAGAAAATTTCCTAATTGGAAATTTTACCCAACGGGCGCCGTATAAAAAAATAGTTTTTGTATTTTCTCAAATAGACTCCCCATGGAGTTACAACTTATGTCATTAAATTTGGCACCTTTTTTTTTTTTTAAATGAAACTTTGCAATTGGAAGTATGTGCATAGGGCCAATATTTAAGGAGATAGCCTATTGTTTCGATATTTATGAACCACCCTGTATATTGTAGTCCAGGGAAGAAACTTGGAACACATGTAGAGAGAAAGTATGAAAGCCGATATTTATCCACATTGTTTATTTCTATTTCGTTTTTATTTGAGTTTAACTACGATAAAGCACTACTTACTATGTTATTATTTCAAATTATTTTAGTAAATTTTTATGAGTTTGTGCACTGTGATTTTATGTATTATACAAAATATACATTTTTATTTACAATACCAGTGATTAGACAAATATTATACAGTTTTTTGACTTGAACAAAAACCCTTTTGTCATGATCATATCTAACTCTAAAACCTCCTTGTCTTTCTGATAGGGGATATATTCGCATCTCCATTTGTATACGGCCCCCATACTATGCATTATAACTTTGAACTCAAATGTCTCAGTGAACATTGGTCGTACAGATACGGAACTTTTTGTGTTTGCAATACTTTTGAATAGACTAAACGTCCTTAAATATAAGTATAGGGACTTGGGGGATGTATAAAAATTTAGATTCTGTAATTCTTCACTAAATTGTTTTTTCGCTTCAAACTTTTTTTTTTTATCTTAACTCTGCGCCTAATTTTGACCACTTTTGTAATTGGAAGTATGCATCTAGGACCAACGGTTGCGAAAATAAAGGTCGGTCAGGCTATACGTGGACACACTGTATATTTTTAGGTTAAATACGTTCAAAAAAGTCAGATTTATAGATACTTTTAAGCAGTTTCACGTGCAAAATATTCTTCGAGTGATATACAACAGAGTGAATAGAAATAGAAAGCTCATTCAATAAAAGCGTTTACTAAAAATCGGAAAATAAAAAAAGGTTATAGAGATTTTGAATACTATTTAATATATCAAAATATTTGAAACAATTGTTTGCATAGTTATTCTGGTGTGATTCTAACTTTTGATTGGGAATATTTTTTAAATTTAATGAAAAATTGATTTTTTAAATTTTTATTGTATTTTGTTTACTGTTAGTCTACATTACAATGTTATTTTTCCGGGGAAAAAGTACAAAAAAAAAAAAAAAAAAAAAAAAAAAAAAAAAGAAACAAGAAAAACCCCGATAGCGCATGCGTGAGCAAAAATTCGAAATTGTCCCCTAAAAAGTCAAATTTCCTCCCCTGTGAGGCGTACGCCCCACGTTGGAAACCACTGCTCTAAAGGCTCAAAGGCGATTGGTATTGGAATACCTACGTGGGCGGGATGGCCACGTTAACTTCCAACGTTGACCAAACTCTTTATCACGCCTTGAACATTCCATGGCCGTACCCTGATATTTCAGTGGCTTATATTATGTTCACACTGGATACCTTAAGATATCTCAGGCCGCCGAACTCTCTGAGAGAGTTCCACAAACTCTCTCAGGGAGTTTCGACTTACTTCGGCTAGACACAGGAACGACCACTCACTCTCGTTACTTTCATTACTTCATCATTACGTTATCATTACGTTACTTCATCTCGTTACTTTCATTTTCGTTACTTCTCGTTACGTTTCATACTTTACTACTTGTTCAGATCACAGACACAGTGACGCTACTGAGATATCTTAAGGTAAGTTTTTCGATGTGAACAGGCATCCAATTCCGGGAGGGTACGACTTCAAAACTGGCGGTCTAAGGTATCTTAAGTTTCTAGTGTGAACAGGGTATAATACTATGTTAGCACTAAGATAGTTGAGTCACTTAACTTGAAGTTTTTTAAAGCGGACGTACCCGGAATCAAGACTATGACTTGAGCAAGTTTCTGAAACTCACTTAACTTTTGATACTCTCTTAACTATAAGTTGAGTGGAAATCTACCTGCTGAACTCTTTTTCTTAATTGAAACTGTTATTAAAACTAGAGTTCAGTTCTACAAATAATTATTCAGCCTTTTCGAATGCTCTTTTGAATCGTTTATTTAATTAACACGCAGCAAAGAATAAAAACAATAAGAAACTATGTGTAGTTGGAAGTTGTAGTTACAAATTTAACATAAGTTAAGTCTCTTCAAACTTTTTGCAATGTGAATAGGTGAAGCCTAATTCTGGGTATCCCGTTTAAAAAAAAGTTAAGGGACTCAACTATCTCAGTGCGAACATAGTATTATCTGTATGGGGTGAAAGAGACCCTATTCTGCTGTCTCAAAAGAAAGGAATAACTTTATCTGTGAAAAAGTGCTACTTCGCCGGAAGTTATTACAATGTATTTCATAATACTAATAAAATAGGTAAGTTAGATAAGCAATTATATATACATGTAGAGACAAATAATTTTGAAACAAAAAAATCAACACAGCTTCATATGACTGTTTATAAGTAAACGACTCACTTTCAACTGTGCAAAAAAAAGTAATGTTCTTAACACTATCTATATTATAAAGGACAAACATATCTGTGCGTAACGCATACGTCATTTTGCGAATGGCAACACTTTGAAATTTGAAATAAAATTTTGGTTTTGCAATTTTCTCAACTGCAAATTTTTAAACTTCTAAACATCGCACATTAAAAATTTTTACACCGTCGTATAAGGAAAAAAATGCCCTTTTAAATGCAATTTGTTTGAAAGCTGTATCTCAATTTATTTTTGAGATATTAATTTTTTTGTAGTTTTTAATACCATTTTTCTTATCGTGGCAACAAAAGTACCCCATTTCTATTGAAAATCATTGAAAGTAAACGGAAAATAGGAGATACTGTATTTTTTGTTGCCATTTTCTCATAAAACCTGAAAAAAAAAGTTGAAATTGAAATATGGGCTATGTCAAGAATATTGTCTGTTATTCCGTGATAATGACGTCATATGCATACTTTTCTATAGACGAAGTTTAAGAGTGGATTGTAAAAGTGAATTGTTTTAGTGGATGCAAACGACGTCATTTTATAAAAAAGCAAGTATTTTAATTCTTAAACCTGAGTTATGTTTTGTAGAAGCGCGTCATTTTCACAGCCCAGCTGCTTTGAAATCCTTCTCAGTGAAAATGCTTCACTTTTGAAAATAATGTAATCGAAATCACACACTGATAAAACGTAATGTTTTACAAAAATTTAGAGTGTCTTTATAGAAGAGAGGTGGCATGCAAATAATAGCGATTTATATTACAGAAATTGATTATTCTAACCTGGATGGATTTGCTTCGCCGAGTTAGATAAGGAAACAAATAATTCGTAGTTTAAAATAATATGTTCCTGAAATTTTTATCCAAAATTCTTTCGAATAATAAAATTTTAATGCTATTCTTTAGGACATTCTACAGTAATTTTATCAAAATAACATAATTTGCTTAATTTAATTTTTCCTAATTTTATATAATCTATATATTTAAAACACAAGTGTGCTTTTTAGTCATCTGCCCTGATCTTTCTGCTGAACCAATTTTACTAATATTTTTTTTTAACTGAAAGCTCTCCATTTGTAGATGTGATCGCACTGTTTTTTTTTTTTAACTATCCCCACTTTTATATTTTAATTTTAAAAGCATTTTATAAAATTTCTTCAAAATGGTGAAAATTAGATAGCTTTCATTATGGCAGACAAGAGAGAAATAATGAGATATTTTTATCTTTATTCATGCTATTTTCTGATAAAAATTCAAAATTGTTGATAAAAATTGTTGTATAGGGTTTAGTGACAAAAATCCCATTAGGATCAGAATATTATATTAGGGGCATAATAAAGGAAAATGGCATACTGCTTTTGAAAACACGCATTTTTCCTCATAAATTTTCTATATTGTTTTCCTTTTGCATGTGTACTGATACTAAATTTCAGACACTAGGCGAAATGCTTATTTAAGTGAAAATGAAGTCATATTTAAAAGAAAACGATCATTTTCTTAGATAAAACTAAACATTTTAACACAAATGCGTCTAAAAAACATAAATTACGGAAATTTTTACTCTCCGGAATTGAGATTAGAATCTCAAGTAAAGGGTGTGTCTGTTCACATAAAAGATGTTGCTGACAAACGTGACTTCAAGGTTTAAGTTAAAATGTTTTTTAAATGATCAAACAAAAAAAAAAAAAAAAAATGATGAATATGGATATGAGAAATGCGTATACAAATTTTGAGAAGGTGAAAATTGCTGCTTTTCATTCCGGAATACCAAGCATAACAGCCTCAATTGATAACCACATCCTAATAACTCATCTTTATTATATTTTACTGATTAAGTATTTATATTATAAAGAACAAACATATTTGTGCGCAACGCTGACGTCATTTTGCGAATGGCAACACTTCACGATCAAATTTCGGTCTTGAAATTTTCGCTAAAGCAATTTTTTAATCTTCTGGCCATCGTCCATTTTCAATTTTCGTCGCATACGGAAAAAAATTACTTTAAAATGCAATTTGTTAAAAACTGTATCTTAATTGACTGATGTATCATATTTTCTAAAATAAATTTTAAGCATGATTTTTTTAAAAAGTTTATCTTATCACTTGCCGGTTTCAATACATAATAATAATAAACATTTTGCACATAAAGCAACAAACATTTTTCAGCATTTGTTTCTAACTATTTTTGCATAACGAAATTAATACTTCCTTTAAAAACAAATAAAACAATAATATTAAAAAACCACCAAACTAACATATTTGTGAAAGACAAATTAACGAAATTAATACTTCTTTTATAAGCAATTAAAAGAAAAAATATTGTAAATACACAAATCTAACATATTTGTAATCGTACAATTTAAATTTTTAGATCACCAAATAGGATTTTTTTTTTCAAATGGAATTTGTTTGCAAAGTTAATCTCAGTTTACTGTTTGTCTATGGTTTTAAAAACAATTTTAAAGCATAAAATATTTTTTATTTATCTATATCGCGCAGAGCTCGATTACGAAAGAATAGTCCGTTTGCCCTTAAAACAAAATAAAGAGTTCATTTTCTTACGGCTAATATCCATTAAAAAAAACCTTCCCTATGAATAAATAAATAAAACACAAATGTAACAGACATGTATAAGCTCTGAAATTATCAAAATATAAAAGGATGCCATAAGCAGCAAAATATTGGTCAAATAACTCTTAGCATGCGGCTAATAAGAAAATATCGCTTTTGATAAATTTTAAAAATTTATTTGATTGTATAATTCCTATTTTCCATATGAAAAATGCTTTTTTAATGTAAGTGGGCAATCTAAAAAATTTATTGCGTATAAAAAAATTATTAGTTTTCAATTAAAAAAAAAATGTTTTCATATATATTCTTTAACCCGGGAAACCCGGGTACGATCCCCTAGTTTATTTGAAAAAGAAACTACTTATTGAGTGCCACTTGCAGTATTTTAGCGAGAGTGGTTTGGCACAAGAGAGTATTTTTTGTGTCAACGTCATTCAATTTAATCTACTTTGCTGCTATTCGACTGTCTTTATAATTAGCAGAGTATTGTCCTATGTACATGGCTCAGCGACAGATTGGAAATTTTTGTCCAAACTGTTGCAATCCACGTTCCTGAACTTGGCTATACCCGCCTGGATGAGTTCTATTAAACAAATGAGACAAGTCAACAAACACTATCTTGGCGATAATGGTAGGCTCGTCAATTTTTGCACATCTGGTGACACTAGTGATGTCATCTTGAAAAAGCATTTCTTTCTGTGCTTACATAATAAGGGTATATGAATTTTCATTTGATGTTCTGAATGGAAATTTCTTAATATTTATGAATTTGAAGTTTACGTCAAAATTTGTCAAAATTACACCAAAGTCCATAAAATTATATATTGTTTAACCTGCTTTTTGCGTTACATTGAATCCAGATGAATTTACCCAGAGCAACTAGCTCAGGTGCACTGTGCTGGCTGCACGAGAAAATTAGTTATTGCGATTTCAGTGACACTGTTAGGACTTGAAATTTGGCTTGGTTGTTACTTATAAGATGCAAATGCTTGCTATGAACGGTTTAAAAAAAAATGGAAATTTAAAAGGTCAAAATGAGCAGAAAACGGCCTAAAAACGCTCTAATTTACGATTTGTTTGGAATTGTTAAGGCTAGAAATTTGAAATATATAATAAAACTAGATTTCTCCTCCTCCCCCTCCCCCTCCAAAACAATCGAAATAATTCATGCAATTTACGGTTTGCTACACAGTTATTATAAAGCTCGTAAAGAAAACTTTTGCTTCTTGAAAAGGATATTTATAAATAGCTCCGTTTCTCGAAAAAAAAAAAATGCCAAAAGATTACTATAACTTATTGTTTTCATGACTTACACACCCATTCTCCATTATTCTTAAAAATTTGAAAATGCATTTCCACTGAGCAGGAAAACAAAGACGACAAAATATTCAATAAATGACAACACAGTATAGAAGCGGATGAAGAAAAAAGTAATGTTGTTTTTAGAATTTCGGCTTGTTTTTGAATAAAACAGTACGAAATCTACATATTTTTCCTTTAAGAAATATTTATCATGAGACGATATCAAAATTTTGTATGGAGGTCCTGGCGATACTCCGATACCCAATTTGCATTCAAAATTTATCATATTGATGTGAAAATTCGGAAATAATGTCAAAAATGTAAATTTGTTGGGCCCTTCTATGTAATTTAGGTATTGTGCTCTTAAATTTTTAATATCCTGTGTGAGGTGTATCTTTCTTTAGATCCCTTGGTATTTTATTTTATTTTATTTTATAATGCGCTATTAAGTGCTAAATTTTGTCATTGTAGGCTTAATGCCCACAAAATTGGATGAAATAACGCATCTTCACTATGAATTAACCAACAAGCACTTTTGATGATTCTGTGGGTTATTCATAGTTTTTTATTTTACATACTGGATTCCTATGTTCATATTTTGTTAATCTATTAGAATTTTACCATTTGTTCATATATTTGTGATTTCATCTTTATTATCTTTATTATACACATATATATATATATATATATAGACATATAATAATTGCCGTCAACCGGGACAAAACCGACTTTTTTGAAAAATACATTGTTTGGCGCTCAGTGAAGCTCCAGATCCAATTAAAATAAGCGCTAGTGTTTTTATTTCACAAAGAAGACATGACATTATCCCAGCTCATTTTTTGTCGTATCAGTTGTTTTATGGCCGTTATCAGTTAAAATATTTTGTAACTGCGAAACAGGCGATTTCGGATGTCTAGAAAGTATCACATTTCACATTTTTAATCCGAACGTAAGTAAAAACTGCCTGTTTTGTCTGATAGAGTATATAATAAGCTTTCAGAATCTCTTTTGGAACTTGATCTAATGTTATTTTTATGGTGTAAGAGGGGTATCGCAAAGTTTCAATTACATGAGACTATTTTTATATTGAATTCGCACCACTATTTTTGAAAAATACATTTCGTAGTATATTTCTCTTGCAAATATTCTCAAATCTTATGTAAAAGATTTTTGTTTTGAAAAAGTGGTGCGAGGTAGCATTAAAAAATATTCGCCTGTAATTGAAACTTTACGATACCCCTTGTATAATAATAATTGGCAAAGTTGCACCAGGAATCTTGGGAAGAGTGGGGCAACTTTGCCAACCTAGAATTTTGTCATTTCCCTAGATTCTTTCATACTTTTTCTACAAATCGGAGGTTTTTAAATTATTATGACACATCTGAATCAGAATCCGAGAAAGGTGTAGTACCAGAAGAAGAAGCAGAACTCGAACAAGGTGCAGAACACGAGCAACCTGAAGAACCCAGTGAAGAGTTAGTGCAGGACATTGTTCCTCAAGATGGCGATCAATCATCAATGACTGAAGACATCAAGTTAGCCCAAGATTATAAGAACTTCATACAAATAAAGATTGGGTTGCTTGTGATCGTTAAGTTCTTGGAGAAAAAAATGTGTGATACATTATGCTGCAAAAATCGTCCATTATTATGGACCTGGAGATTTTGATGTGTTATACCTTAGAACGAATGTCAATGGATGAAGTTACCATTTTCCTAGTGTTCCGGATGAAGCGTCCATCAACATAGTAAATGTTGTGTACATTGTTGAACCTCCTTATATAGAAAATAGATGAAAAATCTCGTTTTCTGAGAAGAACGTTTGATTTTTTTAAAACTGTTATTCTATTTCTTTTCTTTTTTATCGAAATGTATATGTCATGATTTAAATACATAATCTGAATTATAAAATTCAATTTCCTTGTGTTTTTTTTGTTGCTTTTCACTGGTTTTTAGACAGTTGACAAAGTTGCCCCGTTTCCCAGTTTATTTTGCGAACACGGTTTTACAAGAAAAAAAAAAAAAAAAAAAAAAAAAAGAGAAAAAATAAAAATGCATACTGAAATTAATTCTCAAACGAGTTCAAGACTAATGGCTTAACCACTTCACTCCCAGGCTTAATTTCTCTGGTGAAGGGCTATATACCAGGCTGTGCGCTGTAAAATATTTGTGAGATAAATCATTTCATAACTTCAGTTATATAATAGTAATGAATTTAAGGTCGTTAAAGGATTTACAACATTATCATAATACGTATAAAATAATAAAAACTATGAGAATGCTACATAAACGCCCTTGGAGCGTTGTCATTGGTCAGAAAATAGATAGCCTAAACACAGACACAGACAGTACAGAGGTAATTTTTCACGATATTTTTAAGTGATGGTCGAAAGCTTATTTTCCTTCTTATAATGACGTAAGATGTGTAGTCAACGTATTGGTGTACGCAATGGTTACTGATTACTGAAATGAGATGACGTACGCAGCGTACGTCCTGGTACTGATTACTGAAATGAGAGGACGTACGCAGCGTACGGCCTGGGAGTGAAGAGGTTAAGACAATTTTGAAGCATTATTGAGCATTATGAGTAGGCACAGTTTGGATAGGAGAAGAAAAAGTGATAAAGTTGTCCCTGTTTACGGTACATTAAATGATTTTTAAAGAGAGATTCTTTTTCGCTTTTGACCGAAGCTAGGAAGATAAACGAATTTCGGTTTCGGTCTTAAAAATTTGTTTCGGTCGAACACTAATAAAAATACTCTGATTGCGGTTTCTGTTCCAAAAAATATATTTCGAATTGCAGACTAGTGTAATTCTCAAAAACGATTGGAAAAGATCATAAATTCGATTTTTCTGACTGTCTTTGTTTTCTTAGTTTGTTTCTTTTGTTTGTAACTATTAAGCAACTGTTCGCATTATATGCGATACTTAACTTTTTTCATTCTTCTTCAATCAGAAACATGATGCGCATTACACACGCATACTCATTATGCATGTGTCAATACGACACTCTTAGGCAATATGAACCCTTAACCCTCTCATTCGTACGGGACTCATATGAGAACAGATAAGTATTGTCCTATAAAGCAAAAAAACTTTTCAGCATTCATTTGTTAAGATCTGATTTGTGAACAGATAATAGATAGCATGCAGCACAATAATAAAATTATTTTATAATGGATTCTCATTTATCACAAAAAAAAAAAAAAAAAGATTTTTTGAATAATGAAAAATAATGAAAAATAATTTATGCATGAGAGGGTTAAATGTATGGAGCTTAGAGTATCTTATACTATAATGCGAGCAAAAATTGTGTGTGTGTGTATGTAAATTTTATCTTGAAAACGGTTCTAACGATTTTGATTAAATTTTGCACGCTACCGCTTTCGGGCACAAAAAGACCATTGGGATGGGTCACGTGTTCGAGAAAATTCGATTAGTGGGTCATTTTGGGTCTTAATGGGTCAGGGTCAAGCTAATTATATATAAAGAACGGCTTAATCGATTTTGTGTAAATTTTGTATCCAACCATTTTCGAGTACGAGAAGACTATTGGGATAGGTCACATGTTCGAGAAATTTCGATTTGTGGATCTTTTTGTGTCACTGTGGGTCAAGCTATTTTTATCTAAAAAACGGCTCTAACGATTTTCACTAAACTCTATATTCTACAGTTTTGGATTACGGGAAAACCATTGGGTTAAGTCACATGTTCGAGAAAATTCGATTAGTGGGTCACTTTTGTGTCAACGTGGGTCAAGCTAACTTTATCTAGATAACGGCTCTAACGATTTTGACGAAATTTCGTAATCTGTCGTTTTCGGGCACGAAAAGACAATTGGCATGTGTCACTTGTTGGAGAAAATTCGATTAGTGGGTCATTATGGGTCATTATGGGTCAGGGTCAAGCTAAGTTTATCTAGATAACTGCTCTAACGATTTTGACGAAATTTTGTAATCTATCGTTTTCGGACACGAAAAGACCATTGGGATGGGTCACGTGTTCGAGAAAATTCGATTTGTGGGTCATATAGTCAAGCTATTTATATCTAAAAAACAGCTCAAGACATTTTCACAAAATTTTGTAATATACCGTTTCTGGACATGAGATGACCATTGGGCTAGGTCACATGTTCAAGAAAATTCGATTAGTGGGTCATTCCGGTCACAATGGGTCAGGATCAAGCTAATTATATCTAAAAACGGCTCAAGACATTTTCACAAAATTTTGTAATATACCGTTTCTGGGCATGAGATGACCATTGGGCTAGGTCACATGTTCGAGAAAATTCGATTAGTGGGTCATTTTGGGGTACAATGGGTCAGGATCAGGCTAATTGAATCTAAAAATCGGCTCAAGACAGTTTCACAAAATTTTATAATATACCGTTTCTGGGCATAAGATGACCACTGGGCTAGGTCACATGTTCGAGAAAATTCGATTATTGTGTTATTTTGGGCCACAATGGCGCAGGGTCAAGCTAATTGAATCTAAAAAATGTTCAAAACATTTTGACGAAATTTTGTATTATACCGTTTCTGGGCATGATAAGAGAATTGGGCTAAGTCACATGTTCGAGAAAATTCGATTAGTGGGTCATTTTGGATCACAATGACTCAGGGTCAATCTAATTGTATCTAAAAACTGCTTACACGATTTTGACTAAATTTTGTATTCTATCGTTTTCGGGCTCGAGAAGACCATTGGGCTAGATCGCATGTTCAAGAAAATTCGATTAGTGGGTCATTTTGGGTCACAGTGGGTCAGGATCAAGCTAACTGTATTTAAAAAGCGGTAAAAAACATTTTGACAATTTCCGGGCATGATAAGACCATTGGGCAGGGTCGCGAGTTCAAGAAAATTCAACCAGTGGGTAATTCTGGGTCCTAATGGATCAGGATCAAGCTAACTGTATCTAAAAAACGGCTCAAACGATTTTGACAAAGTTTTGTATTACACAGTTTCCGGACAAGATAAAACCATTGGGCTGGGTCGCATGCTCAAGAAAATTCTATTAGTGGGTCATTTTGGTAATAATAGGTCGGGGTGAAGCTAACTGTATCTCAAAAAGGTTCAAACTATTTTGACAAAAATTTTTATTATACTGTTTCACAGTACAAAAAGATCACTGGAATAGGTCACATGTTCAGTAAATTTCGGTTAATGGATCATTTTTTAATAACGTGGGTCAAGCTTATTTTATCTAGAAAGCTAACTAGACTAACGATTTTCACTAAATTTTGTATTCCATCGTTTTCAGGCTCGAGAAGAGCATTATGTTAGGTCGCATGTTCGAAAAAATTCGATTAGTGGGTCATTTTGGGTCACTATGGCTTAGGGTCAAGCTAATTGCATCTAAAACAGCAAGAATGATTCAGTGGGAATAATATATCGAGATAAACACAAAGCTAATTTTGATCGAGCTTAGCTCGGTCTTTCTTGCTAGTAGAACTATATTCTAAGACCCATCTTATGTACAGCATTGAATATACTACACATTTAAGAACTTGAACAATGAATTTAAAAACTTGAATGCGTATCTACTTTCAATGTTGAAAAAGATACTGAAAAAGAGTTACCGGAAAAAATAACAGAAAATATTCTATAGAAAAACAAATCTAATTTTATTTTGACCTTATCACTGGCAAAATAACGTCAGCGTTACTCACAGACATGTTTTTAACACTTTCCAATGTCGTTGAAAAGTTTAATGAATTCCGTTGTCTGTCCGTTCGTGCTCTAACTAGCGTAAATATAGTCCGATTGCCATGAGATTGATATATGTTATTGGGGTTTACTATGGCATTTTCGCTATTGAAAATGAAGTGTTTAGAATTCTACTGAAGTGTGTAGCATTTATCTACAGGGACAATCAAAAGAATTCCGTTACATTGTGGTCTATGGAGAAAAATTGTTTACGGTGTATTTTAATGATACTACATTATTTTAAACATATTGAAATTGATATATATCACCGAGGTGTACTACAAGTTTCTTATTATAGAAAAGGTGTGCATAGAATTTATCGTTCATTACAGGGACACACAAAAGAATTTGGTTACAGTAGAAAATGAATAATAATTGGACTATTGAAACCTACGAACAATAATTGTTAGAAGAGCGTTTTCACTTGTGGTATGCGTTTTTAAATTTAACTATTATTTAAATATTACTTGGTGTTCATGAATTCTATATATCATATACAGGGTCACACAAAATTTCTCTACAAGATCCGTTTATTGGTGGAAATTCCTGAATGGAAATTTTCAACTGTGCTATGCGCTTAATTGAAATAACTTATAGCGTATATGTAGTATACATACATATTCATAGATCATATACAGGGTTGCAACAAAAAAAATCTTTTCTCGATTATTTATGGTAATAGCAGAAATGTGGTTTTTAAATGCGTTATGGTTATGCTTTTTCCAAATTGTTCATTTAGACATCATCTTTCACTTTAGTAAACTGTGAATTTTTTTTATAGGTGTTGGAAAGTGTTTCACAATCTATGCTGTACGCATGATTTTTCGTTCTTGTTTCTTTATAATATAGATTATATTCATAAGCAAATACATATATCTTTTTTCTAGAAACTTCTATTCATTTTATCACCAGTTTACACAATGAATAGTGAGTAATAAATATAGGAAAATAATATTTTATTATACAAGTTTGCTTTTACTATATTAAAGTTTAGTTTTCCTCAAACATCTTTATTATTTTACTTTATTTTGTCATTTTTTTAAAATTGCGTCTTCTCGAGAAAGATCAAGTAATTGCACGTCTTGATAGAGGCGAAACATAAAGATTTCTTTCAAAGGTAATTTCAAGATTCTGCTTTCAGATAAGTTTTTCAAGTTTGTATTTATTTGTAAAAAAGAGTGTAATTAGCAAATGGCCCTAATGAGATCCCAGTAAACCCGAGAAATTATAGCATAGCTTCCAAGTATTCCGATTTTTGCATATACCAATATTTCTGAACCGAAATTCTTACTTTACTTTTATCGCAGAAATTTGCAATTAAATAAGATTTCAGCTCGGAAATAGTAGTACTCAAAAATCGGAAGACTTGGCCACTATGCTGTAATATAAACCAACTCCACTAAAAATGATACTCTCAGTGCAGCCTTGGGAAAAACTTCACACAACAAAATCACACTTTCTGCACTACAATTAATCTAATTTTTGGATGTGTGGCGTATTTCTTTTTGACTGAACCATGGATGGTTGGAAAGGTCGTGGGAACAAAAAAGTAAACACCACCTACTAACTCTGCAACTAATTATAATAGAACAAATTTACTGGTATCAAACGATTGGAAATAAAATCTACTTTTAAATGATGTGCATAAAACTTGCTTAGGGGAGCATCAACAAATCAAAACCTGACTAAACTTTGTTTTTTCAATGGCAACACCCAATTTTGACAATATATTTTAAATATTCGGTTCAAACTATGCTTAGAAACGAAATTTCAAGTCATTAGGATCAGGGCCCGCTTAACGCTTAGGAATAGGGGAAGCCCGAAGTCACACAGGGGGCCCCCTATTACTCTACAAATTGCTTTTTTATTTACTAAATTTGATTTTCGTATGCTTGAATAATTTGAAATTTTACCATCAAAGTTTAGAGTAAATAACATTTTTAATTAAACTAAAACTACCTATATAAAAGTATTTTATTATATGTTTATTTGTAAATAACTAATTTATTTTGTAAATGACAAATATGGAAGTATAGTTGAGAATATGTGAACTTCAAAATAATTTTGTAATTTGCAAATTGCCATATAGTAAGAAAAAAAAGTTTCACAAGAAAAGAAAATGTATTTTTTACAGTGATTGAGTTTCTTTTTTCTAAAAATTAGTTTTGAAAAGTAAAATTAGGGGCCCTTTTGTATTTCAGTGGGTAAGCACGGGCTTCACGGGCCTATTCCGTAAACAGGCCCTGATTAGGATGACTAGTTTTTGAATTATAAACATTCAAAATTTAGAGCTTCAAATGTTAAATTACATTTTCATATTTTTATTATATCTCCTGAAATTATAATCCTAATGTGATGATTTTTTGTGTGGTTATAATATTAAAAAACTCAAACATAAATATATCGAATTTGTAATTAAAAAAAAATTATAATATGAATTATGAATAATGAAATTAATATTCGAAAAAATATGAATTGCAGTCTACAATTTTTTGATATATTTATATTTATTATGTCCTGCTTTATGCGGATTCTCAATTTCAAATTTTTCTTCCAAGTAGTTTTCGAATTATGCTTAAAAAACATCAAAATGATGGCTTAAGGGGCCATCTATGATTCTACGTAATTTGAAAAAACATATATTTTTCCCATTTTATTGAAATATATCCGCTGGCAATAGTCGAAGCATATTAAGCGAGTGAAATGGTCACATTGGCAAGAAATAATACATCAGTAGAAGTGACATAGACATTCTGTAGCATTTCAACAATCGATTACCGACTTTCAATTTGGATACAGCCCCTAAAATAGGCTCATTTTAAAATAAATAACTTCTCTGAAACGAATCGTACGAATTTCATGAAAATTTCAATTTAGGCTAATTGAAGAAAATAGAATTTATTTATGGTGTCAAGTTTGAGTATTGCTATTGAAAAAACCCAACTTTGGGTTCGTTTTGATATGTAGATGTCCCCCTAAACAAATTGTACGTACATCATTTAAAAGTAGACTTTATTTCCAATCGTTTGGTACCAGTCACTTTCTTCTACAATAATTTGTTGCAGAGTTAGTAGGGGGTGTTTAATTTTTTTCCACGACTGTACAGTGTCGTGGTTCTTTCAGTTCTGCGCAGGGGTGAATGGATGTATTTGCGATCCTCAGGAGGACGTTGGTCAATTTTTTGGTGCTTAAAATTGTATAGATTTAAAAATGGATATTAAAAAGAATTTTAAATGGATTTAAAAATGGATATTAAAATTAATTTTAAATGGATTTAAATTTGTATATCCCTTTTATTTTTTAAAAACAAACTGATAAAAAAATTACTTTTAATGTAATTTATTTCTTTTAAAAAGAGGTAATTTATATCAATTAATTGCCCGTCAACATTTTTTTTTTCTTTTTTAGTACCTTATAATAAAAGCTTATCTTTAACAATTTTTTTACTTTCTTCTATCTTCAATAGAAGAAAGTATTGTAATCGAAATTTTTTTCGACTTCCGGTTTTCAACGGATTTATATGTTTTAGTGGGCAGAGATCCCCAAAAACATGTTTATAGAAAATGTCTGTTTGTCCGTGTGTCCGTCTGTCTGCCGTCATTGTACCATAAAAAAGTGTATGAAGTTATACATAAAATTGAAGCAATTTTTTTAATAGTTTTTGGCTATAGCAAGCAGGTCCTTCCTTAATTTAGAAAAAATCCACCGTAAGGCGGCGGCGCTGTAATAGCAATTTTTGTGCGATTTTGAATATTGTGTCATCGAAAAGGGTATGAAGTTATGCATAGAATTGAACCAAATTTTTTTTTTAAGTTCTTGGCTATGGCAAGCAGGTCCTTCCTTAATTTGGAAAAAATCCACCGATAGCGGGCGCTGTAATAGCGATTTTTGTGCCATTTTCAATATTGTTCGTTCGAAAAGAGTATGAAGTTATGCATAGAATTAAACCAAATTTTCGGTGGATGTTTTTGGTCATGGCAAGGAGGTCCTCCCTTAATTTGAAAATAATCCGCCGGAAGGGGCGCTGTAATAACGATTTTTGTGCCATTTTGAATATTGCACCATCGAAAAGTGTATGAAATTATGAATAGAATTGAACCAAATTTTTGTGTATGTTTGGGGTCATGGCAAGAAGGTCCTCCCTGAATTTGGAAAAATTCCGCCGGAGGGGTGCGCTGTAATAGCGATTTTTGTGCCATTTTGAATATTGTACCATCGAAAAGTGTATGAAGTTATGCATAGAATTAAACCAAATTTTCGATAGATGTTTTTGGCCATGGCAAGAAGGTCCTCCCTTAATTTGAAAAGAATCCGCCGGAAGGGGCGCTGTAATAACGATTTTTGTGCCATTTTGAATATTGCACCATCGAAAAGTGTATGAAGTTATGAATAGAATTGAATCAAATTTTTTGTGTATGTTTGTGGTCATGGTAAGAATGTCCTCCCTGAATTTGGAAAAATTCCGCCACAGGTGGGCGCTGTAATAGCGATTTTTGGGCCATTTTGAATATTGTACCATCGAAAAGTGTATGAAGTTATGCATAGAATTGAACCAAACCTTTTTTGTATTTTTTTGGCCATGGGAAGAAGGTCCTCCCTGAATGTGGAAAAATTCCGCCGGAAGAGAGCGCCGTAATAGTGATTTTTGTGTAATTTTCTTAATTTTTTCATAGTTCTATTGTACACCAGTGGCTCGTGAATCGACGGGAACTTCCCATCCTGATAAGCCGATTATTCGTGATTTTAATAAATATCATGATCGAGATTAACTCGTTTTTACTCCGATTAATTGACTGAAGAAGAAATTTAAGATGCAAGTAAAGTTGATATAGTATTGAACTAATAAAGATGAAATATTGACATCTGTAACAACATTTTGAAATATTAAATTATATGAGATGGAAGAAAGTTTTGGGATTGGCACATCCAACTAGTCTATTTTTTTTACTTATAATTTATTTTGTGTTTTGTTTTCAACGTAATTGATACTTTACGAATCAAACTAGGTATATGAAAGTTTGAATATGTACTATAAATTGTTTAATAATTGAAACATTACATATAAAGTAAAACCTCTGAATGGCGGACATTTCGAGATAGCGCTCTTCGGCGATGTCCAGTTTTCATAGGTAAAAACATGCAAATATATAGGCGATGGGGGCTGACATAACATTTGCTAAATAGAGGTGTCCGCTATTGAACAGTGTCCGTTATGGAAGTTTTAGTGTATTAGAAAAATATATACATGTATAGTACATTACATATGTAATATTTAAATAATTCATAATTGGAAAAGTAAATATATGAAAGTAATTGTGCCTAAATGTGGCGATATCTAAATGTGACAATGTTCTTGTACTTAATATCTTAACGCAAGAATCGTAAATAAGTGCTATATAATGAGACATCTGAACTTCAGGAACAAAACCCGAAACTATCTCTGCACCAAAACATTTTCTTTAAAAAAATTTCCATTAAAATACGCATCGTTCATTATAAAGCGCCCCCATCTTCCCTAAATGAGATAAAAAATCCCGAAAGTGGTTCACGGTTTTTCTTTTTTAGTTCTGTATATCAAATTACTCTATGGACGTGAAGGACAAAGACTTATGTTGCATTTCCCTGAAGTGTAAGCTTAAGAAAATGCAGCCAATTTTAAAATTAGAGTTATAAAATATGCTACGTATTTTGGTGACTTTGTTTTATTCAGATACTTATTAGTGACGAATTGAATGCCTTAAATCCGGAGAGACTTTTAGGAGATTAAACGAGATAAGTTTAAATGGTATTTTTCATATATTGTATTAAAATAACATTTAAAATAGAAATTGTGTTTAATTAAGCGTGTTGAGTTAGTAAATTAGGAATTTCAGCCTGATTCTCCAACAGTATTTTTCTTTAACCAGGTTCTTATATATGATTAAAAAAAAATGGCGTAAGAATAGCGGTGTATATGCGAGACAGAGGATATAGATACATGATTACCAGGATTATGGGATTCGCTTACTTTTATATGATGGAAATTTTGAAAAATCTTGTATAGATTGAAAACACTTAAATTATGTTAATGCGATGTAGTAAGTTAATTTTTCAAACATTAAAACGTTCGGCAGCTTAAAAGCCGAATCTGATTAAAGCATGATGCAGCTGAGTTTGGAGGTCTCCCCTCCCCCCCTTTTTTATACATTTTTTTAAACTAATATTTTAAATCTGTTTTCAACTTTTACTCATTATAATAAACATTTCCTACTTTTAGATTAGAATAAGACAAAAACCAAACAAACTGTGTTTATTTAAATGAATACTTATGTTTCCATGTATGTATTCTAGGGCATAGAAAATGTTCATTTTTCTTTTGTGAAAGTGTAAGGAAAAGGAGGGGTGTGGAGGCAAGCACAATATTAGGTAGGGGGGTCTCTCTGTGGCTTAATCAGGCCTGCTTAAATCGAATTATTAGAAACATCAGATGATTTTATTTGTTTATAAGTCTAATATTTTTATCCTGTGACATTTTATATTAACCCGTGTTATATGTAATAAATATTCTTGTTAAGAATCTTGCAAATATCTTGAAAATACTCTTTTAATCCGTGAACTCCATACTAATGCGAATCCGCACAGATCAAAATTTAAAATGTCGGCGTTATTTAAAAGATGCTTTAATTAATTTGTATTTTTCAGTAAAAAAATAAGATTTTTTATATAAAAAAACAATGTCTCATTTTGATAGCTTATTAAATTTCGTGTAGGAAACGTGTGTAATATTTCATTATCACTATATTGTAAACAACGTATACGCAGTCGAAGTTACGGAAACCCAAATCGCACTGTTGTGAAGTTTACGGTTTAATATTCACACGTGAATTCCGCGAAGTTTAAACGATGTTTCCCGTGACAACTGTGTAGCCCTTAATTGCTCTTAGCGGTTTTACAGACCTTTCCTTTTAAAACTGTCACGGATTAACTTGAAATTTTCAATTTAACTATAAACATTTGTGAAATTTTGTTTCGTTTAGAGCCCTAGTACTAATGCTAGAGATATCTGAATAAGTAATTTTAAATTATAATAGTCCTGTACATAAAGAGTTTAGTACAGAAACGGTATCCTATGAGTTAATGAAGATTTATATTTATCTTTCATCAAGCGGTCTCGGAGACCGTTCACAGTAGCTATGCAACAATTTCTGTCACAGCACAGGGTTAAATGAATATTTTCAGATGAATTGGCATTTATAAAACGCATTGTCACATTTAGGTCTTTGGACGTCTCATTTAGGCAGTGATGTATCTAGACTTATCATTTCAAAGGGGGCTGAGATATAGTAAAAGTTTCTAAGAGGGAATCACATTTGGAATACTTAAGTATTGAATAGCGTTTTTCATTTTTACATAAATGGGATGCATTTGGAATAGTAGCTCCCTGATTATGAATTTTCCAAGACTGCCGTGGCTCGAAAATCGGCTTAAACTGCCAAATTTGACTGTATTTTCTGAATTCTTTTTAATCATAAATTGTGGTTGATAGGAAGCTTTTTGTGTATTCAAGATTCAGAATAACTCAATTAGATTTGTGATGCATTTTAAATGTAAATAAAGCTTATTTCTAATAAAAAGTTACACAACCACAGAACAACCTTTTTTGCCAATATTGTATAATGCTATAGAAATAAAAAAAACACATCACAGTGCTGTAATGAGCTGACTAACAAATACAAAATGCAACAAGCATTTACGTAAATTAAAAAAAAAGGTTCAAGGCTTTGCAGTTCATACTTAGAAGATGTCTCAATCTAAGAATTACCTCAAATTACAGATTTTCAACTGATAAATAGCAAGTGTAAGCCTTTTATTAATGCTTTTTAAACTAATTAAAATTAAAAGTGCACTTATAATCGCCACATATAACGTTTTACATAATAAAGCGCGTGTAAAGAGAGGCTGTGTATATAACGGAAACTTCGCTGAAATCGCTATTTCGTGGCCTCTGCGAAATAACACACTTTTTAAGATGTAAACCTGTCTAAAACGGAATATTTTTCTGGTTCCTTTTTAATTTCTCCTTAGCATGTTTCATTGCATTTCGCTAAACTTCCTTAATGAAAATTGATCTGTTCTACAAATTTCGGAGGGGGCTGAGGCCCCATCAGCCCACCCCCTGAATACACCACTGCATTTAGGTTTTAACTGCCATAAATGCGACAATTGTACATTATGGGATTATACTAGAGATATTGATTCCATTTCTGCAAAACAAGTTAGTTTTGAACTAAAGGCCCTATTCAATAATTTTCTACGTAATAAAACATAGGAGAGACCGGGGCTAGTAGGCGCAGTTTTCAGTTATTAATTATTATTATTTTTTTGTTTAAGTTTTTCAACAAACTTTAACTGCACTTTTAAAGAACAGGCATTGGTCTATAAATATTCGGAGTTTTGAGTTTGTAGCTTTTGTAGTTTATGTTTAGCGGAAGTCAAAAGTAAAAGAGAAATTGTGCGCCAACCTACCCCATCACGGGGCAAGTTGCCTATGCCTATGGGGTAAGTTGGCACACGCTTTATAAAAATTTAAATGAAACTCAAATAAGACACGCAAGTAAGAGAAATCAATTTTATTATTACCAGTAAGTTTAAACAAAGGCATTATCGCCATACAATGTAAATTCTAAATTATACAGACAAAAAAATAATGAATAAAACATTAACATTGAGTAACTTCTATCCCACTCTATATCATCATCAGAGTTACATTTTTCACAAATAAAAAAATCGAGTGTTTCCGTTTGGGCAAGTCTCGTGGGCCCAAAATCTTGCATTGAAACCACTTTTCTCTTTGTTTGCTGTATTTCAAGCTTCCAGCACACACCAGACACCGAGCCAACATAAACCGTGTTTAATGCGCCTACTAGCCCCATAATAAATTTCTTTATAAAAGGGAGACGTAACCTTCTAAGCATAAATAATCCAAGTAAATCACATATGGGGTAGGTACAGTTAATCATACACTAAGAAAAACTGCGAAAGTTAAATCACAATATTTAAGATAAGTATTAGAAATTAGAAGAAGAATGAAGCAACAAAAAATTACTTAGGAGTGCAAAAAACAGAAAAATCTTAATAAAAGTCCACTGCACGTAGGTAACGGTGAAAACTACGATGAAGATTGTAAAAAGCAAGAAGAAAGTTACTCTGTGACTGATTGCGCAATCTATCCACACACAGGCGATTTATGCTGACTGCGCCTACTGTAGCCAACTAGCCCCGGTCTCCCCTATATTTATTTAAAAAAAGGCTAAACATACCCTAAATGCGATAAAACTATGGGGAAACGCATCTCATTTATTAGACACAATGACCTTAACACTTATTAAAACGTCGTTGTCTAAAGAAAGATCAAGCTATTCCTAATGTGGATAAAGGGAAAACAGAGAGATTCCTTTGAACAGCTATTTGTAGATTGATTTTTTTTTTTTTAAATGTGCCCACTTTTGTAAAGAGGTTGTAATTAGCAATTGACATTAATGAGATCGCATCATTTTAGGTAGATGGGTGTAAACTAATTCCACTAAAAGCTACGTTCTCAATGCAGCATTTAAAAAAAAAAATCGCTTATTTATTTGTAATTTAGAAAAGTTTAATTTAATGTTTTTCTGCTTTATTTTCAAAACAATTGATACTTTATGGATCAAGGTGGATGGAAGCCTAAAAAATCGACACTACGTCCCCCAAAAATTCAAAACATTAGCTATTTCTTCAATAATGATTAATGCATAGATATAAGAAAAATGGCTTTTTAATTTATAGAAATATGATCTGTGTGATTTATTTTGTTTGAAGTAGACGTATAGGGGAAAGTAGGGTAATGACGCTCAGCGGGTAATCGCGCTCACCCAAATATCTCTAAGCAGAATACAATTGAAAACGCACGATCGGTACCGACAACTACTGAATTTCATCGTAAGTTCCCAGAACGGATATAGTAACCGTCGGAAGGAAAGTATTTTTGTGTCCTCACGTTATTAGTTTGCAGTTGTTTTATTATAAAATTCTATAACATCTAACTTGAATGTAAGTGTACATTCTTATTTTCAAATGTTAATTCACTCATTATGTCTACAAAATATATACATTTAGCTGTACGTTCATGCTTTTATTTATTTTTGTAGTGCGTTGTTACTCCAAATATAATGCATTAAAATCCAACATGGCTATGAAGGGTAATCGCGCTCATGTGGAATTCCAGAAACAGTTTTTCCAGTGTGCTACTTTTTTTTTTTTTTTTTTTTTTTTTTTTTTTTAATTCAAGTTTCTTGATTGACACATCTTTTTTGAAATGGTAAAATTCCACTTGTTTTCGCCTTATTTAATACGTCACTAAACAAGGCGAATTTTACGATTTCAAAAAAGTCGTGACAGTCAAATAACCTGAATTAAAAAAAAGTAGCCCACTGGCAACACTGTCCAGAAGTGCTACAGGATGAAAACCACGAACAAATGCTTAGCTCTTTAACCCTTTCCGGCATGGTGAGTAAATATTTCGCTGTACAATATGTGGAAAGTGGTCGCATAAAGTCTGCTGTGGTGTGAATAGCCCACACAACGATATATGTGACTTTTCTCGTACTTAATTGTTGTATTCAAATTTTGAGCGCCATTACCCTACCATGTCGGGCATTACCGCTCAACCAATGGTTAATTAAATGAAAAGGATAAACAAAAATCCTAAAACTTTTATGCAAATTAGTTGATTGTAAACTGTTCCTTATGCTTTGGACTTATACTGCGTTAATAAAGTATTGAATTTTTGTGTAAATTTGACTAGCTATTCATATATTCCCTTCAGTGAGCGGCATTACCCTTCTTTCCCCTACACATTAGATGTTGCACTAATTTTCATTTTTTCGAATGATAATACAAACTTTATTTGAGTTTCTTGGATTAAAGCAGCTCAGAAACGTGTCTAGTTTATGTATTTTTCCCCGTTAAACCATCACAGATTTATAAGATAAAGTGTGTTAAAAGTTTATTCATAAAATAAATTTTAAAAATCAAAAAACCCAACTGCGTAAAAAGCGAATTAATTATTTCTCATCAATGAGAAACTATTTTTTATATTACTTGCCTACATTTTGATTTACTTCTATTGATGACTTTTAAGTTGTATTTAATTGTTAGTTCCTATCTATAAACACAGTTTTGATGAGGCCTATAGATGTCTATGAAGGTTAGTGTTACAGTAAAACTAGAGATCCTACCTACAGAACTGCCAGATCGTGAAATATTTAAACGGAGCTTCTGACTGTAAAATAGTCAATGAAACATCGTCTTTATTTTGAAAGACCTATCCAATGATATGCCGCTCAATAGGGTGCGTAATTTATTTTTCGTCTGTACCGCTGTTTTGTATTTTACGGCCGCCATTTTGAATTTATAAAAACAAAACCTACCCTATAACCATCGGGCGGTTAAAGACGAATCTATAGAGACCTCATTCATTAAAATCCATCCAGCCGTTGGGATGTTTCGAGGGTATAAAGAAATCCACATACCTAGATACGCGTGAAACACATAACCCTTCTTTTCAGTCGGGTAAAAAAAAAATGCTGTCTTACAGAAAAAAATACCGGAAAAATTAAATTGCAACCAGAAAAATTGTATTGTATATAAAAAGTTCTTTTAATCTGTACCGGGAGGAAAATGTAGCTTCCTTGCTTTTATTTTAAGATTTTAGCTAATTTTGCTCGAAAACACGAAGCTTAAATGCGTGGAATCCGATTAAAAAAAATTCTTTCCCAGTTTTCGCCAATACTGAATTGGGATGAGAATTTCTCCAAATTAGTAAATTATAGCTAAATTGGCTTCTTTAATGACGATTAATTTTTGAGTCAAGTATCGCCAAGCTCGGCGAGAATTTGGCGCTAGCGCTTATGAATATGTAGTTTTAATGATATAAGAGTTGGAACAATGGTTATAACAAATGAAAGAAAATTTGCGAAAAATCACGATCACTAAATGGATCACGCTCATAAATGAAACCCGGTTATCGAGGAATCCTTTATTTTCTTTTTATGTTGTCGTGTTTCAAAATGCAACAAATCAACTACTACAGTATTTCAAAGTAATGTATATCTCAGTTATGTTTAAGGGCATCAAAAATGACCCGCAATATTTGTATCGAGGCCGAACACTTAAGGCAAAAAAACTTTTCGGATTTCTAATTTTTTGTGCAGCTTGGTGAATTTGAAATATTTAAGTCACCACTCTTTTGAAATAAGAAGGTCGGTGGATGAGACTGTTCAACGAGCTCGTTCGAGACGTTAGTTAAGTCCTGTACATATGCTCAGTCACATCCGAATCGGTTCATAAAAACGAGTTCTAGCGCATGTTCAAAAAATAATAATAATAAAAATAATATTATTTAATGAAGATTTTCTTTTGACTTTCTTCTATCTTTACAAGAATGGATTCGTGAAAAAATTCGACTTCCGATTTTCGACGGATTTGTGTGTTTTATTAGGTTTTGAACGCGATTTGACTGTTTTTAGAAAATGTCTGTCTGTGAATAAATTTTGGGGGCACTCTATATCATGAACTAATGCACAAAATTTAATAAAACTTTAGATTAAGTTGTAACTTGATATAAATTGGTTCTGATTAATTTTTGGTGTAAATCGCCCAGCAAGTGGCGCATCTATGCTGAATTTTTCACGATTTCCGAAACAGCTCTTTCTCAAGAACAAATGCACGGATTTTTATCAAACTTCAGATTCAGTTATACCCTGATATAAATTGGTGCTGATTAGACTTTCGTATAAATCTCACGACAGGTGGTACTGCTATGCTGCATTTTTCACGATTTCCAAAATAGCTCTAGCTCAAGATCTAATGCACGGAGTTTTATTAAACTTCATATTCTGTTAGACCTTGACGTAAGTTGATGCTGATTAGGTTTTTGTGTAAATCATATAACAGGATCTCAAAACTAATACACGAAATTTAATCAAACTTCATATTCTGTTACCCTTTCACATAAATAGATCATTATTAGGCTTGGGTGTATACTGCCCAAGTGGTGTCGCTTTTATGCTCTTCCGGTTGGAGACATCTAAGACAGTGGGTGCCGAAATTCGATGATTTGTTTGAAAGATGCGATGCTTGTATCTCTTTTTTAAATGCATACAATTCAACGAACCGATACCTTTAGCATCCTCATGATGGGTTCAGACGCTCCCATCGAAATACTCAAGTCCAGAAAACACAAGTGTGACGTCATCGCTAATCGACCGACTTCGCACTAGTCAAGTCCAGAAAACACAAGTGTGACGTCATCACTAATCGACCGACTTCGCACTAGTGTTCGAATTCACACCGGAAAATTCTGAATGGCAATTTTATTTTATTTTATTTGTGGAATATCTATCATCTTATAAAACAATAATAACTATTTAAACTTACAGGTGAGAATTCGGAATCCCTAAATAAAAATTCAGCCAGATGCGGAATGCCACAGTGTTGCCGCATCTGACTGATTTTTTATTGGGGGATTCGAAATTCTCACCAATAAGTTAAAATAGTTATTATTGTTTTATAAGATTATAGATATTCCACAAATAAAATAAAAGAAAATTGCTATTCAAAAATTTCCGGTGGGAATTCCAACACTAGTGAGAAGTCGGTCGATTAGTAATGACGTCACACTCTTGTTCTCTGGCCTTGAGTATTTCGATGGCAGCGGCTCAGATTCTCATTTATAATTTTGGCACTGTGTTAGCGATTTTTGAAGTATTAACATCTATGAGAAAGAAGAAAGTTTTGTGATTGGTACATCCAACTAATTTGTAGATGCAAGCGATAACGAGAGACAGTCCCCTTAGAGACCGTCGAGAAGCCAGCTTTCTTTATAATGTCCTGGAAATACAAACAGCCCTATTTTCGATGAATCCAATTCTTTTTGTGTGAATATGAATGCAGGTCGTTATTTATATTTTCTTCTCAATACGAATTTTTTTAAAAAATTTGAATTTTTATACAGTAGAATCCCGATTATCCAAGTTAATATGGACCAAGCTCACCTCGGATAAGCAAAAAACTCGATAAACCGGATTGACACAAATCGTCACCAACTAAGGAGACGAAATATAAATTTTCACTTAATTCATTCATTTTTAGGATGCTAGTAACATTTCTTTGATGTAAATTTCCGTTACTTTTAAGAAAAACGGTGAATGAAATTGTTTATTCGAAAAAGCTCTTGATTGTTTTTTGTTTGTTGAATGTCAATTTTACTGCAATTTTTTTATCTGCTGCCGCTACTGCATAGCTATCAATTTCTAAGATTTTTCCTTACCACTAAAACTTACCAGTAAATTTTGCCTAATTCAATTGCCGAAATCTAACAATTGTCAACGATTAAATATGGTAAAAATTTTTATTCAATTTTAGAGATAACAAAATCGTACAGATTGGCAGCTATGTGATTCTATTAGTGTCATGAAAATATGCAGGCGTAGTCTCTCCTTTCTGCTCAAAGTATTCAATAGTTTTTTTCAATCGAACTTATACCTTTGGAATGGATCATTTTTGTACTGATGGACTGATGGATTCCATTATTATGAAACAGCCATTATAAATGAAGTGTTAGATGAAGATGAAAGAGCAGTCGTAAAAAGTTAGAACTCTGATGTTCTGGTCAGAATGGGAAAAAAAGAGCCATAATTAAAAAAAATATATATGAAGATGAAAGAGCAGCCGTAAAAAGTTAGAACTAAGTTTTCAACAAAGTTTTTTGAATAAAAAAATTTATGGCCCTTTTTTCCCCCATTCTGGCCAGAACATCAGAGTTCTAACTTTTTATGACTGCTCTTTCATCTTCACCTAACATTTCATTTATAATGGCTGTTTCATAATAATGGAAGCCACCAGTCCATTAGAAGAAAATAACTGGGATAATCGGGACTGGGATAATCGGGACTCTACTGTAATATTGTTTTTGAATTGAAATAGTGCCTGGATTATGTTTTGGTCTATTCACTGTAATCACAAAAGAAATCGGGAAAATATAATTTAAAGTTTTCCTCTTAGATTTAACCTCAAACTTTGAACTGTTCTAACTCTGTGGTGATTTAACAGAAGGTGCATGAACTATGCACTGTGTTTTCGGGATGTTTTAATTTAAGAAACTCAAAAAAGTGTCAAAAGTCGATGTAAGCATTTTAAAAATAACTAGTTGGATGCGCCACTCTCAAAACTTTTTTCTATCTCATAATGTTAATACTTCAAAATTCGCTATCACAGTGCCAAAATTATAAATGACATATGCTCATCGTGAGGATACTAAAGATACAGGTTCGTTGAATTGTGTACATTTAGAAAGGAGATATAAGCATCAGCAACAACTTATGTCGACTTCTAACTGAAACTGAAGTTTGACGAAAATCCATGCATTAATTCTTGAGATAGAGCTCTTATGGAAATCATGAAAAATACAGCATGGCAGCTCCACTTTTTGGGCAATTTACACCAAAAACTAATCAACACCAATTGGTCTCAAGATTCAACTGAATCTAAACTTTTATTAAATTCCGTGCATTAGTTCTTAAGATAGAGTGCCCACAAAATTTTTGTCACATACAGACAGCCAGACAGACGTTTTCTAAAAACAGTCAAATCGTATTCAAGGGCTTCTAAAACGTACCAATCCGTCGAAAACCGGAAGTCGAAATTTTTCGCGAATCCAATGCTTTCTTCTTGTAAAGATAGAAGAAAGTAAAAATTGGAGCAGTTTTGATATATAGATGGCACTTTATGATGAAATAAATCACATAAAGAACTTTATAGGAATTAAAACGGTACTTTTATTTCCCCCTTTAATTAAATAGAACTGAAATGACAATAATATTTAAGAATTTTCTTTTCTGGTACATTCCTCGAGAAAAAAGAATTTCTGTACGACTTAAAAAATAATCCATAATGATTTCTATTTTACATTTTGAATCACATCAGTTATTAATATGATTATTATTGTTGTTAATTTTATAGAAACTAGGGGAGTCTGCACCTTACGCTCGCCAGCCACCCGTCCAAACTCTAAAAATCTGTTAATTTCATCTGCTTTAAAAAGATTACGAAAGATTGAACTATAATTATAAAAAACCAATGGTACTCCCTGTAATACTCCTTGCAATACTCCCTGTAAACGGGTTTTCGTGCATTTCCCTTTTACTGAGGGATTTTAAGGCCGAATCAGCTGCTGTTAATTTCTGTTTTCGTGTCCAATTAAATAAGATTTGTTAAACATTTGAAAATTAGCTAATATAAAATGAACAAAGTCAACAGAGTCTTTGCTTCCCGGTATTTTTTAACACTGCTGTAAGAAAATGACTTTAAATAAGATATTTTAAATGTAACGTTTTAAATCTGAATGTAATTTTCACCAAACTTTTCTTTCTCTTTATTGAAATTTGAAATAAAAATCTCATGTACGTGTAAATATGTTTTTTAATTTAAACTGTTTGGCAATGTTATTATTTGGACATTTGAAATAGGACGTCATTCCCCCATTTACTGCTTTTAACGTATATTAAATAACTGATTATTTTATAGTTTTCTTTCTTTTTTTTTAATATGCTTGAGTAAAAGCCATTTTTATGACGTAATTTTCAATATTTTCCTGCTTTTAACACGTAATATTTAATTCTCATTTGAAAGGGTTTTTTTCTGGTTTATAATAGTCACATGTTAATAAATTTTTAATTTAAAGGAAATATTATTCTTTGCGATGTTTTAACAATTGGAAACAATTTAAATAATAATGTTTTCTAAAAAAAATAAAATAAAAAATATCTCTAGAAATGCTGAAAATTTGAATTTAAAATTGAAATAAACCCTCAAAAACTTAGTCAAATTAAAACTAGTATGTTGTGGCCATCACAAAACTTTCTTCTATATAAATCACGTCAATTAAATCATTTAAATAGTAAAATAAATTACATCAATTTATTCATATAAAAGTATACCTGAATTTGAAATTTGATGAAAATACGTGCATTAGTTATTGAAATAGAGCTGTAGGAGAAATTTTGAAAAATGTAGCATAGCAGTGCCACCTGTTGAGCGATTTGCACCAAAACACAAACAGTACTAATTCATATACCGGAATCGTAAACCGGAATCGCCAAAACACAAACAGTACTAATTCGTATACCGGAATCTGAAGTTGGATGAAAATCCATGTATTAGTTCTGGAGCTAAAGCTACTGTGGAAATCACAAAAAATGCAGCACAGCAGCGCCACCTGTTGAGCGATTTACACCAAAAGGTACAAAACATCAATTCATGTCAAGAACTAACTGAATCTGAAATTTGATGAAAATCTGTGCATTAGTTCTGGACATTGAGCTATTGTGAAAGTCGAGAAAAACGCTGCATAGCAGCGCCACCTGTTGAGCGATTTACAGCAAAACATAAACAGCACTAATTCATATCCAGGTATACCTGAATCTGAAGTTTGTTAAAAACCCGAGCATAAGTTTTTGAGATAGAGCTATCGCGGAAATCACAAAAAATGCAGCATAGCAGCGCCACCTGTTGAGCGATTTACACCACAAGGTGCAAAACGTCAACTCATGTCAAGCACTAACAGAATCTGAAGTTTGATGAAAATCCGTGCATTATTTCTTGAGATAGAGCTATTACGAAAATCGTGTAAATGCTGCAAAATGCAGCATAGCAGCGCCATCTGTTGGGCGATTTGCGCCAGAACGTTACCAGCACCAATTCATATAAAGGATTAACTAAATCTGAAGTTTTATGAAAATCCGTGCATTAGTTCTTGAGATAGAGCTAGTGCAGAAATCGCGGGAAATGCAGCATAGCAGCGCCACCTGTTGAGCGATTTACACCAAAAACTAATCAGCATCAATTTGTATTAGGGACTAACTTAATATAAATTTTTATTAAATTCCGTGCATTAGTTCTTGAGATAGAGCGCCCACAAAATTTGTGTCACATACACACAGACAGACAGACAGACAGACAGACTCACAGAGTCACAGACAGACATTTTGTAAAAACATGTTTTTTGGAATCTCTGACCCCTAAAACGTGTAAATCCGTCGAAAACCGAAAGTCGAAAATTTTCATGAATCCAATACTTCTTGTAAAGATAGAAGAAAGTAAAAATGAATGCAGTCTGCACACCGCGAGTTCCTAGTTAATATCCTTAGAACAAATGATTAATTTCCTCTGTATAGTTCTTGCTCCTATAATTTTTTTTTTTTTTTTACTGGAACGATTTTGACCAACTTTAACATTAAATATCTCTTAAAATAATTCTTCGATTTAAAAATTGTCTGCCTCAGCGTGTTTATTAAGCATTTCTCTACAGTATTACCCATTTTCATATTTTTGTATGAAGTAGTTTTCCTAATATATGCGAAGAAAGATCTCCGGTCACAAAAAAATTCATTGACAGCGGCGGTGACAACGTTAGTTAGGGGAGCTAGGGGATGAATGGGACATTCTCAATATTTCAGGCAATAAACATTTATTTAAAATTACTTCTTATCCCCATATAAGGCTCTACCACAGCGCGCTTCTGAACTAAAAGTAGGACCACATTGCTGTTTTCATTTTCCTTCAAAGTTGCATTTTCTGAAATCTCTGCTTGAAAGTAAGTTTTTTTTTTAAATTTGAAGACGTGAAATATCTTATACAATATAAACTAGTTGGATGTGCCAATCCCAAAACTTTCTTCTATCTTATACATCTTAATATTTCAAAACCTAGTTACACATGTTAATACTGCAATATTATTAGTTCAATACTATACCAACTTTGATTTTCATCTTAAATTTCTGCTCAAGTCAATTAAACGGACTAAAAACGAGTTAATCTATATCATGATATTTGTTAAAATTAATACTTTTTCCTTATTCTGTCGTTATCAGCTGTTTGCGAATAGCCGGCATACCAGGAAGTGAGTTCCCGCCGCTGCATGAGCCGCCGATGCACAATAGAACTACGAAAAATCAACAAAAGTATACAAAAATCGCTAGCACGGAGCCCCTTTACCGCGCAATATTTCCAAATTCAAGGAGAACCTGTTGGCCAAAGCCAAAAACAAGCACAAACATTTTGGTTCAATTGTATGCATAATTTTATACGCTGTTCGATGGTACAATAATGAAAATGGCACAGAGATCGGAATTATAGCGCCCCCTTCTTTCGGAATTTTTTCAAGTTCAGGGAAGACTTGTTTGCCATAGGCAGAAACATGCACAAAAAATTTGGTTCAATTATATGGATAACTTCATACACTTTTCGATGATACAATAATGAAAATGGTACAGACATCGGAATTATACTGCCCCCTTCCGGCAGAATTTTTCCAAATTCAGGGAGGACCTTCGTGACATGACCAAAAATAAACACATAAAATTTGGTTCAATTCTATGCATAACTTCATACACTTTTCGGCGGTACAATATTCAAAATGGCACAAAAATTGTACAAAAATCGCTATTACAGCGCCCTTTACGAGCGATTTTTTTACAAATTAAGGGAGGACTTCCTTGCCATAGCCAAGAACTTAAAATTTTTTTTTGGTTCAATTCTATGCATAACTTCATACACTTTTGGACGGTACAATATTCAAAATCGCTATTACAGCGCCCCCTACCGGCGAATTTTTTCCAAATTCAGGGAGGACCTGCTTGCCATAGCCAAAAACTTAAAATAAAAATTTGGTTCAATTCTATGCATAACTTCATACACTTTTCGATGGTACAATATTCAAAATCGCACAAAAAACACATTTACAGCACCCCCTACCGGCGAATTTTTTCCAAATTCAGGGAGGACCTGCTTGTCATATCCAAGAACTTAAACTAAAAATTTGGTTCAATTCTATGCATAACTCCATACACTTTTGGATGGTACAATATTCAAAATCGCACAAAAATTGTTATATCAGCGCCCCCTACCGGCGAATGTTTTCCAAATTCCGGAGGACC